>OY776673.1:174124575-175333682 GCA_963675555.1 Leptura quadrifasciata
TACCAACCATTTCCTTATTAGGTTCGCTGACTACAAGGACCCCCACTCCCTTCTGCTTTGCAGCCGCGCAAAGAAGATCTTGCGCAGCCCGACACCTATTTAGGTTTATTTGCTTCACGTTGAACGCGAAGCATTTTCTCCACCCTCATTTTGCTCAGTCCCCCCCAGAGCTTTCCGGAATCATGGACACATTCTTGAGTCCGCCCTATGTCCCCCTTTTTTACAAATGGGGCAAAAGGTCGGCCCGGTGCATTCCCTAATCTGGTGGTTTTCTTCCCCGCATCTGAGACAGATCTTCGAGCGGTCAGTGCCAGTACAGTTTTCCCTGGTGTGGCCATACCCCCAGCATCTGTAGCACTTCCTATCCGCCCCTGTATCTATTATCCTCTCCGCTATTCTGCACTTCACCCATCCTATTCTCATCCTTTTCTTATCTAACAATTCATAGCCTCCTTCGTGGGTAGCCTTACCGTGACAGTCTGATTTTCCCCAAAGGATGGTCTGAGCCTTTCCACGACCACCTCCTCCTCCATGATCTTCATCTCCTCTGCTATACTCTTCCGGACATCATCACTGGTGATAGCAGCGTCGAGGTCTTTCACGACTACCACCTTGCCAGCTCCCTTAGACCTTATCGAGATCCCTAGCTTTTCGATCTCATTCTGTAATGACGAGACAGCGTCTTTCCCACCTTTGACCTCGATGAGCATCTCACCCTTTCTAGTCTTCCTTAGGGCTGTAATCTCCGTCCCCAGGATTTTAATATCAACCTTCTTAATTTTGTTAAGAAGCTCCCTGTATACCACCCCCTCCTGCTTAAAGAACAACACCTATCTGTCCTTACTCCCCCTAGTCTGCACTCTTCCCTTCACTTTCTCAGGAATACCGACTTCCTTGCGTGTGGTCTCTTCCTCCTGCTTCTCCCTCCTTTTCTCTGGCGAGTAGTAGCTAATTACTTTAATGTCCGTGCCAGACATTACGAACTCGATCATCTTTTTGATCCCCTTCCAATTGCACTCCGTGCGGGGTAGAGCTACCCTTGTCCGGCCGTTATTCACCAGGCTCTGCTTCCATTTAATTATGTTAACGAAGGTTTTTTCTTCGCTGCTATCCATAATTATCCTGAATAAGAAACGCTCCTTGACCTCACTCTTCTTAACATCCACTGTCAAGCTTGTCTCATACTTGATGTGCATGACTCCTTTCTTTCCTGGTGAATCGTTATCTAGCTCAGCTATCTCGGGGAATCTCATCTTAAACTGCTTGCCTATTCCCTTATTCAGCTCTTCGCTTCCTTGGATACACAATCCCAGATCGTGGTTCCCTTCTGCCTCCTCAACCCTCTCAAAGACCTGGGCAGGCCAGTCTTTTTACGACAGTTCTTTATAATCTTCGAAACTATTCCCTTCTCTGATAGCTGTACTTATTTCCTCGACTATTTTAGCACTTCTTACCCTTGCCATGGGGATATCCGTCTGTATCCCTTCTTCTTTCATCTCTGGTTTCATATTTGCCCCCTTGCTTATCAAATCCCCCTCAGACCGTACGTATTCAGTCTGTGTCGTTACTTCCACTGTAGCTTTAGGTTGGCTCTCATTCGCTACCCTCTCATAGACCTTTTCTAGTTGTAGTCCATAATAACCTAGATCGCTAATCTTCTTTTTGATCTCGCACTTCGCGTTAGCGTTTACTTTTACTAACGCCTGTAAATGCCCTATTTTAGTAGTCACTTTTTTGACTGCTTGGTACGGAGATTCCATACTGGTGGATCCCCTTTCCGATGTCTCGTTGTTCACGTCCCTTTTCCTCCTTTTCAACAGGAATTGATCCGGAGGGGGTGAGGCCTCATCAACCACTTCCCTCTGCTGCTCCCCTTTCTGCCCAAGGTTTTCTGTTGTCGCATGATCCTGCATGGACCAGGACCTTTCCCTTAAGCCCGAGGGAGTCCTCTTCAAAGATTCTCTCCTTGCAAAGGGAGAGTCTTCTTTACTCTGAGCGGAAACCGTTGCTACTCCCTCTCCGACTTTTAATTTATTTCCACTAATCGGCGTCAAAGTTAATAACACAGGCTTGCTGAAGTCAGTTGTGCCCCTAGTGGTACCATTTTTTTTTTCCATTTCCTTTTCGCCTTTTTGGTTCTCCTCTGTTTTCTTTGGTTTATCCATAATTCATCCCACGAGTTGGGTCGTTCTACATGGTCAAATGAATGTTCCTGGATCGAGTAGTACTGGTCGCCGGCGAGTAAGAGAATCGGAGCTACGCTGTCATGCAGCAGCACAGAAATACTTACTTAAAGCCGAATATAAAGAAGCTCGAGTAGGATTTGCGGTTGAATTTTTAGCGCATGGTGTAAATTTTTGGAATAATGTAATCTTTACAGACGAAAAACTTTCCAGTCAACACACAGCGATCGTATTCGTGTTTACCGCCCTCCGAATACTCGATTCGATGAGAAATATATATCTAACAATGATAAAAGTGGTAGATTTCCGGTCAATATCTGGGCTTGGATATCGGCACGTTGTCCTGGTGTTTTGTGGCATATTGAGGAACGATTTAATAGTGAAACGTATATTAGGATTTTAGACAATATTATACTCCCTTCTGTGTCACAATTATTTCCTAATAATGAGTTTATATTTCAACAAGACAATTGTTCCGTTCATACTGTTCATACCGTAACTAACTGGTTTCAAGATAACAACATCAATGTCCATGTCCAGATCTTAACCCTGTGGAAGAAGTATGGGGACTACTCTTAAGAAGTATCCAAAAAGAAAATGTGAGACCACGGAATGCCGAAGAATTACTGGAAATAGTAAATAATGCATGGCAAAATATTATTACTAATGATTATTGCATAAGGTTATTTAATTCTATGCCAAACAGACTTATAGAAGTTATAAATAGAAATGGTGCAATAACGAAATATTAATAGTTAGTTTCTTGTTAAGTAGTATATCCTTTGTCCTTTGATTCAGGATTTCTACTAATCGTACCGTTTATTCTCCACTTTCTTAAAATGTTACACACCAAATTATTGTTAATGTTATAACGCAGTGCAATTTGTCTCATTAAACATCCATCATTTACTATAGCAATAACTACAGCATTAAAATAAAAAATAAATTAAAAGTGATATATGTTTTATTTCGGCTACTCATGACATATTCAAATAGAGACAGATTTACATTAGAAAAAAAAGTTGTCCTTTTTTTTCTGCTCACGACAGTATATATATATACGCACACATGCATATGTGAGGTAAAACAGATATCATTAAAATAGCAATTTAAAACTCATAATTAAAAAAATATAAATATATAAAACTATTAATATAGAATAACATAATACAAGTAAACTACAAATCACATCACAGTCAAATATTAGAAACTATACTACTATCTGCATCAGAATGTATCGTCAAAGTATTCTTTTAATTCATAATAGGATTTATCAATAAGTAAATTTTCCATTGCGACTTTGAAACTCTGATTGGAGACTATGTCCCTAATATGGCTCGGTAAGTTCTTGGGGTTGGCAATGTAACATTACCAACTTGTCGGGTGCTATATTTTGAGGTCGTATAAACATTGTTTCTGTATTTATGAATTAAGACTACTGTATTTGATATAAAAATAGATATCACAGTCAGAATTCTGTTGGCCACAAATAAGCAATCTCATAGCTCAGGTGTAATTCGTCTAATGAAAAATATACAGCCTTGGCAGCTGAGTATCCTAATTCATTGAAAACCACCTTGACTGCGTAGATTCCAGATACTAGTTTACTATTAAAACCAGTCATATGTTCTCTAGAATTTAATTTGCTATCAATATTCAATCCTAAAAATTTCAAGCATGTTTTGTTTTCAAGAACATAGTTCCCTAGGGGAATATCTGGTAAATTATATTTGAAATTTATTATGAGTGTTTTCCCTATATTAAACGACTATAAGTTTCTATAAGTTTAAATAGTCTTTGATTTTCTTAATGTTGTTGTATATACTTTCATGCAGAATGTTTTTTTTCCTTGCTATGCCACAATATTGTGGTATCGTCGACGAATAGCGCAACCTTTCCTAATTGTAGTTAGATTATTGATATACAATAAAAATAGAATTGGACCAAGAACAGAACCTTGAGGTACCTCCACAGTTTATGTTAAGTTCATCGGACCTATTTGGATTTTTAACAATTTGCTTACGGCCTGAGAGGTAAGATTTAAACCATTCAAGAGTACTGTCTCTGAAATCATAACGCTCCAATTTTTGCAGCAATATTCCATGTCGAATGCAGTCAAAGGCATTTGACTTTTTTTGGATTTTAATGTCCTTAATAATTTGCCTCAATTCAAGTAGTATCGTATAAATGTAATACCTGGCTATTATTTATTTCCACATATAACTCAGAGGATCTTTTAATGGGATTATATTTTCAGTTAATTTATCTACAATAGTTATTCAGGTCATTCGAATTTTAGCTGCACTTATTGAACGGTGGTTTTTAGCTCTAAACTCGTATATAATCGCCCAACTGCCCTTGGGATTACTATTTGCTTGTTCCATACTAGTGTTGCAAGTAAGCCTTCTTTTGCAGCTTTTATTATATTTTTTATAGATTTTACGGTATTTTGCATAATAATTAAAGAAGGAGGCTTCGTCTGTGTATTTTTGGATGTAGTGTAAAATTCGTATGTTTTTTGTAGAAGTTTTTATGCCTTTAGTTATCCAAGGTTTTTATTTTTTATTTTAATCTTTTGAATGGAAAAGGCCCTACTAAAAGCATGCATTAAGCACTCTTAAAATGCATTAAAATGTTCATCTCTAACAAAGACTCTTCTCCAATCAAATTGTAAGTATTGAAAAAATCTATTATAATTTGTCTTACTATCTACAATCGCCCAAATTTTTGTTTACATTAAGAAGTATTTGAGTCTATATAAAGTAAAAATGATTTTGTGTATCTATTCTTATTAAGTACATTCTAGACACAAGACAACAAAATATTAATTTTATTTCATATAAAACTATTATAATATGTACTGTTAGATATTATTTTGCAGCATATTTATTATTACAGAATGGGCAACGCTTTTTCTCACCAAAACTTCGTTTTACTCTACATTCTGTCGTTGATAACTTTACACCTTCAACATTTTCTTGTGCCGCCTTTTCGTTTCTGTTTGTTCCTTTTCGTTATTTCTGGCTGTATTTTCTAAATTCTTCTATCTAACTAATCAACTTTATTAAAAGTAAAAGCTATTTGGCCTCCAACAATATAAAGCCATAGATTTGCCTGCAGGGATGCCGTCATTGCGGAGGATACCTAGAATGGGTTTCTTCGGTACATTTTTCCTGTGAGAATTACCAAAATTTGTGTTATAATTACTTTTACTAGATATAAGTTATAACTAATTGATACCCTCTTTTTCGAATTTTTAATTGTAATTTTAATTTTAGTTTTTGCTAATAACGAAAGGAGTCCCAGTTTCATTTATTCAGCCTTTGTTTTTGAGGCAAACTATGTTAGACTGAGTGGTCCTAGGTCCCCGAGAGACCATGCATTATTCTTAATGTTGAACCTTTTAAATGGATAGAATTAAACGAGCTTTTTACCATTTATTGTACATATTCATCGATTCATTGGTTAATTCTGCACGTTTCATCTCCATTCTACTTTTTAAAACCTCTAAATTTTCCAGTTTATTGGCATAGATTTTAACTTCATATATCCCTATAAAAAATTAATCGATGGGAGTAATTAGACAACTTGTTTCTAAAATAATTATGATTCCCTTGCAATATGCCGCATTGTAAAATAAATTTTATAAGAAAGCGCTCTTCTGTTTTATCTCAGTTTTTTTCATTGATTTATCCTGCCAATTAACTGAAGCAAATGGGTATTTCTAACGACCATCCAGCTTACAACAATTAATAAACTTTTTATGGTCTCCCTAAAACATTAAAAACTTACTTACACAGATTTCGAGCACAATGAAAGTATATTATTTTACCGTACGGACCCATTAGAGCACATGATCACGTCATTTATCTCATTAGAGCTTTCATTATCTGGAAAGGAATTACGTTAAGTGTTATTACAAATTACATTCCAAATGTAAAACGGAGTATTTTTAAATTACGCAGTTTATTTGCATTTTCCTTCCGTTTGAAAATAAATCATTCTAATTATTTATATTGATTTAAAAAACTAATTAATGTTTGCTTTTTCTGCAAAGTATTACTCTGGACACTAGTTATTTATTGATTTATATTAAAATTTACAACATTAGCGACATGAGTCGGTGGTTGTACTCATAAAAACTTCTTTCTATTTTACGAAAAACTTCTTAAACAAAAAGTTTTTGTTATCAAAAACTAGGGGTGGATGGGATAGGGGTCAAACAGACAAATGCCCGTCGGGCCGGGCCTAGGTAATGAGGTAAATAGGCATTTGTTCCAGCTGTAAAAAAACTCCGATGGCCAATAATCGAATTACAACGGCGGTTCTCCCTCCTTGGTCCTTACTCAGAACGAAAGAAATCTCAGATGTGTACAAGCTGCCATCTTAAAAACTTGGCCGCTGACGTAAATGCCAGATGTCATTTATAAAAAGTTATTAACCCGATAATCTAATTTTACATATTCGTCCCAAATTCTGCAAAATAGACCGGTATTAGCAATAACATAATGTTTCTAGATACCGTTGATTTTCTATTATTAATCCTGCTTTGACCACTGCATACAGTATCTTTTGACGTTACCAATAAGTCATTTTCAATTTTAAGATTCATAAAAAATAGTTTGCGAAATAGGATATGCAACAACAGACTTGGGTCAGACAACGCTTTTACTAGCTGTCTTGGGCCCTGATTTCGAGTCTCAGCTGCGGCAGATAGATGGCATGTCGCAGAGAATGGGTTTTGTTTAAGTTATTATCTGTTGTGTTCGCCTGTGTGCTGGTTGAGTGGCGCAATAACTATGGCTAAACTCCGCCAGGACGTTAATATAAAGAAGAGGTAAAAAAATAACAATTGAATTGGGCCGTTTCCCTAAAATTGCTAGGGCCGGTTGGACCGAACCTATCCACCCTTGTCAAAAAGGACACAAGGGACCTACTGAAATTCAGAATGTGAAATTATTAGAGGACTTAAGCTTGTCAGTATTAGTAAACAAATTCGAAATTATTCTTAATTTAACCGATATCTATGGAAGCTTTTGCAACATGTTCTCAAATATTATCATTGTGGAATATTTCTCAATCTCCTTAGGTGGAAGAGTGAGAAGAATCATTCTTATACTCGAGCATCGGTAACTGTTGCGAAACGCTACGGTTACTCGGGAACACACGGAACAAACACGGGGCTTAAGTAACGACATTGGAGAAACGGGTATGTCTAATGAGTTAATTAAAAAGTAGATCTCACAAACACAGTAGTATAAGTCACAGTTTCTATACCGTTTTATTAATGCCAAACATATTATTTACAATACTTCATACCTTATAACTACCAATAACTACATTTACAATCTAATAAATAATTTCTATGGCCAAAAGCTAAAGCTACGTACATGTTACATATGACCGTTTGTCAAAGCGATATAATGGAAAGCGGTAAGTCAGTAAAAATGATGCAAAGGAAATTAAAACAGGTTCCTCATACCAGCCAAATTTTCTAGTAGTACAGTTACTTCCTCAGTTCTTTGATGCACAACTGATGCAGTGGGTAGTCGGACTGGACCGACTGTACAATTGCTCGAATTTTTACTGAAACAAATTAATCGGTGGTAAAATGAGAATATTCGCTGACTCTGTATGCGCTGGCAACGAATTTAGAATAATTCAACGGTTGGTGAAAACATTCTACAATCCAAAGGTAGCTGTTAGCTCGGCGGAATAACTGTTGAGTACGTCTTCTTAGTAGAACTGCTGATTTTAATATTCACTTTAACGTGTATGATGACTCGTGGATTACGATGACCGGTACTTCATTATAAATTTTAGAAGTTTACGTCATCGATAGGTACTTCAAGTTACTTGCTGCTAACGCATAATAAAGGGCAATGCACAATTCTATATTAGAAAATACTTTGGTGGTTTTATCAGAATTTCCATGTTCTTGGAAGTATTTGAATGGTTCTATTTATCTGAACTCCTTGAACAAAGACCAAACTTTTGCGATGCTAATTTAAGATATATTGAAAATTATTCAATTCTAAAGCATAATACGAGTAAGTATGAGGGTTGTTTTCCTATATGGCACCTAAATTGTTAAACTAATACATTTAAGTCGTCAACTTCTACATTTAACTTTAAAGTAAAACGTAGGAAAAACCTGCTAGAGCAACAAAAAATATGTGAGCCTAGGTATACTCTCTTTGACATGTATTTTAATAATAATTAAGTACAGCTACTGTTGGTCTTTTGTCTTGGAGGAAGTTGTCAGTATTAGTAAACAAATTCGAAATTATCCTTAATTTAACCGATATCTATGGAAGCTTTTGCAACATGTTCTCAAATATTATCATTGTGGAATATTTCTCAATCTTCTTAGGTGGAAGTAGAGTGGAATTAAGTACAGCTACTGTTGGTCTTTTGTCTTGGGGGAAGTTGTAATAACGATTTTATCGATAATTCCTTCTTTTCGATTCATGTATGTATGTATGTATATGTACGTATCGAACAAATATTATTTATTATTATTATTCATTGGAAAATTTTAGTAAACATGTAAAAAGACATTGAATCAGTGTATAAAATAATGTCATAATATTTGATGGAATATTTATTCCTTAATATATTATGAAATTATCGATTGATTAAATTTTAAATTCTAACAAATAAAATATTAAAAAGTATAAACAAGGTACAAATCGGGCAAAATATCTCTTAGAAAGGGCGATTCTGACTTTTCTGTTTTTCGTGAAAGTAAATGGTAAATTTACTTTTTACAAAAAGACCTCGAAAAAAACCTATAGTCCATATAATAGAATATATTTTAAACGATATGTCATTGTGAATAAAAAATATAAAGATTTTCGTTTATTATATGTGAATGGAAAGGAAAACTGGAAGTTAATTCAGTTAATATGTACAGAATTATTGAGAAAAAAAATTATAAGAGATAAAATTTTTCCTAAAAAACGACTTTTATAAAACGTTCGGTATTACACAGAAAATTGTAACTGTAATAAAATGGAAATAAAATTTTGCCCCATTTCACAATTTTACCTTATCAGATCAAGTGCTCATTTGTAGTGCGGTTGAAAATTAAATTTTCATTTATATAGGACACGTATTTTATATGATAATATTCGCTTCACAGGATAAAGCATTTTCACATTCACTAAATTTGTTTCAGGTTACATTTCGTCGTTTTAATCTCAGTTTTAGGTTCTTTATTGTACATGTTAAGTACACTATTTAAAATCGTTTGTAGTTAAATTTAATTTTGGAGAATATTCACACAAATGCTTATTTTAATTGTTCTATTCTTATAGTAATTAACAAACAAAACACAAAGAAACACGCGTCTTTTTAAATCCTTGAGTTAATGGCAGTTTATTCAAGAATTCTATCATTGGGATTGAATAAAAACATGGAGCATGTTGCATCTGCTTACGAAGACTTTATGGAATTTATTTATGGTATGATTCTAAGAAATCAATTGGAAATGTGTCTGAAAGTGTGATATTGGCATGTTTTAAATATAAAATTAAAAGAGTGCAGCTGACAACATTATCGTCTATATATTCAATGCTGAAGAGAACACTGAACGTCAAACAAAATATAGATATAGAGAAATATTCCAAGTTAGTACCGTATTTGAGAAATAAATGTGTGAGATATCGTCCAAAAAAAAAGTCAAAAGTTTTAACAAAAGCGGAGATTGAGTAATCCTTACAAGAGGCACCAGAGGAGGGTGGGCCATACTATAATTCATTATAAATAAATAAACACCACAGAAATTAGACAAGCCCCAATTCAGAAGCCAGGGACTTGGCGGAAGGGCGTTACACATTGGAGAAACGCGGATATACAACCATTTCCTCCGACAGTGCCGGAGCCGGGATTCGAACCCAGTGGCGCGATACCTGTGTGATTAATCGCGTCTTAACCAACGCGGCTATCAGCCAGATTAATAAATATTTTTATAGATTTGTTGATAAAATACTTAAATTGTTTCAGGTTATTTTAATATTTGGCATATATGGGACATATAAAAGAAGCGAACTACTGAATTTAACAGTAGATGATACTGAGGATAAGGATTTAATTATTGTTGTAAAAATCCAAGATTGAAAAATTCACACTCAAGGAACGTTCATCATTTAAAAATTTGACTAATATTAAATTATACCGAAAATATTATACTTTGCGTCCAGAGTACACTACTAACCCTAGATTTTTTGTTGGATATGTCAATGAAAAATGTGTAAAGCAGGTTATTGATAATAACAAACTTACTTAAAAATTACCGGAAGCAGATAAATATACTGGTTATTACTTTCTAAAATAATCTGCTACACTGCTAGGTGATTCTGGTGTTGATATCGCCAGTCTTAAAAGACATGGGGGCTAGCGGTCTTCGACGGTTGTGGAGCGATATGTTGAAGAATCAATTTGGAAGAAAATTGAAATTTCTAATAGTATCTTGTCTGCTCCCAAATCTGATGCTTCTTCAATAATTACCCCATGTTTTAATCAAGAAACTATTGCAGTGAGCAACTCACCATCCTCGAGTGGAGTCAGTTTACACAATTGTACAATTGCGACTTTAAATTTGCATTTAAATTTATTGTGTTTGTTGATAATAATAAATAAACAGGTGAACTGACTGTATCATCTATAATTTCATTGATGCTTGTAGGTGGATGTAAAAGTCTTTTGCATCCTGGATGTAAAAGACTTTTACATTTTGTAGACATAAGACTGTCGTTTTGACACTTAATAAATATCCCGTAAAGGCCCATGTTTGACTTATCGGAAATGTGTTATGGGAAAATGGTTACCATGGTAAAGTTCGTCATAGTTGTATAAATAGATGAGTGCCCACCGTGAACGTGGTACCCTATAGTACTGGTAGCGTTATAAAAATTACCACAACAACAACTTTTTCGTAGATCATTTCCACTTATCTGGAGTACTTACCTTCATAACTAAGCAAGTGCCCACCATGGGAGTAGTACCATTAGATAGCGGTAATTATGACGCCTGTTACCATTTTCCCATAACACATTTCTTGTTAGTCGAATTTTTAACGACGCTGTCCTTTCGGGCCCTTAATGTGCTCGGGTACCCTGTGCCGCGTGGTTTAGTGGGGGAAAAACCCCGCCACTGATGTTAATGTAACGGTTGTGAGTTTTATTATTAGTTTCACCTCAAGAAACAGCCTGAAATTATTTTCATATGACAAAAAAGTAGATACCAATAGCCATACTTGAAAATAATACACTTTAACGATTTCAAAAATGTTGACCTTCGGTAGGTTCATGTAGTGGCGGCCGGTGCGGGAGGACTCTGAGGCGCCGCCCTTCCTGCCAAATATAAAACAATAAATAACAACAACAATAGACAATAACCTATCTCCCGATAACCTGCTTTACGACTATTTTTTTTAAATAATAAAAGACAAACGGCATACTCTCCTCACTTGCGATCAATTTAATTTAATTTCCGAATTGCATGTAAAAACGCTAAAATGGGCTCCAGATATTCTGCCTAAAATATATACGGCGGTCGTCATGGCAACAAGTGAAAGAATGGGAGGGGGTTACGCGTGGTTTCGTTATCTATTAGGGCTCTGATCAGTCCGCCCACGGCTGTGTAGGAGTTCATTGCTTCGTCGTTTCTGTTTTCTTTGCTTTTTTACGTATAGAATTTTTTTTGAGGTTTTAAATATAGTGCAAGAGCAGCGACATTGCAAAAATAAAAATGCCTTTATGCAGTTTATGCCTAAGTTTGACAAAAAGATATGCATTAAAACTATTTGGATTTGTTGTTGCGAGGAAACAAATTCGTTCTTTTCTTTTGTAAGTTTGCTTTTTGGGGGCGATGATAAGTGGACAAAAAATGGGGTAAACGATTTAACGCACATTTCTATAAAAATTAAAAAACACGAAAATAGTACGGAACATCTAGATAATGTTGCCAGTTTTCAACTTTTAGGAAAGACTAATATTGCTACATTTCTAAGTATGGCTTATGCGGATCAAATTCGTAAGCATAATGAGACTGTGGTCAAAAATCGACATGTACTCTCAAAAATAATAGACATATTAAAACTTTGTCGAACGTGTAATCTTGCCCTTCGCGGTTACGACCAGAAAAAAGTCTCTTCAAATAGAGGGGTATTTCTAGAATTGGTTGATTTTTTAGCATGGTACCTTTAATAGCCATATTCAAGGAAACAACAGTGTTCAAAGGCACATCAAAATCTATTCACAATGAAATTTTGCAATGTATGTTCGAAGTTTGTCGTGAACATATTCTTGGAGAAATTCAAGAATCTGCGTATCTCGCACTTATGGCTGCTGAGACTTATGTATCAACTCAAACTCAAACTGTAGTTGCATTACGTTATGAACTAAATGAAAACATATTTGAGCGATTTTGGGGTTTGTAAATCCGAAAAGTCAAGATGCAGATGGACTGTCTCAATGCATTTTAGAACAGATTTCGCCGATTTTGCCAGATTGCCCAGAAAAACTGATTTGTCAAACATATGACGGAACTGCTATTATGCGTGGTCATTTAGGTAGTGTTAACATGAAAATTCGCCAACAGTACAAAAATAAACATTTTGTATAATGTTACGCTCATCAGCTTAATAAAATACTAGAACAAGCAGTTTCAAGCATCAGTAGTGTACTAATATTTTTTTCCAATTTTAATGGCATATCAACTTTTTTTTCTCAATCGCCAGACAGAATGGCAGATTTGCAACATGTTTGTGACAAACCCATTCCAAGAACTTCTCAAACACGATGGAATTTTAACTCTCGTATAGTACAGAGTGTCTACAACCTTACAGATAACCTTACTGAATGCTTTGAAAATATAATGTCAGGAATTCCAAAACAATACAACTCTGAAACAGTGACTCAAGCGGCTGGATTTATTAAATGGCTAGAAGATGATTCATTTTTATTTTGGTTAAATTTTTTTTTCAAAAATCATGCCACATGTTGATATTTTATTTAGCCAGCTACAAAAAATTGAAACAGACGTTATAAAAGTCCAGAAAGGCGTAGATAATTTTGAAAAAGAAATTGTACAAATTAGAAATAATTTACCTCCCTTAACAAATGAACCAGTGAATACAGAAGTTCCAAAAAAGCGACGTAGACTGAATCAAGAAAATGTTAACATGTCTGTAAGAGAGGTATGTGATATAATTACTTCACAAGTGAGAGTGCGGTTTTCTTTTAAAAATCATTTATGTGGTGCAAAATTATTTTTAAAGAAGTATAAGGAATATGAAAAACAGCACCTTTGGAAGATATTAACCAATTTTGTGAAGCATATTCTATGATAGATAAGGAAATTCTGAAAATGCAACTAAGTATATTTTACTCCAGGAAAGAAATAACAGGACAAGATTCACAAGATTCGAGTGAAATTCAAAGTTTTTCTGGGTGCTTGCAAATATTAAACTTTCTCATATCTTTCCGTTTAGACGTTGTTTTCGGGGAAGTTGTTAAAGTTTTGAAAATTTTGGTTACTATTCCGTTGACGACATCTGAAACGGAAAGATGTTTTTCGACATTAAAATTAATTAAGACGTATGTAAGAAATACTATGAATGAAGACCGACTAGCATCAGTTGCAATGCTTTCAATTGAAAAGTCAATGGTACGAGAAATACCAAATTTTAATGAAAAAGTTATTGAAAATTTTATCTCCGACAAAAATAGAAGAATGGAATTTCACTTCAAAAAATAATGGTGAGTACTTAATTAATCGCTTTTTAATTTATATTTGCGAACTTTTTAATGATTTAATTAGAACCTCAAAAATGTTTCGCCTGCGGTGCTACTGTTTATTGACCCTACTACTTTGATACCCGCGAGCCGCCACTGCGCCCTCCCAAGTACATAAGGCACGAGCCGCCACTGAGTTCATGATATGTAATTTTGGAATATTGTCAATGTTTTTCTATATTGCCTGCATAGTAGGTCACGCACACTTTGTTGATAGGCTGTAAGAAATTTCGATGGGATTATATAATTTCTTATCAATATGTCTACCGACAATTGTAGAATGTACTTTGATACCCACGGCATACTGCAATAATAACGGACCAGTTTTTTTTTTCATTTTACCTTCACCTCCATTTAAATAATAACATTAGTAACACCACCAACAGAACGAATAATACTTCCCTTGGATTCTACTTAAAATCATCTTAGAAGGGTAATTTATATTTCAGCAGATTGTGATATATAGGACCTGCCTTTGCGCCTGGATATTATTAATTGGGGCAGAAAAATTAATAAATCAGCTCCTTTTTAACGCAATAAATCACTCGAATTAAGAGCCTGAAGTATGAAGAGAACAAAGAAGTGATAAAAGTTCGTTTGGACATCTAAATATGATGTCAAATAACGCACCTGCTCTTCTCTATTTTCTTTCATTTTAATATACGACCATTTGCAATTAAAAATTTATGCGACGGACGTTTTTAATTTATATCTCCAACATGATAAAAAATAAATTTATAGCATAGAACGATGCAAGAATGCAAAATATAATCCAGTATATGCTAGTAGTCCGAAAGCAGGTGAACGTAATAAGTTTATGATTTATTTAACTACATTTGATTTATTTTAACAATAAAATTGACTTTCTGGCAAATATTCTTCGGGATGATAGGCAACCATTAGAACGCGACTGGTTGTTACCGGCTTAATGCATATGCGACCAGAGCCGAGATTTGGCTTCCTTCCGCTAGAGGGTAGTCGCGTGCCTTCCAGCTGTTTGGAACAGTCACGTGACTTCCGCCTTGTGGAAACGAAAAGAAGAAAGGGAGAGGTTAGCTTCGTGTACGCTGCCGATAATTCCTACAACTTGAAACATTTAAGTCGTCATAATGGATTTTGAATTATCAGCAACCATAAAATTTCCTCAGTTTTAAGTTGTTTCTGGTTATCAGAGCATATTGTTGTTACGGAAGGAGTTTAATCCGGAATTTTTGCGGGATTTATGTGTACGGGCTGGCTGACCACTTTCTAGAGAGACGGACTCGGCCCTGTCAATTGAGCCAGGTTCATATTAGAGAACCATAAGTTGTAAATACTGTAATATAGTACATTTTATGTTGAGAGAAAGTGTCATTATTTCACCTGCGACTACTAAGAATGGAACCCTCATCGACTTTATGTTAAATAAACTAAAAACTAATAGTTTATATTAAACTTGGGCTTAACGCCCTGAGATTGTGTGATGAACTAGTGAAATTTTTTGTAGTGAGCACGCTACATCACTTATTCGGGCTAGGTAGTGTCCGCGATCTGCTACGCACATCAGCCCAAGTGTGTTTGTGTATTATCTAAAACCCCTTAATACTTTATGTTAACCAGTAGCATAGTACAAAGTTATTCCTACAACAAATCCATGAAAATCGTGTCTTCATCTAAACAAATCCTATACTGTTGATTAAAGTAGACCAGAATTTTGGAATGCAAAATTCCACGGCCGTTGTCTTCTTGGTTTTACCATGATTGCCAAAATTGACTTGACGTTCCGCTGATGATACTGTCAACTTCTTTAGAGGAATTCCAAAGACTGAAATTGTTGTATTTTGCTCCTCGTCTTACACCTTATCGCTGCTTCGCTTCGTTGCTCATTCGTTATGCTCCTTTGACCTTGACTGTTCAAACCACTAGTGCTTGGCTAAACTATCCTCCATGTGTTACTCAATCGATAACCATTTTCTCTGTTGAAATTGTTCTTCATAATTTATAATAATTCTCTAATAAATGAAGGGTAGTAACGTGTACTTCTGTCCAATATTTGAAGTTCTTGTAGTTGAATTTACAGTTCTCATTATGAAAAACATGTTGTGCTGCTACCGATGTATCTGTGTATTCGAGTATGGTGGTTGTCTGGTGTTCTTTGATCCTGGACTAGATACTCCACCCTGTTTGTCCGATATAACTCTTGTCACATTATATTCCAGTCAGACACCTTTTGTCAATAGTTTAGCACTGGGATTCTCGTTTGGAAGAAGTGATTATTTTCTTCAGTGAGTGTTCACGAAACCCACAACTCTTCTTCGGGTTTACTATTTTCATTGCACATTATGTCGACCCCCCCCTCCCCCCCCCCGTATCACCCCCAATACCACACCTATACTATTATTTATTATTTTATTTATTTATTTATTTATTTATATAATTCATCCAACGGGTGAAACCCAATTACAGGACAAATAACAACAGATTTAAATAAAATATCGATAAATAGAACAATATGGTGTAAGTAAAAGGTACACAAATGACACAAATATAAAATGTAACAACTACAATCAAAATATATACTCTAGTAAAATAAATATATATATATACATATATATATATATATACACACATATATACACACACACATACACACATACACATATATACATACATACATATACATACATACACATACACACATATATATATATATATATATATATATATATATATATATATATATATATATATATATATCACAAGTGTAACACAGAAATATAGACAAGAGCGTGTTTAAATGGGGTTTAACTAAATGTTCTTTATGTCAGCAATATTACAGTTAAATATATCCAGGCTAGCCTCAATACTATTATAATTTAAACACATTTGATGTAGGGGAGATGATTCTAATATATTAGTGCGTGGAGTAGGAAGCATGAGTACATTATTTGTTCGAGAATTTAATCTCGGAATTCGATACCTAAGAAGTGAGGTGAGGCAGGTGCAGCTAATTTTATTATTGATAATTTTGTGTAAGAACATTATTGAATGCATTACACGTCTCCTTATTAAGCTACTCATACTAAATTTATTTTAAAAAAATTCTTGTCGTGTCCCTCTCATTGGATATGTGCCCTCCAGAATAAAAGTTGTGGACTTAAAAAATCTTCGTTGTACTTTTTCCAAGGACGCTATGTGAATGTTGTAACTAGGACTCCAAACAATGGACGCATATTCCAGTTTGGATCTGACAAATGTAACAAATAACATACGTAGAGTAGATAATTCAGTAAAATCTTTGCTGTTTCTCAAAACAAAACCTAAATTTCTAAATGCACTACTGGTGCTTTCCTCGATATGTTTAGAAAAAGTTAATATAGTATCAAAAACAAAGCCAAGATCTTTTATAAACTCAGGTCTATTTAGAGTACAGTCGTTTAATTTATAGTTAAATGAAATTTTATTTACTTTACGTGTGAAAGACATGACATTACATTTAGCAGCATTAAGAGGAAGACGGTTATTAATGCACCAGGTATTAAGAAGATCCAGGTTACGCTGAACCCTCAGGCAGTCATAGTCGGAATTTATAGGAAAGTATGTTTTTAGGTCATCAGCATAAAGCAAATAGTGAACATCCAAGTCATCAACAATGTCATTGATAAACAGTACAAAAAGCAATGGTCCAAGTACCGAGCCCTGTGGTACTCCAGATGATTGGCTGTAATGATCAGACCGATAACCACGATACTGAACATATTGAGACCGATAGGACAAATAAGACATAAATAAATTTAGTAGCGAAGTACTGATTCCAAAGCTTTCTAATTTAGTCAATAAAATGCCATGGTCTAGTCTGTCGAATGCTTTAGAGAAGTCGGTATAAATTACATCAACCTGACCCTTACGATCTATGACTTCAGAAATAAATTGGGTGATACATACCAGGTTTGTAACAGTTGACCGACCGCTCATAAAGCCATGTTGTTCTTCAATTGTTGAACTTTTAGTATGGAAGGATACGTAATCATGCAATAAGAATTCAAAATTTTTAGAAAAATTGCATAAAATTGCGATGGGACGATGGTTCTCTATTTCATTTTTACTGCCCTTTTTAAACACTGGACAAATTCTGGATAGTTTCCACTTATCAGGGAATGTTTCTGTGCTTAAGATTAAATTAAATATAATACAGAGAGGTTTGTAAAAAACATTAGCGCAATCTCTTATAATAAACGCCGGTATTTCATCAGGTCCTGTAGTCATGTTTGCCTTGAGTTTTTTAATTGAGTTTAGGACTTCGCTCTCAGTGAATATTCGAATACGCATAACATTGTTATTATATACACTGTCACCAGGCAAATAGTCACTAGAATTAATATACGCATTAGAGAAAAAATCAGCAAAGGAGTTAACTATATCTTGGGGGCTTTCAAGAGTGGCATTGTTTAGTTCATAGTACTAGGAATAGATGTGGCATTATTTTTTGAATTAATATAACCCCAGAACTTATTTGGGTTAGATTTTATGGCATTCTCGGCATCCCGTATGTATGCAGCATAAGCATCTTTTATAGTCATTTTTAGCAAAGCTCTTAACTCATTGAATATTATTAGATCATCCTGGTTTTTAGTCCTTCTGTATGTATTACGTGCCCTGTTCTTCTGTTTAAGCAGTCTAATTGTATTGGAATTAAACCAGGGGGGATACTGTTTGTGTGATGGTGTTTTTTTAGGGACGTGTTTCTTAAAAACAGAATATATTTTGTCATAAAATTCAAACACAGCTTCGTTTACTGCCAGTTTAGAAATAAAACTCCAGTCAACTAGAGCTAGCTCATTGTAGAGTGCGGGGTAATTAGCTTTTTTAAAATTAAACGACTCATGACTAAATAGTGGAAACTTATTAGTCGTAAGATTTTGTACACACACATTAATACAAAGAGCAGGATTATGAAAAGGAGCAAAAAAATTAAAATGTGATTTAGTGTATATACAAAAACGAAACGTCTAAAAAAAATTTTAGCGTTAGCTACCTCCTCTGCCACCCCCATTGCCACCCCCACCCTATTATTGAAGGGGATAAAAAAAAATGTGATTTAGTGTGTATATAAGAACGAAACGTCTAAAAAAATTTTTTTGGTGTTACCTACCCCCTTCTACCACCCTCATTGCCACCCTCACGCTATTATTAGAAGGGGTAAAAAAAATTAAAATGTGATTTAGTGTGTATACAAGAACGAAACGTATAAAAAAAATTTTTTTGGCGTTAGCTACCCCCTCTACTACCCCCCATTGTCAACCCCACCCTATTATTAAAGGGAGTAAAAAATTAAATTGGGATTTGAACCAAGGGCCTCTAAAATTTGTTTTGGCATTAGTTACCCCCTCTACCACCCCCATTTCCACCCCTACCATATTGTTTAAGGGAATAAAAAATCAAATTGGGGTTTAGTGTGTATACGAGAACCAACGACTTCTAAATTTTTTTTACCCTCCCCCTCCCCCCCTTTTAGCCACCCCCTCTACCACCCTCACTCTATTATTAAAGGGAATTATTATTATTACATTGGGATTTAGTGTGCATAAGATTTGGCTACAAAATCTGGATGTGGAAGTAGTGATTCCTTGGGCAGCGGTTTTTCTAATTTTCTATTTAAAAAATGTTACATTTTAAACGTTACTAAATTTTCTTGCAACAACATTTTAACATGAAAAAGTTTAAATGAAATGTTCAAAATGGGAGCCGGTTGATTTTTGACAATAATAGCGGCGTTGCTAAAATTCTTTCAAAACATTTTGTATCGTTTCATCCTTCCTTTCCCTCTCATCTTTTGGCTCAGATATCACGAGGGAAAGTCTGTCGATACACTTTTTTCAAGTAACGACTTGTACATAAAAGTAATATCGTTTTCACCTACATTGTGCTTGAAACTAAACTATGATGATAAAATATGAATATTTCTAAGTGAGTATAACACGCACATCATTTTGAAACGCCCTGTCATGTTGATTTTAATTAGACACGGCATAAATAAAATCGCCTTTCTATAGTCGCAAACAAAGCACACAAAGGTAAAATGTTATGTAAATTTAAAATTATTTATGACACTCCATAACGCAATATTCAACATTTCATGAACATTTTACATTATTGAAATATGTATTATTTGTGTTCGTTGTTTAAAATTCAATGTGGAAATGTTTGCTTCTATTTTTCAATATTTCCACATGATACAAATTATTTCTATTTATGCAATTAAATGAAGCTACTTGCAAATTGCTGTTATTTAAGGTTTATAGGGCATACTTTACTGTATTATTTGAGCAAGTCAATTAAATCATAGCAGTGACAGTAAATAGTAATATTTTAAGGAAGCACAGAATTTTATTTTTACCTTATATTAAATGATCAGATTTTTTATCCGCATTGCTTTAAGTTGATGTATTTTTATTTTATTTATGTTTTCTTACTTTGTTATTGTCTCTAATCTGATTCTCGTAACATTTTTAGAGTTAATTCTAAAATTTTGGACGTTAAAAAGTTGATATTATGAAGCAAACTATAGCCAAGGAGACTAAATAGTTAAAGTTAAAAATTTATTTTATATTACTTCGAAGGGGGTGAACATAAGTGCGTCTTTACTATGTACATATTTCGATATCTGATGTAGAGCAACGTAAGGCGCGGTTAGTACTTAGAGGGTGACCGTTCCAAGTGTTATAGTATATTCCCTAAACGGGAGCCAGAGAAAATAGCAAACGTCGTAAAATTTCTCAAAAAATTAATTCATTCTCATCACCTTGACAAGCAATAACAAAAAAGTCCGTAAGACACTTAAATTAGCAGAAAACTACAATTCTCTAAGAAAAAATTTGCAAAAATTCACATAGTCTC
Organism: Leptura quadrifasciata; assembly: GCA_963675555.1. Classification (NCBI taxonomy): domain Eukaryota; kingdom Metazoa; phylum Arthropoda; class Insecta; order Coleoptera; family Cerambycidae; genus Leptura; species Leptura quadrifasciata. The sequence goes on from OY776673.1 coordinate 174,145,436, forward strand.
GATAATTCACAAATAGTCCGAATTTATCAAAAACACCGTTCAAACATTCATATTAGTCATTTTACAGCAAAAAGTTACAAACAATCCTAAAAATACAGCCCCCTCACCAACCCGATTCATATCACATTAATTTTGCACACCTTAAACTGCAAGGTTATATTTCACTCCTATCAAATTTTATAAAACATTTTTATCTCAATTTCAACGTCCCAATCGAATTTTCATTCGCACTCCAAAACACCATTCATTCACTTTCCTGATGTGCCAGCTAATCAACAATCCTGCTTTCTTTTCATTTCACGCGTTCTCGTCGACGACAAAATTATTCCCATTTCAATAATTATTCCGCTAGCTGGCTCACAAATTTCAATACTTCATTTCATACCCCCCCTATGTATAACATTTGACTTCAATCAAACAAACTCTTATAAAATATTCTTCTTCCGAATTCCACCGTTCATTCATTTTCGTATTCAATTTATCGACATACAATCAGTCCCCATTCGAATTATTCAAATAAAGTACCCTTACTCTCGTCCCTATCAGTATCAAAACTCAGTTACGAAACATAAGCTATGTATCAAATCGAATTGAATCCACGTTATTCCATTCACCGAGTATGTATCGGCACACTTTCATATCATATTCAACTCTCCGTGCACAGACCTTCGGGACAACTTTACGGGGTCGTTCCAATTTTCGTAAATATTTTCAACAGATTTTCGTTAATAACTCCTAAATCAGAATTGATTCAGGCTTCATTCGAATATAAAAAAATTCCCCTTTTTTTAGGCCGATACGGTGATAAAATTTTCATTTCTGAATTTCACATTTTTTAGATTTCTGATGCAATATTGCGAAATGTTGTGCAATATTGCGCAATCGAAGCCCGCACTGAATGGGCGGGGACGCATCCAGACCTTTCCAGCTCTCTGCTCGTCAGGTCCCCGACGAAGCATATAAAATAGACGAGCGCAAGGAGCTCGGGCAAGTCAAGTTCGTCACGTACGCCGCGATACGAGCCACTACAGCTTCTTTCTTGTTGACCTCAAGTAAAAAAGCGTTTTCATTCAAATCAAACTGCCCTCGCGCAACAAATTAAAAGTGAATTTTTCAATATTTATAAAACTATCGTGTTAATACATTTTACTCTTAAAACAACGGAATTTCATTGTCGAAAGTATTTTATTTTAATACCAGTGCGAATGAAATATTTTAAGTGAAATCGTTCTAAAGCTTTGTTCAGTTATAATAAATAAATGTATTTCTTATTCGTTCACACCGAGTGTTTTACTTCAAGAAGAATATCCAGGGTGAAGTTTTGGACCCTGCCAAGGACAATAAGCTTAAGTAAAGTGATAAATAGACTATTTCAAGAGAAGTAACCTACTCCAGAGCTATGCAAGGCGTAGCATTTGGCCCTATCCAACGTTTTACGTGTGACCCACCCACCCTTCTCAAATTCGAAATTTAAGTGCACGAAGGGCTCCCAAAGTCTCTCTCAAGCTCCAAAGCTTCAAGCGCTGCCGAATTTTTTTTATTTTACACAAACAGGGAGTCCTCTGCTTGTTCATAAGTGTCATCGGACTTCTTCAAATCAGCTCCCATTAAAAAAATTCCTAGACCAAACTGTACCTAAATACAAGTTAAATACGAATCCAAGGTCAGATTATAATACAGAAGTCATTAACTAATTTTAAATTGTCAAAAATGCCAAACTATGCATGATCATTCAGTTCTCACAACAGAAATTCTGTATTAAAATTGCCTAAAACAGGCAAAAAGGCCTGGACTAATTTCATACAGACTTTTTCATTATCAAAAACAACTTTTTATACTCTCAAACAACTCTCCCCAAGCATATATAAAGATTGCCAATCTTAAAAGCCACTACAACCCTCTTATTAACGTCCTAAAGCACGAAGAGTTAAGTGAGAGCCCAGCGGTAATTCTCGGAACAAAACTCTGCCGCGAAGACCGGCCAGATCGGCCAGCATGCATTCAATAAACATCCTCCCACAGACACCAAATGACGTCCCGTGCACTTTCCCATTCAACACCCTGTAACTTACGTATTTATTCGAATTTCGGTATTCTACAAGAAGTGGTATGTAAATACATCATTCGTTTTTTAAAAAAATCTGCCACCTTCTATTTTCGTTAATTCAAAAGTGCCGAAAAGGGTAGTTTAATAACGACGTGCCTCTTCCACGTTAAAATAATTTAAGTTCCTTAACTACCTGAACGACGAGATCGCTCCCATCAGATTTCAGGAACCTGTAAAACCACAATAAACAAATACTTTCCTTAAATTACAGAGTTCTCTTTATTTAACAAAAAACAATGTTTATTTTGTCATGAGCAAAAATTCATACCATCTAGTGGCGGGAAGCTTTTATAAAAATTCATTGAAATAATAACCGTGTTTTCTAGTGTCACTTAACAAAGAACTCAAATGCGCAAACTCAATACGTACTGCACCCCAGAGCCATTCATTCGGGGAAAAAGTAAAAAAGCTAAGGAAAAATAGATTTGACCTCTTGTCTTCTCGCTTCTTCCACCGGTCTTCTTCGTACACCTACCCGTTCTAGTAAACGCGAAAATTCCACAGTACAAGTGCAGCAGCCCTGAGCATGAAACTCACTCAAACAAAACTACGCAAATTCAGTCAGCAATTCGTTTTTAATTTTTATTTTCTTCTACAACTGTTAATTAAATATATTTTACGTTAAATCATTTAATGGATTATAACATAAACTATTAGTGAATAAAGTTCTTATTTTCTTGTGTTTTACAAACTCCTTCCGTTTCGATTCCAGACGTACTGAAAAGGTTTCCTGAAACACTTGCTGGAGTGTCGAAACACCAGCACAAAACAACCAAAAAACATTACCTCTACAGACTTCACAAGCAGCAAAACTGAATATCTGTGGAATTTATAAAATTCTATAATTTTATTATTTTTTAAAGACCGACGTCCGTTATTCCATGTTCACAAGGAAGACCGTATCCTTACCTCACATCTTCCAGCTTGTATATCAGTATATGCACGGAAGCTACGCAATCTTAGGTGAAGATTGTGTAGTAGATATATCATCCTTCGGAGGGGATGTAAAGCCGTCGGTCCCTTGTCTATTAAATGTTAGGCAAGTAAAAAGTCCCTGCTCTTCAAAAGAGAAGAGGTTCGGGAAAATTCCTGATTCGGGTAGCCTGTTTACAGGCGGAAAGCGGCCGACGTTAAATAAATATTACTTCGATGCAAAAATTATATCAACCAAAGTTTGAACCTGCAGGTTAAGCCTTACAAGACAAATGACGGAGGATCAATTTATTGCGGTCCCTACTTGCCCCTGCTTCGAAAAATGCAAATGGACGTAGATACTCTTTCATTCTGAAAAATCAAAAAAGATTTTTCGATGAATATTGAAGTTAATAGATACAATTTTTCTATGTAATTTGCAAAAAAAATGACTGGATCGCTATATTTGCCACCCCCCTGAACATGCCGACGTCTGTACGCCCGCTTACGGCAGGCCTGGATGAGATCATAACTTTAAGTAGGCCGTGGATTTCAATTGTTAAAGACATTTTGTAGTTTGTCAAATTCAGCACAAATTTTGTGAAAACAATTTTTTCTGCACGATTAATATTAAGCGAGATATTCTCGAGAACCCCGATCAAATGGATAGCCTGTATGATTAGTGATTTTTATTAATTTATTTATAATTGTGTGTAGGCCAGTCGTCAGGTAGATTGATATCGTTTTAAATCGAACAAAAGATTTTACTGTTGGAACCAGTTCATTATGTATAACTAGTGGTCGAGAGGTGAGCGCATTTGCCTCTAACCCAAAAGTTCCGGGTTCGATCCCCGATCGTGGTTGTGGAAAATACTGTGAGAGAGATTTTTCCACTATACACGGATACTGGGTGTGTGTCCCTTGTCTCTAAATGTATAGCCCCCTTCCACACAAGGCTCTTCTAGAGCCTTCTGGGATAAAGGGGGTCGTAATTACCTGTGGTGTTATTTATATATTTATTATTTATTAGAGGCCTCTTTTAGACATACTAATTTCTCACTCTCGCCCGCCCCTCAGAGCAAGCCCCAATGTTTTGGTCAATATCGCTTAAAAATCATTTATTTGCAAATATATATATATATATATATATATCTATATATATATATATATCATAGATGTCTCCATGGGCGTATAGCAACTTGCGATTCTGCAAGTACCTGAGAGCGGCGACCTTTCAGTCCTAGGTGGACTTAACCTACTGTTATAATATATGATTTGCAGAAAACAACTACTCAGCGGGCAAGTACCCCGACCTGCATTAAATTACACCTTACAAATCATGAAAGAATGGTAACCAATATCATTTGTCAATTGCTTGACCAGACATAGACCGGTTCCGAACTTATTAGTTCTCATCAGTAGGCCATAGGTCATGGAACAGACAAATGATAGTGGCCAACCTGCTAGTTTTATACAAACTATAGTAAATTAAGTAGTGGTGAGAGGTAAGTGAAACCTCTCAAATGGTCAATTGCTACTATATACCATAGATGTCTCCATGGGCGTATAGCGACTTGCGATTCTGCAAGTACCTGAGAGAGGCGACCATGGGAAGTAAAGTATCGTATTAACTCTGTATGTGTATATCGACACTTTCCTATACCTTCCACGCTTTCTACTTGCTATTACGGTAAATTGTCACTTTTGAAGTAAATTAATGTATTATTTATTACCAATTTTGAAATTACAAATGACTTCAACTATCGGTGGTTACTATCATTATGAGTTCATTTCCACACCACCTTGCGGTAGAGCAGTTGGCGCTTTTTTCTTTAAGTAATGTCCCCAATAGGCCTAAGCCACTTTTTGCTTATTGGATTAACTTACTTCTAACTTTTATTCTCTACTTCCAATACATTACATTAATATGAATTTTTTTAAAGTTGAAAGTGCTTCAATAAAACTGCGAGTGTCAGTTTCATTATCGTCTGCATTCTCTTTGCCAAATTCAGCCTCCTCATATTTATCCTGTTCCAAAAAAGCTAATACCTTATCGTCAGTTTCTTCGGCTTGATCTAAGTCGTCTACATATGTTTCGACATTTATACACGTTTGTCCTTACACCCAGAACAAATAACGGAACAATTACAGATAATTCAACTATATCTTTCCACGTTCCATTTAAACATCTGAATATATCCGCAAATGCCCAAAATATCTTAGAACTAAGATTATATAACCATTTACCTTTGCCATATAAAAATTTTAAAAATACCTTGGTTTTTAAGAAGTTTGTCAAAAAATGTCTTTTAAAAATATGTGCGTATTCTGTTCAAGAATACCTTGATAGTGATATTAACGTTTAGTATATCGTATTCGTATATTACATTCTATACATCTTCGTGAATTCTAGTTATATAGATATATGTATACATTTTTCTCATTTTTATATGTATGTGTGTGTGTGTGTACGTATATATGTTCTGTATGTATATTTATATATTTTAATATTTGTTTATATTTTGTGTGTTTTGACTTGTCCAATAGCATATATGTAATGCTCCTACTGGATCAATAAAATATTCTATTCTATTCTATCTAATTCATATAACTCATTCTTGTTAAAAAAAATTAAAATGTACAGTACAAAGAAACTGAGCCTCCAATCTTTCTAATTCTTTTTAAAACCTACTAATAAAAAATGAAATTTGCGACATCATCAAAAGTCTGAAAAATTGGAAAGCTCCGGGTATTGACGGAATTCGAGCTGAAATATTAAAAGAAATACTAAAATATATCTCAGAGCCAATAGCTTATTTAATTAACAAGCTATTCACAAAAAGTATTTGTCCAACAGCATTTAAAATCAGCATATTCAAGCCGCTATTAAAAAATGGCGATAAAACAGAAATAATAAATTATAGACCAGTGCCTCTTATAACTAACCTTACAGAAGTTCTCGAAAAAGCTTTGAAACTGACAATTGATACGTATATTAAAAAGTTTAAACTTATATCGCAAATGCAATTCGGCTTTAAGGAAAAATGTTCCACACAAGATGCTATACCATGCCTAACTAACAAAATTTATGAAGCTCTAGATGTAAGTAAACCTGCTCTATGCATATTTTTAGATCTAACTAAGGCGTTTGATTCAGTTAGTCATTCAAAATTACTCTACTACTCGTTAGAAGATATAGGCATCATGGGAAATAATTTAGGTTTAATTAAGACTTACGTTACCGCAAGAGTACAATTTATGGAGGTAAATTCTGTTAGAAGCGAGGCGCGAACTATAAAATACGGGGTACCTCAAGGCACAGCTTTGGGCCCCTTACTTTTTAATATAATATTAATAACCTTTTCAGTCTTAAAATTGATGGAACCATAATTGGATTCGCGGACGACACCGCAATTTTTCAATCAATGTAGTTCCTGGGACAAAATAAAAGAGGATGCTGAAAGAGACCTCATTATTCTTAAAGAGTGGTTTGATTATGAACTTCTTACAATAAATTTTAAGAAAAGCAAATATTTGCCTTTTTCTTGCGATAAAAGAAGATTACCAAATTTTGCAACACTCAAAATAAATAGTAATGACTGATTATTGGTGAAGATATAATAAAATACCTAGGCATACAATTAAATATACTCAATATGTATATAGGTATATGTATGTAAATATCTGTGTGTGTATATATAGGTATGTAGGCGAGCGTAGATGCGTCTTTACTATATACATACTTCGATATGCGATGTAAAGCAACATTAGGCGCGGTTAGTACTTGGATGGGCGACCGTCTCAAAGAAGACCGTGTCCTCGCCTCACATATCATCCAGCGGCTATATCAGTATATGCGCCGGGGCTATGTAACCTTAGGCGAGGGCTGTGTAGGTGATATACCATCCTTCAGAAGGGATGTGCAGCCGTCGGTCCCTTGTCTATTAAATGTTAGCCTAGTAAAGATCCCTACTCTTGTTAAGGGAAGAGATTCGGCAAAATTTTTGGTTGAGGGTAGCTCGTCTACAGACGTCGGTGATAGGCCTCAGTAGCGGAAATAGACCGACGTTAAATAAATATTCATAAATATATATATATATAAGTATGCATGTATGTATGTCGTTTACTTTGTATTGTGGAGATTCAATTATCTAAAATGCATATAAATAAGTTAAATATTTAATTTAGGCTAGGTCCTCTAATTTGTATTGTTACATTAAATCGATAGATAAAAGTGAGTGCAAATGAGGCAAATGTCCCACGGACAGCCTATAAGACTTTGTGGGCTGTTCACTTTATTTGTAAACCCTTTATCAATTTAATCATGATGCTAATTGTACGATTATTGTAAGATTTGTAGTATACTTTTAACGTATATTAATGTATTGTGAATTTTTTATTATGCAAATGAACTATTATTATTATTATTACCTTAGTTCAGCTTTTCTACAAGTGTATGAGGCTTTGCAGACTTTTGTACACTTGTAGCTTATCATTTTCCAAAGTTCTTGTGGAGCAGCTTCGTTTTTGGTAGTAGTAGGAAACAGACCATTTTTTTTATCCAACCCCAATCTAGAGGACTTTTGGTATTGCCGTACCACTGCTGAATTTGTCTGTATATTCTAAAAAAGTGCAACAGACTCAGTTGGAGGTAACATTGCAAGGTTACATGTACTTTTTGCCACTAACATATTAAAGGATTTGTATCTGAATTCATTCAAAGAATGCTGTTCGGGTTCTGCTCCGTAAAGGGCTAATATAACTTTTTGGCCTGCTGTATCTATAATATCAGGGTGAGAAATGGGATCTTTATGAAAGCTCGTTGATGTAAATCGTCTTCTTCTGCTGATCGAGGAGTACTATGTCAGGCTTGTTGGCTTGAATTAGATCGGGAATGAATACTTCCAGTATTTCTTGCACCTCTCGTTCTCGACAACGGACTCAATATCTCCGGAGATGTAAGGCAGCACTGGTGTTTGGTCTACTCCATACGAGTGCTGTAGATGGTAGTAAAGCACTTGTAATGCCAAGTAACGCCCCCACACCCAACACATGGTTTTGGTAGACCAAGGTGTTGATAACACCATCTTGGCAGGCCGCAAGGAATCCCTCTGTCTCCCCGATGACGTGGGAGGTACATATGAGGAAGGGACAATCGTGGATGAATGCTCCTATGGATATTCGTCATCTTGCGGGTACCTCTATCTAATTGGCGCAGCTCATCTACCGTCCATTTCACTACTCCAAAGGAGTAGAGTCAAACAAGAATGGCAAGCATGTTAGTAGCAGACACCTTATTTTTCCCCGAAAGTTTGGACGACCAAATCTTTCCGAGTCGATGGTATGGGCATGAGCGCATAATGATAATCACCACCGACAGTTGAAGATATTTGTAATTTCAAAATCGATAATAAATATATTTTCGTAAACTTCAAAAGTGAGATTAAACGTAATAGTAAGTAGAAAGCGTGGAAGTGTTCCGGGGGGCGGGCGAGGGGAAAAATTAGTATGTCTAAAAGAGGCCTATATTAAACTGGTTCCAGCAGTAAAATCTTTCGTCCGATTTAAAACGGTTTTTATGCATTCTCAACTCCCTGACGACTGGCCTAGTGTACTTATGTAACAAAGTAAATGAAATTCTTAATAAGTCATACTGCTGCAAAATTAAGTGTTGCATCTATTTGATTTGATTAAATAGACATTTTACAAGTGTACAAATTTTTTCACTGTAGGAAAAATCCGTCCAAGAATGCGTTTAATTATACGTTGAACCCAGATATCGAGTAAACAATATGTCTGTGTGTTGTATTTATGCACGTACATTTATTAGATATTCTAAGTTTTATTCACAGTAACCTATAACCTTTAAGATATTACAAGCAATAATATAAAATTCCACCTCCCGCACGAAAGCCAAGTCAACTTGATGGCCCGCCCACGCAAAGAAGGTGAAAAACTGATATGTTATTCTTGTTGAAATTGGCTGCGCTCTAATAAAAAGATCGATATGTTAATGCAATTTTAATGCATACAGTATTAGTAATAACAAAGAATAATTTTAAACACTATTACAATAAAAAGTTTGCCAAAAGATATGAGGTCCGAGGTTTTGCTAACCCTTTTAGTAAGCCAGAAATAATAAAAAATACACTTCTGTAAAATGCAATTTATTTCAGAAAATTAATTTACACACAATCAAATATTTAAAATATGCACTATGGTATAAATCGTCTAGAGTCCCGTGCTAGCGAAAAGTGTTATTAATTTAAAAACAATTATACGGAGGAAAATTATAAGCAGAATGACGAGTATAAAACTTAGCTTATCTTTTACATAAAGATAAGACTTCAATGAGTGTTCTGCAGATGATCGAGGGCAATTTTCTGGACAATGCTCTGTTATAATTTTCACAAGTCTTCCAAATCTCGGTAGCCAAGATAGCGATAGAAATTTTCTCAGATAATCAAGAATATATCAAGCCGCCATTGTAAAAAAATATATAAAATAATTCAAATGTGCTTTTAGAGAGCAGAATATTAATACGTAATATTTCAGTCGCAAAACTCCTCTATAAAATCCTTATTTTACTATAAGGAACGTAACTAGACTGCAACCAACAGCTACTCTCCGGGCTATGTGCCCCTCCCCCCTAGCGCTGAATTACAAGTTACAAGCTTGGCACACAGTTATTACAATAAGTGTGTATTACCAACAAAACGCTAATGCTTCGAATGCAAAAACACCAGCCGAAAGCCTGATCCTACTTAAAGGAGCTCTCATGCCAATCGTCTCACACCACTTGCAGACTGCAGTTTCGAGCTGTTGGCTCTCGTCAGTGCAAGGTAGGCATGTGCCTTATAGTAAAATAAAGATTTATATATAAAATAGTTGGTGAGGTTATCTAGACTAAGAACAAATTGGCATTTCAATCCCAGCAAATGAAGTATTAGCCAAATCTGATCATCTTCTCGACCAGTCTCTTAACAGTATCGTGCGTTATGATCCTTGTGGCACATATAATTATTATTTAAATGATTTCTTCTGTTTGTTTGTAAACATATAACCTTTTACCACTCTGATCACGTGGTTACTATTGACATATTTTTATTGTAGTGAGAACAACATCCTTGTGCTTGTTAATGCGTGTAGTTTTATCTCTAATTATTTATTAAACAGTAATCAATAAATGTTATATATTAAATAATTCTAATCGTAAGTATTATGTACAAATCTTGATAAGCCAGGAAATATATAATTTTAGAAGTTGTTTATTTGTAAATTTATTGCTATAATTATTTATTTGTGGTAAAACTAATTCGCTTCTTTTTCGTAATGGATTATATAAAACCTTTATATTACAATGATTTTTGCTAAAAAAGAAATGTTAATCTTCCGAGGTATTATAAACGGTATATTCTATTGCTCTTTGTGAATTTCAGTATTTCCATTGATCTGCTGAACATACCGGGTCTCCACTGTATTTGTGAATGATCCAAGTTTGAAGGACGTTCACCTAATGGATTCGACTTACCTTAGGCAGACGTAAATTACAAAATTTATACTTATTTCAATTTTGCTTGACGATACTCCACCAAATGCTATCAACTGGAACATTGTTGCACTGACTTATATCTAACACTTTACTTGCTAACACCTTACTTTCTAGTACTTTACTTTCTATTTAACCTGAAAGGAAATGTTATTAATAATAACTTAGTAAGACACAATAAAAGAGGATAGGATTCAGGTAAAGTTATATATTAGTCTTATGGAAACATATGTTAGTAAACAGTATATGTATACGAAGATCGATAAGGTTAACAAGAGTATCGGTCCATACCACACATGATGAGGATGCAATCCAGACTCCAACTATCATCCAATGGTTTACGTTAGAGCGCTCGACTGACACCAAAAAGATTCAACGATAAATTTAATATTTGTGACTTTATGGACTTCTGGCTTGCCTCTCTTCATACGTATTTGTAAAGTATCATAGGTAATTTTAGGCACTCGGTTATCAAGTTTAATGATGCTTAAATTGCAAACAGATTAGATACTATATTATATTCATACGTTCAAGTAAGCCGGACCTATGATTATGAACATGGTAATAAATTCAACATGTGTTCCGAAGAACCATATGTAGGCAAATATGGCGTAAAATATATAAATCTACTGCCAAAAATGATTGCTAAGTTTGTAAAATGAGGTTTGAGAATTTCGACGTCCGAATGAAATCTCCCTTCAGAGATTTTATTGAGGGACTACTAAATCCATCCTCATAGTCCATATATTGCATGAGGGGTAGTGCTAAACAACATCCGTTCGTAGAAGAAGACAGAAGTTCGTTTTCGAGACGGTGTCTAAAATTATAGTATCGTTCAACGCTTTACGGTAAATAAAAAATGGAATAAAAACATATCGACCTCATTAAAATACCGTTGCTCTCTGTACTATTTCTCCGGCAAATTGAATCACTTACTTTTATAGGTTTTTAATGACGTCGACTTGTTTGGTGACACCGTACCGACTGGTTCGCCGGCGTTAATAATTAGCTCGTAAAGTTTTTGTTGCATTTTTTATTTATCCCAACGTGTGAAATTTCGTTGCAGTGACGAAAATTACACCCCGTGGGACGTCCCGTAGGATAAATTTTCGTTGCAGTTCTAAAAATGACGTCGTGTGGGGCGTTACCTTCCGTGTTGAAATGTTTATTGCAGTTACAAAAATGTCGTTTTGCATTCACGTCTCGAGAACTTTCTTGGTACTTCCAAAACTTTTTCCCAACAGCATTTCTACGTGTCATACGAGGTATATACAAGATAAGTCGGATTTCATGGTACCTCCGCAAAATCCCGTCGAAAGAAATTTTCACTGACTTAAAGGAGGACGATATTTGGTACTTCTCATCCTCCCGTCTAACAACTACGTCACAACTCCTAGATTTCTTCAAGGTTTTGACCTCATAAAGACCTGAGTTCCAGTCTTTAGTTATTATAAAAATCATTTTTAATGTTTCTAACAATCAATTAAATTTCTGTGATTTTGATAATATAATTACTATTAACCAGCAGCTCCATCATGATTATTGCATGGTAACAAGTTTTCGAAAACCTGTTAAAATATTTTCCAATTACTCTCACCTTCTCATATTGATATATTCATCGGGCTTTAAAGAAATTATATACGTTTATTCATTTATACTTGTTTAATAAACGCTTCCAGATTGGGCGTCATGTCACGGAGGCTTTCACTGTATCAAATACAGGGTGATTTTTTTTGGGCGTCTATTAGAAGTATATCGAGAAAGAAAAATGATATCGATTTGAAAATTTGGCTATAGACCTAACTAGGCAGGATCTATTTAACGAAAATCTTTTCAAAATGGTGTAATTTCCGGTTACACCGGAAGTTGACCCCAACTTTGTTATTTTAAATGGAATGCCCCCATTTTCATTTTTTTAAAGATTCTGCAGTTAATTTATAGAACATTTTGTTAAAGGTTTTCTATAGCTGAAATTAACATTTCCGGGGATATTATTTTTTTCCTAAAATTTTGACAGAAAAGTTGTATAACATAAAAATTAATATCCCAGTAACAATAATTGATAACAGGTTGATTTTTCTATGAGGGTAAGACAAGGTAGTGGAGTTACTCATCATGTAAGAAAATTATCGAAATATCCACTAAAAAGTTATTGACATATGTCGACCATACAAAAACAGCAAAAACTCATTTTTTTAAATGGCACCATACCTAACTAAATGCACAATTCGATAGAGAAAAAAATGCGCATCTAACCATGTATCATGTTCCTATACCCAAAATGTATGGTTCTTTAGATATTTGCGATTTTCTAATTTTATGAAATGCAAATAAAAATTGTATAATTTATTAATAATAAAAATTTTATAACGAAACATTAATTATACTGTTCAATATGTTGCTCATTAACCTGTAAACATTTTAGAATTCTATTATTTACTCAGTGTGTAATAACACTCCGAATTTCATTTGGGTCCAAATCTTCAAATGCTCTTTGAACTCTATCCAACAGTTCCCCTCGGTTAGTTACCGGGGTTCGATAAACCTCACTCTTTATACGGCCCCACAGGTAAAAATTCATTGGGGTCAAGTCAGGAGACCTGGCAGGCCAAATCCATTAACCCAAACGCCTTATCCACCTGTCATCGGACATTTGATCCAATTCGTTACTAACTGGTCTGGAACAATGACTTGGAGCTTCATCGAGTTGGTACCAGCATGAAAAGTATTGATTATCAAGTAAATTGTCTAAAAAGTTCGTTACGACAGTTCTTAAAATTTCTAAATATCTTGGTCCATTCAAATTTTCGTCTTAAATGTGGTAACACAATTTATTGCCCATTAACAAACAAAACACATTAAAACTAAGTTTATACTGAAAATACCTCGGTCGCATAACATGAGGATTTTGATTGTCCCAAAAATGCGAATTTCTGCGATTGAAAATACCTTATTTTGAAAATTTTGCCTCATCAGTCCAAATAATTTTTTCTAAAAATTGAGGGTCTTGTGTTCGGATTAATATCATTTTGCAAAATTCTGTTCCTCGCTGTGGATCTTCAGGATAAAGTTCTTGCACATTAGTAAATTTAAAATTATGGAATTTATGATTCACTAAAATCTTCCGAATAGAACTATAGGAAATATCCAAATCCGCTGCCGCTGAACGAATTGAATGATTGGGATTTGCATAGAAATAGGCCAAGACGTTAATTTCATTATTTTCATTTGATGTTATAGGTCTGGCTAGTGTTCTTTCTACGTATCGACTGCCAAATCTAACAAAATTGCTTTGCAATCTTCTAAACTTTTGTGGATTCATTGATGGTAAGTCAGGATACGTTTCATTAAATTGTCTGCATGTTCTGCTAATTATTTTGTCACACTGTCCATGAATGTTAAATAAATTGAAAATATCCGAGTGTGAGTAATTGTTTGCCATTTTCCCCACAGTAAATAAGTACAACACAAACTACGTGTAATGAAAAACAAACAATAACATAAATTACCTATCTGTCACATTTTTTGTATTTTGTTTTGTCAACACTCAAAGCCTACTCTTTAGAAGACGGCACTCTGTGAGATACTCTTCAATTTTTATTAATATCACCGAAAATTGCAAATATCTAAAGAACCATACATTTTGGGTATAGGAACATGATACATGGTTAGATGCACATTTTTTTCTCTATCGAATGGTGCATTTAGGTATGGTGCTATTTAAAAAAAAATGAGTTTTTGCTGTTTTTGTGTGGTCGACATATGTCAAAAATTTTAGAAACTTTTTAGTGGATATTTCGATAATTTTCTTACATGATGAGCAACTCCAATACCTTGTCTTACCCTCATAGAAAAATTAACATGCTATCAATTATTGTTACTGAGATATTATTTTTTTTGTTATACAACCTTTCTGTCAAAATTTTAGGAAAAAAATAATCTCCGGAAATGTTAATTTTAGCTATTGTTTAGTTTCCATTAATTTTCTTTTTTTTTATTATTAGTTTAAATTTTATTGTTTGGTTGTTTTGTTTGTAAGTACACCAAATCTACTTTTAAATTGTACGCGTTTATTCATTATTTGTCCGCGCATGTGAGAGTCTAGGTTTTCTCTAGCCTTTTTTTGGGAAGAAACAAAAAAAAAACCTGGAAGAAAAAACGCAGACCAGATAGCTCTGCATGTGTGTACCGTGCAACGATATTCGCCGTTTTCGCTCCGCATTTATTATTTAAATTTAACCTTTTTTTAAACTATATGTTTAGCAAAATTATTCTCGCTGTTGTACTATTGTTCATGTGTTATTGTTGGTGTGAAGATAATCCAGTTGAAGTACATAAAAGAGGGCCCTCACGAAGCCATCCCAAAGACCTGAAGCAAGTCCACTTCAAGATTTAAGATTGGTAAGAGAATTTCTCGACTTATCGCCTATATACATTTCTTTATCGATCTATTATTAGATTACATATACACCTATCTATATATTATAGGAAAATTACGCATACAGCCATTTTTCTCTCTCTGAGGTTTTGTATATAATTTTTGTTTCGTTACGCGATTTCTATACATTCTTTTGGTCCTTCGAGCCGGATAGTGCGTAATTTTTTTAATAATATATAGTTTTAAGAGTGGATTTGGTGTTATTTGTCTAAATCCTAGAAACCGCCATTTTAAAATTTTAAATCTTCTTTGCCGTTGAACCGGCCAAGGTCAAGCTAAGGACAGGAGCTCATTTACGTACAGGTGTCTCCCACCCCACAATTTATTTCTTGTAAATCGCGCGCCGGTGTCTTCAACACGAAGATACATTCATATATATTTGTTCGTTATTCCACAGTTATTCCATTGAAATATTTGACCAGTAAACATCGCACTACGTTTGGATTTTTGCTTGTTTATGTTTTGTACTTCGCTACTTAAATTATAAAATACTAATAACCTAGGCGTAATCATTAAATTAAGAATTGCTTTATTGGTGTTTAGAGTCAGTTTGTGTGCATAAGATTTATCATAGATTTGGTGCTAGTTGCGTGAGTTCACAGTTTACCTAAGAATGGCAGATAAAATAAAAAAGGCCAAGGCCTTACGTCAAATAGAAATAACAAAATTGAATGATCTTTTTGCGGCCGCTCAGGCTGCTGTAAATGACGTAAATAGTCACAGTCTCTTTGAGGCTAGAATTGCTGATATTGAGGAAATTAAATTTGAGTTTAATAAACAGCATGGTATACTGATTAATTTAATTATTAATGATGATCCGGAAATGGAAAACGCCGTTGCAGTTCTGCGAGATTTTGAGACCACGTTTTATAAAATTAAGGCCTGCTATAAGGATATATTTTCTAACAAACTTGCTAATAATCAGGAGGTTAAGGATGCACCCTGCATCAACTCTCCAATTAATTTACCTAAATTTGATCTTGTGAAATTTAAAGGAGACATAAAATATTTCCCCACTTATTTAGACATGTTTAATTCAGCAGTTCATGAAAATAAGTCGTTAACTGAAATTGACAAATTTCGCTATTTAATCTCGCCCTTAGAAGGTCCTCCGCTCAAAATCGTTAGCTGTTTACCTATGACAAGTGCAAATTATATAATCGCCTATGACACTCTGGTAAAACGCTATCAGAATAAAAGATTATTATCTCAATCCTATTGGTCTGCTATAGAAAATTCTCCTAAATTAATATCTGAAGATCCGCGCGCATTACGCGCTTTACTTGATACATTTTTTGAAAATCTAGAGGCTCTTAAAGCTCTTAAATATCCTGTGGACTCATGGGATTTTATTTTGTCTCATATGCTTCTTAATAAGATTGATGACACAACAATCAAACGGTTTGAACTGTCCGCTGATTCTACAGACAAAATGCCTGAATATAAAACTGTTTATAATTTTTTGGAAAAACAATGTAGCTCATTTTCTACCTTGCATTTTTCGCAAAACAAATCGAAACCTAAAATGAAATTTGACTCTTCTAAAAACTTAGGAAATACTCACACACGTCCCATACATAATTCCGCTACCTTTTTAGGCACCAATAAAAATTCGCTATATAAAAATTGCTCTTTATGCAATAGTTTTCATCCCCTGTATAAATGTCCAGATTTTAATAATAAATCGCCAAACGAACGCTTTCAATTTGTAAAAACCAACAATTTGTGTGTAAATTGTCTAAGTCATATTCATAAAACATTTAACTGTCAATCATCTTCTCTTTGTCGTTTTTGTAAAAAGCGACATCACTCCCTGTTACATTTTGAGAATTCAAACTCGAATAATAATCAAACCGTTATAAATGATAACCATAACGCACAGACAGACATCGCTCTGCCTTCTACAAATCATATGACATCTCTAGCTGGAGTTGCTGCCCATCTTAGAAATGCAACAAACGTGTTACTTTCGACTGCTATAGTGGAAGTTTTGGATGTACGTGGCAATTTTCAAAAAATTCGAGCCCTATTAGATTCAGGCTCACAAATAAGTTTTATTAGTTTAAAGTGTGCCAACCGTCTTGGTTTACCTAAACAAAAAATGTATAGTGAAATTCAAGGTATAGGCACGACAGAAATGAGTACACAGTTAGGTAGTGTTTTCTTATTGCTCCGCCCGACTGATAAAGTCGATTTTAATTTATCTGTCAACGCAGTAGTTTTACCTCGCATTTGTTCTAACCAGCCCATATCGCCCTTACTAAATTCCAGTTGGAGCCATATACAAAATTTACGTCTCGCTGACCCTGACTTTGATAAACCCGGGCCTGTTGATGTGTTATTAGGTGCCGATATATTCCCCTATATTATACAGAATGGTCATGTAAGTGGTAATCAAAATGAACCGGTTGCATTAAATACTATTTTTGGATTCATATTAACGGGAAAAGTCGAAAATAGTCATTTTAATTCTAATTTTCAATCATTTCTATGTCAAGTTGATTTACAATCCTTAAATAATGTATTATTAAAGTTTTGGGAAATAGAAAGTGTTCCAAATAAAGAGATTAAGTCTCCGGATGACGAACGCTGTGAAAAAAAATATTTAAATTCTGTTTATAGAACTTCAGAAGGACGCTATGTTGTAACTTTACCATTTAAAGACGCCGAACCTAGTTTTCCCAATAGTAGAAACCTCGCTTTAAAACGCTTCATCTTTTTAGAACAACGCCTATTAAAAAATCCTGCTTTATATTCTGAATATAATAATTTTTTAAATGAATATTTAAAATTAAATCATATGGAACTTCTTGTGAATCCTACCCCTACGGAGAAGTCATTTTACATCCCTCATCATTGTGTCCTAAAACCCGATAGCCTTTCAACAAAACTTCGTGTGGTTTTTAACGCCTCCGCAAAAACAAATAATAATATTTCACTTAATGATACCCTCTTAGTTGGTCCAAAATTGCAAAAGGATATTGTGCAGATTTTATTAAATTTCCGATTACATAATATAATTTTGCACGCCGATATAAAAAAAATGTATCGACAAATCTTGATAGCATCTAATCATCAAGATTACCAGCGAATTCTTTGGCGTTTTGATTCTTCTGGGCCTCTATTGGAATTTAAATTACGCACTGTAACTTACGGGATTTCTTCCGCGCCCTATCTCGCACTTCGTACTTTATTACAATTAGCCGAGGATGAGAAACAAAATTTTCCTAACGCCGCTAGAGTGTTAACTGATGACACTTACGTCGATGACATTGTGACAGGGTGTTCTAATATTGATGAAGCTATTTCTTTGCAACGCGAACTTACGCTAATTTTACAAAAGGGTGGTTTTGAATTACATAAATGAGCAAGTAATGAGCCACAAGTCTTATCGCACATATCACCTTTACTTGTTAATCCTGCCGCACGTTCTCTTGACTCTGATGAGACCACCAAAGTTTTGGGCTTACTCTGGCTTCCATCCTCAGATATGTTTAATTATAATGTTACGCCTATGGATAGACCCTGTACTAAGCGACATATTCTATCAGAATTAGCTAGGGTATTTGATCCTATAGGTTTTTTAACTCCAGTTACATTTTTTGTTAAATATTTAATGCAAAGGTTGTGGGTTTTGGGGCTTGATTGGGATGATCAACCTCCAAGTGAGATTCTGCGGATATGGTTACGCTATAAGAACGAATTAAAATCGCTTTCTGAACTCAATTTACCTCGACACATAAACATAGATTGCACTGATTCTTTAGAATTACATGGCTTTGCTGATGCTAGTGAAAGGGGTTATGCGGCCGCGGTTTATTTGAGGACTTGTCAACAGGATGAATATTCTGTCTATTTTATTTGCGCTAAATCTAGAGTGGCTCCGTTGCGGACCATATCTATTCCCCGTTTAGAATTATGCGCTGCCGTCTTATTATCGGAATTACTTGAATTTGTTCTGACTACTTATAAAAATAAAATCGAATTTGATAAAATTTACGCATGGACCGATTCGGCTATTTGCCTATCTTGGATAAAATCGCATCCGCATAAATGGAAAACTTTTGTAAGTAACCGCATTAGTCTTATTCAGGAAAGAATAAATCCTGCTAATTGGTACCATATAAGTTCTGATCAAAATCCCGCTGACCTGGCTTCTAGGGGGACTTTTCCCTCAGAACTTTTAAATAATAAGTTATGGTGGACAGCACCTGACTTTTTAAAATTATCTAATAATCTTTGGCCAATCTCTAAATTGAATTATCACTCTCAAACAGAATTTCCTTCCGAAGAAAGAAAACATACTTCTCTAAATGTTACAAACTTATCAGAACATTTTTTAGACTCGCTCTTACTTAAATATTCTTCTTTAAATTTTCTAAAACATACTCTCGCTTATATTCTTCGCTTTATTAATAATTGTAGGTTTCGGGACCGAAAAATATCAGGTAATATATCACATCTTGAGTTACATAAGAGTTTATTGATTTTAGTAAAACGCGAGCAACAATTATTCTTTTGTGATGAAATTAACAAAATAAAATCAAATAAATTGTTGCCAAAACCATTTCAAAAACTAAACGCTTTTTTAGATGATCAGAGTATATTAAGAGTGGGAGGCAGGCTTCACCATTCCACTTTTTCTTATGATAAAAAATATCCGCTTCTTCTGTCACGTAAGAGCCAATTAACTTACTTAATTATTGAGGAAATTCATTTAAAATATTTTCATGCAGGTGTTCAAACTGTACAATTTCTACTGTCTCAAAACTTTTGGATTTTGTCTGCTAAACGCGCTATAAGACATGTTCTATCGCGATGTGTAAGATG
This sequence comes from Leptura quadrifasciata, assembly GCA_963675555.1. Classification (NCBI taxonomy): domain Eukaryota; kingdom Metazoa; phylum Arthropoda; class Insecta; order Coleoptera; family Cerambycidae; genus Leptura; species Leptura quadrifasciata. Next base: position 174,165,272 of record OY776673.1, read on the forward strand.
CTTTAAAATTCAGCCTAAACCTTTTCAACCAATCATGGGCAATTTACCTAGTCCACGAATTTCACAAGTTAAACCATTTTCGAATTCTGGAGTCGACTATGCTGGTCCTTTTACGATAACGCTGGGAAGAACTAGGGGAGCAAAAACTTATAAGGCTTGGATTTGCCTTTTTATATGTTTGTCAACGAAAAATGTTCATATAGAATTGTGTTCAGATTTAACCGCAGAAGCTTTTTTAGCCGCTTTACGTCGCTTTATTTCACGCCGTGGTCGTGTTAGTCACTTGTACAGCGATAACGCTACCAATTTCGTTAGGGCAAATAAAGAGCTTATCAATTTAACAAAACGCGCAGCCTCGCAGGAAAGCATTAAGTGGCATTTTATACCACCATCAGCTCCCCACTTTGGAGGAATTTGGGAAGCTGGCATTAAGTCTATGAAAAGTCACCTAATTAGAGTTATAGGTAAGCAAATTCTAACTTACGAAGAACTTAACACTGTTTTGTGCCAAATCGAAGCAATTCTTAATTCGCGTCCTATTTCACCCTTGAGTTCAGATCCAAATGATTTTAGTGCGCTTACTCCTGGTCATTTTCTGACCCTCGAGCCTTTGACTTCCGCTCCAGACGAAGATTTAACTTCTCTTAATATTAATCGCTTGACTCGTTGGCAGTTACTCCAGAGAATTCAACAAGATATTTGGCGTCGTTGGCAACGAGATTATCTTTGCACTTTGCAAAATAGAGGCAAGTGGCTAAAACCCACTCTCTCTCCAGATTTAGGAACTTTAGTCGTCATTAAAGATAACACGACGCATCCACTCCAGTGGCGTCTCGGACGAATTACAGTTTTATATCCCGGCTCCGACGGTGTAGCACGAGTAGCCGATGTCCACACTGTTAATGGAGTTTTTAAACGGCCTTTAACAAAATTATGCCCCTTACCTGTCCCCGACGTTTCTGGTTTCGAAAATGCATAGCATTTTGGTGGGCCGAAATGTTTAGTTTCCATTAATTTTCTTTTTTTTTTATTATTAGTTTAAATTTTATTGTTTGGTTGTTTTGTTTGTAAGTACACCAAATCTACTTTTAAATTGTACGCATTTATTCATTATTTGTCCGCGCATGTGAGAGTCTAGGTTTTCTCTAGCCTTTTTTTGGGAAGAAACAAAAAAAAAACCTGGAAGAAAAAACGCAGACCAGATAGCTCTGCATGTGTGTACCGTGCAACGATATTCGCCGTTTTCGCTCCGCATTTATTATTTAAATTTAACCTTTTTTTAAACTATATGTTTAGCAAAATTATTCTCGCTGTTGTACTATTGTTCATGTGTTATTGTTGGTGTGAAGATAATCCAGTTGAAGTACATAAAAGAGGGCCCTCACGAAGCCATCCCAAAGACCTGAAGCAAGTCCACTTCAAGATTTAAGATTGGTAAGAGAATTTCTCGACTTATCGCCTATATACATTTCTTTATCGATCTATTATTAGATTACATATACACCTATCTATATATTATAGGAAAATTATGCATACAGCCATTTTTCTCTCTCTGAGGTTTTGTATATAATTTTTGTTTCGTTACGCGATTTCTATACAGCTATAGGAGACCTTTAACGAAATGTTCTTTAAATTAACTGCAGAATCTTTTAAAAAAATGAAAATGGAGGATTCCATTTAAAATAACAAAGTTGGGGTTAACTTCCGGTATAACCGGAAATTCCACCATTTTAAAAATATTTTCGTTAAATAGATCCTACCCAGTTAGGCCTATAGCCAAATTTTCAGATCCATATCATTTTTCTTTCTCGATATACTTCTAATAGACGCCCAAAAAAATCACCCTGTATATTAAGTCACAAAAGCAGGGATAGAAATATAGTTAATATTTATATTTCTCGTAGTATATTATATCACGTTGATACATTTTTCACAATTTACTACAAAATACACTATATTTCAACTATACATATTTATGCGTTTTAAACACTTACATAATTTTCCTATTTGCCCATTTAATTTTGCGTTGCCTGAAAAATTCGGATTTTTTATAAAAATAAGTTGAAACAAACATTTTCGTATTATACGATCAAGTCTTTTACTTACACCAACTCACAAAGGACATTCATCTGAATGCCCTTTTTGTTACATTCTCCCATTCATTTCAAAATTGTCTTACTTCACAGTCGGTGCTTCCGTAACATTTTCTAAAATGGAAACTTGCAACATTTAGCTGAATGTGTGATATTATGAGAATATTTTGCACTAGAAGCATCAAGTTGTAATTAATTTTATGAAGTACATTCTAAGAGACTCAACTTAATGAGTTTATCTGTAATATTTTAAGACAACACATTTCACATTGCGGGAGTCATCAGCAGGGTATAATTTGTGTGATTAAATTAGTGTAGCCTGCTTTATATTAATACCCTACTTCATTCTTGATAAATTACCTTATTAGGTATATACTTAAAATAGAGTATTCTTCATGGTTTCCATTTGAAATCTTTTACAATGCATAATATTGAATAATATGTGTTTTTGTAGTTTCTCCATAAAGTCCAATGTATTGAAAATTACGTGTGCTTGTGAACGATCCATGATTTAGGTGCCCGAAGAAAGTTTTGTTACACTTTCTTAATAGACTGTTAGGACGTTTACTTGATGGGTTCGATTTAACTTAAGCAGACGTAAAATACAAAACTTAACTTACTACGATTTTGCTCAACGGAATTCACCAAATGGTATCAACTAGAATTTCGCTGCACTGTCTTATATAATCGGGTCTATATTTACTGGGCAGTCAGAAAACGCAACAAAAACTTTAAGACCTCAATAAAATACCGTCACTGTCTGTACTATCTCTCCTGCACGTTGAATCACTTAGAGTGTCATGTAAAAAATAAAGTTTGAAAATGGCTACAAACAAAGAATATTCTCAGATTCAAAACTTCAGACTTTTAAGAATGAAATACAAAATATAAATTGGAATTAAATTTTTTGTTGTCGAAATCCTAATAAATCCTATCAAATATTTATATATAAAATTAAGGAAATTTTAAATATTATATTTCCATTAAAAACAATAAAAAGAACAAATAAAATAAAAACATGTACCACAAAAGGCATCAAAATATCATACAAAACTAAACGAAATCTATATGAACAAAAAATAGAAGGTGAAATATCTGATGTTACTTAGAATACAATACACTAAAAAATACTATATCCGAGACAAAAAAACGGTCAAGCATCTCATACATAAATAGAGCAACTATAGTCTAGTATACTTTAACTTGGCGTGTGTATGTATGAGTTAATATTTCCGTACGATTTCATTTTCTCTTGTAAACAAAGATCCAGAAATATTGTCCACGTAGACAATGTTTCTGGACTATTGCTTTAACTTTGTGTACAATATGGGAGAAAAAAGAAAAAGTCAAGAAATATCTGAAGACCAATATTCAAACAGGACTGACTTAACAGAGCAACAAGATCTGATAGGAACTGAAATGAATATTGTTTAAGAAAAAAAATGCTGTGATCGTATCTGTGATATTTTGAGTATATCCTACATTTACATGTTTATATCTGTGTATTAATCTGTGATATCTTTCTCTTTTATTTGTTTATTTGTCTGTTTATTTATTTATTTATTCTTTATTGTACATTAAACACATGTTATCTGAAGACCGCAAATGGATTTACAAAGTCTGAAATATCTACACCTCTTCCATTACCATTTATTAATATCATATATTTTTAAATTGAGTGGATGCAGCTAATGACCGTTGCAGTCGATGCTGCTAAATTCAATTAAAAAAAACTATAGGCCCATAGTATTACTCTCTAACATCAGTAAAATTTTTGAAAAAATAATATATACCAGAATAATAAATTATCTTGAAAATTATGGAATATTACATAACACACAAAACGGATTTAGAAAAAACAAATCTACAATTAGAGAGGGTCACCAAACACTTTGTGAAATAATCCATTTACTGAATAATAAAGAAAATACGGTTGCTGTAAGCTTAGACTTATCAAAAGCTTTTGATAGTATGGACCATGATGTTTTAACAGAGAAGATCGAAAATTATGGAATTAGAAGTATCACGTTGAAACTAATAAAATCTTATCTAAAAAATAGAATAGTATGTTGTAGAGACAGATAGTAATGGAGATTCTTTCCTATTATTATTATCCTCTTCAAAAACAAATCATCGAATCTACAAAATAATAGAATTATTGGAAAAAGCCTCTGGGTCCGTGACGTTTACGTCAGTGGAACAGTCAGAGGTTATATTTTACAAATAATATAAATCGGAATAAACACAGAAATAATGTATTTTGCTGACGTTTCGGAAAGTAGCCTCTTTCCGGTTTCAAAACTTTTTTGGAAGAACTCTTATTTTGCTGTGTATGTCGAATACATAGATTTAAGATTCCGTTTATGTTATTTCCATAGATACTTACTACTTACACAGAACGGAAAGAGATTACTTTTCGAAACGCCAGCAAAATACATTATTTCTGTGTTTATTCCGATTTATATTATTTGTAAAACATAACCTCTGACTGTTCCTTTGACGTAAACGTCACGGGCGTAGAGGCTTTTTTCCAATAATTCCATTATTTTGTAGATTCGGTGATTTGTTTTTGAAGAGGATAATAATATGTGTGGTAGAAAACCCAAATAATAGGAAAGAATATTCGTAGAATGCTACAAATAACTTTCAGACAATATATAGTAGAGTTATCAAAATCACAAAGTATGGTAATAAAGGGAGGTGTCCCATAGAGATCAATATTAGGACTATTATTGTATATTTTATGTTCCAATGACCTACCCATAACCCTTGATGGATACACAGTTCAATATACAGATGATTGTTCCTTAATTATTCACTCATCAGATCTAATAGTCTTGGAGCAAAAAGTTTTCTCGGCACTAAACACACTAAAAAAATATTACACCTCTCTTGATCTAAAATTAAACAAAACTAAAACACAAGTTATATCATTTTCAAATATTAAGTCTAATGATGATAAAACTTTTACAAACACTGTGTCTCAAATATGTTTTCTGGGTATTACGATAGACTCTAGGCTTGCAACTAATATCGCCAAGTATTGTTATGCCTTAAAAGTAATATCTCAAAATGTTAATGCTAAGGCAGCATATATAGCATATATGCTTACCTAGAATCGAGATTTACATATGGTTTAGTCTTTTGGGGAAGCACGAATCGTATCCACAAAATATTTGTATTGCAGAAAAGATAGGATAAGAACTTACTGAATATCAAACAAACGGTTAGCTGTAAACCTATATTTAAAGAACAACAGATACTTACCTTAATAAGCCTATATATTTATAAGGCTGTAATATTTGTAGTAAAAAATATGCCTTTGTTTTCAGACTATCATAGGGGTTCATTTATATAACACTAGAAATAAACACGACTTGCTAAATATTAAAGCCAACTTTACATATGTACAAAAAACGTACCATTTTCGATAACAAAAGTCTATAATAAACTAGCAGACACATAAAAACCCGTCGCTAAAACATCTGAAAGCAAAGTTACGATTAGCACTTCTTATAAAAGCATATTATACACTAGATAAGTATTTTGGTGATCCACTATAAATATTTCTTAAATATTGATTATTAACAAGTAGGTAGCCATAACTTTTAAAACAAAATGTAATGGCAAGATTAGATGATTGTAACAATTAATTATTCTTGCAATGAATTAAATATTCCTCAAATCAGAATTTAGGGAACTATTAATGATTTGCAATGAAATTAAAAACAATTTAGAGATTGTTAGAAAAAGTATAAATCAGATGGCAAATCGATCAAGAATATGTATTGAATTTGGCGATGGTCTCTTTGAAAATAAACTTTGATTCAAAATAATTTAATTGGATTTAGTAAGTTTGGCTGATTTATTATGTTGCAGTTAAATTGTTAATTTTTATTATTTATTATTTTGTTAAGTTTAATAATTACACATTCATTACAGAATATTTTTTTATTTTACCAGATATGTGATGCATTTTTATATTCCCTATTATAGTGGACAAAAAGAATATGTAAAAGAAAAAAAATTGAACCCTCAACAATTTAATTTTTTTATGGTGAAATGGTGCCAAAATATTTTTTACGGGATGTTGTATCTTTCTAGGTGTAAATTAATATTTTCATTAGGACATGACATATTTTATAAAAGTATACAGAGTGTTTTTTTCTAAGAATAACTTAAAAATATTTTTATTCTGGGTTCGGCCCTGATATTTTATTAATATCCCAAGCATTAGATGGTGAATTGGCTATTGTAATCAAAATACAAAATTTCATTGGATTCCGTTTACTCATTACAGATATATGGCGAAAAGAAAGTTCGTCCACAAAATATAATACATCCTGTATTTCAAAAACGGGGCCGCTTCAGCTATTACTATATGGGGATTTAAGATCACCTCAATGTTCTCTATCTTTTGTTAAAGTACGACCCTCTCCTCACCCTGTATACTGGTTTTTTGGAAATATTTGTTAGTAAATATATGCAGAGGTATAAGGTGAACAAGAGTATCGGTCCATATCACACATGGCGAGGATTAGGACATCTCGAACAATACAGTCTCCAACTATCATCCAATGGTTTACGTTAAAGCAATCGACTGACACTAAAAATGTAATATTTGCGACTTTGTGGGATTTTAGTTTGCCTGTCTTTATACGTATTGATAAATTCTCATAGAAAATTTTGGACATTCTCTTATAGAGTTTAAAGATGCTCGAATCGCAACAAATTAGAATATTATTTTATATTCATACGTTCAGGCAAGGCAATCCCATGTACTATATATATATATATATATTGTTATTATACATGATATGCAGGAAACAACTACTCAGCGGGCAAATACCCCGACCTGCATTGAATTACACCTTACAAATCATGAAAAATTGGTAGCCAATGTCATTTGTCAACTCCTTGACCAGACATAGACCGGTTTCGAACTTATTAGTTCTCCTCAGTATGCCATAGGTCATGGAGCAGACAAATGACAGTGGCCAACCTGCTAGTCTTATACAGACTAATGTAAATGGTGTAGTGGTGAGAGGTAAGTGAATCCTCTCATGTGGTCTAATGCTACTATACACCAGACATCACAGATGTCTCCATGGTGTATAGCGACTTGCCATTTTGCAAGTACCGAGAGCGGCGACCTTCAGCCCTTGGTGGACTTAACCTATATACTGTTATTATACATGATATGCAGGAAACAACTACTCAGCGGGCAAATACCCCGACCTGCATTGAATTACACCTTACAAATCATGAAAAATTGGTAGCCAATGTCATTTGTCAACTCCTTGACCAGACATAGACCGGTTTCGAACTTATTAGTTCTCCTCAGTATGCCATAGGTCATGGAGCAGACAAATGACAGTGGCCAAGCTGCTAGTCTTATACAGACTAATGTAAATGGTGTAGTGGTGAGAGGTAAGTGAATCCTCTCATGTGGTCTAATGCTACTATACACCAGATATCACAGATGTCTCCATGGCGTATACCTCTCACCACTACACCATTTACATTAGTCTGTATAAGACTAGCAGGTTGGCCACTGTCATTTGTCTGCTCCATGACCTATGGCATACTGAGGAGAACTAATAAGTTCGAAACCGGTCTATGTCTGGTCAAGGAGTTGACAAATGACATTGGCTACCAATTTTTCATGATTTGTAAGGTGTAATTCAATGCAGGTCGGGGTATTTGCCCGCTGAGTAGTTGTTTCCTGCATATCATGTATAATAACAGTATATAGGTTAAGTCCACCAAGGGCTGAAGGTCGCCGCTCTCGGTACTTGCAAAATGGCAAGTCGCTATACACCATGGAGACATCTGTGATGTCTGGTGTATAGTAGCATTAGACCACATGAGAGGATTCACTTACCTCTCACCACTACACCATTTACATTAGTCTGTATAAGACTAGCAGGTTGGCCACTGTCATTTGTCTGCTCCATGACCTATGGCATACTGAGGAGAACTAATAAGTTCGAAACCGGTCTATGTCTGGTCAAGGAGTTGACAAATGACATTGGCTACCAATTTTTCATGATTTGTAAGGTGTAATTCAATGCAGGTCGGGGTATTTGCCCGCTGAGTAGTTGTTTCCTGCATATCATGTATAATAACAATATATATATATATATATATATATATATATTGTGCTGTTCTACTTTTTATTGTACTTAATAATTTGCAGTACTAATCAAACCTTAACTTGCTTATTTCCAATAGATAAAAAAAAAACTTTAAAACCAAAAGATCAAATTAAAATCTCTTACCTTTTGATCCGAAAGTATGTCAAAATATTTAATGGGCCGGCTAGCTTATCTTTCCCTTCAGGAGCAGGTTCAAATTCAATTCCTATTTAAAATGAAATTTTTATTAAAGTAAAATTTTTAATCTGATATAAATAATTTATTTTCTTTGATATTTAGATAATTTAGCTTTACAACAGGTTCGAAAGTCTAATAAGTACACTATTTAAATTTTAATATATGACCTTGTCCAAAATTAAACACACAAAAACCTTCCTTCTTCGTAGCTACACACTTCTCTTTCCAAATCCAACAATTCTCCTTTCATTAATTCTTCACCTTATCTCGTCCTTATCTCCTCTGCAACTCCAAACCACAATAACACCTCTACCTTCTTATTTACAGTCTATTTTTCTCTTCTTCGCTGATCTCCGCAATTTCTGACTTTCAATTCAATTTCAAAATTCTTAATCCTTGTTTATTATTTTTCTTCTTCACTCCCTAATTTTCACTTGTTCTTTTTTTTTCTTAAATTTGTTTTTTCCAATTTTACAACCTCTCTTTTATCTGTTGTTTATTGTTCTATCTCACTAAATATCAAAGTATCCAAAATAAACAAAACAAAACACCATATGAATTTTGATTAATTTCATTCCAAACATAACCCAACTTAAACCTCCTTGTCTTTCTCCAGGAAAAGATTTACCAACTATAAAATAAAATTTCCTACTTAAAAGAAATGTCATAATGACTTAAATGTCAGAAATTATTTCAACAACAACTTAATAACTCAGGAAAACATTTACCAACTGTAAAAATAAAATTTCCTACTTAAAAGAAATGTCATAATGACTTAAATGTCAGAAATTATTTCAACAACAACTTAATAACTACTAACATAGATGTCAGTATCAAACTTACTGTTGACATCAAATAAAAACTTTAAAACTATTAAAACAACTATAAACAAGTATTAACATTCTAAAACACATACCTTTCGGACCTTTAGCTAATTTAAATAAATTTTGAAAACCATCTAAAGGAAATAAACAAATTCAAACCCTGATTCAGCAAATAACACAAACATGCAATCTTCGTAATCGTCCAATATGCAAATACATCGCAATATATATATATATATATATATATATATATATATATATATATATATATATAAAATAAAAAGGAGACATGTGTCCGAATCGCCGAGGTACCACATGTCGGCAAATACTGCGTAAAACATATCAGTTTATCTGAGATTTTTGCTGACTTCAAGCAAGATAATCCTTGATACGCTTAAGTAGGATCTTGTTCACTGAGGTATAGTTCTAAATATTTACAAATTTATTTTTCCAAACCTTGTTTAACTTGGAAAACTATTTTTCTGTTCGCATTTCATGTTTACGATGAAATCATTTGAAATTTTATCAATCATGTTTACATTTCGCGCCCCCTGTTATGTATTTCCATGAATATTGAAATTAGATATTTAGGAAATGGAAATTTCCCTCACTTCCATTCGGCTATTTATAAGAAAATTTTATGATTTAGTTTGTTTCCTTTTTGTGTTGAATAAAATTAATAATCAATTTTGTATTCCGAACAAGCGCTTTTACTTCGAGATTTCCTTAGACTTTAAAATGAGGTCCTGGTTTAGTAGATAGTGCACTTAGAATTTTTATTCCTTATTTCTTCCCATGGAACAATATATTTCTTAATGCATTCTAAATTGTGGAACAATCCATAGTGTATAATTACCAAAGTATTCTAGGCAAAAATTAAGTTTATTTTGTCTTATTTAATAAGTTATATCAGGTGGCTACGAGACTCGGTTCGAGCTTACAACTTCTGTGTTTTCAATCAATTATTTTGGAGATTTGCAACATATGTATAAAATGTATTTCACAATTTATTGGAGGTGTTGGTTTTTGATACAGAAATCATTTTTTTTTTTAATAGAACAGTTATTTTGTTGAAGATAAACGATAACTTTCTCAGAATATAAATGGATATTCGATGGAAACTGATAAAAAAAAAGTAACTGGCTTAATTTGCTTAAATCTGATTAGCCTAACTGCCATGTATTATTGATATTACAATCCTTGATGTATCTACCTAACAACGGATACAGCCCAGCTACTTTTTCACCCATGAATAAATGTATTCCCAGCAAGTTAGAAAGTAGTTCCAAAATAAAATTAGTGTTAATGTAGCTCCCAATTTGGGAAACTCTAATAATATTTGTATAAAAGATGGAGTATATGTCATGTCATTGTTCACTGCATATCGAATAAGTTGGATCAGCTGTCTTTTTTTCTAGAAATATAAATATGAAATTGGGTGCTGCTCTGACCACTGCACTGGTTAGATTTATCTGCCATAAAAGCCATTAATTTACCGCATGACAAACTGGCTGCTTGCTTCTGTGTAATAAACATGATGGTATTTCCATTTTTGTTAAAGACAGTATTAAATTGAAGCAATTTCAAATTGATGATTTTTCTAGTCAATTTTGTGCCATTGAAGTTTTACAGATTAATACTGTTCTCATAAATTTATATACATCTTCAATAGAAACATAATTATTTTGTTGATTTATTAGAACAGCTGTTGATAAATCTCTAAGCAAAATATAACAAAATTGTACTGACGGGGGATTTAATATAAGTTTCAATCACATTTCTCCTACCGTAACTGAGTTAGCCTGTTTTATTTCATCCTTTGGCCTTAAAATCACGATTTCAGATTTTACAGAAGTATTACATCTCATTCAAGGTCTTGTATTGACAACATTCTTAAAAACTTGGCAGAGGATAGTTTATGAGAGGGTTGTGGTCGATCAGGTTTATCTGATCATTAGGACAATTTATAGTAATTAAAGACTGAAAAAGGTCTAATGGATGCATAGGAGAAGATCCATTAATACCGAAGGTATGGTCAAATTAAAGAAATCTTTAGAAATATCGATTTTAGTTTATTCGATAACCCAAAGCTTAATGCTACCATTTTAACAGAGTTTTTAGTAAATACTTTTTCATTTTTTATTGATGCACATTTTTCTTTTAAAAATACAAGATTAACAATAAGCCACCTGTTCAGCGGTCTGGCGACTCACGTAGGCAAATGAGGGATACACTTTGCAGTATTAAAATCATTTCCAACTGCACCAGAGACTTTATGTTGTACAACGTATTAGAACATGAGTATAAATCTAAAATTGTAGAATCAAAAAGAATTGCGTTTGACAATTACATAAACCAGTCTGATAATAAGGTGCGTAATAGCTGGAATTTAATAAATTTCGAGATTAATATATCTCGTACGTGTTCGTTTGAACAAGATATCTCATCTAAATTTCTTTAATGCAATTGACAATAGTGTGTCTTTGTCGATAATATAAACTCAGAATTACTTTCGGCTAAGCATGGAGTGCCCCAAGGTTCTGTTTTGGGACGACTACTTTTTATATCATATGTCAATGGCTTTTTTCACCTAAAAAAATGATACATCTATTATTGACTTTAATTTAAACTTTCATAATTTAACTGATGATATCATAAGTTCTATCAAACAAGCGGCTGCTTGGTTCTCTTCAAATAATTTAAAATTAAATGAAGACAAAATCCAGAATCTTATTTTTTTTCTAGAAATAACTTACTAATTAAAGATAACAGCGTTAAAATTCTTGGCGTTGTTTTAGACGACACTCAGTTGGTACACACATGTTGAACAACTATCACATAAATTAGCAATTCTGTATTCATGCTACGTAGGCTAAAATATCAACTATGTTCCAAAACCTTAAAAACATGTTATTTTTCTTTGGTTCACGTTCACATTAATTACGCAATTCTTCTTTGGGCTGGGTCACGTCATGCAGTTAAAATCTTTCATTTGCGGAAGAGAGCAGTCAGACTAATTATTCTTAATGCTGGCTGGAGATGTTATTGTCTACCAATATTTAAAATTCTGGTATAATGTCGGTTCCTTCCCTTTATATTTATGTTACATTATAAGAAATTCATAAGAATATAAACTCATTTTCTTTAAATTCTGATGTTCATTCTTATAGCATCAGATCTGCAAATCAACTCAGACAAACTCATTTTCGATTAATTAAATCACAACAACTTTCAATTATAGAATCACACATACAAAATCACTTAATTTTATCAGTTTCAAGTACATAATAAAAAATCATATTTTAAACAATTGTTTCAATTCCACTGAAGACTTTTTAAACATACAAATTAACATTTAATCCAAATTGTCTAGTGTGCTACTCATATTTTATGAATGTGCCCCGCCTTTTTGTTTTTTTTTTTTGTATTTTATAATGTTTTCAGTGCCAGTTTTGGATATAAATTGCCCCTAGGCCCAGGTCAATTTTGATCCCCCACCCCCCCGGAACTGCAACGACATTGCCGGTATAATATACTTTCTCTTTGATATGACTATGATAGACTATGTCTTGTATTGTAATCTCTGTGCTTGCTATCAGTGTATTGGTACTAGCCACTAAGATGAAAGGTAAAGGCGCCCCCCGCAGAGTGGCGCCCTTAGGCCCGGGCCTATGAGGCCTAGTCAGAAAACCGGCCCTGATAGTTGTTTTATATTGGTAATACTACACACTTATGTATTTCAAATAGTTTGCTCATTTGTCCAATATTTATTTTACATGTTTTGTGTCTATGTTTTTATGTTTTACAGTCTTTCATATACTGCCCTATTGGGTTCTAAACTCGCCAAAAACTCTATTGTAACTTGGTCAAATAAATTATCTTATCCTATTACTATTACTTTAGGCGTTTATGATATGAAGTGAGGTAAATAATCATTCCATTCAGCAGAATAAAATTCATTAAGTTCCGAGAAACATAATCATAAAGTACAAAATATTAGTCCGGGTCCATTTTTTAGATATGAAACAAATGTCCCATGTTGATTATCTATAATAACGGTTCCCACTGTATTTGATATCGTACAGAGAGGCTAATGCTACTTCACTTCAGCAGCTTTTCTGTCGTAATATAAAATGCACACACGTAATGGTTCGATAATGTTTCCGTTTAAAAGAATATTATATATCTCTTCCATTACTCTTATAAATTTATAATGCATTACTTTGAAAACATTTCAAAGAAAATTTTGTTTATTTTAGAGATAACTAACATCTTTCTATATTCTTATTTAACTGAATAACACAGGACATATGTATATCATATTTCTTTTATATTACGATATTTATTAATATATCCTAAGTCAATGTGGTAGTTTCTTTATTATTATTTCAATTAAATATAAACGATTAAAAAGATATTACTTACCCCAAGATGCTTTAGTTCAAATGGAAAAGGTAGCAGATATAAGACATCTTTTTTGTATAACCATTCTTATTGAACAAAAAACTTATAATAGAAAAATTAACATAAATATAAATATGAGATACTACCTACTTGCATTTGTAACGCCAATAACACAAAAAGCCTTATGTCAAAGATGTTTCACTTACTTTGAACTTACAGTGAGCTGCCAAGAAATTCCAAAAGATGAATTCATTAGAAAGCTATAGGAATAAAGTAAGAAATTATATCTATCCATTTTCCAATCATCTTCCTTTATCTTCATCCACCTCGCTACTAGTTTCTTTTGTTTTGCCAACACATTGGCTCACTCTTACGTTATATCTTCATTATTTTTCGTACTTTCCAGCAAAGAAAACAGTTTTTATCTTCGATGTCTTTATCCGAAGTAAAACTTTTTTTAAATAAGGTTTTTGAATATACAAGCAACGAATTTATTGCAAAGTTAAATGCGGCCGAAAAAATTTGTTTGCAATAAAAAATTTAAAATCGAAAAATAAAATACTTGCTATTGTGGGAAAAATCTAAATTGTTGATATATCGCATTTCTTATCATGATAAAGGATAATAAAATTCGTTAATATCCATCGTTTTTTGTGAGTTATCGCATTTCTCATCTTATTTATGCCTTAGAATTAAAGGTGCTCATATGATACTAAACCCCATGTTGCATAGACAGCATTATTTTGTTAATAATAAATTAGCAAATATAAGTAGAAGTAGGATCGTAAACCATGCGTCAAAGTTTCCGTATTCAGTAATAATACTAATGACTCTCTTCTCGAATGTGTTGTTTTATTGTAGTTTATGGCTTACTAAATAAATAAACAAATGTTTCTTTGTCACTGATACATTGTTTTTTAACATTTATTGGTTTATAATATAAACAAATAAACGTGTTAGTTCCACATAAGGTAGACCTTGATCATGGGTTACTGTATAGCTTATTCATATGTATGCGGTGCCTACGTGTTCCAAATTCCTCATCTTTTTAATATATTTTCTAATAACATGTCATTCTACTCCTAAATATAATAATCCATATAATATATAATACACACCTAACTATTATCTTTACTTAATTCCTAAGTCCATTAATACACCCATATTTTTTACGACATATAAAGAAAAATTAATGATTCATTCGCTTTTTTTCTGTTGAATTAACACATGAATTTTTAATCTTTCTTTCTCTAGCATGAATTGTTTTACTTTCCTTTTAAAAATACCGTATGAAACTTAATTTCTAACATGTAAAGGTAAGTAGCTAATAAATCTAGGAGCCAAATATGTATAACATCTTTGTCCAATACTTTTATCGTTACTTTTGTTTTAATTGCATACTGCTTATACCTTGTTTCATAGACATTATCAACAGGCTCTAACTCATTGCGATAATTATATTGTCTTGCAGCCATAATTAAAAAGTGTAATTAGAGATCGTTTATTATTTTAAGAAACTTTTTCTGTAATATTACTGGCTGTTTAATGTCATTGTGTGTTGTTGAAAAGTTTTCATAAATTTAAATTTATATAGCAGACCTCTTAAATTATTTACTACGCTAGCTATGTGAGTATCCCAATGTAAATTCGAGTCCAAGTGGACTCCTAGATATTAATTGTAATAGCTTTTTCTATTTCCAATTTCTTTAGATCTTGCGTAATCTGTAGACAGTTAAAAGTCGGCAGGGTATTTTTACACTAGGAAAATGGCGAAAATTTCGTTTTTGAAAAGTTTAACGTTAAAAGCTTTTTGTCGAAAAAGTTTTTATGTTTCCTAAGTCTATTTCTGCTTTAGTTTTTAGCTCTGCCCAAGAATTGACTGTGTAAACTAATGACTTTTCCACTGAAATTTAGACAGAGTGACTCATTTACATACAGGGTGAACAGGATTGGCCCAACACGGTCCCTTGTGGAACACCGTATTGAATAAATAATTCTTTATTTTGAGCTGTATTTATTTGAACGAACTGTTTGCTATCACCTAAGGAGCCATTCATTAGTTCCTTTATTAAGCATGCAATCGCATCCTTCGTTGACCTGCCCTCTCTAAAACCAAACTGTTTGTCTGATAATATATTGTGTTTAGTGAAAAAGTTTTGAATTCGTTCCTTCAGAATCTTTTCAAAAATTTTACAGATGTTACATGAGATACTGGTCTATAGTTAGGTACATCGCTCTTTTCTCCGCTCTTATATAGTAGCTTCACTATCGCTATTTTAAACATATCAGGACATACTCCTGTAAGAATATTCTGTTGATTAAATAACATAAAGGTTGGCTTATAGTTTCTGAAATTTTTTTTAAAGTCTCAGAACATACAGGGTCCTAATTGTGACATTTTTTATTTGTTTTATTTTTTTTAATTTAATGCCTTATTGACATTAACTTCCTGGCTAAGTTTAGCTAATTACTACTCTACCACTTAACCAGAACGGCGAGATGAGATACTGGTCACCCATCCAAGTGCCGAACTCAAACAGCGAGCCTTACTCACTGATCGATCGCCCACTTAAACCGGTGACCGATACCAATTATTTTTTGTAATCTAGATAAAATAATAAATTTTGAATGGATTATGAGAATAACCTAAAAAAAGAAAGCATACTTAAATGTCATAACCCTTTTAACAAACAAACAAACTTAACATCATAATATTACATAAGCAATGCTCCAAATCTTATATGGGGTTCAAAATATTCTCCCCAACTTCGATACATTTCCTGCACTGCACGAATAAATGTCGTGTGGCCTTCCCGATGGTTTGTCTCTGGTTCCTCATGTCATCAAATGCTGTCACTACCCGCTGCCGTAGTTCATCTCTAGTGGTGACTTCTGAGCTGTACACCGATTGTTTCACGTGACCCCAAACATAATCAAGAACAGTTAGGTCAGGAGCCCTAGCTGGCCAAGCTTGAGTGCCTCTGTAATCGATCAAGCGATGAGGAAACTCATTATTAAGGTGCTCCCGGACCTGGAGTGAGAAATGCGGCGGTGCCCCATCATGCTGTAAATGAAAACCTCTCCTGTCGACATTTTGCGCCAATAATAAATTGGGCAAAATGTTCCGGAAGAAATCTAAGTAGATTTCTCGAGTTAATTGGCCTTCAAAAAAATGCGGTCCTACCAATTTATCGTTCACCAGTCCACACCATACATTAAGTGAAAACTTGTGCTGGGAGTTTCTCTGAACAACGGCGTGAGGATTATTGTGAGCCCAAATCTGTGAATTCCTAGAATTCCACATTCCGTCTCGAGTGAATTGGGCCTCGTCCGTGAAAAAAATTCTGGGGAAAGTTCTTTGATGACGAATTATCCAACGGAAGGACGTAAGATGTGCTATTTCATCACCTTGTTCGAGACATCTTTTGGATGTGGTAAGGATACAACCGTTCTATTTTTAAAGCCTTCCATACAGGGGTTTGAGGAATACCTAGCGCGTGTGCTATTCTTCTAGTGTTTGTGTTTGGATTTTGCTCTGCCATCTCCACAATGTTTTCTTCGGCCGGTCTAACTACTCGTTCTATACTTCCGTTACTTTCAGGAAATCTGCCATGTTCTCGAGAGAACTGGAAAATTCTGCTGAATGTGTCGCGCCCTGATACTCGTCGACCAGGAAATCTTCGCTTATATTCTGTAACGGCACTCCTTGTGTTACCATCGCAAAACCCATACACATAAATGATATCAGCGAATTCAGACTTTGTAAACTTAGTTGGCATCTTTAAAACACGATTGAAATGAGGTACAATTAGATAGAATACCAAACTGTCAAAATAATTATGACTGTCATTGAGATAGTGATAAATACGTAGGTTTACTATTCGATTTCAAAAATAAAGCTGTATAAATATCTGTCTTAATAAATATTAATTAACAGATAGATTATGTTCTCTTATTTACGTCGTGGCCGCACGTATCTAGTATTTTGACTTTATAATTTTGTGTCTTATTAATTATTTAAAAGTGTGTGTATGTACTGTGTAAACATAAAAAAGATGGAAAAGAGTTTTGAGGAAGTCCTGATGCGCTAAATTGTTTTATGATTTTTTGCCGAAATGGTTTAGGTGTGCCGTCAAAATTGAATAGCTATTCTTATAGCATTTTTTCTGAACTTTCCGAATCCACTAATAGTTTTAATGAGTTAGAAAAATGTACTTTTTCGTCATAAACGAGGAGGGCAGATCTTTTTCGAGTCCGGCCCTGGATTTTTCAAAATCAAGTAGGTTAATCTGACAAGCCCTAGCTGAGAAATGTTACCGGTAAATTTCATTCTATTACATCTAACCGTTGCAGAGATATAGCTCTTTGAATTTTCACACCAAATGCAAAAAAACACCCTCTATCTTCTTAACTACTGGCCAAAAAAATTTTTCCTTCTTGATTCTAGAGCCTTGAAGTGCTCTATCTGCCATTAGGCTATGACGCATTGCTCGCGAATCACCCTGTATCATTTATATCAAACATAATACAGTTTTCCGTTTTACCAAAGTTTACAGAAAGCTGTGGCATAAAACAAATGCAGAGCTTACCAATATGTAATACTAGACATGCATATACGGTCATTCATGCAGTATTCATCACATCTATTAGTTCGCTGAAATGTAAAATAACTTCATCAATATTAATGTTTCGTTTGAGTACACCCTACACCACATTTACTGAGGATATATTCGATTATGGGCTTCATAAATTTTATTAATCTATCATGTATAGATTAATAATTAAGTGTCAAGTCATTAACATCCTTTCTTCGAGTAGGTGAGAATCCACAGGAGATAAGTAGAATTTTTTCCTTAAATTGTCTCATAAGGGAGCTACAACACCATAACTGAAACACAGTTAGTTCACATAAGGTTTAACATAATTTAAAAGAATATGGTATCACACTGAAAGGTATTGTTTTATTTATTAAACTCCGGCCTATTTCTGCCACTAAGGCCGTTCACCGACGCCAAGAGGCAAGCTATCCACAACTTAGAAATTTAACCGAGCCTCTTCTATATCGAAGAATAGGAATTTTTTACTTGCCTAATATTTATTGGATAGGATGCCGACTGTTTGTCATTCTCTTTGAAGAATGGTAGATCCACAATACAATGCTGGACTAAAATATATTAATTACTTTCTGATATATAAGCTTTTAGAAAGTGGAGCGAGATAGCTGTATTTCTCTGTGAACACAAGGGATAATCCGGAGCGTGGTTTGAGACTCTTGATGAACCCCGTGCACTTTCTGTGGCTAAAAAAGTCAACAAACATTTTCTTGAGATTTTTTTTCAATTTGATCAGCGTCAAAGATTACACGCTATGACTTTTTTAAAACTTCTTGAAATTATAACACTTTTGTTTAAACGAAATGAATAGAATTTATTTAAAGTAATTTATACAGAGTTTTTAATTAATTTTAACAATAAATATTTTATTTAACAAATTCTGAATAGGATAACTATTCCACAACCAGACATTTGTTCATAAAATGTAATGGGAATTTTAATACTGCCAAACTTGACACTGATGAGATGGTGAATAGTAGGAACAGAAAGTTAACTAGCCTAGTTAACTAGTTAATGCTAAATAATAATATTTAACTTATTCACAATTTACTAGAATATCACTTCAATTTTAAAAGTTAACACTCGAAGATATATAACTTATAGTAGTCGATCGCAAACTGACACATTGGTGTGTAAAAATCTCTTATATAGGTCTAGAATCGTTTCGTTTAGACGGGAACAGTGCCTCGCCGGAACGTTTTCCCCGTTTTCGTTTGTCGTGCCGCGTCCATTCGTTGGGTTAGGAAGTGATTTTCGCGTAGAAAACCAAATTTTGTAAAACTGAAATTTATATGGAAAAGTGGGCATCGCCAAGGGGCATCTTTTGAAGTAAAAATTAAGTCTGAAAATAGCTATTGAATTATTTGCGATTAAATGCCAGTCGGACGGATATTTATGTTGTCCGGTAAGCTATTACGAAGGTCTCCACTTCGAAATGAACGACTAATGTGTATCGGAGAGTTATTGCAGTTAACGCGAGAACTTAGCATATCGGCAATAGGTCTGCATTCGGCGAAGAGGAAATAAGTTTTGATGAAAAAAGTTAACTTTTGGGAGCGGCGAATTTATGATTTATATATTGAAATTAGATAATTTGAAATATTGAGAAACTAATTTAGATGTTGAATAAATGATTGAAGAGTAATAGAAATAGAAAAAAATATTGTGAATATGGATTTGGAAGGCAGTTTTGATATGTTTGAAGATTAAACTATTAAGTATTTCGAAAAGTTTGAAAGCTGTAATCAGTAATTTTGGTTTGTTTGGGAATTATCGCGTGTTTGTAAATTTTTTCAGAATTTGTTTAGGAAAATTTTGGATTTTGATGAATTTAAATGTCTGAATGTCTCTTTTATTGTAGTTTATCTTTATGGACTGAAAATGATGTTTATTTTTAAAATTATGAAACTTTTCAATTTTATTTTCTCGCTTACGACTGAGAGGTACTATAAACATCTGGAGAGGTGGCCTAACCATGTACTAATTGAGGACCTTGTTGCCTTATTTTTTATATAGAAGTATAAGTGTTGCAAAGAGAAATTGCGCGCACTTCCACTAAAAGGTATACCAAATTTAAATTCAACACAACTTTATTTAAACTGAAGTACATCTATGTCCTCTCAGAACTTACCTCGGTACCGATCGTGCGATTACAGGGTCAGGTAAAGCAGGTTTAGTTCGACAAAAAGACTAATACTAATAAATACAAATCTGAACTCCACTAAAAGGAAAAGTATCAATCATACAATCATACAATAATACAAATAAATTAACGACCTATCTGAGCCTCGTTTGATCAGTTCGAGTTCGCTTTGAAAGATCTAAATGGCTTCTTTGAATACAAAATTTAGTGCTTATCTACAGCCAACAAAGATCTTTGTCCAAAACTGCACGTTTGTGTTCTTGGTAATGTGAAAGATTCATTCTCTTGGAATTTGAAGGACTTTTTTGTAGGAGCAGTAGCAATGCCTACCGTATGATGCTCAATCAAATCAAATAAGCACTGCACATTTTTTCCCTTTTCACCTCGCTAAAGAGTGTCAAATCAAAAATAAATTTTAGTCCTCATATTTAGACAAATATGCATTTTCTGTTATGGAAATATACTACAATTTGTAAATCACTTAAAAATAGTATTTTTTCAGAATTGTTTTTAACATATATTCATTTTTAGTACTTAGCCATATATTATAATAGTCGTATAATTATTGTGGTCGGTTTCAATTTATGTTTTAATTTTGTTAGGGAAATAATTGTGGTTGGAAGTTGAGCGCACAGATGCCTAGATGTTCAAATTAATTAAACAACTGATTAAGAATCAACGTTAACTTTAATCCATTAAAATTCCCAGTCGCGGCCATTATAAAATAATTGAGGATTCACCCTTCCTGAAACACGTATTCTACTTACGTCTACGGGAAAGTCCACAATTAATATACAGGGTAGTGAAATAATATTTCTTTGACGTAGAAGAATTTCTGCAAAAAAAGAAAAATATAAGATCAAAAAGTCTCGCTGACATAGAACATTACAAGAATTATAAAAAAAATTATAAAAATATTTAGCAGCCGCCAAAAAATTAAAGATCGATAATTTTCTTGTGAATCCGAGAATAGAATTAAAACCATATGGAATATTATAAATTGTGATACTGGAAGTAAACAAAAAAGTAACTCAAATATTGTAAATAAAATTATAAACGATAATAGAATGATAACAGAACCTGTCAAAATTGCAAAAAATTTTAACGAATACTTCATAAATATGCCTGAATATGCACGAAAAATTAAAATACTATAAAGTTGATAACAATTTTAAATGCAAAAGGAATTTCCCGACTATGTTCTTAAAGCGTGTTACTATAAGCCTGGAAATGAAGTGTCCAATGCAATTCAAATGCAACCGATCTCGATGGTATATTAGCAAATATTTTAAAGAATTCTGTTAACGTTATAGTATATCCACTTACATTTTGAATAATTTTTCTCTGAAATATATAACCTTCTCTAATATATTCAAAACAGCAAAAGTCATAGCACTTTTTTAAAAAGGAGATAAAATATAACAAAAATACAGATTACAAATTGATTTTTACCCTTATTCATTTTAACAGACTAAGTTTCTTTCTACTTTTCCTATTAGTATATACCGATTGATGATAAGGAATAAATAAAATATTACCAATCAGATATTTCTAAAATCGTGGAGAGCTTATTTTAAACCTGACTTATTGTGAAATACGTCTTTTTAATACATAATGATGGCCAAAAGCAAACTATTGCAGGTTATGAATTGTTGAAATCATGTACAGTTGTTTAACATTATTTTCATAACAATACAACCAAAAATCTGAAACTGGATTCAACAGTTGGAATCTAATATGGGACTTGTTGGAGAAAAACTTTATTTTCCAAACGTAGGTAAATAATTGAATACTTTACTTGAATTTCTATTTTGCCTTTACTCCTAGTAGTACAACCGTAGCAAGAGCACCTTTTTTGCTGGCTGGGATACCCATTGAAATACAAGAAACGCAGCAGCACAAAACACATTCCATATGTAATAGAACAAGTTAGCTCTACTCATTTTTCCCCTCTACTTGTTGACTGGATTGGATATTATTTTTATTTGTAATAAATTCTATTTATATACCTACTTTTAATTGACCCACATTTATGAGTATGGGTCATATGCGTATTTATATTTCTTGTAACACATGCATTGAAAAGGGGTCATTGTAGACCTGATCAACGGGCCGAAGGTGTCGGATTTCAGGCCGGCGACGACTATGATATGACTCGAGGCAGGTTCAAAGTTCCTAGTAACAAACAGATACATTATTTTTTCACAGTCACAAAAAGTTAAACTTTTTATGCCTGTGAAGCGGGCATAGATGTAGCGGCCCTGCTGAAAAATCCAGTTGGCATTTCCAACTGAAACACTGTCGAGTAGAAACACTGCCGACAAAACATTGCTGCAGTTCTAAAATGAACGGCAAATAAGAGTAATTTACGTTTGGAAAATAAATTTTTCTCCAACAAGTCCCGTGTTAGATTCCAACTGTGGAATCCAACTTCAGATTTTTTTGCTGTATTGTTATTAAAACAATGTTAAAACATTAACTATACATGATTTCAACAATTCATAACCTGCAATATTTTACTTTTGACTATTATTATGTATTAAAAAGATGTGTTTCACAATAAATCAGGTTTAAAATAAGCTCTTCGCGATTTTAGAAATTTCTGATCGGTAATATTTTATTTCCTTACCATCAATCAATGTATATTAATAGGAAGCATAGAAAAAACTTGCTCTGTTGAAATGAATAAGGGTAAAAATCGGCTCTACACAATTTCATAAATTTCTAATCTGCATTTTGTTATGGTAGCAGTAAAGTGATTTTTATTATATTTTATTCTCTACCATTCTCTACCAAGAAATTTTAGTCTGTTAATATAAAATAAATAAGGGTAAAAATTAGTTTGACACGATTTCATGTATTTTTAATCTGTATCAGAAAGTAAAGGTGATAAGAAGGAGCAGAGGACTAGGATAATGGTAAAGCGCTTTTTGTTATTGTCTTCCAGTTTGATTTAAGCAAAGGTTAAGTTGCTCGTCATGAAGTATATAGTCAAAAAGATAAACAGGATGAGTGGTCAGGGGAAGCGGGGAAGTCACATAGAAAATTAACTTGTGGTATACATTGACAGTGTTGTGGGGAGGGGGTGGTGTGGTGATTTCACTTATTTTTTCATTATGAAACAATACGTGGTTTCACAATTAGCTATTAAGATAGGTTATGTAAAAGAACCGTGAATTTTGAATATAGACATACTTATAAATTTATTTCGAACAGGCGAAGAAGAAAAGCATTATAGTATATGTATAGCAAAAAATATTTTATTTCTATTTTTAAATTACATTTTATCTCATAATAACTGCGGCTAAGAATCTTCGAGCCACTGACCTTCTTTGATAATTTTGTCGTCTGTTTTTGTTAATTCTCTGGACACAAATTCTTTATCCATATTGACAATGTGAACCTGAACCTTTACACTCACGCACTTACGTAAAAATCTGTAAAACAATATGTGTAATACTTACAGAACATCTATTTCACAACCTATCCGGCACGTAAACCGACACGACACTCAACGTGTTTTTGCAATTAAACATTTCCATTTTTTACATCAAATAATTACAAATTTGTTATTTTAGATATTTTTAAAGTTAACACAATTCGTATTTTGGTGTTTGATTGAGCCGAAAGTCCGAAATCAAAACTGCACAAATGTGATTAATACTTCGTATCATTTCGACTGATCTCAAAATTCAGACATCAATAGCAATGCCGAAATAAGATGACAAGTTAAGGACAGATATTTATTTGAAAGGTGAAACTATAAACACTCATTTTGCATGCAATGTTAAATGATTATGTTTTTTTTATAAAAGAAAAGAAATGGCTAGATGACGCAGAAAACAACATTTTGCTGTATAGTTTCTCTTTCGCATGGAAAAGAGAGGAAATTAGCTACAAAACCCGACCGAATTTCTTGTTACAGTTACTTTTAGTATTTAGTATACAGTGAATACTTTAAATTCCTTAGACTTCTCTGTAATATAGGCTCGAACCTCCCTTTCATCGATTTTCTTACATTGTTTCACTTTGAACCATACCATAAACTTTGAGTACGCATTTGACGTGAGTGGTAATAACTGCAATGTCGCGTTATCAAAAACCTTCAAAATTTCTGCCGACTCACAATCAAAATCGTTACTTTTGCGTATATCCCAGGTTGAAAGTAACCATTTGCAAACCTTGAGTAATTTGCAGTCCTCCTTTCGCTGGTGCCCCACAAATTAGCCGCAGTCTGCAAACTACAACTTTCAAACCTTGATATATAAATAACTTGTGTATATCGTATATTGAAAGTATCTCTATATATACAAATAACTATTCTGTCAAGTAATTTTCGGCCGTTTCGAAATGCATGAAAAAAATAGTGACCACTTAAGTACGTCACCACCACACTTTTTATATTTACAATTCATAAGAACCAATTTTCTTCAGAATTTTTCCCTTTTTCGAATGAAATATGAGTTTTTTAATTATAGGAGAATGCTATTTTTTTAAATTGTTTTCAAAATTTTCGCTAATTTTTATTGTTGGAGGAGGGGGATGCAATCAAATTTATGTATTACGATTATATCCCTTTACTTAAACTTAAAAAGGGTTCCATGTTGCAACTTTTATTTGGTCAAATGTTCAATCACTGCTCATAAATCTTCATGGGATAATTTTCTTCTCTCCATTGTTAGGAACCTAACTCTCAAGCTCTGGGGGTATATTTATAGTACGTGTTAAAGTTGCATTTTACATTATAAACGTAATACTTGATATGAATGGACCATATTTTACTTCAATAAATTACGCGACTAATGCAATTTTAATGAATGTCGATATCCCGCTGAAAGTTCATAATTCACTTTGGAAATCATTAAAAGCTAGATATTCTCAAAAGGAATTTCTGCAAATAAATTTGCCAAGCGTTGATTTATGCGAGCAATACCCCATTTACCATGTTTGAGAAAATAATTTATGATTGCAAAGTGGAGTATTTCCACAGATCATAAATATACTGACTTTAAAATAAAAGTTGGCGGTCGGTGGTTATGGATAATCTTTACGAAATTTTGAACGTTATAAATGATGACAAATATTGCTCCTCTAGAAAGTGTTTCATATTATTAACATCAAAAATTTATATGTGCTAAGAAATTAGTGGATGTAAAATAAACCCGAAAAAATTGTGAAAAGGATCTGACTTAGACGAATCTGTTTTTTTATAAGCAAGGTGTCCCAACTCCAATATAGGCCTTATTAAAAGATTTTGGAAAATTATTTTTTTATGGAATTGATACAGTGTCAAAAAGCCCATATTTTAAAAATATTTTGAAATGTACAGGGTGACTCTCTACAGCGCAGCATCTTCGAGGCCATTTTCTTTTTAAACGGAACGCCCTATACATTTTTACATTTATGAATTCAGCGTAAAATTACCTTTCCAACGACCCCAGATTTTTGGTTTTTGACGTGGCGTTGCCGAGTTATTCGAAAAAATATGAAAATTTTGGTCGGAAGAAGGTTAAACAAATTAATTCGCTGTGTGTGTATTACCATTAATTAAGAAGATTTATTTTGCAATTACGTGGACAAGGGATATACTACGACATAGCTACCAAATATTGATTATAATTAGACAGGGTGTATTTTATACTAGCGCTAATAGACCAACTATGGAGTAGCTGCAGTGTGGTGAATAGGTGCCCCATCATTTTTTGGCTATTTGTTCGTGAGATATAAGACTGATTGTGTCGTAATAATGAAAATTATGACGATTAACATGTAAATTTTTATGAAACGTCGCTTCATCAGCAAACAAAACAAAATCAAAAAAATTTATTTGTTGTCCTATTTTTTTTTACCCATTGACAAAATTGAATTCGGTTTTCATAATTCTTATCAGTCAGTTCCTGCATTAGTTGAACGTGGTAGGAATGAAATTTGTTTTTTTGTAGGATTCGATGGACTGAAGATCGGCTTATATCGTTTTCTCTTGCCAATTCTCTTATACTGCGATAAGGATCTTCAATAACGCTCAAAAGTATGACTGTTCCGTTTTCTTCATTCACTACATTTTTGTTCGTTCCTTTTTCTCATATTCCACTTTCCCCGTATTGTCAAATCATTCCATCAACCTCTCAAATGATTTTTTAGGGGCAGTTTTCTTTCCGGATATCGCTTCTTATAAATTCGAGTTGATAGCAAACAATTTTTATTACTTGAACCCAGAACATAAAGCATATCGACCATTTCTTCTCTCGAAAAATCATTATTGGAATTTGCGAATTTTAAACTGTTTTGTAACTTAAAATAAGTGTAAATACTTTGTCACAATAGTTAATGAATTTATAAAAATTGATCGTCTAGATAAATTGTCGCAAGAACTACATTGTGAAATCACCACTGTAGAAATAGTCACTCTAAATAGCATAATTATAAACATTTACAGGTCTCCCAATGGAGATGTTAATATATTTTTTGAGATAACAAAAAAACTCTTTGATAAGTTAATTAAATCAAGTAGAAACATATATATGTATGGTGACTTTAATATTGACATATTACATAATAGTGAGGCGAAAAAATATTTTTGTAATCTAGTAGAATCATATAACTATATATTCTTAATTAATAACGTAACACGACCTCAAGCCTTAACATGCCTAGATAACTGCATCACTAATGGTAGTACCAATTGTGAGGCCAAAATTATCGATCTCAATATATCAGATCATTTTGGCATTATAAATGTAACACAACAAAAATGTAGGTTCTACTAATCTTAAGAAAACAAGTATTGTAAAATTTCGACCTTACTCCCAAGCTCGAGCAGATTACTGCATTAATACACTAAAGCAAATTAACCGGGATATATTAAACATAATAGATGATTTAGATAATGCTTTCGACTATTTCTTGAAAACCACCCTACAAATTATCAATGAATCATTTCCATTAAAAACTAAAACGGTTCAAAACAATAATAAAAATAATAAATGGTATATTCAGGAATTAAAAACACTGCGAGATAATTTAAATTTTTTTGCGCAAATATCGAGGCAAAATCAACACGACACTGAACTCTGTAACTATGTAAAAAGATTTAAAAAATAATACAGATCCAGAATCAAACAGTGCAAAAGTAAATATGTTTCAAGTAAAATGTTGCACTCGACAAATAAATCAAGAACAATTTGATCTATTATCAATGAATCTAAAAATGAAACTCATAAGCAGATTAACCATACATTTAGTGCTGATGACTTCAACGCCTTTGTTACAAACATTGCAAATAAATAATCCAAAAACTTGCCTGCACCTACTATGAATCCAGTAGAAATAACTCATCAACATATTCAATGCCCTGAAATCTTTTTCTACTGCCCGTTGTCGAAGCTGAAGTTGACACTATTATCAGAAATTTTTCAAATAGCTCAGCGAAAGATATATATGGAATTAGTAATAAACTGCTAAAATTAATCAGAGAAGGAATCACTGAACCACTTACAATTATCATAAATAAATGTTTTCCATCGAGTCCATCGAAGCTTAAAATTTAAAAAATAACTCCTATATATAAAAGGAAAGGATCTAAAACATGTATGAATAATCACCGCCCTCTTTCTATAATACCATCCCTATCTAAGCCAATTGAAGTTGCATTTAATGATAGACTAACTAGTTATCTGGAAAAATACAAATTAATTAATATGAGTCAGTACGGTTTTCGAAAAAAATCATCGACAATAAAGTCTTTAATTAAAATGGTGACACACATCTATACTGCTTTCGAGAGGGGAGAAATAGTATCTTCACTATTTTGTGACCTTTCGAAGTCATTTGACTGCGTGTCACCAAATACTCTTAGGAAAACTTAATGATTACGGAATTTTGGGTATAGGTCACAATTTAATTACGTCATATCTAACAAACAGTAAACAAATCACATATTGTAATGGAACGATGTCATCCGCACTGACGGTCAAAGCAGGTGTGCCCCAAGGTTCTATATTGGGCCCACTACGCTTTATACTCTATGTTAATGACTTACATTGTTATCTACAAATGAGAAACACCATACAATATGCAGATGGCACCACACTATATAATATAGACGAATAATTTAAAACGCATTAAACAAGAGGCTCAATCTGCCGCAAAAGAATGGTTTACTAGTAATAAACTTTCTTTAAATATAGATAAGACTATTCACATTAATTTTTCCCTAAAAGATATATTCAGCGAAGTAGACACAGTCAAGTTTTTGGGAATTCATATAGATAATAGACTAAATTGGAAAAATCACATTAATTTATTATGTAACAAACTTTCAGGAATTATCTTTTTACTGAGAAAACTTTCGCTATATTCAACGACAACGGTTTGTAGAGTAGCATGTATGGGACTATTCCAATCCCAACTTTCGTATGGAATTATACTATGGGGTAACTCGACTGATTGGATGCGAGTATTTGTGCTACAAAAAATGGCACTAAGGGTAATCACAAATAAAGCTACTCGTGAATCATGTAGATCTATCTTTCGTGACATGCAAATTTTGACATTTCCAGCACTATATATTTATCACTGCTTAACTTACGTAAAAGAAAATCAATATTATTTTAATATGCATACTGAATTACATAACTACTACACTATAAATCGAAACAATATTATATTGCCACAACATAGACTACGTACTACCCATAAAAGTTATATTTATACTGCCTCGAAACTATACAACTGCCTACCTATTATAATAAGAAACTTAAAAACCAAGATGAAGGTTAAGTATATTTTAATGAAAATCTTCCCATACTGCCTCGATGAGTTTTACAATGCTTCTTTTCAAAATCTGTAACTGTTTCATATACCAAATATAATTTATGTTTATGAGTCCTACCTAATATTTTAAATAATTTATAACTGCCTGTACTTGCTATATGTGTATTTGTTATTGCATGTTATGTGTATTTTATTGACAATGCTAAAACAATATGTACTGTACATGAATGTGTATTCAGCAAATAAAGTATTTTATTATTATTATTAATAATAATAATTAAACGTCAATAAGATAACTTTCAATTATTCTCACTTTATGTCAAATTCGTGGCTACTAGATCAGTTCGAAATGAAGTATTATAATTTAACGGTTTTTAATGAAAAAGTAAAAATATCTCTAGAAATATCGATTTTAGGCATAGGACATTTGTCACAAAAATCATAGAGAATTAATTCAAAAATACGTGTTCCTTTTGAAAACATTGAGAAAATGCACTTTGAAATGTCCACAATTAACGCTAGTATAAAATACACCCTGTATAATTATAATCAATATTTGGTTGTTGTGTCGTTGTAGTACATCCCTTGTCCACATAATTGCAACATAAATCTTCTTAATTAATAGTAATACACACACACAGCGAATTAATTTGTTAAACCTTGTTCCGACCAAAATTTTCATAATTTTTCGAATAATCCAGCAACGTCACGTCAGAAATCAAAGATCTCTAAGTCATTGGAAAGGTAATTTTACGCTGAATTCATACATGTAAGGATATAGGGTGTTCCATTTAAAGAAAATCGCTGCCCAAGGAATCACTACTTCCACATCCAGATTTTGTATCTAAGTCTTATTCACACTAAATTCCAGTGTAATATTTTACTCCCTTTAATAATAGGGTGGGGTGGTAGAGGGAGTGGTTTATGTCAGAAAAATTTTAAAGGTTCTTGGTTCTCGTATGCACACTAAATCCCAATTTAATCTTTTATTGCTTTCAACAATAGGGTGGGGGTGGCAATGGGGGTGGTAGAGGGGGTAGCTAATGCCAAAATAAATTTTAGAGGCCCTTGGTTCTCGTACACATACTAAATCCCTATAGAACTTTTTATTCCCTTTAATAATAGGGTAGGGGTGGTAGAGGGGGTGGCTAACGCCAAAAACATTTTTTGAGACGTTTGGTTCTTGTATACACACTAAATCGCATTTTAATTTTTTTACTTCCTTTTATAATAGTGTGAGGGTGGTATTGGGGGTAATAGTGAGGGGTGGCTGATGCCAAAAAAAATTTTGAGACCCTGACTTTTCGTCGATGTTCTTAATTACAATTTTATGCACTCTTACCTGCTTGTTCTGCCTATTTACCCTTATTTACCCCATTTACCCTCGAACCCGAACGTAATTAGATCAAAATATAATCTAGTTCCAAATCTCGTTATAATACATAAGAGTACCAAATTTCAAGTCAATATCATGAACGGTTCCAGAGTAAACGTACGCACATAAAAAGTTACAGACCGACCGGCAGACAGAATTTTTTCCGCTCAAATTTAAAATCTCAACATTTCATGACCTTTTAAGCCTATTTCAACAACAAAAAAAATTGCATTACTATACTTCCAGTGGACGTGGAAGTAAAATGACCTCGAAGATACTCCGAAGTAGTGAGTCACCCTGTATATTTCAAAATATTTTTAAAATGTGTGCCTTTGGCGCACTATTGGGACACCCTGTATATTTTTTCTAATTTTTTTTATAAATCAACATTTTTCCGCGGTATTCTGTCAATATCTCTGTGTCAGTTGGTCGTAGATTTGCAAGAATTGAAAATTA
The DNA here is from genome assembly GCA_963675555.1 of Leptura quadrifasciata. Lineage (NCBI taxonomy): Eukaryota > Metazoa > Arthropoda > Insecta > Coleoptera > Cerambycidae > Leptura > Leptura quadrifasciata. Next base: position 174,196,287 of record OY776673.1, read on the forward strand.
TTTATAATAAAATTTCAAGCAAAAGGAGAAGCTTGAAAAGTTAATTGGGTTGTTAATAATTTTGTAAATCTATAAAATATTCGAAACTTAGCGATTTAAAACAGATCAACGTATCTCCGGAAATGCTCAGTATATTTAAACTTACTGGATGTATGCTGCTAGTAGCTACCACACCAAATTTAAAATCATAATATTTCTTACAACGTTTAAATTACACAACCACACAAAAAACAAATGTGATCTGGGGGGTCTGATCATGTTTACCACATGTTTTTGGGGTCGCAGACTCTGAATCCGAGGTCTATTTAACCCCATTACATCAGAGTTTTGCCATAACCTCAAAAAACCTATAATTTTAGCTATTAAACGCGTATAACCCTAAGAATGAAATTGTAATCTGAAAACCCAAGTCCTTCAATCCCGTAACCTCATAACTCACATAACCAAAAATCTATCAACTTCAATAACCACGTATGGCAACTTGATATGTACGTTATTTTAATAACCGCATAACTCTGGTCATTGTACCTTTTCTCGCACAATTTTTGTTTTGTCTCAGCACCCGAAACATACTATTGTGTCCTAAAAACACTTTCACCCTAAAAGTCGGTATTTTTACGTTTATTCAACTAATGTTAGTTTTTCAAATCATTGTTACCCGATGTACACCGCGGGTAGGTGGCACGATCGGGTTTTGTACATCATGTATTATTTATTTATTAGCCTTTACTCGAGTCCGAGTATAAAAAAAATGTTACAGTCGATAGATTGTGTGTAATAAAAAACAAGTAAAAGGTATAGTCTATTGTAATTCCCATTCATCTACGGTGCACACGACTATGGCTATAGAGGCCAATTCGGGAGAGCACATGTCGACCACAGTCAGGACAAACATAGACCTGGTTAGGTCTTAGATTCGGCCTTCTTGCAGCAACATTTCCTTGATAGCTGGCAACAACCCCTCACCATTCTTTTCTGTCTGCTGCAAGTTGTTTCCATTGCTCGTCTGGAATACCGCAGGATTTTAGATTTTCATGGAGAACGTCTTTGAACCTCTTTCGTTGACCGCCACGCCTTCTTCTACCGCTTAGCAATTCACATATGTGATGGAACCATCGGATTTTCATCATACTTCTGAGGTGTCTTTGCTGAAAACGTTCTAATTCTTTCACATGACGACGGTAAGTGACCCAGCTTTCACACCCATATAGCAGTGTTGGAATGACAACTGCTCTGTAGACAGCCATTTTCGTTGACAAAGCAAGGTCGTGGTTGTCAAATACTCTCTCTCTAAGTCCCCAGAGTGCGCTAGATGCAGCGTTAATTCTATTGCGAATCTCGCTGTCCATGTTTGCTTTGTCATTAACAACGCTGCCTAAGTAATTAAACTGATCCACCACTTCAAGAGAATTTCCGTTAAGTGTAATGTCTATTTGGTTCACTTGATGAGGAGTTGACATAATCTTAGTCTTTCCAATGTTGATTTTAAGTCTCAAGGAATCATAGCTCTGGGCATACACATCTAAAAGTTCTTGAAGCTCTTCCGGCGTAGAGGCTAAAAGTGCACAGTCATCCGCATACTGGAGATCACAAATGAATCATGTGCGTGTCTTCGCTCTAAAGCGCCCTATGTTAAAGACACCGCCATCAGAACGATATCTGAGACCTATTCCTCTGACTGTCAGTTTATTGTCAACAATAATTGTTAGAGCAGTGGTAAACAAATTAAAAAGTAGGGGTGCCAGGACACATCCCTGCCTAACTCCAGTGAGGGTTTGGAAAGGTTCGGTTGCCTCATTATTATACATAATCTGGGCGTTGTTGTTTGTATATAGACTGCGACATACTTCCACAAATTTTCCAGGGATACCTAAGCGGAGCATAATTTTCCAGAGCACTTCCCTGTCCACCGAGTCAAACGCCTTGGTTAAATCAATGAAGGCCATGTGAATTTCTCCTTGATGTTCGAGTGCTTTTTCTTGAAGCTGTTTAAGTGTGAATATTAGGTCCGATGTGCCTCGGTTTGGTCTAAAGCCACTCTGCGTTTCAGGAAGTAACTTTTCCATAACAGGTGTTAGCCTATTTGCCATCGCTTTAGTGAGTATCTTCCCTCCAACAGCCAGGAGAGCTATACCCCTGTAATTTCCACAGTCCGCAGCGCTCCCTTTATTTTTGAAGAGGTTGATTAAAAGTGTATCACGAAACTCCTGCGGAGCTTGACCACTTTCCCACACGACATCAAACAGTTTTTTGAGGTAGGGTATGAGCTCTGACGACACAGCTTTAAAGATCTCAGCTGGGAGTGAGTCGGCGCCGGGAGATTTGTTATTTTTTAGCTGCCCAATGGCGGTTAAGATCTCTTCCGTTGTTAGTGGTTTACCTAAGTCTTCGAAGGTGTCATATTGAGGGATAAGATTTATAATATCGTGATCGGCTTGACTTTGCTGGTTAAGAATGTTAGAGTAGTGTTCTTTCCATCGGGCTCTTATTTCCTGGTCTTCTTTGAGGAGATTTCCATTTAAATCTTTAATAGGGCACATATTTTTCCGACTGGGGCCGTACACTGCTTTTACTCCTTGAAAGAAATTCCTGTAGTCGTGTGAATCGGCGTACCTTTCAATTTCTCTGGCATTGCTTGCCCACCACTCGTTCTTTATTCTTCTGATTTCGCGTTGCGTTTCATACTTAGATTGGGTAAAAGCTTCTGCTTTTGATAAGTCGTTGGGGTGGTTGATAGCGTTTTGGAAGGCAATATGTTTGCGGTCTTGTATAAAAGCTTAATTATCATTGAACCAGTCCTCCTGTTTTTTACTTGTTGCTGTGCCAAGAATTTCCTCACTCGCACTTTTTAAACTGTCTTTAATTTGTGTCCAGATAGTAGCGACATCTACAGAATTGGTTTCTTCTAGTGCACTCAAATTCTCTTGAACTTTTTGCTTTAGCTGTTCGACTGTTTGTTGGTCACGCAATTTACTAATACAGAGACGGGGTCTACGTTTTACTTGAGTTCTTCGGTGTTTGGGTCTCATAACAATTTTCATTTTAGAGACAACAGGACGATGATCGGTCCAACATTCGCTATCAATGCGCGCCTTTGTAATTTGGACGTCCTTGAAATGCTTCCTACGTACGATAACATAGTCCAGTAGATGCCAGTGACCTGATCTGGGGTGACGCCAGGTGCTTTTAAATTTATCCTTTTGTCGGAAAATGGTGTTTGTTATAACTAGATCATGTTCGGCGCATTTAGTAAGGAGTAGTTGACCGAGCGTTTATGTTGCCCAAACCGTTCTTGCCTATGATGCCTGGCCAGGTGTCTGCATCTCTCCCTACTCTAGCGTTAAAATCGCCAAGAATAACGAGTCGTTCCGTTTTAGGTATTCTACAGAGGGTTTCTTCCAGCTGTTGATAGAAGCTTTCCTTGGTTTCGTACATCATGTAGCCCTTAAAAGGGCCGTTTGTTGTTTGATATAATCGCTCTAATAGAACCTGGGCTTTGAATTCTTTGAAAGAAAATGTTTTCTAGCGCCACGTCCCAAAATACGTAGATTTATCACTGATATTTTTCATTGACATACAAAGACTCATGAATGAATGTGCATAGAATTAGAGCATTTTTGGACACCTGACAGATACCCGTACATACCAAGTTAAATGTCTGACATAGGTTATTGGAGTTGATAGATTTTTAGTTATATGGGTTATGGGGTTCAAGGGCTTGGGTTTTCAGATCACAATTTCATTCTTACGTTTAATAGCTGAAATTATAGGATTTTTGAGGTTATGGCAAAATTCTGATGTGATGGGATTAAATAGACCTCGGATTCGGATTCAGCGACCCCAAAAAAAAACCAAAACTCCGTAGAATTAAGGCATTTGCTTCTTTTTTGTAGATTTCTCGTAGTAATTTACAATAATTCTGTTATGTGCGCGTTTCCTTACGAAAGAGAAGTATAATTTCTCTTAGTAGAAAGAGGAAGAAGCCTGCCTAATCAGTTACCAGTAGAATGGTAGTTCCCCAGTCATCCCCTAGATGGAAGGATCAGACAGGTGCCCTTAGAGTAGTTCTAGTTTGGTATCTAAAGTGATCAGGTCAAGAGGAAGAGCAAAGATCGCTTTCTTTTCAAGTTCTTAGAGCCCTGAATTTTTTAAAATAAGAATCTTGACTGGCTGATGAAAGTCGGAAGCTGACAACTGTCAATTATTTACCAATCATAGTATTAATTTTGAAACCTCCAGGGCTCCAAACACTTGAAAAGAAAGCAGTCAAAGTGATCAGACTAGTAACAAGTACACTGACAAGTAGGGAGCTATAGTAGTTAAGAATTGTAATTAGTGATGTAATTATAAGGACTAATAATTGTAAGTTAATTAATTGTAAAATATATCAATGGTTAGTGTTATTCATGTTACAATCATTGAATCTACGCTCGAGGTGTTTACTAAGGGATATAAACACGTAACAACTCTAACAGATTGTTTTTATTTTAAGAAATATTATTAGCGTTTTTTGTCTATTTTAAAACAAGCATTTTTCAACTAAAAATTGATGTTCTTTCATCTTTTATTTTTATTTCATAGGAAATAGTGGTTGTGAATTACAATGTATTTTAAGTCTGCGAGTAGTTTAGTTTCTCGCCAATTAAATAAACGTACCAACAAATCAAATCAGTGCCAAAATTGGGCTTTACAATAACTAAATAAAACTCATCTCTTTAAACTCATTTGAAAGTCAGTATATTTCTTAAAGCAAAACCATTTATACTTTAATTTGTTTCAGGGGATTTATTTGTAATCGTATTCAGCATGGACAGTAGGGAAACTTTTGAAGAAGCAATAAGATTACGGGAGCAAATAATAGAAACTAAAGTAAATGCAGGGGCTTCGAACAGCGGTGGCCTGACGAGAAAAAAAACCCTTCCAAGAGTTCCAATGATCTTAGCGGGAAACAAATGCGATAAAGAAATGAAGTAAGTACCAACTTTTCGTACGTTTTGAAATAAATATTGCTTTCGTTTAACTGCAACTTGAAAACTACAATTGAAAGAGAACAAAGCAATTTATGTCCCATAATATTAACTCTTAGAGAAATACACACAGGCGGATGTTGTTGTCATATACCGAAGGGATCTAAAGTTTCAGATACAGAGTGATAGTTAAATAGCTCGCTCCTATTTAAAAGTTGATTCTAGCCATAAATATAGTAAGAAAAATTGCTAAAAACATGAGTTCGGAAATGTTTCCTAAAAGGGCCACGACCTCACCTAGGCCTCCAATCAACCTAATCTTGCGCAGTAGGTGGTGGATGTTGCCTAGGGACATCTCTCTTGCATCGGCCATAATAAGCCAACGTTCTCCGAAAATTGATTCTCTGATTGATGAGACTGCAGAAGAGTCACAAAGTACATGTTGAACTATTTCAGTTTCTTATTCACAAACTTTGTGGAGAGGCGTTTCGCTTAATATCATATTGTATAGATGTTTACGCAGCGGACAGTGTCCACTCTGAATTCCCGTTACAAAACGTAAATTCCTTTTGGGCATTGCCAGGTAGTCCACTATTGTGCTCTTATTGGGATATTTTAGTAGTTCCCTAGCAATCTGGGAGCTACTTGTTTGCTCCCACAGCTTCTTAAATTAATTGTGGGTGTTTTCTTTAATTATTTGTGTTATCGCCATGATCGACAACAGATTGATCAGCCTGGTCTAAAAATATTTAGGCCTGCTGCCTTCTTGGCCAGTCTGTCGGCTTCTTTGTTGCCAGTGCACTATACATGTCCTTTCACCCAGCATACCGAAATGTTGTTCATGTTGGAGGCACCCACAAGTGCTTAGTAACATTTCCATACTGCTCCTGTGATCATTTTATTTATTTGAATTTTATATTGAATTTGCAACCTTCTGAAGTTTATGCCACATTCTGCCCCATGCTTTTTTTATCCATTTGTGAAGATGTTGGTTACACCTTCACCAACAGCCTCGTTTCTACTATTCGTCTGTATTATGTAAGGTCTGTCGAAGACGAACCGGGTTGAAATACCATCTGTGCACGCATGTAGAATAGGCATCTTCCTGGCAGCCTCATTCCATAGGCGACTTCTAGCCTCTCCACATCCTACATTTGATATATGCCAGCGGATTTGAGGAGTACCAGAAACATTTCTCCTAATATCTAATGGTGGTAGATAAAGCATTACCTCCATAGCTCTCGTTAGCGTTGTTCGCATAGCTCCGGTTATCCTTAGGCAGGCAACTCTCTGCACTTGCCTGAGCTTGACTTTTGCTGTAGTCTGTTTGCTCTTAGACTACAAGATCACAGCTCTATGGGTTATCATTGATCTTATGCCGGCAGTGTATATTCACATGACCACTTTGGGTTTCATTCATTCATTCAACGTTCCTCTCCACTAGGGCCACTGTGATTTTTGGAAAGGTGGTTTTGTCAGACGTGCCTTATATATCTATGAAGGCTCTTTATTGTCCGAAGATTTCTCATTTCGACTCGCGACTGCATGGAAGGCTGTCTCGATTGAACTTCTCAGGGAGTATGCGTGTTGGTTAGAATGTAAAGGGTTGTCATTCACTACAACATCCCTTATGTATCGTTCACATAGCTTCTCCAACGTCTTGAGTAGGAACGAGGTTAAGCTGATAGGTCTATGCGCTTTGGGGGTGGTATACCATCCGCCCTGCCTTTGCAATGAACACAACTTTCACTTCTCTTCATATCTCTGAAATATGTCCCTAAATACTTTAACCAGGTGCGGCAATAATTCGTCCTAGCCCTATTGCAATAGGGCGGGATAAATATCGTCAATACCTGGGTGAGTTAAAAGGAGAGAAGCTCTGTATTGCCCATATTATTCTATTTTCGCTCACTAGTTGGTTGGCCATTTGCCAAACCAAATCCGAGGGTTGGGTGTCGACTTCTCTTGGCTATTCTTTCCGTTCTGCTATCACAGATTCCGGGAAGTGAGCCTCCGTGAGTAACTCTATGCTTCCATGATTGTCGGTGGTTCTTGTCACCTGTTTTAATAGGCAAAGGTCATGGTTTTTGTCTTTGGCGAGGAATTCGTATAACCTAGCAGTTTGTGAGTAGTCTTCTATTTCCTCATAGTAGTTTCTCCACGCGTCTCTTTGTCTGTGTCCGACTAGTTTTAAAAACTATTTCAGATTGGTTTTATATGACTCCATGGCACATTTTATTTCTGCTGTAAGAGTTTTTGAAAAATTCTCTTTGTGAGTTTCTAGCAGATAAATATCATCCATTAGAAAACCCAATATGAAAAACTCTCCACATATACAGTTGATTTAATCCTGATCAGCTAGTACATAAATAAAGCTAAACCTTTACACTGTATATCAACAAAAGATTATGTACAGACAACCTGCACTACAAGAAGTCAAAATAATCCCAAAAAAATTATAGTGAAACTTTCATATATTGAATATGTAATATTTAATATCAATAGAAACATTTTCACATTCTGCTGATCTATTTCTGATCAACTAGCACATTTTTATTGTCTCAAAATACATTTGTACTTTATTAGTTTACATCAGGTACGCCAAATTCAAAATAATATTGACTCGTTTTCGATTAGATTGTCATTTTAATAACGCGTGAAAAAGTTCATTATGTTCATTACTAAGAGAGGACAGAAACAACTGAGACTATGGGACATATACTTTGTAAAGACAAAGTGTTAACCAGCATTAGGCAAAATTAACACCTGAAGACATAGGAAAAGTAGCTTCCAGGAAATCACAAGTTTTGCAAAAAGTTTTGAAATCCTGGGCAACAACTAGTTGTAGGGTAATTCACAAACGATCTTTTAAGTCGAAGTGAAGTTAGGCTAACTCATAGCCAAGCCACCCCTTGAACAATCTACAAATCCGCAATATTCCATTTGCATGATTCCATTGCATGCATACGGCTAATTGTCAAGAGGATCATTTTTATACAACATTAGTCAAGGAATCGTGATGAAGTCTTTAAAAGTATCGTGTCCTCCTTTTCACCAGTTATAACTAATGTTAATCTTATTTAATATTTACAGCATTATATGAGTTGATATACTTTTTACATTATTAACGTTTATTACTAAAAACCAAAAATTCATAATCCATATAATTCAATGTCGACATCTCACTTCCTTATTCGGTTTAACTGAGGCAACACAACTACAATGTATTTAATTCTGATTTATTCTGTAATGACTATATAGTTTATCGCAAGTATCACAATTTTGACGTGGTATGCTTAGCTAGGAGAGGCGGTGTACTGCTAGCTCTCAAAAACTTGTTGTTTTAGAGTTGACCAATGCTATTAGCTTGGCGCCTATGGTTAATATGTCAGGCATCAGTATAAATCTCTGTAGGTGTTTATTTTCATTATTTACATTTCCTCTGACGCTGATGTCAAAATTTACGAGACATGTAATAAACTTAAAATTTCAGTTACTTTATATTATTTCCTTTTAAAAAAAATGGTCTCGGCTAGCGAGCGTAGTAGATAATAAATTAATAATGAGATCTTTCGTATCTCGATGTACAAAAACTATAAAACTTTGAAATTCTACTGCTAAGGGATAAACTGGAAAAGGTAAACTAATTTAACGTAAAGTTTTGTAATGTTACTACAAAAAAAATATGTCGAACGGTAAACTACATGAACCAAAATAGGGCGCCACCTCGCACAATCTGGAAAATTGAGGAGACATAAAAACGATAAAGCCAAGATAAAATAAACAAATAATGTAATAACAAATAACAACCATATTACAAAAAATATAAGGGAATAGGTAGACTTACAATGTTTATAATTAAATAATTAACAAGAACGTATTAAATCCAAACTCTTATTTACTAATATTCTGAAAATACTGAAAAAATATATCTAACTGAAACTAAAAAACTTACAAAACAGCAAAGTTCAAAAATCAGTGGAATTAGCATTTTGTCAACACCTAAATCTGAGTGAATAATTGTGAAGTGATTCATGAACAGGGAGGGAGTATCGAAGATGATATGTACATACTTTCTGGATGAAAATTCGGTGGCATTTGTTTATAAGAGCCTTGAATGTTGTAATAAATAGTTTTTTCTTAATAGCCTTGATCGTAGCGAGAAAAAAGTTTAATATAAAAGATGTAGGTATTGACAATACGAACATTTTAAGCCATAGTTTATCAAAATATCCACGTGTAAACTATTTAAAAGTTTAGTCTGTGGTATGCTTAAACTACGGTTCAAATTTGATTAAAAAATATTCAATATTTTCCGAGATAATTTAATTTGTTTATAGAAATGGAGGGCATAGACGCGCTCCAAGGCTCCTGCTCACTGAAAATTTGCTCCAACTGCTTCGCGCTGCATGAATCGTCGATATTTTGGCTTCTAATCATCCGATTTCGATGATTTTTTTTTATTTGCACTATCTCGACGAGCCCATTCCTAATTTATCAAAAAAAATTATAAAATGGAGAAAATAGACGAGTATTTGGAAAATTTTATTTTATTTCATATTTTATTAAACAATATGTACATAAATATATTATAATCTACGACTTTCATTGTATTTATATATTCATTCTCATCATCCACAGATTCATCACACTCATCACGCTCATAGTCTCCCTCTTCAGTGACGTGCATCAACGCTATACTTTGCCTTTCATTATTATTGATGTTTTATTGAAGAGAAGTTGAAAATACTGTCCAAGTATAATTCAACTAAACCTCTACATACGGGTCAAATTTCATAGCTTCATATAAATAAAAATGGAAGCTATGATTGTTTGAAAAAAAAAAAGTATCTTTGCTCCAAATCAATTTGGAAAATTCTAGTTCGGCGCAACGTTTTTAATTTGATTCGTTTGACAATACGTTGCGTTAAAAATTCAGCGAGTAATTCAATTTGCTAATGAGGAAAATATAACGTCATTTTTAAAGCCATTTTAAACATTCAAAAAAGTTATTATTTGACTGGGTAACAATTGCATTAAGAAGTAGCAACCTTTATCTTTCAAGTGAACCATTTTTATAATCGTATAATTGAAATATTGACCGTTATTGTACGTTAAAATAATCGTAATTCTATAAACAAATTAGGGGTGAGCGTGGGTGCGTCTTTACTATGTACATACTTCGATATGCGATATAAAGCAATCTAAGGCGCGGTTAGTAGTTGGATGGGTGACCGTTCGAACGAAGACCGCGTCCTCGCCTTACACATCTTCCAGCGGCTTGTATATCAGTGTATGCGCGGAAGCTATACAACCTTAGGCGAGGGTGGTATAGGGGATATATCATCCTTCGGAGGGGATGTAAAGCCGTCGGTCCCTTGTCTATTAAATGTTAGGCAAGTAAAAGATCCCTACTCTTCTTAATTGAAGAGGTTCGGCAAAATTCCTGGTTGGGGGTAGCTCGTCTACAGGCGTCGCTGTTCGGCCTCAGTAGCGGAAATAGGCCGACGTTAAATAAATGTATAAAAAAAATAAATAAATAAATTAAATTATCTCGGAAACTGTTGAATATTTTTTTATCAAATTTGAACCATACTTTAAGCATACCACAGACTAAACTTTTAAATAGTTTACACGCGGATATTATTTATCTTTCTATTAAATAATAACAATCGAAAAATCATTGATTTTTAGCAGTTTTTTACGATTTGCGAATAAACTATTGAACCGATTTTGATAAACTATAGCTTAAAATGTTTGTATTATCAATACCTACATCTTTAATATTAAACTTTTTTCTCGCCGAGCGCTACAATTAAAATTACTAAGAAAAAACTGTTTATTACAACATGCAAAGTGCTGTTATAAACAAATGCCACTGAATTTTCATCCAGAATGTATGTACATATCATCTTTGATAGTCACACACACGAATCACTTCACAATTATCCACCCAGATTTAGGGGCTGATTTGGGTACTTCTGGAGCTAATTTCACTGGACTATGACATAAAAGCGATAAAGCTAAGATAAAATAAACGAACACTGTAATAACAAATAGCAACTATATTATAAAAAATATAAAGGAATAGATAGACTTAAAATTATAATTAAATAATTAACAAGACCGATATTAAATCCAAACTCTTATTTATTATTAGTCTGAAAATACTGCAAAAATATATCTAACTAAAACTAAAAAAGTTGCAATACCATCAAGTTCAAAAACCATGATATCACTCTAAAATTACGTTAAAGTTATCGATACTAATTGTACTTAAAAGGTAGTTACATACAAGGTACAAGAATGGTTCATAAAACTCACGACTTTAACTCACGAATAAAACGTACTTACGAAAAAAGTGACACAAAAATAAGAGTGTTCACCACAAATGTTTAATAAATTAGAAAGTTACTTACACCGTCTCCTAATAACATCGACGTAACGCGCACAACACTACGACGTAGCTGTATCGTTTCGCCGAAACACGTTCGAAGCTCAAGGTCGTGTAAACTAATGCAACTAACAACTTTTCTAGGGCGTGTATACGCTTAAAAGAAAAATTGTGAAGCGTTTTTCTCCACCCCAACTGGTGACGAGGAGAAAAAGAGCTACTCTTTGACACTCGAGCTCCGGAAACTGGTTTTTGGTTTAAGCACCGGCGCCAGTCCTAGTTTACGTGGTAGGACACACTACAAGCTGGATACGCGAGGCTGACTAGCTCAAGTGGAGAAACGGTACTCCAGTGAGTCAATTTTACAAATTAGACTTTCACACACAAACAATAAAACTCAGAATTTGATAAATAATGTTAATTCATTCAACTTCACCTTATATGTACAAATCTACTTGTTTACTCAATGATCAATCAAAGTCTACAGGTTGCTATCTACCGGAAGGAGACCAAGCGTTACATAGAAAATACTATAATCTATTTGTTGAATAGAAATAACTAAGCTACTCCCCAGGAAAGTGCGCCATATTTAAATAGAATTATTCTATTGGCTGATTTTTGAAATCCCATAATACAACTAACCATTTTATGTTTTTGATGTTGTTTAGTATTTGGCGTTTGTTAAAAATTACTGTTAAGTTATTCGTTATCTTTATTTGCTGTTACTCCCATTCATCTAATAAAACAGTATTTTTTAAATACTTTGATGTGTATTTGTGTATATTAAGGTACGTAATGAAAATACTTAATACTGATTAAATATCAGAACCGCTTTTTTATTTTGAGGTTAGAAATTCTTTAAAAATGCTTTTATTAACTGGTCATTGCATACATTGGTCAAAGCAAACATAAATTAACGGGAGGAGCTTAACTATTTCTATTCAGTAAATGAGTATAGTACCAGATAACTCAAGTGACGGAGATAGCAAGCGGCGAAATTATAGAGAATTTAAAAATAAAGAATACTTGGCTAATACCTCAGTTTACTTACTCCTCTATGGACTCACGTGCTTCCTGTGGTTACGGTCGGGCACGGTCGGGCACGTCGAAATGGAATGGATTCGCAGGACCTCTTAGGTCCTTTTCTGAAATAAAACAACTTATTATAGGAGCGGAAGTAGACGCCAGACGGCTGCGCTACTGGTGGATGACGTAGAACGGATTTTGCCAAAATTCTGCTGCTCGGAATGATATATGACACCAACGGCACCTGGATTCGGATCTTGGAGTGAACACGTCTGCTGCGGATGAGTCGCTCTGGCTGACTGCCAACACAGAAAGAATTTAATTCTGCAGATTTACAAGAAGGGAAACTTTAACTTCATAAAAATAATTTAATCACCTGAATTTTGTAACTTGGAATATTTTCCTCGCAGACCGGAGCAGGCAGAAAGTACATCTATGGTGTGGAATGGCAGCTAGTGTACTGGCTATTGAATATTTTTAATGATTCCCTTGTGCCGAAAGGACGTTATATGAGCGACGTCAGATCGACTTAGAAAAAATTTTCATTACGTTAGATTACTTAAAATATTTCGCGGTCAGCTTATTCAGGACGACAAGCACTAACATTTAACTCTCGTGGTGGCTGAGAATATACTTCAATGTTTGCGGTTTGGTTCGTGCAACTACACAGTTTCCTCGCGTCGCTCTCCCTTTGCCCTAGTTCATATACAATTTAGAACGTAAGCTAATTCGCTTAAGATGGTACAACATGGTATAAACAAATAAAAATATCGATTCGTTACAAAATACATTACTATATCAAACAATAACGTTTCTGTACCATAAGCTTTAGATAATTCGTGATTAAGGCAAAAAGTATTCAAGGTACCAGAGACAATTATTCTCCAAATAACTTTAATACAAGGTATTGCTTCAAACAGTATGGTAATTTACATGCTAGTATCGCATCGGAGTACGCATATAAACTTCTACTGTATAATTCGTAACTCGCAATAACGGTAACGTACTTTACTTTCATATTTTTCAATATCTAATATGCACACTGATTCACACTACTAAAAAAATGTGTATTTATTCACTAGATATAATGGCAAATTCTCCACTCTTTAGCTCCCTCTCGAGCAACAATGCACGCGGCACAAAGGCCGCGCACCCCACTTCCTTACACCATTGTCCCGAATTAGTTTTCCGCCAACTCAGCGCGCTGGTTTTTGTTATTGAAGCAATTGGTGTAATGAATGTGGACGATCCTTATATATATATATATATATATATATATATATATATTGTTATTATACATGATTTGCAGGAAACAACTACTCAGCGGGCAAATACCCCGACCTGCATTGAATTATACCTTACAAATCATGAAAAATATATATATATATATATATATTTATATATGAAAAATACTAGGTTCTCGGGTTGAACCGCGTCTGAGATTGTTAATGTCTCGACGTTTCGGCTCCCGTCTTATATATATATATATATATATATATATATATATATATGTATTTATATGTTTTATTGCTTAACTAACCAAAAGACCACGCATATAAGCCGTGGTCGAAACTCACCGCCTAAACCAACATCTTTTCGCACTTCCGTGGTCAGGCGGAAGGATAATATTCCTGACCTGGTGGCAGCAACGCGCTACCCTTTTCAAGTTACCAGCCTCCCTCTATCACCTGATAGGACGGAGGGTTACAATAGCCATGAAAATGTACGCTCAGTAGAAGTGAAAACATAATTTTAGACGTTAAAGTGTTGCTGTTCATTTAATAAAAAAAACTATAATAAGCCCGCAATTGGCTTTCAGTTAAAAATTATATTAAATTCAGAACACTATTATATATTTAATTCAATTAAATATATTTCTGCTATCTGCTTACCATAACAAACACATACAAATTCATAATTCAATATTAATTTCATAAATAATAACTTCCTCGCCTAATAAACATTTGAATATTTCATAAATCTACTAAATTATTCTGCTAGGTAGCATCACAAGAAAGCACTTTTCAACCTTCCATTTCGTGTAACATTAACTTCTACTATTGTTAGAATTGAAACTTTGAGAATTTTTCCACTACACGTATTAAAGCTATTTATTCAGCAATATTTACGTATATGATATTCAAAGCTTTTATTAGTATGAATAAACGTATGAGTTATTGTTCTTGTCAACATACGACGCAGTTTCGAGGCCCAGGAGTATTCTCTTATAAATATTTGCATGAAAATTTTAAAACCCAAATGTATTCGATACATTCTTTCAATGTAGCAGCACGTACTTCAATATATTATTATTCAAACAGATTGTGTAATATTTTTAAAATAATTAACGCGATAATTTCAAGAATTTGCGATTACATATTCACCGGCTCGAGGTAATAAAGGGCATATGACTTGTTAAGTTGGGAGTTATTTAAGTTTTCGCAGATTTTTAACTAAACTCCAGTTTTGCCTACAAAATTTATCATTTTGGCTTAACTAGTAGTTTTATCGTAATTATTTTTCTTCTGAATGTAGTCCAATAGTCGATCTATAAGTCTAAGGTATAATTTCTTTATTGATGTATGTATGTATATATAAAGTACGATGCTATATTTTTTAGTCAATGCAATCTCTTTTCTTGTATCTTTGAAACCATTGACTGTTTAACTAGAGAAATCCCATTTTCATTCATTATTTGTATTACAATATCGTTGAAGGTTAGAAAAAAAACGGGAAAATCGAGAGAAGAGGCTGGGAAAACCGAAAAAAAAGGGAATTTGAATGTTCGGATTTTGCTTTTTATTTTCCGTAGTAGGACTGCTACGAAAAAAAAATACTAATTATCAAAAAAAGAAGTTAAATAAAAATATAAAATATAGGAATTATAATATTCCAGCCTATCTGTAAGTGCCAAGTATAAATAGGGACTCAACAAATTAAACCAAAACAGCTATCCCCCCTTACGAACGCTGAATTGTATGGTAAAATTTTACGTATTTTGTCTAAACACAGTTAGCACTAAAATACAATGACTTGGAATGCTCGAATGCTACGAGGAATATGCGAGGCCTCCTTAATCTCAGGATGTCACTAACTGCAGATAGGTTGGAATATTATAATTCCTATATTTTATATTTTTATAAAATTTCCTTCTGCTATAAAATTGCTTATTCGGTGACGATTTTCAATTTTATTTTCGATTTGGATTGTTTCAAGACTACTGAGAGATGGCGCTAGTTACGCTCTACTGCGGTGGAACTTAACAGTGTCTATGAGATGCGAACTCCGGGTAATCTTGATCACCTTTTCTTCGCTTGCGATAAGTACAAGACAGCTACAGATTCACTTATTAAAAATATCTGTTCATGCTTTAATATGATGGCTCCGTTCAACGTAGTTAGTTTACTTGCTATAAGTAGTAATAAAATCTATGAACTAATCATTGATTTTTTGATAGATGTTAATATCGCACTATAGGTTAGCTTTGTTTTCCTCTTATTTTAACCTTATGTTTTTACCTACTCTACCGTGGTCTTTTTTTGTGATGTCAAACTCAATGTCCTGACAGAGAAGCGTGTTTCCCTGTATTTTCCTTCGTTGCTCTTCTTCACTCTTTTTCTCCATTTTGTTTAGGTTAGATAATTTTAACATAGTGTGACTGGCTGCATGGTCTCTGGCCCAAAGCCATAATAAAAAAAACTCCGAGTGTTGAAGGTATCACTTGTATTGCACTGATGAGACCCAAAACCAGGTCGAAACCGGTTGAGTCCTTGCATACGGTTGGGATATTATAATTTCTATATTTTACATTTTTATAAAATTTCCTTCTGCTATAAAATTGATCATTCAGTGATGATTAAATAAAAACATGCTCTCTACCGTTTTGAGCCTACAACACCTAATCGTAAATTTACTTGGTTGTCTTGAACATGTGGTGAAAAATAAATCCGTCTAAAAGAGCTCCTTTTTCTGTTTTTTTTATCTCTTTTGTCTCCATTATATAGTACTATTAAATGTTGGAAGAGCATACGTCTATCAAAGGGTAGAAAAATAGCATTTCTCTATTTAGCTAATTTTGGTTTATTAAATTACTTTACAAATGTTAGTAAGAGGTAAGGATATTTCTTATATAATTCTCACATCGTAATACCAACATTTTGTGAAACGCTACCATATCGATTAGCTTAAATGTGTTCATTTTGTTTACCCAGTATATACATTATCACTACTTATGAGAGTATGACTAGCAAATATATTTTGAACATTAATTAAATGGCATTAATAAAAATGCGAAGAAATAAGAGGCCTAATATACTTTCTTAAGGTGGACGGAAGGTAGGTGGAAGGAAGGTGGATGCAATTCGACAATTTCTCCTTCGTTCAAAAAATTGTTTGATAGGCTTTTAGAAAAAAACTCGATAGAATAGGACTGTACTATTCTCTAAACGCCTATCAATTTTTTTTTCAATCGGTTCAGGGATGTAAGACAAATTGTCGAATTACGAAATCATCCTTTTAAAGACGACGCGGCCACCCTTAAGATATCATCTTATTAACTAATAGTACAGATACGTTTTCACTATTTGTTTCCATTCAGATAAATCATTTACACATTTAAAAGCTTACTTTGAATGTTATTCCTAGTGAGTTGTTTAATTAATATTGATCAGTGTATGGTTTTTCAAAGCTATGCTTCAATGTTGTAAATACTGCCGCTGTATACATTCCCTGTCTAACTTTTGGTCTATTTAGTTGTTAATTAAAAATAGCATGTACGTTTAGCGCGAAATCGAAACTGGTTGGCAGATAATAAATTGTTAATTTACAATAATCCTTTAACTCTGCGCACTACCACAACTACCACATCTAAAAATATTTCAGGATTCGGTAGAGTATTAATTGGGCGAGTTTCGCATGACTTGTTATTGCTATTAACTTTCTCTGGAGTAGTAACTGTTCTAATTTTTGAATTGTTAGGGCCAGAGTCAAGAGACATTGATTATATTTGCGCTCCGCCCTCTGTGATCGAATGCCTGTAGTACGTCTCCTGTGCTACTAACGCCACAATATTAAAAAGCAGAACTCCTCCATGCCTACCCTGTCCTGCGTACGCCTGTCATACTTCATTCTGTTTTCATTGTGCTTAGTGAACGTCACAGCCGGAAAATCGTACGTAATTAGAGTTTATAGTGTTAGTTAGGATGGGAGAACAATCAGGATCTGGCTCATCAGATCATTCCGAATCTGAAGAGGAGTCTTGGGACCCTCGAACACTAATGACAAGGGTAAAAAACCTGGAAAAGGAATTGGAAGAACGCAAACGTCATGGCCGCAAGCGCCATCGCCGTCATTGTAGTCGTAGTCGAAGCCGTGGACGCAGTCACACAAAAAAGAGAAGGCGAAGCCGAAGTCGTTCTTCTAGGAGGAACTCCAGAGACCGAACCGGACCATCTATCTAAGTACTAGATACTGACATAGAAGACATTACGACTGAACAACAATTAGAGGAAAACCGCTCAGGAAGCAGAGGTTAGTTTATTTTTTTTCTAGAGTAACAGTGTCTCGCCCCCACCCCCCTGGGGGTACCTTGAACTAGTTTTAAGATGGCGTATACCGTATACTATGAGTTAGTTACAAATAAACCTGCAGACACTAATGGTCCTACACTAGATGTAGAACGTTAATCGCTACTAGATAGCGACAAAAAATACAAGGATATAGAGCATCCTGCTATTACTTCTAATTTTATAACCTGACACTAGATGGCAACATTTGTGATTAATCTAGTTGGTTACCTATATAAGAGGTTTTCAAATATAAAACTGTCTTTTACCTACGCTTATCTGGTTGCCTATGTAAGAGGCTATCAGATATTGCAATTATTTGACTATTTGCAGAGCAATTATAACCGTGGGTTTTTTATTCACGGTCAACAATGAGGAGCAGGAGTTAGAGAGGGATAATGTTCCAGAAGTAACACTACCGGAGGACATTTTAAGTCTTTTAGGCGAGCAAAAGAAACACGGGCCTAAACTGGGTGACCCAGTTCACATCGACATCGCAGCTAGATGGGAGGGAATTCTGAAGCAGGGCCTAGATGCAGAGACCAAAAATACTTTGATTAACAAATACCCACCAGTGGCCAACTACCCGAGTATGCAAGCACCTAAGATTAATCCCGAAGTGAAAGGTACCGCCACTGAAGACGCCTTAAGAAGGGATAACCGGCTAGTCGATAAACAAAATCAAATCGCCGCCTACCTGTCTGCAATTGGAAAAATGCTGACGCACTGTTTGGAAATGTCCAATCAGGGAGTAGAGGATCGTCATTTAATTGAACTTGCCGGGGACACGGGGCGATTACTAGCAGACATACACTTCTCGGAGTCTGCGTCCAGAAGAATTCTGATTGGCGCCAGTCTGAATAAAAAATTCAAGCAGGCCTTGGGAGACGTTCCTCCGGACGACTGGCTTTTTGGAGGCGACTTGGGGGAGCGGCTAAAGACCGCAAAATCTTTAAAAAGATCCACCCTGGAATTGAAAGGGGACAAGTTGCCAACTCAACAGTCTACAAAATCTAAAAGAAATTTAAACTTCAAGCGTCCGTCCAAATACCAGGTCCCTCAAAAGCGATTCCCTCGCATGGACGGACAAACCCAAATACAACTGAGGGGTGGCAGTTACCCAAAACATTCGCACCAGAATCAAAGGGAGCGACCTCGTCAAAGCAATCAAGAGGCCGGTCCGAGAAGACAACAGTCCACGTCAAGGAGACGATACTAAGTGATGAGGAGACAAATGTAAGTAATCATGCGGGTAGACTTCAACACTTCTATAGTGCTTGGAAGGAAATCACATCGGACCCAAAGATCCTGTCATGGATAAGGGGGTACCGGATACCTTTCATCCGACAAGTCACCCAACACATCGTACCCTCGGAGACGACTTGGTCTTCCTTAGATAGAGAAGGAATTTCTATTGCCATATCTCACTTAGAGGAAATAGGCGCAGTCCAGACTTGCACGTCTAGCAAGGGACAGTTTATTTCTAGTATTTTTCTAGCTAAGAAGTCTGATGGTAAAAAGAGATTCATACTGAATCTTAAAAATTTAAATAAGTTTCTGTTAACTGAACATTTTAAAATAGAGGACAAAAGCACGGCAATAAAGTTTATCACCCCAGGGTGTTTTATGGGATCTGTGGACCTCAAGGAGGCCTATTTTCTCGTTCCTATTGCCAAGTCACATAGGGAATATTTAAGGTTTAGATTTGATAATAAATTATATCAATTTACTTGTTCCTTTTGTTTTCACTAAGATCATGAAACCGGTAATGGCATTTCTAAGATCAAATAAACATTATTTATCCGTCGTGTACTTAAACGATTTTCTTCTTCTGGGCAACACTTATGAGGAGTGTAAAAGAAACATTCAGGAAACAACTGCGGTTTTACAGAATCTAGGTTTCGTAATTAATTATGAGAAGAGTCAGTTTATTCTTAAACAGCGTTGTAAATTTTTGGGTTTCTATTTAAACTCTATGAATATGGTTATTGAACTACCACGGGATAAACAACAGAACATGAGAACTTGTTCGAAAGTTTCAAAACGTAAGATCCTGTAAGATTAGGCTGTTTGCCCACCTGCTGGGAGTATTAACGTCAGTTTGTCCTGCAACGACGTATGGGTGGGTTTACACCTAAAGCCTTGAACGAGCCAAATATTTGGCGCTTCAAATTAATAAAAACAACTATAATAAGGTTATGCAGTTACCGGATGATATTAGACCTGATCTACACTGGTGGAACCTCAATGTAATCGACACCCGCAAGAAAATTAGTCCAAAACAATTTAAACTCGAAATTTTCAGTGACGCATCAAGGTCCGGATGGGGCGTGGTCTGTCAGACTCGGAAAGCCCACGGACACTGGAATACTTTAGAACAATCGTATCATATTAATCGGTTAGAACTCTTAGCAGCATTTTTCGGTCTTAAATGCTTTGCAACGACGTTACGCGATTGCGATATTCTTGAATTGACAACACCACAGCAATAGCTTACGTAAACCGGATGGGAGGAATCCGCTATCCAACATTGAGCAATCTGGCTAAAGAAATTTGGCAATGGTGCAAAGCTCGAAATATCACTATATTTGCATCATACATAGAGTCAGCCGTCAATAAGGAAGCTGATACAGAATCGCGCCGCCAAAAGCCAGAAACAGAATGGCAATTAGCAGACTACGCATTCGCAAAATCACACATAAGTTCGGGGCTCCAGATATCGATCTATTTGCTGATAGAAATAAGACAAAATGTAAGAGTTTTATATCCAGGGGACGAGACCCAGAAGCAGTAGGCATTGACGCTTTTACAATATCTTAGACACCATGCTACTTTTATGCTTTTCCCCCATTCGCTATTATTTTGCGGGTCTTACAAAAAATCATGGATGACAAGGGTGAGGGGATTCTGGTTGTACCCTTCTGGACAACACAGGCTTGGTATCCCATATTTACTTCCCTATTGTCGGAAGAACCGCTCTATTTTAAACCTGATCCTAACCTATTAATTTCTCTTGACAGAGCACACCACCTACTCTGGAGTCAACTTACCCTGGTGGCAGGTCACTTATCGAGCAGGGACTTGCACAGAAAGGTATGCCCATGTCGACAATAAATATAATGGTTGCTTCTATAACCGCTTCAACTCTTAGGCAGTACAATGTAGGCCTCAAGCGTTGGTGGATCTATTGTAGAGAACAAAACTTGGACATTTTTTATTACAACGTTCCAATTCTGTTAGAATTTTTTACGAAGGAATTCCAGAGGGGGGCAGCCTATGGCACTTTAAATAGTCTTCGGTCGGCATTGTCTTTATTGATTTCGTCGGAATTCGGCAATGATTCGAGAGTGCAGAGGTTCTTCAGAGGACTGCAAAATTTAAAACCGAGTAGACCACGCTATGACCACACATGGGAGCCCAAGGTCGTCCTAGATTACCTGGCGGGGCTGGATAATGAGGAAATTAGTCTCGAATTGTTGTCTAGGAAGTTGGTAACACTTATTGCACTTGCCACTGCCCATAGAGTGCAGACTATTTCCCTCATTGATGTTGGAAACATAGTACGCAATAGTAAGGGCATTGAAATAAAGATTCCTGATAGGATTAAGACAACAAGAAGAGATACAATCCAGCCAACTCTATTTCTTCCACACTTCTCGGAAAAACCAGAAATATGCGCGACTCGTATCCTAGAAACATACTTAGATAGGACAAAAGATCTTAGGTCACCTACATGTCATAAACTGCTTTTAACATTTAAGAAACCTCACCATGAGGCAAATCCTCATACGCTGAGCAGGTGGATTAAGTCTATTCTGAGAGAGAGTGGAGTAGATACGAATATTTTCTAAGCCGAAAAGGGATAAGCTTGGATGTCATACGGGAGACAGCGGGATGGTCGATGAATTCGGAAACATTCGCTAGGTTCTATACCAGACCAGTTAAAGCACAGGGTTTATTTGCTCAAGCCATTCTAAAATAGAGTCTAACATTGTTACAATCGTTAATGATTAGTTTATAACATATAATGTCATATATTTTACCTATTAAAATATTGATATCATGAGAAAGCTTAATTCTTGTCGCCGTAACAACTTTAAACCTACAGGTATTCGATCACAGAGGGCGGAGCGCAAATATAATCATAAGATCGAACATCACTTAAGGTAAGTTCGTTTCATCTCATGATAATATGCAGCCAAACACGCACAAGTGGGCAAGGATCTATCCCACGCAAATTATCCTAAATACTCCTGGTATCCTTCACATGCTTCAAATTATCTTACGCTGTTTTATTCTGCACACTACATTTCCTACGCATAATAGTGGGTATTTTGTTAAATTTTAAGCCTGTTACTTTTATAGTGCTATAAAAGTAACCTTGAAGTATTTTAATTTAGCGGCGAAATATTAAAATTGGTTATTAGTCCATTGAATAAGTCGTCGGACGAAGTAGCAAATGTTTGCGATTCGTACTAGACAATGCGCCCCCTATTTTCGAGGGTGCTGAATCGATTCCCGGTGTCAAACCAATTTTTCCACCTCGGCAACCTCCTCAAACGGGCTAAAAACCACCCCCAAAGGTCCAGTCCATTTCCCGTGAACCCATTTATTTTCTCCAGTTTTTCGACTACTTGTTGTTTCCTCGAGTAGAACGGAAGGTCCCTCGAAGGATTTGACCTCAGCCACGCCTACCCCAGACTTTCACCCCTGTAGGGGGTTGGAAAATTGATATTTGTTTTGCGAGAAAAAAATTGATATTTTATAGTTGTTTATAGTTTTATCGATGTTTCTTTGAGGAAGGTGGTAGATGATCAGGGTTGTGTAACCACCCCGGGGGTTATTTTCACCCTTCAAAGAGGTGGAAAACTGATTTTTGTTTTTGTGAGAAAAATTATTATTTTGTAGGAGACGTTTCTTTGAGAAAGATGGTAGGTGACCAGGGTTGCGCAACCGGCTCCGGGGGTTGTTTTCTAATAATAAGCCATAGTTCGAAGGTAGATTCTTTGTACCAAAATATGAGGATATAACCAAACATGCTTTAGTAAATTGTTGCTACCGCAAAAGATTCGATGTGGCCCCCACCTACTTCTATGCAACTTTGGCACCCTGTATCTTTTCCACAGCAACAACTTACTAAAGCATGTTTGGTTATATCCTCATATTTTGATCCAAAGAATCTACCCTTGAACTATGGCCTATTATAAATGGTCCTGTAACTTTATGTGTATCTAGGTTACGTTCATATCTTTGTACCGTCAAATTCATCTATAAAATTTATCACCGTCTGCCTCCGTTAAAACTAGTTAACTGTTAGTAACTTTCAATGGATTGTGTGTGTAAATAGTTAGTGGAAAGTAGTTTTGTATATAGTAGGCATAGTTGAATGAAGTAACATTATTTACCCAAGGTGAATTTTACTGCATTGTGTGTGAATGTCTAATTTCCCTGATTGACCCACTGGGTTACTGTTTCACCACTTGAGCTACTCAGCCTCCCGTATCCGGCTTGTGGGTAGTGTAGTTCCAATACTTTAAACTGGAACTGGCGCCCGAGCTAAACCGTACCATACCGGATATCCATTTTCGAGACCTATGTCCATTTAACAGTTTTATATAAAAACTAGTGCTTTGTATATGTTTGGCATAATCTGTGTAACAGTTTTATTCAGTTTTTGTAAGTGGAAACTGTTTTCAACTAACAGAATTTTATTTGTATAACTGCTAAACCATTTCACACTGTTTTATGTACATATTTTAATATCTTAGGAACTCACTTATGTTCTATTAACTATTATGTATCTCTCTACTTATAGCATCCCAGGAAACAATTGTCTACAAAACATTTATTTACATCAGATACCTATATTTCAATTTTTATATTTTTGTTTACTATGAAGTACATATGGTTATTTTCTTTACCTTTTCTCATTACTAGGTATATATAGTATATCCTAAAAGATGTAATATATTTACTGAGTTCTCACAATAATCACAATACGTTTTGCTATTTATTACAGCTGTTCATATTGTTGGTTATGTACAAAATAGAAATTACAAATGAGCTGTGGTATGGAAGAAATAAAAACTATTATTATAGATTCCTTTTATCGATTATATGCCACTATTTTAGTTGTGAGTAAAGGAAATTGTAGAACTTGCAACCTGCTAGTTATTGCGCTTAACTCAACCATTGACAGATGGCCATACCTGTACTATTTCTCTATTTTATAGCATTCAATTTAATTAGGGGAAATAGGTTTCTCAAGTTTATCGAGTAGCATTATTTTGCAGTAAGTAGGACAAAAAAGTTTACCTTATTAGTAAAACTCAACAGGAAATCATCTGCTTGCAGCCTTTGTACTGATTCGAATGTATATAAATTTTAACTGTGGAAAGTAATTGATATTACATTTTTATATCCGCGTTAACAAGTGTTTAACACCCAAGTAAATTTCATTTATTACTAATTTAAAATTAAAAGTGATCAATTTTTGTCTTTGATGTAATTTCAATTATTTTTAAAATAAATTTAAATTCAAGGGCAATTCTTTTTAATTTAATAAGTAGTTAAAATACTATATCTACCACATTGTTGTAAAATATGTTTTCCTTTCTTTGTCATTTTTTGGCAATTTAAAGTTTATGAAATCAGCTTAGATATTTATATACTTATATTCTTATAAGCTTATATATGCTTTCATATACTTAGATATCTCTATGTATTTATATGTACTTATGTACTTATATGTTTATGCACATATTTACTTATACATTTCTGTATACGTTTCTGCATAGCTTCTTTATTCCTGCATAGCTTTTGCACAGCTTATCTTTTATATAGATACAATTTCGTTAACTTTTCATAAACCACCTAGTCGGTTAATTTTCCTACGATTTTCACTCCATTTCATTAAGAGACGTAAATTGCCAAGGAAACTTTAGACTCCATTCTTGCAACAAGAGACAATTGTGGGCCTGGATTGCTGTCCCAGAACCAATCAATCAATCAATAATTAATCCAGGATCCTGGTATAAATTTATATATATATATATATATATATATATATATATATATTGGAATTAGAACGTTTTCAGCAAGGACACCTCAGAATTATGATGAAAATCCGTTGGTTCCATCACATATCAAACGTGGAAGTACTCAGGAGAGCAAACAGCCTTCCAATTGAGGTGTTTATTTCAAGAGCACGCCTAAGATGGGCAGGTCACGTTCATCGTATGCATGATAACCGCCTTCCTAAATGTACACTTTATGATGAATTGCTAAGCGGTAGAAGAAGGCGTGGCGGTCAATGAAAGAGGTTCAAAGACGTTCTCCATGAAAATCTAAAATCCTGCCGTATTCCAGACGAGCAATGGGAACAACTTGCAGCGGACAGAACCGAATGGCGAGGGGTTGTGGCCAGCTAAGGAAATGTTGCTGCAAGAAGGCCGAATCCAAGACCTAACCAGGTCTATGTTTGTCCTGACTGCGGTCGACATGTGCTCTCCCGAATTGGCCTCTATAGCCATAGTCGTGTGCACCGTAGATGAATGGGAATTACAATAGACTACTTTACTTGTTTTTTATTGTACACAATTTATCGACTGTAACATTTTTATACTCGGACTCGAGTAACGGCTAATAATAATAATATTGGTGCCCAATTTATCATCAATTTTTCTTTGTCTCCTTTTCTCGATCTAAACAGAAATCTGTCATTTATGCTGTACATTTCAGAAAGGGTAAGTTTCTCCTTTTACGAATACTCTAGATCCACGGCTCTCTGCTCCGACTTAAACCAGATAGTCGTCCACATATGTTGCTCAAAAATAAATAATAAGGGAAAGGAGATAACAAAGAGTGACCCTTTTTCTCCTCATTATCCGCTGAGGTGGAGAAAAACACGTCACAATGAAATGATTTAAAATATGCATTCCTACTGGTCAACGCTCAATCGCAACTTTTATTACATGCCCTCTAAATCTAATCACAAAGACCTTGCCAATATTATACTGCTTTGTATCGACTAACTTCATATAATATGAGCACTTTACAACAAAGCTTATTATACGATCTACCCGAAAAGAAAGGATATAATTACAAAACGCATTATTCTAGTTGAATAAATTACAATTGAATAAGTTATTCATGTTTTACATGAATAAGTAATTACTATAGATGAATAAATACTTCTTGCTTAACAGTAAATTGTATGCTTTTAAGGTTGCATTCCCCTAATGAAATAAATTCTAAATGGATTCTCTTAATGATGATTGGTAATTAAGTTCTATTTAAAAAAAATTACACTCAAAGTATTGTTTATTTATATGTCTCTTTCACCTACCAAAATCAATTACCAACTAACGCCGGGAAGTAATTTCGTCACTCGACCGATTTGTTGCAATATATTCTATACTGGCATAAGGATACGAAATTCACATTTCTATTAATTTCTATTATTTAGAAAGTTATCTTTCCGCTTGCAGAAAAGAACCGAGGAACAAAGTGATTTTATTAATTGCCTAAAGTTACAAATAAATAATTTTAGTAATGTTGAATCGAAACAATCTACGCCGTCTACATTTAAATCGCAGAGCAACGGTTCAAATAAATATAATATATACTATACATAGCGACTTTTTTACAGCACTAATGACCGTTTCTTGCAATTCGTACGCCAAATTTTTTTATCCAGCCATGATTCTTCATCCATTTTCCTTCTATTTGTGGTTTTTTGGATCCCATCTTTCCATCTCGTTCTGGGTCTTCCCTTTCTTCTTCTTGTTTGGTATCCAGTTCCAAGGTTTTTGTGGTAATCTATTTTCTTCCATCTTCCATATGGCCGTGCCAGGACAATTGTTTTTTCTCTATAGTGTCAGTTTGCGAATATTCTATGTTCATCATTTCTTTAGCGTTATCGGTTCTTACACGATCCATGATTGTTAGGCCACAGCATCTTCTCCAATAACTGTTTTCAAAGACGTTTATTCTGTTTTTCATTTTATCATTTACTGTCCATACCTCAGAACTAAAAGTTACCTCACTTCGACAAGTAATTTAAACATATGTTTTTTCGTGTTATTCAGTTCATTGCTCCATAGTAAGGAGTTTAGCATGGTCGTTATTGCCCGTCCTCGAGCCACCTTATTTAAAATGTCCTTGTCATCTTTCTCATTTTCCGTTAGGGTAACTCCAAGGTACTTGTGTTTTTTTTTGTTTTTTATTACATCCCCCTCCAATATTAAATCTTGTCCCTCACAGCCTATTGCCATATACTATGTTTTCTAATTGCTTCCTGAGCATATATGCTACATCCTCCACATCTTCATCCAGAACGACTTGATCGTTAGCAAACAGTAATGTGTAAATATTTCTTTCTCCAATTTGGACTTCCTACGTTATTGTTGCAGAGCGGAATTCAGAACGACTTTGAATAATGTTAGAGAGAGAGACAGCATCCCGGTCTTAGACACGGAAGTAAATCCGAACAAGTAAAAACTATAGACGATGTAAAAAATCTGACTCAAAAATTACTCAACCAGATAAACACACAAATGTATCAACGAGTCATCGAGGGAATTCCATATCCAAGAGCTGTGAGCAAAAAACACATGCAAGTGGGCTAGTAAATATTGACTGGGTAATTCTTGAATCAATCTAATAAACTAATAATAATATTAAAAACGATGGAAAACAAAATTATCATAAACGTAAAACAATCAGGTATATCCCCTATACAACCCTCGCCTAAATTTGTATAGCTTCCGCACATACACTAATATACAAGCCGCTGGAAGATGTGTGAGGCGAGAACGCGATCTTCGTTGTGAACACGCGGGTGCCTCTGTTGTTGGGAAAATAAAAGTATTTTAGCTGCCTAGCTTCGACTGAGACTCCCAGAGGCCACTGGTGCACTTAATTTCTTTAAACGTGAGGTCGGGGTGGTATGTTCTTAAGCGGAAGGATTCGGCCAATAGTTACACCCTGTATAAGTTTCAGAGCGTTAGTATGCTTTTTATCTATTGTAAGGGTCTAAAGCTTCACCCTGTATAAGTTTTCTGTGATTTATTCACTTTTTGGGTTCTCGGGTAGGGCCTACGTGAGTACTCTGTATGTATTTTTCTTCTAATAATAACACTATTTAGAACACTAAATTAACAAAAAAAATTTATTTATGCGAAAAGCACAGAGTTTTCTTTTCAGGTAACGTATCGACACTTAGAATTTTGCCTTAGACGGTTTTCGTTTAATTTAATTAGACCTGAGATAACTCACTTACAAACTAGGGTCACAAAGACGATTTTTAACCTCTCCACAATAAAGATTGTGAGAGGTTACTAAAATTGGTTCAAAAACGAAAATTGAGATAACATCAAATCTTTACGTTTTGAGGTACTAGGAACTCAAAAAAGTGGTTTTTGAAAAATGTCTGTGTGTGTGTATGTGTGTTAGCACGATAGCGCCGAAACTACTGAACAGATTTGAATGAAATTTTGCATGTGCATTTCTTTAGTGCCCCAGAAGATCTGAAAAGGTTTTGGTTGAGATCAGATTACGTTTAGTGCCATTTTGACGCAACAAGTTATTTTTTTAATAATTACTTTCAATTTGCAATGGAACCATTGAAAAGCAGTTAAAATTCTGATTTCAACGATATATCACACGTCCACTCTTTTGATTTGGTTTCCGTGAAAAAAATTAAAAACAAAGCAAATATGAAGCATAGATCGCATTTCGCATGACATGATCGAAGCGCGTAGCCGTTACGTCGTTAAACTGGTCATATCATGTGTCAATTCACATGTGAAGGTTTTTTCACTGCTCTAGAAGTAGATCGGATTACGTTTAGTGCCGTTTTTAAATATATATACAGACAAATCGAAGAATTAAACTACAAATATTCCTCTAAAATCTAGTAAAATTACTGAAATGCTAATGTTTCATTTAACGAAGACAGCCGCGAGCGATCGGATTGCAATGAGCGATGAGAATGACAATCGTCAATGTCATTCTCATCGTTTGTCATCCGATAACGTTGGTGTCATGTCATGTTAATAAGCTTTCGGCATATTTGTAACTTTTAGTGGATTGTCACAAACTTTAAAGGTAGATGTAACAATATCAATATCATATGCTTTCTGTACCTTCGTTGGTGAATTTATTATAGATTATCACTTTACCAATTTTCAGTTTGTTGCTTTACAAATCTGTAGTATTTAGGATAACTAGACTTTCTTAGTCGTTCAAGTATTGTTAAAGTTGTTAATATCCTAAAAGTATATTATTCAACGAGCGATAATGTAGGTAATAACTCGCAAAGATGATTGTAAATTCATTAAGTTGAGGGCTTTTTTTAGTGCCCCAGAAGATAAAAATGTAGCACTGGGGCTGAATAAAAAAAAATATAAAAACCGATTTTTTACTAGGGGCTGCCTAGGAAGAGGACGCGGGTACAACTTTAGGTTTCGTTAGATACGCCGGAAAACACAACTTTGGGTTTAGGCTCTGTGGCGACCAAAGGGTAACGCGGGTAATAAAAACTTATTCGTAGATACACGGGGAACACAACTTGCCGGGGCACGAAGTAGCCGAGAGCTGGATGAGAATTAAAGGGCCCGGACATTCATTTGGGCTATTATTATGAAATGTTGTGCAATAGTTACTTAAATTTTTTTAATTTCTAATTGAGAATTATACTGCTAAATCGGCTATGAAAAATGTAATATTTTGATATGAAAATGTAATGGGAATCTAATTTGGTTTTGGAAATATTCAAGATAACTGCGGATATGACTTATGTCTGGAAATGGTTCCGTGAAGTAACATTGAGGGTTCTACTTTAATCCATATTAATGTTATATTTAATGTTACATGTGATACTATATTTTTTCATGGTAAATTTATATAGGTCCTGTTAAATCCTATTTAGGGTAATGGAGTGAAGTTGGCGACGGGTTGCCAGCATGCAAAAGGGAACTAGTAAATTGGACTTAGAGTATTTTTAATTAAGAAAAGAAGCTGAATGTGGGATAACTCCTGGGTAACACGTAAACTGGTCTTGATTTTAAGAAAATTGTTTTATGGGCGGTTTTTAAGACTCTTTGATAATGGTCGCAAGGCCGAAACATATGTCAGAGAAATCTGAACAAAACTAATGAAACAATAAACCAAGTGCGTATTGTAACTATACTTTTGAATATTTATAATTATTCTATTGAATATGTTTCATCAAGAACCTACCACAGATTCCATCCAATTAAGCTTAATAATATGTTTTAATAAATGTACGCGTGTACGGAATGTGTAAAATTAGCAACATATTCTCAAACATTAAGGTAAGTTTATTAGATCCAGAATTTTTTTTTTTTGACTTATCGGATCATTTTTCTCAATTAGTTTTTTTTGAATACAATAAACAATGCAGCAGCTCTAGTATGGTATCAAGAAGGTACTTTAATTCTGAAAAAAACAGCACAATTCAAACAACATTTAAATAACTAAGTCCTATCCAATGAAAATTTTTTAGATTTCATTTAAGAATTTAAACAAACAATTGATTTAGCATTTCCAGTAGTAGTTTTGCAAAAAAAATGAGTAATGATATCCGAAATAAATGGGTAACTCGTAAAATCATAAACCAGGTTCACTTACTTCGAGAGTTATATAAGGAGACCAACTTAAATAACAATAATCAAGCTTTGCTTTCAAAATACAAAAAATTTAAAAAAGACCACTCTACTCTTATCAGGGATTCTAAAAAGAATTGTTATGATTCATTATATTTAAACTCTTCAAACAAAAGTAATGGATGATTATCAACAATGAAATTCAACTAAAAGAAAAAAACAGTTATACTCAAATGAAAATAATATTAACGAGTGCAGTATGCAGCTTCTGAATTTAACAAATATTTTATAGAATCAGTGCAGAAACTCATTGGAAGTTCTGTTGTAAAAAGTAATGCAAATAAGTTGAGAAAAAATAATGTCACAATGTTTCTAAAACTTTTCTCACAAAATGAAATAAGAAATATTATTCTCTCAGTGACAAATAAAAATTCTTCCGGTTATGATGATATTGCGTGTTCGTTACTTAAATATGCTATAGATTGTATAATTGAACCAATTCGTTATTTAGTCAATAAATCATTTCAAGAAGGTAAATTCCCAGATGAGCTGAAACAGCTATTATTATTACCGTCCATAAAAAAGGTGATAAACACGACATATCAAATTATAGACTTGTAGATTTGCTCTCGGTATTTTCAAAGATATTTGAAAAATCTTTATTCATAAGATTAAATGTTTTCTTGGAACATAGTAAAATATTAACAAATTCACAGACTGGACTTAAAACGGGTGTTCAAATTACTGATTATTTAAAATTAAGGATTAAAACCATGATTAAAATAGATATAACAAAATGAACATGAATAACTACATGTGATAGTTATTCATGTTCATTTTGTTATATCTATTTTAATCATGGTTTTAATCCTTAATTTTAAATAATCAGTAATTGTTTACCTTAAATTGTGTACCTGTAAAGGAATTTGTGTATGAATTTGTCTACATTAAGTTAAAAAATGCGACTATTTTATAATACATGTGACCTTAACTTTTAACCTCAAGTTAATGTCTTGATAAAGGGAATAAATAATTTCCGAAAGCTTGACAAAGTAACAAAAGAGTTTTTCTTTTTCTGTTTTGTGGCCGTAAACTTTTCACCTCTGACTGCAACCTCAAGATACACTACGTGTGTTTAATTTTGGTTTTCTTAACTAGTCAGTCAAGACTACCCTTCTTCTTTATATATATATATATGAAGTTTATACTTCCGGGTGCTCTCCCGCGTCGATGGTCGACTCCTCCAGGAGTCACGGTTGTCTAAACGACGTTTCGGCAGAATCGCATCTGACATCTTCAGGTTCTGACTGAAAGCTGCCTACTGCTGCTCCTCGTTGCTCGAACTGAACTGAACAGTAACGATTGATTTAGAAAGAGGATCTCGATGGGGATGCAATTCATTAAAAATATTCTTGCGCGAAAATTATTCACTAAATGTTTTTTGACATGTGTTGTCAATATCATCACTGTTAGACAAAAGAACCATGCTGCACTGTTATGGAGCTGGAAATTTTCAAAGGTAACTTGATGGGCTATAAACTTAACGGACTAAAATATATTTGTATAATTTACAAAAAAAGGATTTTTAAAGTTAGATATCCCGTTTAGGTATATGATGTGCTATATGAATTTTGTTTATAATATCGAGAAGAATTGAAATATGGAATAATATTCAATAAAAATAACTTTGTTTCGTCATGACTTTTTAACTGATCCGGTTTACTTAATTTTACTACCACGTCCAGTGGAAGTATAGTAACGCAAAAAAAAAAAATTTTGTTGAAATAGGCTTAAAATCTCATGAAACGGCGAGATTTTAACTTAGAGCGAAAAAAATTTCCTGTCTGTCTGTCTGTCACTTTTTTGTGCGCACGTTTACTTTGGAACCGTGAAATTTGGTACACTTATGTAGTGTAACGAGATCTGGAACTAGATTATATTTTGATCTAATTCCGTTGAAGGGTTCGGGGGTAAATGGGGTAAATAAGGGTAAATAGACAAAACATGCCAGAGTCCATAAAATTACAATTTAGGGCATGTACGAAAAGTTAAGGTGTCAGCCACCTTCCCCCCCACTATCACCCCCAATACCACCCACACCGTATTATTAAAGGGAGTAAAAAATTAAAATGTGATTTAGTGTGTATACAAGAACGAAACGTAAAAAAAAATTTTTGGCGTTAGCTAAAAACGGAACATCAGCGGCTCTGTATAAAAAAGAAATGCATGTGTCAAATATGTACCGATAATTATCAAATTTCTTTATTAATTGTCATTTAAGTTAAAAGTTAGTTACTTATTTTCCACAACATGGAAAGGACACAGTAAAAACACCGGTAAATCAACAAATGTTTGGTAAGTTAAATATTTGATTGTTTTCAAAGCCATCTTAGTTACTTCTTACCATTTAATTAAAATAAAATTGTACATTCAGGAGTTCAAAAATACAATAACATCCAGAGTGATCCATTTGAAAATCAAAAGTTTTTGTCACTTTCGGCGAAACCGGAAGTGGAAAAAAATATTTATGCGGCAAAAGGCGACGTTTATTAAGTATAGATAACCGTTTCCAATGATAGAATTATTCAAAATTTGTAATCGATCAGAAATAAATAAAGTACAAATGTGTGAAGGTGTGAAGTGAGACGCATTTTATATCAATTATTTCTTCCAAGTCCAATGTTTCAGTATAGCTTAGTGTTATTTCCCTAGCAAAGAAAATAGTTCAGTTTGTATCAAGCTTACATCGACTTTTCTTTATTAAAATGGAGCGTGGTAAACACAAACAACTTCTCTCAATTTAGAGGTGTATAGTAGGTAATTGTTGGATTTATGAACTCTTTAAGATCAGTAGTGCAGCATATTGTTTATTTTTCAGAACTACGCACTCTGATTATGTACTGTTACGTGTTTATATCATTGAAGCTCTTCAAAATCAAAAAATTTAATTAAAAAATTTAGAATTTGCTAAATAATTCACT
Source organism: Leptura quadrifasciata (assembly GCA_963675555.1). Taxonomy (NCBI): domain Eukaryota; kingdom Metazoa; phylum Arthropoda; class Insecta; order Coleoptera; family Cerambycidae; genus Leptura; species Leptura quadrifasciata. The sequence goes on from OY776673.1 coordinate 174,229,848, forward strand.
CTGTCACTTACTTTAAAAAATAATTTACCATTTTATTTTCAGTAACAAAGCCAAAAATCAAAAAGAAATTATATACGATAACTAGAAAATTCAGAACACTTCTTATATTTACGCCTCTCACTGCTTATTATTATTGTTACTAAATTTAATTTTTAAGAATTTTCGAACATAATTTTTAAAATTCCAAATCAAAGTCATTTATACATACTTTTTCAATTTACCATAACAAACAATACGCAAAATAAAACAAATAATTGCACAACAACAAATAGCATTGCATATAACAAATTAAATGAATATCTATTATAGTTGTGAAGAAACATATAAAGTGTAAACGAACTTAATTGAAACCGTATAAAAACTAAAAGCCGGCAAAAACAGTCGGCATCTCTTTATTGTACATGGGCGGAGGTAAATAGAAATGCTTGTCATAAGAAAATAATCAGATTTTCGGGCGTTATTATATTATCCTCTGTTTCAAATGGTCTCCAGAAAGCCATGGTAACTTAGTAAATAATTAAAATATTTTACCTTTTATATAGTGGAAAATATTTATAAATATGAACAATAACTAACTAAACTCTTACGCTTGATATTATAAAAGGTATTTACGCACTGCACTGGCACATTAACAGCACAGCACAAGTCTACCGTTGACTACATTTACGAGTTTTTTATGCTAATAGGCCTGTCCGTTTTATTATCTTTAAACCAGTGCAGTCGTAGATGGTTCATTCAGGCTGATTATATTGCCAGTCTCGGACTCGCCTGCACAGTTTCAACTACCATTCGAATCTCGAACCATTGCTAAATATATAGGACAAAATATCAAGTTCAGTGCGCACGGTCCTGTGCTTTAACACTGACCAGTTTCAATTATCCTCGTATAAAGTATACGAGACTATTTACATTTCCATAATTAGCACAAAAATTTAAACTGAAGCGTGCCGCTCAAAGTGCCGCGTTTTTTGCTTTAGAAGTCCGGTCGGCTTGTGGGTATCACAAATAACGCGGTACTTTGAGCGGCACGCTTCAGTTTAACTTTTTGTGCTAATTATAGAAATATAAACAGTCTCGTACATGTTTCTTCCTAACTATAACAAAAACGTGGACTGATGTTTATAATAGTTGGAATATCGAGAAATCTACTAATTTATTTATTAACAAATTAGAAAATTATATAAGCTTGAGTTCTAAGCAAATTATTCATAAAGGATATAAGAAAAAAACATGGATAACAATATACAATATCTGGTCGATAGCTGAGTGGGTTAAGGCGCGAGGTGACAATCGCGATTAATCACACGGACATCGCACCACCGGGTTCGAATCCTGGCTCCGGCACTGGCACTGTCGGAGGAAATGGTTGTATGTCCGCGTTTTTTTCAATGTGTAACCCCCTTCCGCACAAGCCTTGGCTTCTGGAATTGGGGATTGTCTAATTTCTGTGGTGTTTATTATAATAAGTTTATTGAAGTCTATAAAACATCAGGATTTACTCTACAAAAAATGGCAAAACAAAAGAGACGATTTAAAAAAACTCGAAGATTTTAAAAAATATCGTAATAAATTAAATATATTAATTAAGAAAGCAAAGACTAGTTATTATAAAAACACAATAAGCAAAAATAAAAATAATTCAAAGGTACTATGGAACACTGTAAAAGTTTAAGTTCTGAAAGAAACAGTGAAAAGGAAATAAAAGAAATAAAAAATATAAACAATGAATTCAAATAAAAAAGACATTGCTGAATCATTTGTAGATTTCTTTACAGATATAGGCAAGAATTTGGCAAAAAACCTAAAAGAAAAAGAGAAGACAATAGGTCATGAACGGAAAATGCAAAATTCTATGTGCCTATCAGAAACAACTGAAAAAGAAATAAGGGAAATTATTCTAAATTTAAAACCTTATAAAGCACTCGGGATTGACGGAATAAAGTCGAGTATTCTGAAAGCAATATTAGACCATATTATCAAACCGATTTGTTTTATAATTAATAATATAATAAATAGCGGAACATTTCCTAGAGCACTTAAAACGACGTTAATCAAACCTTTAGTTAAGAGTGGTCATGAACTAGAGTGTTCAAATTATCGACCAATTTCGTTACTTTCTAATGTAGCAAAAATTGTTGAAAAAATTATTATAATAAGAGTCACTAACTATTTAGAAAAGTATGAAATATTGAATAACGCTCAATATGGTTTTAGATAAGCCAGATCCACTGAAGATGCAATTGGCTTTTTAACAAAAAAATTATATAAAGCTAAGGAAGAAATTAAGCCAACATATGCATCTTTGTAGATCTAGCTAAGGCTTTTGATACTGTTAGCCACTCCAAACTATTCAAGGTTCTCGAACAAATAGACTTCCGAGGTACAGCGCTGACTCTTATGGAAAGTTATTTATCTGAAAGAACGCAGCAAGTAATAATACATAAAAGTCAGTAAAGTAAGAGAAGTTGATTACGGGGTGCCGCAAGGAACAGTACTCGGGCACTTACTGTTCAATATTTATCTGAATAATTTGTTTCAGCAAAGTTACGTAGGCCAGATAATTAGTTTTGCGGATGATACGGCTGTACTGTACACGGACATTACTTGGGAGGCTGTATTGAAAAAAGCTGTAAAAGATTTCAGGGAGATTAAATATTGGTTCGAGTCGAAAATCCTAACAATAAATACTATACTAAAACCAAATACGTTCCGTTTTCAATCAACAAAATAGATACGCTTCCTTCACTTAAAATTGAAGAAAACTTTGAAATCAAGCCAGTAAATGAAATTAAATACTTGGGCATAACTGTAGACTGTCACTTAAAATGGGATAAACATATAATAAATAATAATAATAAATAACACCACAGGTAATTACGACCCCCTTTATCGCGGAAGGCTCTAGAAGAGACTTGTGTGGGAGGGGGCTACACATTTAGAGACAAGGGACACACACCCAATATCCATGTATAGTGGAAAAATCCCTCTCACAGTATTTTCCACTGCCACGACCGGGGATCGAACCCGGAACTTTTGGGTGAGAGGCAAGTGCGCTCACCTTTCGACCACCAGTCATACTCAACAACTTAAATCGGAAAGTGAGAAGCCTACTTGCCAAATTGCAAATCCTAGGTATCAAACAATTGCATACTTTGTACTATGCTTTTGTAGAATCCCAATTACAATATGAAATAATAGCTTGGAGAGGGGCGTACAATTGCCATATGAAAGGTTTGGAGGTTGTGCAAAAATGGATTATTAAAATTATATATAAAAAGGAAATAACCTACCCAACCGACTCTCTATATAAACTAGCTAATATTTTAGATATCAGACAGCTTTATTATTTTATCATACTCCTAGAACAGAAAAGAAGCAAATGCAAACAAATAATTAATCATAGGTATAAAACCAGATATATGGAATTCTCGATTAAGATTCTTAAAACTACCACGCAAATATGTTTCACTTACCTGGGACCACGTATATATAATATAATTTTAAATGAAATAAAAAACATATATTCCATACAATTATTAAAAAAAAATTTTTAAAAATGGTTATTGAACTTAAATGTACTATATGCTCATCAATTAATTGATATAAAAACACGTCTAGTTATTAAAAAAAAAAGATATAAAAAGATAAATTAAATGTACATGTGTATTTGAAAAGGGTATGGTTAGATGATTGTGTATACGGTGGACGTGATATCTAATTAGTTTAGTATGTGTTAAGTCAAGTTAGATATAATATTTTTACCTTAATGTAAAGCCGCAAATATAATTACGCTATTAAGTGTATTATATGATTAGAATAACTTTTCAGTTCTCCACAGATAATTTTATTACAAATATCGAAGCAAGGAAATGTAGTAAGAATAACCACAAACAAAGTTCACTTTTTGTGGTTTTCTCCTATTTGTTGGCTTTTTATTTCTTCATATAATTGTATATAAAAAATTGTACAAACTAAATGGGTCATGTTACCGTAATTAATTAATAAATCTATGATCGGCCCTAAAGGCAAGATCATAGTTTCGGATCTAGGGTTCCAGAAACGGTTTCACTATATTAGTGGCATCTAGAATGACCGATTTTTGCATGACATGATAGGTATTTTCTGGAATGCTTAATTTTCGTAGACTTTCTTTCAGATTTTTCGGAATTAGTCACATTCTCCTTTAAGGTGAGAATATTTATTGATCATTGATCTTTTGTTGGTGTTTTTGTTGCAGGTTAGCATTACTAGGAACAGAAACATCAATCAGGAGAGCTCTTCTTTCTTTTTTGTATAGGATGGTTATATCTGGTCTATTGTGTTCGACAGTGTCCCAGTATACTTAAACAGTACATAACTAGTACAGTATATAACTTCTTCATTTTCTACTACTGGCGGTGGCTTGATGTTATAATATGGTTCTCGTTCTTCTAATTGGATCTTGTGTACTTGTGTATCCTAACTATTTCTAGATAAATAATTGCAGCGACTTTATTGTGTCTTTCTACGTATGTTGATCCCACTAAATGTGGACACGACAATAGAATATGTTCTATGATTTCAGGTTGGATTTTACATTTCCTACATGAGTCCGATGGTATAGATTCTTTCAGAATGTATTTTCTATGGTTTCTCGTGTTGATCACATTATCCTGGATACCCAGCATAAATTCTTCTGTCTCGGGATAGAGGGCACCTGTTTCTAACCAGTGGAGATGCTTTCCGATCTACTACTTCATTATTAAGATCTTTGTAGAGCCTCCCGTGTAGTTCTTTAGAGGCCCATTCTCTTTTCTTTATTTCGTCGGTGGTCATGTTCAGGAAAGGTACATTGTCTCTCTCATTCAAATTGAATGGCGTGCTTCCTAGGTCGGCTTTCACTATTGCTTCATGCAGATCATTGACGGATGAATGAAAATATCCACGCAATTGTGTAATCTGGGTACTACATACTTTTATCACGTCCAAAATCCCGCGTCCACCTTCATGACGAGGTAAACTGACCCTGTGTTTAGATGAGTGAGGGTGGTGGTGCATCCTATGTTCCGTTAGCTTAACTCTAATGTACCTGTTTATTTGTTCTAGTTCTTTATGCGTCCATCTGACAACCCCGAATGAGTATCCTAGAACCGGCAGGACAAAGCTGTTGATGGCTTTTGTTATGTTGAGGGAATTTAGTTTGGTTTTTAGGACAGCCTTAAGACATGACTCGAATTCTCTTCTAAGAATATTTTAAATTTTTTGGTGTTCTATTTTGTTCGTTTGTAGAAAACCCAGATATTTGTAGGGATCTTCACTCATGCCTTCCTTGTATTATTGTTGATTCGTCTAATGTGACTTGTCTCGTGTCTCTTAGCTGTCCTTTATCAACATATACTATTTGGCACTTGCTTGCTCCGAAAGTCATTTCAATGTCATTGCTAGCTTTGTGTACGAGTTTTAAGATGTTCTCTAGTTGGCTTTCGTTTGTAGCGTACATTTTTAGATCATCCATATAAAAAAGGTGACTTATGATCTTTTTCTGAGTACCACTCTTGATGTTAAAGCCATAACTGCTTCCGCAAATAAGATTTGATAGAGGATTCAGTGCCAGACAGAACCAAAGGGCACTGAAACCTTGAAAGATACCTCTTCTTATATAGACGCAGTCGGTTTCAGTGTTGGATGTCTCGGTGGTGATTTGTAGCCTTGTGCACCAATTGCTCATCGTTTCTCTGAGGAACTGGATGATCCTCTATTCAATGCCATATATTTCTAGTACTTGTAGTAGCCAGCTGTGAGGGATAGAATCAAAGGCCTTTTTATAGTCAGTATAGGCCATTTTTATATTTCTATTTTTTTCTATTTTTATTATTATTTACAGATATTCATTCATTCATTCAGATTTGCAGATATTCATATAATTAACTGAATTCAAAAAAAAACATTTTAACATAAATGTCAGAATATGAGATTGGTTCATTACACTGTCTAGTTCAATTTTTTAACATACTTCCAAATCTAGATTTTCTTTTCACTTTCTAAACTAGAATTTCATTGCAGTTCCTAATCAATAGAAATTCACTTTCCACTAACAAACCACTACATTTTTACGTAGTTAATTTAGTTTTCACATATTACATATAATGTTACTGATACATTTGATTTCCGATGCATGAATCCAATTTATATTGTAGTTTTCAATTTAATTTTATTGCAGTTATCAAAAAATCAAAAAATATTATTGATTCGTTTAAATTCTAACGTAAATACATAAATTCTTAATTTCCAGTTTGTATCACTGTTTTAACCAATAAATCACTTAGTTAAATATGTCAGATTTAATACATTTATTTATTTATTTACACCAATTTCCTGAAATCAAATGATCAAACAGTACATAAAACTATTTTTTCTACGTTTATTTAGAAAAAGGGCACATCATTTTAAATTAATTCAAATAGAATTGCTTTATCAATTATCAATTAAATGATTTATTTTTAATACTTAACATAAAATATTTTAAACAAACAACACTAGCCGAGAATTATTGCAGGACTAACTGATTTTCTGTCCTCTTAAACAGTTTAAGTACAAATAAATAAACAGTTTTTATTCCTTTCACTTCTTTTGCTTGTACCATCAAAGTTTTATCCCTTATAAAGCAAATTTGACGCGTATGCCAAATACAAATACGGGAAGTTATTTTTATTCGTCAGAAAACAAATACTCCTGGGTTAGAATTCAAACCAAATCTGCAAACATCGGTAGAGAACACGACATTTCATTCCCGTTGCTACCGTTACCATAGCCTACTGGATGAAAAAGGACTTTACCGTTTGTTCTGATACCTTGATATTATTCCCTCTAGGTGGTTAACAAAGGACTTTATTGAAGCTATCTTTTGCTTTTTTGCTAACTTAGGAAGGCCTAAATATTATTAAAATAATTTTATTCTTTTACACTGTCAACTAATAATGAAAATAATTTTATGTATATGTCTTTTCCATTGCTAAAGAAGTAGCTTACTTTAATATCTTGAATTCAAAAAGACTATTTATTGAACATAATTTTAATGCATACACAGTGTGTCGCACTTTTCACCACTACATCCCAATATCACGGCCTCACAAATTTGGTATATTTCTTGTGTTTCAGATTATGATTGAAAAGTTATTTAATTTTCAAAAGAAATTGGCAAAAATTAGCGATTGAAATAGAGATCTAATTTCGTTAAAAATTATTCATTCCTTTACAAAAAAAAATCATACTTAAGATTTCAATAATAATAAGTTATTTATTGTCGGATATTTACATAACTTGGTAATCGAGTAATAATGACGCTAATTAAGCATTAGGATACAAGTTTTATTTTTGTAAAGTCATTGTAACTTAAACAACATTTAAAATTATTACTTAAACAAAAACATAATTTTAAAAAGTAAATATTAAATATAATGTTTCTCCACTAGTCCTCCATCAATTCTGGTACATTTTTCTATTCTCTTTTTATTATTTTTAACGACTTTTCTTAATTCTTCAACTGTTACTTCATTACATGCTTCTCTAATTCCGCCACATAGTTCCGCTCTATTTCGTGGCCTATTTTTATAGACTTTATTTTTATGGTACCCCAAAAATAAAAATCCATAGGGGTGATGTCTGGTGATCTAGGTGGCCACGCAATTAAAGGGCTATTTCTTCCAATCCAACGCATAGGGAAGTCGTTATACCTATTACTGCATTATGAATGGAAGCCCCACCTAGTTGGAAACAGAGGTTTTGTTGTGCAGCTAAAGGAAAATTTTGAACGGCGCGGCGTCTCGAAATTCATTTGTTAAAAAAATGTAGGAATCTCACACTATTTAAAACGTCATCAAAGAAAAATGGTCCAATCAATTTGTTGTAAAAGTAGCCTCATCACTAAAAATAAGTTTTTTCAAAAAATTTGTGCCATTTAAAAACAAACCCTGTACCCAGAAGCAATATTCCAATCTCCTTCTTCCATTGTGTGCAAAAACTTGGGCTTATATGGTTTTAAATTATGACATTTAAGGCACCTCCAAATTTTATTTGTGTTATTTCTTTTTTTTTTTTTTTTTAAGTATACATTTATTTAACGTCGGCCTATTTCCGCTACTGAGGCCTAACACCGACGCCTGTAGACGAGCTACCCCCAACCAGGAATTTTGCCGAACCTCTTCCCTTATGAAGAGTAGGGATCTTTTACTTGCCTAATATTTAATAGACAAGGGACCGACGGCTTTACATCCCCTCCGAAGGATGGTATATCACCTATACAACCCTCGCCTAAGGTTGTATAGCTTCCGCGCATACACTGATATACAAGCCGCTGGAAGATGTGTGAGGCGAGAACGCGGTTTCCGTTGGAACGGTCACCCATCCAAGTACTAACTGCGCCTGTCGTTGCTTTACATCGCATACCGAAGTATTTACATAGTAAATACGCACCTACGCTCGCCTCTAGTGGTGTTATTTCTTAGTTAGAGACAAATCTCTGGCACTAACACGCATTAACAGCATCTAATATTGCTTGATCCAATGGACGATCGGCAACGTTGTATTTTTTTGCTCTAAGTTTGGATACATCTCCAGTTCTATTGAATATTCTATTAATTGAACCAACCGTGGTGTATTGAATCTGTGGACGTTCGGGATGTCTCAAATTGAAGATGCTAGCTGCCTGTACCTCGAAAAGAGTGTACACGGTCACCAACAATTGTTATTATTTCAATTTTATCAGCAATATTTAATTGTTGTGCAGCCATGCTTAAGTTTAATTTGGAATTCGATACAATTGTCAAATCCACACTCCATGTTAACAAAGCACAAGTCCCTGGCTTCTGAAATTGTGGTTTGTCTAATTTCTGTGGTGTTTATTTATTTATTTATTTATTTATGTTGGTATGTCGAGTTCTAAGTATTTCAAATATTCATTTCATAACACTGTTTTGGATATAAAATGTGTCCCAATGCTTAATTAAGCCTGGGCCAATAATTCGAGCCAGTAAAGGAATGGTAGTTAGCCCATGTATAGGCGGAGCGGCACATGCTTTTAGTATATTTATGGAAGTGCGTGACCGGCCGTCTTGCTTGTCCACTCCATTCTTGTTAGTCACAATTACTCACTCGAAATTGGCCCAGGAATAGCGTCATTATTATACGACTACCAGGCTATGTAAATACTCGACAATAAATAACTCGAATAGTAGGGTGATTATTATTGAAATCTTAGATATGATTTTTTTTGTAAAGGAATGACATTTTTTTTACGAAATTTGGTATACAGGAGTTAAGGTCATGTCGATCAAAATTCTGTAAAAACAAAAACCTTATAATATAAATTCCTAATTTTTGCCAAATTCTTTTGATCACAGTGGGCGTATTTAATTTCTAAAAAAAAAAATTTTAAATAACTTTTCAATCACAATCTGAAACACAAGAAGTATACCAAATCTGATCTAAATGGATCAACAATTGGCCGAGATATTGGGGTTAGGGGTGAAAAATGAGACACACTGTATATAGGAAGTCTTGTCCACTTTAATAATGCTTTAAATAGTTTTAAATAGATGATTTTGTTTGTAATAAACTTTGTTAGTCAAACTTCCATGTTCATTCGAAAGAGGATAGATTTTGAATGACAATAAATAAGTGTGGTTTTAAACCTCTAGACCGCGAGAGAAATTGTGCCTACTTCGAACCAACCTCGGTATTCTGATGTTCTAGAAAACAAAACACAACCAGCCGTAATAATTAAGCCAAAAAACATCGAGCAATCAGTTACACAGACAAAGTCAGATATAATGCGTTATGTAAATCCTGTTGAGTCTGATATTCAGCTATCAAAAGTTAAAAGCGTTAAAAATGGAGGTTTTCTGATTGTGTGCAAGAACAAGGAGGATAACCAAAGATTTAGAGAAATGGCGGAGGACAAGTTACCTGACTCTTACGAAATTCATGAGATTAATGGTATCAACCCCAGGGTTCGTGATGTGGGATTGACCGAAAAATATCGCGATGATCAACTGGTTACTTACATAAAGAAGTGCAATTCCGACCTGTTCTTCAGTAATTCTGAATGCAAAATTATTAAAATATTTCCTACTAAGAAAAACAAAAATATATTTCAAGTCATTCTTCAGTTAGACCGATACTCCTATGATAAAGTTATTAAGGCGGGAAATTTGTTTATTGGCTATGATAGCTGCAGCGTTTTTGATGCTATAGAAATTTACAGATGTTATAATTGCAATGAATTTCACCATTCGTCAAGCCATTGTAAAAAATCGTTAGTTTGCCCACTTTGCAGTGAAAGTCATGATGTGAAGCAATGTAAGTCTAAGACCCTTTGCTGCTCTAACTGTTCCAAATTAAATAGTAAACTTAATATCAAAATTTCAACAAACCATGAAGCTTGGGATAAAGAAAACTGTTCAGCGTATACTCGGGCGCGCGATAAACTTAAAAATGATATTCTAGTGACAGCTCAATAGCAATCACCCTATCCGTCTTCCTCAGGTTGCATTTTCCATACTGTAGATACCGATACCCCCACTATTAGTGAGGATCCCGTGTACCTGCGCAAGACACAGAATGATTTTGTGGTTTACTATCAAAACACCCGTGGACTTAGAAGTAAAACAGCTAAAATTTTAAACTCACTGCCTCTGCATGATTACTCTGCTATTGCGTTAACTGAAACCTGGCTTGACCCATCTATTGACAGTAGTGAATTGTTTACTACTGTATATCCCTGTGTATATCGGTCTGACCGTGATTTTTCCAGTAGTAATCGTAAGAAAGGTGGCGGAGTTTTAATAGCCGTAAACGATGCCTTCACCTCATGTGTCCTAGATTTGAACACACCGCAATTTGACAACTTATCGCTGATCGATATCGTTGGTGTAAAAATCAGTTGGCATTCATATACGTTATATATTATCAATATCTACATACCTCCAAATACTGCGTTAGAGAATTATGAGAACTTATTTGAGGCTATTGAATCTCTGGATTATCTATATAATAATGACGTATTAATTGTAGGGGATTTTAATATCTCTAAATACGCTACTTACTTACTAGATTCTCAAGCTAATAATCAAATATTATTGTTAAATAACTTTTTAAATATCTTTAATAAGTCACAACATAATTTTATTTACAATGGAAATAACAGGATTCTTGATTTTGTTCTTTATAACAAGATGTGCACTGTTGAAAGATCCCCTTCATTAGTGGATGAAGATAGTCATCATCCAGCGTTAGAGATTTCATTTAAAATTTATTTTAGCAATAATTTAAAGAATAACTTTCCTGTCAATTATAGCAATTCATACAATTTTAAGAAAGCCAATTTTTTACTACTGTATGAATCTATTTCTAACATTGACTGGGGTTTTCTGCCTACTTCTCACGACGTTGAGGATGCTTGTACCTATTTCTATGATAAGTTATATAATATTTTTAATCTGTATGTTCCTAAATTTGCTTTGCAACATAAAAAACGATATCCGCCTTGGTTTACTTATCAGATAATTAAATATATCAAATTGAAAGCTAACCTCATGTCCACTTATAAGCATAATAATGACCCTAATAATTTAGAGGAATTTAAGAGATTGCGAAATAAAGTAAAACTAGATATTAGTACTTCTTATGAAAACTATGTACGCTCCGCTGAAAATAATATACAGCGTGATCCAAATAAATTCTGGGCTTTTATAAAAAATAAAAAAGGGTCAACCAATATCTCCAATAGCATGTTCTATGGCGATCTAAAGCTTGATAATCCCAAAGATATCCTAAATTCCTATGCTGATTTTTTTAGCCAATCATTTACACCTTCACATGAAATATCGATAGATGATAAAGAGTTTGTGCTTAATTCACAGTTACACATAAGGGAGTTTGAGTTCAATGATGTCCTTACTGCTCTAAAACAGATTAAACCTAAGATGACGACCGGACCTGATGCAATTCCAGCTTTCCTAGTTAGGGACTGCGCTTATGTACTTGCCGCTCCCTTGACAATTTTGTTTAACTTATGCTTGAAGACCAGTACTTTTCCCGAAATCTGGAAACATTCTAAAGTTTGCACCATTTACAAAAAGGGGGATAAATATAATATAATGAACTTTCGTCCAATTTCTATATTGTGCAATTTTAGTAAAGCTCTCGAATTCTTACTGCACAGTAGTATATATCATTACGTCAGCAATAGACTCTCGCCGTATCAGCACGGATTCATGAAAGGTCAATCCACCACGACTAACCTAACTGTCGTCACACAATTCATTTCTGAATCCATTGACATGCAGGCTCAAGCTGACGTTATTTATACTGATTTTTCAAAGGCATTCGACAGACTTGACCATAACTTATTACTAAGAAAACTTACATCATTTGGACTGTCCTCCTCACTTATATTGCTGTTTGTTTCATATCTGTCTCAAAGAAAGCAATATGTGGTATTTAATGGTTTCAAGTCTGTTGAGTACCTTGCAACTTCGGGGGTTCTCCAAGGATCTGTTCTTGGCCCCCTGCTATTCAACATATTTATTAACGATATCGTCATGGATTTAGATGTGTATTGTCTTCTATATGCTGATGACTTAAAACTATTTGACGTAGTTAGAAATATCGAGGACTGTGAAAAAATTCAGTACAATTTGGACAAAATTTCTAACTGGTGTCTATTGAATAAATTACCACTTAATCCTCAAAAATGTAACGTAATGTCTTATACATTAAAGTCTAGCACTCTAATTTTCAATTATTCTCTAGAAGGTACAACTCTTGAACATCCTAATATTTTTCGAGATCTTGGAGTCACTTTTGATAAGAAACTGTCATTCAGTAACCATATTGAGACCTTAATTTGTGAAGCAAACAAATCATATGGTTTTATAGCACGTAATAGCAGGGATTTTGCGGATACTAACACGATTAAAATGTTATATAACTGTTTTGTTAGATCAAAACTTGAATATGCTGCGATTATATGGTATCCGCATTATAATGTTCACATTGATAACCTCGAACGTGTTCAGCGCAGACTTCTTAAACTGTTGTGTTTTAAATCTGACGGCGTGTACCCGCCTATAGGCGTACCTCAAAATGAACTGCTTGAAAGGCATTCAATGGTGAGTCTCATTCAGAGGCGTGAGTATCACTCACAAGTACTTCTGTTTAAAATCATTCATAATAAAATCGACTGTCCAGATATTGTAGCGAAATTAAACTTCCATGTCCCTAGAATAACTGCCCGGGCTAACATAACTTTCTATCTCCCCACAGCGCGTACAAATGTTCTTCAGTATTCACCCATATTTACAATGTGTAATAATTGTAACCTAGCGGGAAGTCGGTTAGATATATCTTCTTGCAGCCTTAATAACGTAAAGGAGTTATACTTGAAATGATTGTATTGTTTTTCTTTGTTTTTTCATTGTCTACTTATACATTTGGTATTGTTGTGATATATACCTGTTTTTATCTATACCTATATGTTATTATTTACACTTATATTTTTCATCACTTTCTTACCATGTTATTTATAGTTATTGTTTTTTTTATCATACCCTCCTGTTCTGTAATTGGGTATTACCTGTAGAACAGTGTATTTGAAATAAATAAATAAATAAATAAAGACCAAGGTCCAATTGTTTAAAATAAATGTGAAAAATTATGTTCATGCGTAGAATGTTCAGATTAGATTATTTTGGAATTTACTTTTATTATCATTTAGCCAATTTATCTTCTGTAATTTTTCTTTACATTTTATCATAATTTATTTATTTTCTTTTCTATTAAATGTTTCTCTAGTTTTATTATTATTTATGAACTTTTTATTAATACTTTATAAAAAGAAATAGTTAAAAATATTGGGCTTCCGATATAGGTACTATTAATAAAAATAGGTGCTAATAATACAACTGGATTTTTTCTATGCATGCTACTGGCGGCTTTATTTAAAAAACGGTATTTACAAATTACACGAATCGATAGAGAGAGTAACAATTTTATACATTTTGTGTCGATTGAGTGACAGCTAAAATCTTGTTCTATAATCAGTGCAGTAGAAATAAGCGAAGAGACACCTTGAAATGGAACTAATTATTATTAGCCGTTACTCGAGTCCGAGTATAAAAATGTTACAGTCGATAGATTGTGTACAATAAAAAACAAGTAAAAGGTGTAGTCTATTGTAATTCCCATTCATCTACGGTGCACACGACTATGGCTATAGAGGCCAATTCGGGAGAGCACATGTCGACCGCAGTCAGGACAAACATAGACCTGGTTAGGTCTTGGATTCGGCCTTCTTGCAGCAACATTTCCTTGATAGCTGGCCACAACCCCTCGCCATTCGGTTCTGTCCGCTGCAAGTTGTTCCCATTGCTCGTCTGCAATACCGCAGGACTTTAGATTTTCATGGAGAGCGTCTTTGAACCTCTTTCGTTGACCGCCACGCCTTCTTCTACCGCTTAGCAATTCACCATAAAGTGCACATTTAGGAAGGCGGTTATCATGCATACGATGAACGTGACCTGCCCATCTTAGGCGTGCTCTTGAAATAAGCACCTCAATTGGAAGGCTGTTTGCTCTCCTGAGTACTTCCACGTTTGATATATGATGGAACCACCGGATTTTCATCATACTTCTGAGGCGTCTTTGCTGAAAATGTTCTAATTCTTTCACATGACGACGGTAAGTAACCCAGCTTTCACATCCATATAGTAGTGTTGGAATGACAATTGCTCTGTAGACAGCCATTTTCGTTGACAAAGCAAGGTCGTGGTTGTCAAATACTCTCTCTCTAAGTCCCCAGAGTGCTCTAGATGCGGCGTTAATTCTATTGCGAATCTCGCTGTCCATGTTTGCTTTGTCATTAACAACGTTGCCTAAGTAATTGAACTGATCCACCACTTCAAGAGAATTTCCGTTAAGTGTAATGTCTATTTGGTTCACTTGATGAGGAGTTGACATAATCTTAGTCTTTCCAATGTTGATTTTAAGTCCCAAGGAATCATAGCTCTGGGCATACACATCTAAAAGTTCTTGAAGCTCTTCCGGCGTAGAGGCTAAAAGTGCACAGTCATCCGCATACTGGAGATAACAAATGAATCGTGTGCGTGTCTTCGTGAAAGCTCTAAAGCGCCCTATGTTAAAGAGACCGCCATCAAAACGGTATCTGAGACCTATTCCTCTGACTGTCAGTTTGTTGTCAACAATAATTGTTAGAGCAGTGGTAAACAAATTAAAGAGTAGGGGTGCCAGGACACATCCCTGCCTAACTCCAGTGAGGGTTTGGAAAGGTTCGGTTGCCTCATTATTATACATAACCTGGGCGTTGTTGTTTGTATGTAGACTGCGACATACTTCCACAAATTTTCTAGGGATACCTAAGCGGAACATAATTTTCCAGAGCACTTCCCTATCCACCGAGTCAAACGCCTTGGTTAAATCAATGAAGGCCATGTGAATTTCTCCTTGATGTTCGAGTGCTTTTTCTTGAAGCTGTTTAAGTGTGAAGATTAAATCCGATGTGCCTCGGTTTGGTCTAAAGCCACTCTGTGTTTCAGGAAGTAACTTTTCCATTACAGGTGTTAGCCTATTTGCCATCGCTTTAGTGAGTATCTTCCCTCCAACAGCCAGGAGAGCTATACCCCTGTAATTTCCACAGTCCGCAGCGCTTCCTTTGTTTTTGAAGAGGTTGATTAAAAGTGTATCACGAAACTCCTGCGGAGCTTGACCACTTTCCCACACGACATCAAACAGTTTTTTGAGGTAGGGTATGAGCTCTGACGACACAACTTTAAAGATCTCAGCTGGGAGTGAGTCGGCGCCGGGAGATTTGTTATTTTTTAGCTGCCCAATGGCGGTTAAGATCTCTTCCGTTGTTAGTGGTTTATCTAAGTCTTCGAAGGTGTCATATTGAGGGATAAGATTTATAATATCGTGATCGGCTTGACTTTGCTGGTTAAGAATGTTAGAGTAGTGTTCTTTCCATCGGGCTCTTATTTCCTGGTCTTCTTTGAGGAGATTTCCATTTAAATCTTTAATATGGCACATATTTTTCCGACTGGGGCCGTACACTGCTTTTACTCCTTGAAAGAAATTCCTGTAGTCGTGTGAGTCGGCGTACCTTTGAATTTCTCTGGCCTTGCTTGCCCACCACTCGTTCTTTATTCTTCTGATTTCGCGTTGCGTTTCATACTTAGATTGGGTAAAAGCTTCTGCTTTTGATAAGTCGTTGGGGTGGTTGATAGCGTTTTGGACGGCAATATGTTTGCGGTCAAGAAGTTCTTGTATAAAAGCTTCATTATCATTGAACCAGTCCTCCTGTTTTTTACTTGCTGCAGTGCCAAGAATTTCCTCACTCGCACTTTTTAAACTGTCTTTAATTTGTGTCCAGGTAGTAGCGACATCTACAGAATTGGTTTCTTCTAGTGCACTCAAATTCTCTTGAACTTTTTGCTTTAGCTGATCGACGGTTTGTTGGTCACGCAATTTACTAATACAGAGACGGGGTCTACGTTTTACTTGAGTTCTTCGGTGTTTGGGTCTCATAACAATTTTCATTTTAGAGACAACAGGACGATGATCGGTCGACACTCGCTATCAATGCGCGCCTTTGTAATTTGGACGTCCTTGAGATGCTTCCTACGTACGATAACATAGTCCAGTAGATGCCAGTGACCTGATCTGGGGTGACGCCAGGTGCCTTTAAATTTATCCTTTTGTCGGAAAATGGTGTTTGTTATAACTAGATCATGTTCGGCGCATTTAGTTAGGAGTAGTTGACCGTTAGCGTTCATGTTGCCCAAACCGTTCTTGCCTATGATGCCTGGCCAGGTGTCTGCATCTCTCCCTACTCTAGCGTTAAAATCGCCAAGAATAACGAGTCGTTCCGTTTTAGGTATTCTACAGAGGGTTTCTTCCAGCTGTTGATAGAAGCTTTCCTTGGTTTCGTGACTTGCATCCAGAGTGGGAGCGTAGGCGCTTATTAAATTTACCGCGTTGCCATCTGATAGCTCATAGCGTAGCAGCATTAGACGCTCGGATAGGCCTTGTGGTACTTGTGTTAAGTTAGATACAAGTTGATTGCGAACGGCAAATCCTACTCCATGTTGTTTTCTTGAATTGGTGGGAAGACCTTTCCAATAGAAGGTGTAGTACTTTTCTGTGAGAGAGCCTTCCTCCAAAAATCGAGTTTCGCTGAGAGCTGCAACGTCAACATTGAGTCGGTGAAGTTCTCTATCTATTAGAGCAGTTCTTCTTTCAGGCCGATCGGTGCGAGTGCTGTCGTTCAAAGTACGAACATTCCAAGCGCCGTAGATGAAAGAATTAGTTTTCTTGGATTTAACTTGTCGGTGTTTTTTCGACATTCGATGAGGTGTCCCTGTGGGCACCCTCCCCCGGAGATCCGATCGGGAGGGTATTTTACCTCCGGATGATTTTGTCCCACTTGAACGCTCCATCATTTTTTTTAAAGCCTTAATCGACTGAAAACGAAGCTGCATTTGAAGTTTTAGCTGGAGCAGGTATGCAACTGATCAGCTCGGTTGCGGAAGGCGAGTGGTGTGGTCCCATGGCACAGAAGGAGACTGCGACGATGGGGTAACCAAACGATTCCAAAAGCAACCTTTGTGTGCGGTGGGTTATTTTTACCGCACACTTCGTGAGAAGGTGGATGTGCTCACGGCAAAAGGTAAGGGTTATTCCGCCCTTACTCGGTCGTTAGAGCCTCGTTAGTGAAAACAGGGTGCACCAAGTTCAAATTGAACTCATCGCGAAGGTGAGGCTAACAATTGAGTAGGAGAGGCTATAACTTGCGCTTCACTACCCCATTACACCCCGGAACTAATTACAACAAAAATGAATTTTGTTGTAAATGGTAAGTAACACGCTCCTAATCAACAAACTAAAAATATACATCCGTATTGTTGTGCAAAATGCGGTTGTTTTGGCCGCCATCTTGAAGAAATATGAAATATTTAAAAAAATCATATGTGGTATCAAATTACAGGAAATTTCATGTTCAAAAAGAATATGATATCGGTTTAAAAAATAAAAGAAAATAACAAAATTGTGGTCAAAAACTGAAAGCTTTTGCAGTGTTGAAAGACATCGTTTTATTAATCTAAGCGGCTTAAAAATCCTAGGTAACTTTAACATCGCTCACCATCTTTAAAAAAAATAATTAAAATTTTGGTTATTTAAAGTTAAAACTTCACATTAAACAAAGTCTAAAATTTGAAAAAGTTATAGAATAAAAGGAGTTTTTATAATAAATATAAAACCATACTTAGTTCATCAAAATCAAATCTTATCTTCCTCTAAATTAAAATTGTCTCGTGTGTTTTGCAAAGTCCTTTACACAACAGTTTTTACAAATTGCTGAATATAGAAGTCCATATAGGCGACATATGCATTTCATGGTATTACATGGTTCTTCAACTGTAGTTTGGTAGGCACATTTAATCGTATTTAAGAATTTGTCTTGTGCTGTGCTCAAGTCTGTTAATATCGACTGAAATTCTCCATCAACTGCCATGTTAGGATTTTTCCGAATAAAACACTGCAACTGCACTTGAAGTAGATGGTATTTCGCTGTATTTTTTGTTGAAGGCAAACGAACTATGTCAAATTCTTTTTTAGCTGAAGCTCTTTTCCTAATTTATTGTTCATAACGAAGAACATTTAGGTTGCTTGTGTCGATGTTACTGTAATAATAAGGGTTGAAAACGACTGTTTCAGACGGAGAATAATACAAATTTATACTTACTGGTCGTTTATGCTTAACTGCTTCTCTGATGGTACCAATAGGACGTCGTAACACTATAAATCTAACACAGTAAGTGCTAATACTTTCTTAAAGTTAAACCAGAAAGGGAATTTTGAAAACACAAGAAAAAGACAATATAAAGTTCAGTAATATATATTAAATCTCTTTAAAAAATAATTTTTTACAACTTCAAGAAAAATTTTTTTGACAAACTATAGTCTGGCCCGTGTACAACACATGGTAAGGAACGGACGACTTATAATGTACCCACTACCATCCAATATGCGGTTCTTGAGTTAGCGATGATTACACAAAAAGACTCAAGAAAAGTTCAATGTTTATAAATTTTTGGTGGGCTTGTGCTTGCCTGCCTATTTATGTATTTTCAGTTCAATATCGATTTTGATCGCTCCTCGGAGATTAAAAATGCTTGAATCGCAACGACTCTGAATTATATTTTGCAATTACAATTTCATGCGTTCAGGCAAGGCGGTCCCATGCACATATGAGTACATGGTAAAGATGCTTTTCTGACACCGAATCACTGAGGAACCGATTTAGAGCAAATCCCGTTAAAACTCATCATTTCCCCGTCAAAATCGGCTGTTAAGAATTGAAGGGGGTCCCATATTGTCTGAAAGTTATTTGTGGCATTCTTCGAATATTCTTTCCTATTATTTGGGTTTTCTACCACATGTATTATTATCCTCTTCAAAACAAATCACCGAATCTACAAAATAATAGAATTATTGAGAAAAAACCTCTGCGCCCGTGACGTTTACGCCAAAGGAAAAGTCAGAGGTTATGTTTTGCAAATAATATAAATCGGAATAAACACAGAAATAATGTATTTAGCTGACGTTTCGGAAAGTAATCTCTTTCCGTTTTCAAAGCTTTTTTTTGAAGAACTCTTATTTTTCTGTGTATGTCAAATACGCTTTAAGATTCTGTTTATGTTATTTCCATAGATACTTACTACTTACACAGAACATAGAACTGATGATATTTTCTTTTATATAATGTTGAGTTTGTTAAGTTCTTTTAACATTGGTAGCCAGGTTGTACAAATATCTACAGAACAATTCGACACGCACTTATCTTCATTTAATAAGATTATTGCTGATTCCTTAATTTTTCTTTTTTTGGTATCTGTTTCTTTTAGTCCCATGTCGCTAAGGGCTATTTTCGCTAAAACTCAAGATATACTTTGAATAGAAGCTGGATTAACTTGCCCTCATATTTAATACCGCGCATAAGTTGCAGTGCTTAACAACGTGGATTCATAAAAGGGTTAAAGTCAAATTTTGTTACTGTTTCTAAATTTTGGTGGTCGGGGCGACATTACGTCCCTGGACAGCGACATTTACTACACTTTCTAAAATTACACTCCTTGATGAGTTATTGAAATTTTGCATAAAAAACGAGAGAGCGAAAATATGATTTAAAATATAAAAACCTCTTCCAACGGTATTTTTACGTGAAGCACGCTTTTCATGCGAAATTTCGGATTTTGTTACAGTTTCGAAAATTTTATCGAGGGTTTTGGCGTGTTCTTTAACATTACCTCCATATAGTGACACAATAACTTTACACAGCCAATTTCGACCAAATCTTCCTTACAAACATCCTTGCATGATCCAAATCGGAAAGCCCATTCGCAGAAGATTTTGGATTTTATGATATTCTTGAAAGCAGAAGATTTACTTTTTCCAAATAAAGCACTGGTATTGTCACAGTCTGTTAATGCTTGTACAAAGAGTAAAGTTTTGGAAGCCTCCTCTCCAATAGATCTTTGCATGGCTTGAATGTCATAAACTTTATCAGATTGTATGGTAGACTGCATTAAAATGTTCTTAGAAGAATGATATAGTAGTAGGATTAAAATATCAGTACCATCAGCTACTAGAGTGGCATGTTTTACCTGGGCTATCTTTAAAGCTTCTTTGACGATTAGTGTTTGCATCACCTTCTGCATGAATGATGGAATGACTTCTTCCTTAAAGATAACTTCCCAGTATATTGTGATAAAACGTTTCTAAAGTTAGAAAAAAAATTGTTTTTGTTGATGATAACAGGCGAATTTTCATCAAAGACTACTACAACAGACGACTGCCTCATGCCCAATATGTGGGATACATCAAACAATCTGCATTTAAATCTTTCTAAAGGCAATTTTACATCTTTTTTTCTGGAACATATTGTCATAAAATACGATTATTCCAATAATGGAACATGCTTGTTATCCACGACTTATTTTTCTGACCATATAAATGATATATTCGTAATATAAATATCATTTTATTATTAGACTTTGTTTTTATCGTTCATCTGCAAAATAGAGATAATCCAAAATTGTTTCTTAGAATGTCTCAGTTACAAGAAAGAACATTTATTCAGCCGTTGGATTTCCATATGAAAAATTATTTTGAAGACACTCTATTAACACTAATTCTTATAAATGAACTATTAATCCATACAGTAAATAATATATATTTACAGCAACCTCCTACTTACCATCTCCCATTAAATTTTCATCGCCTCATCAAATGTGCTACAATTATAATTGGTCCTCAACTGTAACAGAGCTTCTATTAAAAATAAATTACAGTGTCTTCTTTACTTATCATCATTGTATGTCAACTATTAATATTTAGTCCTTGTAAATAATAGTATAGCAAATGAGTTTGTGCAATATAAAGCATATTGGTATTATTTAATATTACTATATTATAATTATTAATCTATATTATAGTCATTCACTAATTGGTCTTATAGCATGGTGTTAGTTAAATAAAGAAAGAAAGTTTTCATTCACTTGTGATTTCAGTTTCCATTTGAGTACAAGACTTTAAATAATTATTCCCTTTTATTATTATAATAGGAACAAAAGAGCGTTTTAAAAATAGAAACATGAGAAAGTATAAAAACAGCAAAGTAATTGTGTGAATATTAAATAATTTCGGAGATGTTTTATTTTATGGAAATATTCCTAAAATATCCAAGTTTTTTCACGTATCTAATGAAGGTTAAAGAACTGGTAGTCTCTTGGCAACTGATAAATATATTTCTGTAAAGTAAATAAGTTAATTTATAAAGTTTAAAGTTTGCAAAACTTGCTATATGTCCGCTTTTCAATTATGGAATTTTCAATATACCGGGTGAAAGAAATGACGCTCACCCCTATATCTTTTTGATTTTACAAGATATGAATTTCAAACTTGGACACGTCAAATAGTGGGTAAATGTACATTAATTTCATTGATTTATCTTTTCCTGTCGCTTCCAGTTTCACCGGAAATGATGCTAGCTGAAAATTTTTAGATAATGTGTCAAAGTAATTACTTTGTTTTAATTCGTTTGTTTCTTAATTCGTTCATTTGTTATCGTTTACCATATTTCACATATATTATTTTCACGAACAAACAGTTGAGTGTTTGGTCCAACTTTTTGGTCTTATTGAAATCACGTAGTGCTCCAATATGGTGCCTTTTAAAAAAATGAGTTATTTTGGAAAAATGATTTCCGAAATGTTTAGAAGCCTATAACACAAACGCCGTGATTTAATGCCATAATTGTATATTTTGGTTATTTATTGAAGCATAACTAAACTTTTCTTTGGGGCCACAGCCGCCTAGATGAAAAATTAAATTTGCTCATAAAATGTCAGTCATTCATATCTTTATCTCAATATGCCATAGTTGTATGCAAAATGACATCCAGAATAAAAAAATGTAAAAATATACATGGTGTTCTATTTAAAAATGCAAAGTTAGCATCATTTCCAGTGAGACCGGAAGCGACTGAAAATGATAAATAACTCAGATTAATGGATATTTAGCCGTTACTTGACGTGCCCAAATTTGAGATTCATATCTTGTAAGATCAAGAAAATATAGGCGCGAGCGTCATTTTGTGGTCACCCGGTTATTGAAAATTCCATAATTTGTACATTATTCCAAATATTTTTCTGAAAAACGAACATATAACAACTTTTGCAAACTTTATAAATTAACTTATTAACTTTTCAGAAATATATGTATTAATTGCCAAGAGACTACCAGTTTTTAAACCCTCATTAGATACCTGAAAACTTGAATATTTAAGGAATATTTCCAGAAAATAAAACATCTCCGAAATCTATTTAATATTCACACTACTTTCTCATGTTTCTACTTTTAAATTGCTCTTTCCAAACGAAATGAATTCACCAGTTTGAATAAAAACTTTCTGTCTTTATTTAACTTACACCATGCTATAAGACCAATTAATGACTGGCTATAATATAGATTAATAATTATAATGAGATAATATTAAATGATACCAGTGTGCTTTATATTGTACAAACTCATTTGCTACATTATTATTTACAAGGACATACAATGATAATTATCCCAATAGACACTGTAATTTGTTTTTAATGGAAGTTCTGCTGCAGTTGAGGACTAACTATAATCGCAGCACATTTGATGAAGCGATGAAAATGTCATTAAATTAATACTTAATGAGATCTGGAAAGTATCGAAAAGTCTGTATTCACAATGTTCACCTAAAAGCTCTAGCCAAATATATCAGCTATGTATTGCGTTATTTAAAATAAATTAGTTAGGATATTCTCTTTATGAGACCGTGTTGTTTTGGAGTGGTTTTACATTTTAAGTGGAAAATCAAACGCGTTTTTCATGTTTTTCTCAAAGCCCGTTAAATTCTATAAAAAATACTGAATATATCAGCTTTTAACGAAAAAATAAGCGAGACACCAAAATGCGAAAACTGACAATTTTTAACCCTTTTGAAAAGAGGCTACTTTCTCTGAGCACATTTTGCGCTGTTTACTCGACAACGATGCATGGTTTGAAAAAATTGCATTTTATTTTTTTTAAAGAAAATATAATTATCAATAATTCGTTCTCTGTTATTTATACCCGTACAATTAGTGGTGTTGTGAGTCCGAAAATTGAAAGTATTTTGTTACGCAATAAGAGTACCTCCCCCCGTTCTTGAGGATGCTGAGTACGATGGTGCTGGTAGAATTTCTCTTTGGAGTTGCGCAATCCCCCAAATGGCCAAAAACCTTCCCCAAAAGGGGTTAAACACTTATGACATCATTTCCAACGGTGAAACTTAATAAATTATAAAAATTGCAATTTGAGGTATGTTGGACAGACGAAATGTCCAATTATAACTAGATTTAAGGAGCATACGGCCCATCCTAGATACAGTAGAACAGAGGAATATAATGTTATTCAAAATGTCTTTGATGACAATCATTCAATATGTATTAATACCTTGAGATTAATTGACGACAAAACCATTTAAATTTTTATGTATCATAAAATTCATAAAAAAAATTAATTACTCTTAAACGTACCTACAGAAACGTCTACCTCTTGCATTTGCCTTCATTTGTGTGAAGACAAATTTTTAAACCAAAAGACAAACGGAATAAAATTGTTAGTGGTGCTATTTTCTTAACAGATTTAAAGTTCTCTCAATTGATAACGCAGAGACCACATAATAGTAGAGATTGTTTGTACTATTTATTTTAATTAGAACTTCAAAATATCTGCCACCGCCTCTCCAGCTATTAACTGCGATGCGAGCATATTATAATAGCCTTCTATAACAATCATCATCAAGCCTGAAGCTTTGAAGAATAATTTTCACGGTTGTTCCTTAATATAGACACGGCATATTGTGATTTAGCTTGTGACAAGTTTTAAATAAAAAAATCAATCGAGAAATGTGAACGAGGATACAATCTAGCATTATTTATTATTAAAAATACCCTATTAAGCACCAATACAACCAACTAACACAATATCAGTGGTTTCTCTTGTAACGAGTTTCTTTTCATCTCAGCGGACGATGAGGAGAAAAGGGGTCACTCTTTGACACTCGAGCCTCGTTTAGCTCAGGCGCCAGTTCCAGTTTAAATTGTTGGAAGAATACTACCCACAAACCGGATACGCGAGGCTGAGTAGCTCAAGTGGAGAAAAGATAATCTAGTGGGCTGATCAGGGAAATTAAACTTTCACACATACAGCAGTAATAATCACAATTCGGTAAATAAGATTGTTTTATTCAGCTATACGTACAAAACTACTCCCCTCTACTATTTACATAAACAATTCATAGAAAGTTACTAACTAACTAGTTTTAACGGAGGGAGGCGGTGATAAAAAAAATACCAGATATGACACAAATGACAAGTGGAGATTAGCAAGCGGTAGTTACAATGGCAGGTGCTGATTAAAACGGTTTAAACGGAAAACGTTGGTTAACGGAGATCGGTGATTAACGGAGCAGACGGGAAAGTGATACAACGGATGCAGACAAAGTACCAGATATGAGAAGCAAAACCACAGATAAATATACTGTGCACAATTTTAGAGAAGGTATAAAGGGAACTTGGCTAGTGTGCGGTAAAGCAAGTATCTGAGGGCTTCCTGTGATTACTGTCAGAATTTTCTGCTGCGGAATTAATTCAGACCACCGAATACCTCTGGACAATGTTCTCGAATCCATCCTAAAGTAAAACCTTCACTACAGGAGAGGGAGTAACCGCCAGATGGATCATTGCTAGTTGATGACGTATTAAGGAATTGAACAAAATTATGCTGGTCGAAAATAATATATAGCAATAATGGTACTTTGGTTCGGTTCAGATCTCAGGAGTAGCTCTGGTGAATTGATATGTTGAATGCCTGGACGGATAGCTTCAAATATTTCCTTCATTATTGCAAAAATGAGGCAACGACGCCAAACGGATGCGCCACGGATCGTAATAACGTCAAAATAATTCGGAATACAGACGAGCGTAGGTGCGTCTTTACTATGTACATACTTCGATTAGCGATGTAAAGCAACGTCAGGCGCGGTTAGCAGTTGGATGAGTGACCGTTCCAACGAAGACGGCGTCCTTGCCTCACACATCTTCTACCGGCTTGTATATCAATGTATGCGTGGAAGCTATACAACCTTAGGCGAGGGTTGTATAGGGGATATACCTTCCTTCGGAGGGGACGTAAAGCTGTCGGTCTCTTGTCTATTAAATGTTAGGCAAGTAAAAGGTTCCTACTCTTCTTATGAGAAGAGGTTCGGCAAAATTCCTGGTTGGGAGTAGCTCATCTACAGGCGTCGGTGTTAGGCCTCAGTAGCGGAAGTAGGCCGACGTTAAATAAATATGTAAAAAAAAATTCAGAATAATATCGGTTTTACAGAAAATAATTCTAAAACCTCTATTTTGAGACTTACAATATTTTCGTGCTGAACGGAACAGGAAGCTGGAAGGCACGTCTAACTCTCTTGAAACGACAGCCAGCGAACTGTCTTATCTAGTTCAGTGGCCAATGCGTTTGGTTTTGTTTGGTTTGGTTAATTTGCTCGCGCCCGCGTATAGTTGCGGTCGACTCTTGTTATCCTGTTATCCGCATGCATGTGTATTAACGCAGATTTATTTGTTTAATAATTAGAGTTATAGTCGTTTGCAATTTTACCGTACAGATAAAAAAGACAACAAAACTTTACGACCTCATTAAAATGCCGTTATTTTCTGCACTATTTCGCCTGCAAGTTAAATCATTTGTCTTTATAGACTTTTAATGTATGTCGACTTGTTTGATGACACCACACCGAATGGTTCACTGGCGTTAATAATGAGCTCGTAAAGTTTTTACTGTCTTTCTATTTGCACAGTAAATCCGTAGGTTACTATACGTACATAAATGTGCAGTTTTACGGCGCGTAGTTCGCCGAGCCACGAGTCCGGCTCGTGATTCGCGTTGGTTCGCCTATAAGTGAGCCAGAGATGGCAAAACGGTGCGTGATTTCATGTGGAGTTGTGGCTCGTAGGCTCGTCAAAACTGCATAGAAGATCAGGCGATGGAAATGAATTCAAATAAGCAGATTATAGTTGGAGCTACTACTTTGTGATTAATTAGTGCTGGTCTATTGGTACAGAAAAAGTTAAAAAATTTAAAAAGAGGTGGTGACTGGCATCGCACATAAGAAATCGGGAAAAGTAAGTACACGTTATCTCAGAACTATGATTTTTTTAAATATTTTCTTGTAATAAGAATTGTAATTTATATTGATGTTAAAAATGAAGGTACAATGGATCGGATACGCTCGCAGATTTTCCAAAAGAGCCGTCAGGATATTTCGAAAATTTCTGTCGAATAAGTGTTTCAATGCTTCAATAAATTCAATAGTTTGTAGACACGCCATAGTTGACAATATTTGTGATTCTGAACTGCAGCTGGCGACACAGGAGAGGCTCGCGGAAAGGCGGGCGATCCTATACGAGCCTAGCACGCGTCTTCTTAATTAACTGCTTTGACTCGTCAAACTTTACCGACACCTCGATGGAACACGCGAGCCACGTCTCTCGAGTCACGAGCTGTGGCGAGCTGCCTATATCAGACGGCGCGGGGTTCGTGGCTCGCCGAGCCAGGCTCGCCAAATAACGCGCCGTGTTACTTCGCCTTAACAATAGTTATAGTTTGTTATACGGTTTCAGTTAAGACGGTACAATAAATAATTTAAAATTTATTGTACCAATAATATAGTAAAAGAAAAGTATACAGATGGAATAAAAATATAGATAGATATCCTAGTCAGATTTCCATGATGAAAATGGCTACGTTACACTCTACTATATTATTCGTTTTAAAATAATAACTAGTTAAATTTGGAATTTACAGTAGTGAATATAGATAAATGAATGTTATTTATTATCCTACTAATACTGTGCTCACTACCGATAAATTATTGGATTTCTTTTTCATAGTTATTCAGCATAATTCAATACAGTTTGTTGTTTATTTGTGAAATGTACGCTTCGTCTGGTTTGTGGTTTTAGCTTGGTCTGTTTATGAATAACAGTAGGTAATTAAACTAATTTGGCTTAATACACTAACTAGTTCTGAACATTTGTCACAAACAGTTGTAACATGATTAATTGATCCTTAAAGCCAATAATTTCTAATATTTTCTAGATTTTTTCTAGGGTTCTATGATGGCTGTAAATTTTTTAAAAAATACACGTAAACGACATAAAGAAGTACTATATCAGTCTATAAAACTGAACATTATTTTCGAATATATACAGGGTGAACTAAGACGATTGTACAGAACCAAGTGCCATTTTTTAAAATGGAATGTTATTAATATCAATACATTTTTAGAAGCCACTTTCTGGATTCCTTTCAGTCCTATATTATTATTGGCTATCTCCCAATCATTTTATGTTGTGATTTTGTTGAAATAATGCCATATGCAGATTCATTTTGAAAAAATCACTACATTCACCATTATGGATTTAAATGTTCAGCACCAATTACGTGATATTTGTATATTTTTCAATAATTTTCACTGCCTAACAATACACAAGGTGGCCAATTTTGAACTTTTTGAATTGAATTTTATCAATTTCTTCAACTGGAACACCCCGTATGGGGCGAGCGTAGGTGCGTCTTTACTATGTACATACTTTGATATGCGATGTAAAGCAACGTCAGGCGCAGTTAGTAGTTGGATAGGTGACCGTTCCAACGAAGACCGCGTCCTCGCCTCACACATCTTCCAGCGGCTTGTATATCAGTGTATGCGCGGAAGCTATACAACCTTAGGCGAGGGTTGTATAGGGGATATACCATCCTTCGGAGGGGATATAAAGCCGTCGGTCCCTTGTCTATTAAATGTTAGGCAAGTAAAAGATCCCTACTCCTCTTAAGGGAAGAGGTTCGGCAAAATTCCTAGTTGGGGGTAGCTCGCCTACAGGCGTGGGTGATAGGCCTCAGTCGCGGAAATAGACCGACGTTAAATAAATGTATTAAAAAAAACACCCCATATATTTTTCGACAGAATAATAAGTACAATATTCAAGAATAAACTTAAAAAATTAGAGGTTTTCCAAATAATTGAACAAAAATATTATAATAAGTGCTCCATATGTTGCCTATTTTGACTGACATGCATCTTTATGTGTCTTTGAGATGAAGTTTCTACTGTTTTTAAAATTGTCGATGTGATCTATTATATAATCCCAACTTTATGCGCTGTAAAATTAGTAGAGTAATTACTTATCATCAGACGAAGCCACCGTGTGGCGAAACAATTATTGTTATGTTAACAAATTAATTAAATGAAAATCAAAAAACTATGACGCATTTTACTCCACCTCAGCCGGTGACGAGGAGAAAAAGAGGGAAACTCTTTAATACTCAAGCCCCAGAAACGAGTTTTCAGTTTTAAGATCAGGCGCCAGTCCTAGTTTAAGTGATAGGACACACTATCCACAAGCCGGATACGCGAGGCTGAATAGCTCAAGCGGAGAAACGTTACTCCAGTGGAATAATTTTTGGAAATTAGACGTTCACACACAAACAGTAAAACTCATAATTTGATAAATAATGTTATTTTATTCAACTAAACCTACTCTATACAATTCTACTTGTTTACCAAATGCAGTTATAAGAGCAAGCGATGCAACGAAAACTAGTAGTATAAGTTGACTCAAATGACAGGAATAACAAGCGGCAAAATTATAGTTATATACAAGACTTAGCTTACTCATTATGGACTTACTTACTCCTGTGGTTACGGTCGGGCACGTCTGCTGCGGTGGAGCGGTCGGAACGGAATACACTGCACATCTCGTCAGGTCCTTTTCTGAAATGAATCAACTTACTGTAGTAGGAGCAGGAGTAAGCGCTAGATGTATGCGCTGCTGGTCGATGACATAGTATGGATTTTGCCAAAATCCTGCTGCTCGGAAATGATATATGGCAATAATGATACCTGGGTTCGGATCTCGAAGTGGATACGTCTGCTGTCGATGAGGCGCTCTGGCTGACTACCAAAACGAGACGAATTTATTTATTTTCTTCAAATATTTACAAGGAGGGAGAAACGGTGGTTATAGGTGCGCGGTGAATCGACGTGACGTCAAATAGACTTAGAAAATATTTCGAAGTTTTTTCGACTTGGTAAAAATAATTCAATCATTTGAATTTTGGGACTTAGAATATTTTCTTCGCAAATCGGTACAGGACGGAAAGCTCCACACATCTAGCGTTGGGAACGGCTTCTCATGAACTGACTGTCGGACAGCTTCAATTATTCTCTTTACCGAGAGGATGACTTTATACGAGTAACGTCAGATAGACTTTGAGACTTAGAATATTTCGGGGTTGGCTTATTCAGGACGACAGTCACTAACATCTAACTCGCGTGGCGGCTGGACTAAAGTTACGGTTTGGTTCGTGCGACTATACAGTTTCCTCTCGTCGTTCGCCCTTCACCCGAGTTCATCTGAAGTTTACAACATAGT
The DNA here is from genome assembly GCA_963675555.1 of Leptura quadrifasciata. Classification (NCBI taxonomy): domain Eukaryota; kingdom Metazoa; phylum Arthropoda; class Insecta; order Coleoptera; family Cerambycidae; genus Leptura; species Leptura quadrifasciata. The sequence goes on from OY776673.1 coordinate 174,259,976, forward strand.
AGGGTTATTCGGTGCGACTACAAATTATTATTTTTATTAACTTTTAAACTAATTCGCTTAAGGTGGTACAATATATATATACAATAACAAATGTAACAGAATAATTAATATAGAGAGTATTAACAAATAAAAATATTCCGTGCATATTTCGGTAACGTAAAACGCTTCGTTACAATACTAGCGAAGTTTTTCGTTATTCTCTCATTATGGATTTTCATCAAGTAATGGCCAAATTTATTCATCAACATTGAACATGTTTGTAACTATTTTCTTTAATGCAAGAAATTGTGCAAAATTGAAAAAGTCTTTGTCACCTTAAAGTAAGTAAAAAATCTACATTTTGAGATACGCTCACATTTTGCAACTTTGAAGGAGATTTCACAGGGATGCAAAATTTTGGCAACAATTGAGTGTTTTAATAGCAGACGCGATGTAAAGGAACGTCAGGCGTAGTTAGTACTTAGATGTGTGACCTTTTCAAGGAACACCGCATCCTCGCCTCGAAAATTCCAACGGCTTGTATATCAGTGTATGCGCGGAAGCTATGCAACCTTAGGCGAGGGTTGTGTAGGGGATATGCCATCCTTCGGCGGAGATGTAAAGCCGTCGGTCCCTTGTCTATTAAATGTAGTAAGTAGCAAGTAAAAAATCCCTACTCTTCGAAAGGGAAGAGGTTCGGCCAAATTCCTGGTTTGGGGTAGCTCGTCTACAGGCGTCGGTGTTAGGCCTCAGTAGCGGAAATAGGCCGACGTTCAATAAAAAAAACATTTTCGTTTGAAATTTTAAATTGAATTTGAATTCTAGTTTATCCACCTTTGATTTACAGTTCAAAACGAGCATTTTTGTTTTTTCGCACAGGAGTTATAGGTCTCGAGATATTAAAAAAAAATTGGAAACAAGATTCAAAAATTAAATTGTTTAAATGTACAATACGCCGACGTCGAAGAGACTGCAGAACTAAATTGAAAATTTAACTTGTCCCTCTGAACGCATTAAATCAGAAGTTACCCTGACCAAAGAATTCGTATTAAAATATTCATCATTTGACTCCGGCACCCGGCTATCATAAAATTACATACGTTTTAGAGACCAAGATATGTTTCCTTTATAACTCTTTAGATCATATCCCAAGAAGCATATGTTGTAACTTATAATAAGTATTGTTATATGCACACGAAGAGAGGGCTAAGCCCTGGTGGCAGAATGAAAGGAGGCCTGTCTAGTTAACTACCAGTAAAACGGTGCCATCTTTGGGCTAACTGACGAATTACCATTACCACGGATGGATAGAAAGCGATAGAAAAATCTCGAATGACAGATTAGAAGGATGTAGAAGTTGACTAGAATAATCTGGAAAGAAATGAACGGATTGCGAATAAGCGTCACGAATATATAAGAAGTGGATCCAACGCACGGAGGACAGTTATGTATTAGATGAGCAAGTGATAAGACAAATAAGGAACAGTAACAAGTTGTGAAGTAAAGTTTTGAATTTATAGTATATTAAAATTTTAATTAGTATATAATTGTAAAGACTTATTATTGTAATTTATCGATTAATAAATCAGTGGTTAGTGAGAATAAATTTATAATTTAATTTATTGAGCCTGCGTTTGAAGGTGTTTACTGGAGGGTGTAAAACATAACAGTATACAAAAATAATTCATTAAAAATATTATTAAATACCTGCGGCTATTTTTTGTGTCCTTCTGACTCACAAAATTAATTCTTAATTTTTTTTTAATGTGTGTCTTGACATTCTCTATGGCAAATATTTGAAACATCAAGGTGGACTAAGCATTAGTGTTGAGAATTTTTTTTAAATTTTTTAAAATTCATTTCTAATTTTTGTTCTGAAATTTTCCTGTGCTGCTAAAATAAGTGGAAATTATAATGAAAATATTATATGACTCATGGTCGAGAGGTAAGCGCGCTTGCTTCTCACCCAAAAGTTCCGGGTTCGATTCCCGGCCCTGGCTGTGGAAAATAGTGTGAGAGGGATTTTTCCACTATACACGGATATTGGGTGTATGTCCCTTGTCTCAAAATGTATAGCCCCCTCCCACACAAGGCTCTTCTAGAGCCTTCCGGAATAAAGTGGTCGTCATTACCTCTGGTGTTATTTATTATTATTATTTATTATAATTATATAATTACATAAAATATCAGCTTAATTTCATAATAACAGTAGCATAAACATTTAAACAATCGATACACTTAATAATAGGAATCTAATTTAATTACATTTTAATATATTGTTTAAGTTTTTTAGGAGGCAAAATATTCGATTATTTATAAATTATTCGCAGTATCAGATAAATTATGATTATGTGTTAAGTTAACTACAGACTATTTGTATAGCTGACGTGGTAACAAAAGAACACGATGTAAAATAATGCGAAAAACTTGCAACTTTGCACTAACGACACAATATCGTGATCGACGGCCACTAAACACTAATACTTATTATATTTAACTTAATTCATAAGGGCATGAGAGGGCAACCACGTAAATAGCAAATAAGCTGATATGAAAATCAACAGATAAATGATTAAAATAATAATTGACACACTATAAAGACTAGACGTTGAAAGGGAAGTGTCGCCTGTCCTAAGCACATAATAGGCATTATTTTTTACAGCATGAGATGAACCCGATCATCAGGTATCCCAATAAAAATTCGTTACATGCAGCTTTCATTATACACAATGGGCAATCTAACCTAGGTTATTGGTAGTGAACCTTAAAATTCAGAAGCCAGTGTTTTTTTTTCAGTTAGTCTCTCATAAATTTACAATTGAAAATAAGGTAAATGTGTCCCTTTTAATTATTTTAGACTAATAGATTATGTTTAAGGTAGACAAGTCTTCATATTTTTGCGACAATAAAGATATTCTGTTAAATGCACATTTGTATAATTTATTTAAGTAAATTTTTTTTACCGAGCGTCAGTTTCTATATTAAGTGCAAAAACTACTTTTTCTATAAGAAGAATGCTAGAGAAACAGATAACTGTAGCGAAAATATAATAATTGTGTCCAGAGATCAAGTCGTTGATTGTCTTTTCTATAGAAATAAACGCTAAAAAGCCTCCGCAATACTTTTATATATATACAGATATATAAATCCCGAAAGCCGAACAAGATATATTTCGAAACAAAATACACGGTCGGCTTAAAAAGTTAACATATATCCGGACATGTGTAAATAGGTTTAATTTACAATTAAATGATTATTTACAGAGTGTTTCAAAAACACAGATATATATTTATTCATGGGCGATATAAATATTAATATTTTATGAGAAGAAGTGTTTGCACATAATTATCTAAACATTATGAGGGAGCACGGATTCTTGTCAGCAATAAATAAATACACAAGAATACAAGGTACATCCAAGAACTGCATTGATCACATTTTTATTAAAAATAAATGCCAAAACTATAAATATATACCAATAGTATTGGAAACGTATATTACTGATCACTATTCCATAGTAACTCAAATAATTTCACCTGAAAAAAAAACATAAAACTAGTTAAACAAAAAAAATCAATTTCTGCATAAAAATAAATTTTTAAATATATTAGATAAAGAAAACTGGAATGATCTATATTTAAACTAAGACGTAAACTTAGCAACATAATGGTTCATTGAGAAAATAAAAAATCATATAAACCCGTGCACTAATGTTTTACAAGTTAAACTCAAGAACATTAAGAAAAAGATTGGATAACCAAAGGTCTAGTAAATTCAATAAATAAGAGAGATGCTTTATTTAAAGAAATGAAAAAAAATCCTTATGATCAAAATGTAACTAAATATAAATATTACAGAAACAAACTTAATGATTTGATTAAGAACGCCAAAGCAAATTATTACCAAAACAAAATAAATGAAAACAAAAGCAATGCTACAAATCTGTGGAATTGTTTAAATGAACTTACAAATAATACTCGTGTATAAGGTACTCCTGCCAGGTGGCCCGTCGTGAGCATATTAGCCCATACCTTAGACAAATTGGCTAGCTAAATATGAAAGAAAGAAGATTACATCACTTGTACTGTCTAATTCATAAAGTAGTAATTAACATGAGTCCGTCTTATTTATATGCCAAAATCGAGAAACGTTCAGAAGCCCATAATGTAGAACTTAGACAGAGTGACCTAAGATTAAGTGTTCCCCTGCACCATACGGAATTTTTTAAAAACAGCTTCAGTTATCAGGCGGCAAATATCTATAACTAAGTGCCTACTAAGTTTAAAAAGCTTAGTATAAGCATGTTCAAGGAAAAGTTGTTCCATCTTATTAGTGCTTACCTTCTAACCTCTTAAACGGTAATAATATGTTGACATGAGACATTTCTATACTTAATTTTATACGTTCTTGCAAGTTCATTCACAATATTTTGTGTGTTCGTTAATTTATGTGTTGTCATTTTACATTAAAATTGGATGGGCCCTAAGGCAAACCAATTTTTTCAAATTGTAACATGCCTTGTTTTGTAGATTTCTTGTATTTACAAAATAAAAAGATTTATTATTATTATTATTATTAAATTAGCAGATGGTTATGTATGTACGGATAATAAACAAATGGCTGACACTTGTTAACTATTTCACTGAAATTGGGGAAAAGCTTGCCAATGAAATAATTCAAACTGGTGAACCTTTTGCAACTGAAAATATCTATAATAATATGCCCAAATCATTTTACCTTATCCAGACAGATGAGGCTGGAGTATTCAAGACAATCCATAAATTAAAAAACAAAAAAACCATGGGATTGACAATGTTAAAGCAGAAACTGTAAAGTATGTAGCTCGCATAATTGTAAATTCCCTAGCTTACATAATGAAAAAGGCATTTGCTCAGCGGCTTTGAAGATTGCTGTAATACAGCCAACACATAAAAATGGAGATGAGTTGGATGTGGCTAACTACAGATCCATTTCCCTATTATTAACCTTGCTTTTCACATCTTACTTGTTCTCAAGGAAGCAATTTGTAGAACACGACGGTCACAGATCTCTTAATTATACAGCAACGTCAGGCGTCCCTCAGGGTTCCATCTTGGGGCCCCTGCTATTTTTGATTTTCATAAATGACATGACATCAGTAATTAGTTGTGAGCATCTACTTTTTGCAGATGATCCCAAAATTTTTACAAATATAAATAGTCTCAGTGACTGTATTTACTTACAAACAGAAATAGACAAAGCTTCTACATGGTGTTCCAACAACTTTCTTAAATTAAACATCTCCAAATGCAAAACTTTTACTCGTAGGCACAATTCTATGCAATTTGACGACAACATAAACAATTTTCCACTCGAGCGTTGTTTGGAATTCAAAGATCTCGGTGTGATTTTCGAGTGCAAACTTAGTTTTTCAAGCCATATTAATCAGATGACAAAGTAAGCTTCTAAGTTGCTCGGGTTCTTTGTCAGAAACTGGAGCTGTTTCTCTAGCGTTGAAAGTTTGAAAATATTATATTTCACATACATTAGATCCAAGCTGGAATATGCCGCTCTCATATAGTTTCCTATATACCAAAATTTGATTTTATTAACAGAATCTGTCCAGAGAAAATTTATAAAATTCATGTTTTTTAAAACTAATGGTTCTTTTCTACAGCGAGGCACTGATAATAACCTCCTATTAGATATGTTTAATATGATTTCACTAAGTGAAAAAAGGAACTGCGCTGCTCTTTCATTTTTGTATAATCTAGTTAACAACAATATCGATTGTTCATCCCTTGTTAATAAGCTTTGCTTTTTGGTTCCTCGGCATTCTCGTGATAGTGATTATTTTTATACCTCCTTTAGTCGTACCAACCTTATGTGTAAATCACCAATGTTTAATATGTGTAAGGTATTCAATTTCCGGTCTTTGTGATATTAATCACGACAGTTTAAATAGTACAATTGACTTATATCTAAAAAGCAACTCATAATATATGTACAACTACCCTGATACTATGTTTTTACCTTATTTTTTCAATTTATATACCTTTACTGCCTCATGTACGACTTACTGCATTTTAAAAGCCACCTATATATTTAGATTTTTGTTATCTTCAATGCATAAGAATGTACAATGTTAGGGTCCAGTTTATCATATTATTTGGAATTCTATTTTTATTATTTCACAATGTTCTGATCACTTGTATATTTTAGTGTTTTTCTCATATTTTTTTTATATATACTATTCATTCAATTCATTATATATATAATGGTATAGTTCCATAATTTTAGGCTTACTCTGTATTTGAATATTTTCTCATATTTTTGTAATTTATATTCTCATATTCTCTGTAACAATTCTGTTTCCTGTAATTGAATATTTACCTATTGGAAATAAATGCATTATTTATTTATTATCAAACCTCACGAAAATCTTTGAAATGTTATTTAAAAAAACGCTTAGTCAAGTATCTTGACAAATACAATATTTTATCGAATAGACAGTTTGGTTTCAGAAATGGCAAATCGACAGAGGATGCCATAGCATATTTAACATCAAAAATTGGTAAGACGATACACGAAAAGTATCCAACGTTGTGCATCTTTATCGATCTTGCTAAAGCGTTTGACACTATTAGCCATATTCAACTTTTACGAATAGGTACTCCATATGAACTCTTTAAAAGTTATTTAAACAATAGGCAACAGTGCGCTCGAGTCAATGAAACAATAAGTGGAACCAGGTGTGTGAAATATGGTGTCCCTCAGGGGACCGTTTTGGGACCGACACTTTTCAACATATATTTAAACGATTTGTTCAAACTAGACGTGGTTGTGGATATAGTGAGTTTCGCTGATGACACCGCTATCATATATAAAGCACCTAACTGGGAGACCTTAAAAAGTGTTGCGGAAAATGATTTTAAAAAAATTATGAAATGGTTTTGGAGTCGACTCTTAACAATAAATATAAAAAAGACTACTATGTTCCCTTCACATCTTACTCTAAATATCTGCCATCATACAACAGTTTTAAAACTTCGCCACAAATGAATATTACATGTGTCCAGAATATCAAGTATTTGGGAGTGTATATCGATTGTCATCTGAAATGGGAAACACATATTAATTTCATAATAAAAAAAGTTCGTTGTATTCTATATAAATTTAAATATTTCACCCAAATTTTTAAAATTGAACAAATGCGTATTCTATACTACGCTTTAGTGGAAAGGCACCTCAACTATGGAATTATGCCTGGGGTGCAGCGACTAACAATCATATGCACAATCTGGAAATAGTACAATAATGGATTCTAAAATTAATATATAATAAGCCATATATACATACCCTACTGAATAACTATACCAAGAAACTAAAGTCCACGCTAGTACCCAAGCCTGAAAAAATATTTTACAAAGAAATTATATTTACTTGGGTCCTAAAATAGACAATCTAGTTCCAGTAGAGATCAAAATACTCAATTAATTTATTTAAAACTAGAATAAAGAAATGGATGTCGAATATACCGAGAAAACAAATACATGAATATGTTATACAGAAAAATATATAAAATTGTTTTTATATTTTAAAAGTCCCTAATTTCAAGATCTATCTGTTTTTGTGTATAAAATTGTTTTAATCAATTACCAATCTTTATGAGTTTTTCTTTGTCTTTACTTTTGAATATTATGTAAGTATGTGAATTACTAAGCCCACGCCTCAAAGTTACACCTTCTGTAGGTTACCTAATTTATTTACCTGCTATTTTATTTGTATGTATGTTATATTATTGTATATTTGTAAATAAATATTATTATTATTATATGTTATATAGGGTGATACACGTAGGCTGTTCGTTAGAAGTTTTTCAACTTAAAGTTGGATTACAAACTTGAAACTTGGTATGCAGCCATAATCGATCATTACCGTTCTACCTAAAATATTTTTAGTCCTCCAGCTATACAGGGTGTGCCAAAAGTTGGTATCCACTTTCTTATTGTAAATGGAAACCTACTTTTTTTTTCATGGTTCAATTGGATAATAGACTATCGGAAACTGACTTTCCGAAGTGAGTTTTCGACCTTATATAGGCCTGGTTTCATTTGAAAAGAGACCTAGTCTTGCACGAACGTTTTTCCCCATTTTTTATGTAAGTTTGGAGTGCCCCATCCATTCATTTCGGCTAGAAAGCGATTTTCACATAGAGAACAAAATATTTCGGAACTGAAAAATATATGAAAATTATGGCATTATAAGGGGACATCTTTTGATGTATGAATGAAGTTTGCCTCTAAATAATTAATATTGATGTGGTCCGGTACGATAATCTCTGCAAATCGGCGAGCTTTTTGACAGTTAAATGTCAGGGGCCTGAAGTTAACTGCGAGGATGTTCCAGTATAGGTCCGCATTGAAGTGGTAGTACGATTTGATAAAACAGTTTACATCTGGGAAACAGCGAACTTAGTAAATTTTTATTGAATATATTGAAAGGACATGAAACAGAATTTGACGTTATAATATAAAAGGATGTGAAACTGAATTAGATGTTGAATAATAGGAAAAGACAATTAATAGAAAATGATTATAAGCAAAATAAAATATTGTGAATAAGCGTGTGCAAAGTAGTTTTGATATGTTTGAAGTTTATATGGTTGCAGTATTTTTAGTACATTAATTAGTAACGTTTTGATTGTAAAATTGTTGTTTTGAAAGTTTGAAAGCTTGTCGATGAATTTGGGTTATTTATGAATTATCGAATGTGCGTGAATTTTTCCAGGTTTTGTTTAGAAAAATTGTAGATTTTTGTGAATCTTAATATCTATATGATTTTTTATTATGATTTAACATTATGGAATGATTATATTGTTTATATTTACCTACTATAATAAACTAAGAGTAAACACCGGCAAAATTGAACCCATATATTTTACCAAGCGCACTATCAAAATAAACACAAGCACTATTATAGCAGGTCACATAGTAAACTGGTATACTTCGGTGTTACACTCGATGTAAAAATTATTATTCAGCCAACATACAAGTAAAATATTGGTAAATGCTGGCACTGAAAATCTAGCTCATACCCCACACTAAAGAGCTATTCTACCTACGCCCAATCCTTACTTGTGCATCCCCCATATGGTATCCTCTTACATATCCTACCCATCAGAATAAAATACAAATGCTACAGAAGAAATCCTCTGGCTTGCCATTTGCTACAGGGAAGAAACCCCTTGTAAGTGATATCATAGGGGCAAGTTATAAGTTCGAAAAGGGCACAGACTGTAGCACAATAACATGGCACGGTTAGCTCGGAATTGTGATATAGTGCGCGCGACAAAAGAAAAATTACTTGCACAGTATCTCGGGGCGTAACTGTATCCTATACTTACGGGATCAATTATCAGCAAATTCTGAATGTGCCGGAAGCGGGTAAAAATAATAAAATCTCATATCAACAGGCAAAAGAGCGACCATGGAGAAGGTGCTTACCGTTTGTTGACTAAGATCTTACATAGTAGTGATAGGTTTTTTTTTAGCTACAGCTACTCTTTCACTCAACCAGGACAGCGAAATGAGATGAACACGGGAAAGGCCTTTGGTTTGTATAAAAAAAAATTATGGTGGTGGGGGGTTGAGAGCTGAGACCCCAGAGGCTTCCGTGCACTTATTTTCGATGAGTTGAGTCTCAGGGTTGGTTTAGTAAGTGCTGTTGCGGGTTGAATATTACACCCTGTATATTGTAGTTGGCACTGGCTGCTATCACTTTATTTAATTTTGCACTTAATTTATTATTAAATAGCTATTGTAGGGTCAACGGTTACACCCTAGTTGTAGTAGGTTTTTTTATTTAAGAAAAAATAATGAGACGATGAATTAAAAGAGAATACAAAATATTTATTGAAGGGATAATGAACAAAGTTTGAATAGGTTAATTTATTTTACAAGTTTCTTTTAAAACGTAGAAACTATTCGACACATAAATTCTGTCTGTAGTTATCATATAAATGTATTTTTTAAAAATTAATAAATCTGGGAAAATATCCGGAAGAATGTCCTTTCAACGTAGCCTGGTCGGTAAAAATTGGTGTGTCACTTTGGACGGGAATCGAAATTTAAATACTTAAAATTAGGGGCACTAAAGGCGATACTTAAAAACTAGCTCTTTTTAACCAGGTTTCGGCCTGGGAAGCTAGAATGGAACAGCTCGTCACGATAAAATTGCGAGGAATAGGGAGTAAGAAAACCTAGCCGAGCGGGTATCTACAACATAAAATTAAATAGGAACCGGACCCAGCGTCAACAGCTATTACACAAAGCTAACTTTGAAACTTAATTTCCACTAAAACACTACGCGAACTTTACACTTGATTCACTGCCAAAACTGAACTTGTCTACGGCTTTCGATGCACCGGTATTTATACTGAATTGAAAAAGTTTCGTTTTTCTCGCCCCGTCGAGTCTCGCGGAGAGCTGGAAAGGCTTGGAATCGCTCAGTGCGGGCAAGGATGAGTCATCGATTGCATCATGTTGCGCAATACTTGAAAATTTTGGAATTTTGAAATAATTTTTATATGGGCAGATCGGCGATGTGAAGGGGAATTTACTAAAATTTGAACGAAAGCTAAATCTATTTTTGTTTGGAAGTTATGAGAAGTTTTATGGGCAAAATCTGGCTCGACCCCGTAATGTATTACAAAGGTCCGCGGTTAACAATCTGTAACTCCGTTAATAAGTTTCCAGTTAGTGCGTTAGATAAAAAGATAAGATATTAACAAGGTACAATACGGGTATGAATCGAGCTGAATGGAGATATAGTATGGGTGTCTGCTATTATACAGGGGTAATCAAAAAATGGGGAAAGAGTATAATAGCCATTTGATGGGAAAATTCGGGGAAAAGATATGGGGGACTTTTGAGACTCGAGGCACTGAACGTGATTTGATGTATACAGGGGTTGATCGGAAAGTAAGAATAGAAAAATTATGAAATTGTTTTAAGAACGTGGGGAAATGGACTCGACGGTTAATTTTTATGGGGTTATGTATACGAGGGGTGGTCAAGAAGTTCGAATATTTTAAAAAGGGAAATTGCTTATAAAATTGAGACGTGTTGAATTAAAATTATGAGAATTTGGATTTGAATGGGGAATTTGACTAGTTTGATGAATATACGGGGGCTGTATTTTTAAGTGACGTTTTTTGTGATGAATTGGTTACGGATGAGTGTAAATGAATGTTTGGCTTTAGATTTGAATGAATTTAGGTTAATTGTGAATTATCGGTGATCGGCTTAATTTCTCAGATTTTTTTTAATTGAAATGTGGTTTTTTGGTGCTAACGGTGTCTGATGCACTTTTTTTATCTAGTTTGCCAAGTGGCATGAGATTATTGAATTTTTTGATTATTTTTAGAATTGTTTGTTTTTGTATTTTGACTTGTAGGGGACATACCCTACAACAGAGATGCCGTTCACCCATCCAACTGACGGCTTCGATCAACGCTGCTTAACTTCGCTAATCGAGGTCTCGGCGCTTAAACCGATGACGGTACCTCACACTCCTCGAAACTAGTTCGACCAAATTAAAACAACAACCAAAATAAGGGAAACTGCAACAGATTGCATAAATTTACAAATCCCACGAGGATGGCTGCAGATAAACTTAGCAATCATCGGTCGACAAGACGGCTTCATGCTCTACGAGATGTATAATAAATGAATCATGGCCGAGGCGGAAGTTCTTTCAGAGCCCTCTAGGCTGGAGTGATGCATATGCGATTTTATATATTACGTGATTTTATATACTTTATGGAGCGCAGTGGGTTACCTACGGTCGAGCGGCATTATATTCCCACAGAACGTAGCCAGCTCGTCATAGGCTCATAACAAGTTAACCTCTGGGGAATGACGAATTCAGTAAATTTCTATTGAATATATTGAAAGGACATGAAGCAGAATTTGACGTTATAATATAAAAGGTCGTGAAACTGAATTAGATGTTGAATAATAGGAGAAGACAGTTAAGAGAAAGTTAATAGAAACAAAACAAAATATTGTGAATAAAGATGTGGAAGGTAGTTTTGATATGTTTGAAGTTTATATGGGGGCGGCATTTTATAGGGCATTAATTAGTAATGTTTGAACCGTAAAATTGTTTTGAATGTTTGAAAGTTAGTGTCGATGAATTTGGATTATTTATGCATTATCCAGATTTTGTTTTGAAAAATTGAAGTTTTTTGTGAATCTAAGTATCTATATGACTTTCTTATTATGATTTAACATTATGGACTGACTGGAATGATTGTCTTGTTTATTTTGAGAATTATACAATTTTTTTATTTTATTATTTCGCATATGCATGAAATGTACAACAAACTCAAAGTAAACATCGACAAAACTGAACCCATATATTTTACCAAGCGCACTATCAAAATAAACACAAGCAATATTATAGCAGGTTACACAGTAAACTGATAGAAAAGCATGTTATATCTCGGGGTTACACTCGTTAAAAATTTATTATTCAGCCAACATACAAGTAAAATAATTGGTAAATGCTGGCACTGAACATACCTCATGCCCTATACTAAAGAGCTATTTTACCTACGCCCAATCCTTACTTATGCATTCCCCATATGGTATCCCCTCACAGCCCACACTCATCAGAATACAATACAAATGCTATAGAAATACTCCGCCTTGCCACAAACCTCCCTCGTCTCACTCCTAGTCTTCTCCTACACGACATGACAGGCACTCCAACAATTGCAGGCTTTGTATTGAAAAAGTTATGCTAAGCTAATTCCATGGTATATTTCATCAACCCTCTCCTAAATCTGACATCCAAAGTCCCATAAAATGTAAAACAAAATCTAGAATTTTTTAATATATTAAAAAATTCAAAGATACAAATACACAAAAACAAATATAATACAAATAAAACAAAAAATGAATAACATCGGGAATGCCTAAGAAGTCAATAAAAGTCCTATTTAAAGCAAACAAAGAGCTCAGCACTAACAACCCAAAATAAGACAAATAGCTAAAGCAACTAACCATCACATAGGCACATGTCAATCAAAAACTAAAACATAAGTAAACTAACAGCTCATTGACTACTAAAAGCTGAACACGCCATCAGACACAAACCAAGAGTTTCGTGACAAACCTACCCGCAGCAAGGATTAAAGAGGCGAAAACTCACGTGCATCCAATGCTTCTCAGTCCAATACGGCAATAAATTTCTACCACGCATTACAACTGTCTTTCATCATATCGAAACGTCTTTCTTGCTGTCTTTCTAAAATAGTTTTCTATATATTTTCTAGCGGTTTTGATCATAACTTGTACTTAGTAACAAGTTTTTTTTAGATTGATTAAAATTTAAGAAATATAAAACACATATATGTAAAGTTTCAATTGTATAAGACACAACCTGTAACATTTATAGATCTGCAAATTTTCTGGCAGAGTTAAAGAGATCAAAAGAGAAGTTGAAGTGCATGGTGGGCGAGGTAATTTCTTTTAATTGAAAAATATCATCAAACTTGTAATAACATAAAAGTTTGGTCAAATTAAAACAAACGCTTTATGTCTAAAGTTTCCTTGTTTGATAAATTAAGTTACTTTTCAATTATCCACTTTTCCTTTGCGGCGAGCAATGTTTGAAACAATTCTTTTAGGAAGGGGATATGATGCTACTTTACATCAAATAATATTCTTGTTATCAAAGAATACGTGCTTATTGCAGACTTTATTGGATGTTTATAACATAAAAAAGAGACCATTAACATCACTGTTAAAAAAATGTGAAGAACTTATTAACGCGGCAAATTTCACGAGAGTTAAACCTAAGAAAGTTTTATATATTTTCATGTGTTTTAATATTTTTAATATTAAATAATAGCCGAGATATAATGTTTATTCTACTACCTATTTTTAAACTCTAAAGTAATGTTAAATTTTAAAAACTCATTCTGTAAATATTTCCAACACAAGAATATCCTAGCATTTTTATATTATAATTTTCTTTTTATTACAAGATAATATTTTTATTACCAAGCGTGTAATTAATCATCCTTGCGCATGCGCCATTTTCTCGATTATGAAATTGTTCAAAGATATAAGCGCTGTGCTGTATTGGATTTTCTTTACATCCAATATTAATACGTCTTTTATAATAATATTAAGTTATGATTAAATCAGTATTTCAGTATAGATAATATGTCGGTTATATTAAAGAATCGCATACATGAACAAAAAATCTTTCAAAATTTAAAAGCCTCATAAATACCATATATTAACGAATTCAATATTTTAACCTCACCACAATAAAATTGTGAGAGGTTACTAAAATTAATAACATCAATCTTTACGTTTTGAGGTCCTAGGAACCCAAAAAAGTGGCTTTTGAAAAATGTCTGTGTGTGTGTGTATGTGTGTTTGTGTGTATGTGTGTTAGTACGATAGCGCCGAAACTACTGAACGGATTTGAATGAAACTTTGCATGTGCGTTTCTTTAGTGCTCCAGAAGATCTGAAAAGGTTTTGGTTGAGATCGGACTACGTTTAGTGCCATTTTGACGCAACAAGTTGTTTATTTTATAATTACTCTCAATTTGCAATGGAACCATTGAAAAGCAGTTAAAATTCTGATTTCAACGATATATCACACTTCCACCCTTCGATTTAGTTTCCGTGAAAAAAATTAAAAACAAAGCAAATATGAAGCATAGATCGCATTTCGCGTGACATGATCGATGCGCGTAGCCGTTACGTCGTGAAACTCATCACATCTCGTGCCAACTCATATGTGAGGCTTTCTTCACTGCTTTAGCAGTAGAGCGGATTACGTTTAGTACCGTTTTTAAATATATATACAGACAATATCCGATAACGTTAGTGTCATGTCATGTTAATAAGATTTCGGCATATTTGTAACTTTTAGTAACTGCACCAGTGGATTGTCACAAACTTTAAAGGTAGATGTAACAATATCAATATCATATGCTTTCTGTACCTTCGTTGGTGAATTTATTATAGATTATCACTTTACCAATTTTCAGTTTGTTGCTTTACAAATCTGTAGTATTTAGGATAACTAGACTTTCTTAGTCGTTCAAGTGATGTTAAAGTTGTTAATATCCTAATAGTATATTATTCAACGAGCCGAACGAGCGATAATGTAGGTAATAACTCTCATAGATGAAATTTGCAGCACGAGCCGCAGGCGAATGTTGTAAATTCATTAAGTTGAGGGTTTTTCTAGTGCCCCAGCAGATCTGAAAAGGTTTTGGATGAGATCGGATTACATTTAGTGCCGTTTTGGCACACAATCTAATGCTCTTTTTGGTTTCAAAGATCCACCGGTTGGGGAGGTTCCAGCCGCTTCCAGTAGCTGCCGATTTTTGATTTTAAAAATGGAAAATACTTTTTTTATTTTTTACTTACTAAATTTTAAATTAACGAGAAATCGATTAAGAAATATATTATAAAAAAATTTAAAATATACAGTTACAGAAATTCGTATTGAAAATAATTTAGATTGAGCACCACTGAATATGAAATTTGAAAAACTGTAGGTCCGCTACTTGTGAAAGTTTAACCTTGTAAGGCTCGAGCGCAACTGACTTACTCTGAAGTACCGACTTGGCTTTTTATAGTTTCGACTACTCAATGTTTCATAACGGATTGTTCACAAAATCATCTCGATGACGTGATGTTCTTTCAAAAATGTGAAACGTCGGAAGATCGACTGGTGACCATCGACATTTGCAGTAGATGGAGCTAGAGGTCTGCGCATTTTGTAATTAGAATTTTTAGCCATTAATTATGAAAGTTGGTGGAAATTAAAGATTATTTAATTTATTAATATCGTTATATAGCTCAGTCGAATTAGGCAAATCGGTGGAAAAAATTCCTAAAAAGTTGGAATTTTATTTAAACGCTTTCTTTACACTTGGGTAAACATATATCAAAAGTCCCCGAGGGTGGAGGGTAAGCTCGAGGAGGGGAGCAGGTTTAAAGGTACCATTTTTCAGTTTTTCGCTTATATCTCGGAAATGATGATTCTTATCTTATTATTCATAGGATTATTTTTGTAGTTAATTTTGTCGGTTTTAATTTTGGTAAATACCGATATGAGTCATCGTTTCCGAGATATAAGCGAAACTGAAAAATGGTACCTTTAAAAATGAAATTTAGGAAATTTGCCTAGAACATAATTCGGAACATTCGAATCTGGACCTATATTTGGAATTAAACTGCAATAAAAAGTATAATTTTCTGGACTGAAATGAAAAGTTTTTCGTAACTGTACTAAAAACTACTGATTAATTATTTATTAATGATTTTGTAAGTTAATGATCGAATCGGACTGTGACTTTAGTGATTAAAAACTGTTTATTTAAGAATTTAATTGAGATTGGAATTAATTAAAGTGGTTTGCTGGTACAGTATTTTGAGGACAGAAATAGAATATTTACGTACTGTTCTTATATTTTGAGATTGGAAATGTAATTAGTGTCTTACTTAACGATTTTTGACGAAAGAAATTAATTAATTATGTATGAAGAGAGAGATTCATTGACATGAGCATGTCGAAATCGTTTGGATCTGTAGAAATTGGCATGAAAGAACTAGAAAGAATCACAATTATTTAAATTTTTTCATAGCTTAACACAACGTCGTCTGTTACACGTTTCATTTGCTATTTAAGAGACTTTACGCCCACCTCCAGCAGATAGCCAAAATGTTAGGAATAAGTAAGGATAACATGTACCCAGGTTCTCCGTAATGCCAAAATGAAATGTCTAAAAGCCAATATAAATGCAGCTGTAGTCAAATCACATACAAGCACCTTTGTTAAAAAAAAAAATTACTTCGATAGAGCATTTAAGAGTTTCTCTCCTGTCCTTTATAGCAAACCGTTCAGTACAATCGACACTCGATGCATAGAATACAGATTGATGATGTCAACGCAAGTTAGGTAGTGCTCGCTAAATAGGATTTGACTCAGCTTTCTTTGGCAAATTTTTTCCTGAAATATGCCAATATCTCTCTCCCTGATTAAAGACAATATCTGAAGACCAACATGACATGCTCTGGTATGGCCAAAGAAGAAAAATGTTTCGTCTACTGATACTTTGAATAGACTATTGAAAATATATTTATGGCAGAGGAAGTGGTTATGTGTGCTTTCATAGATATAGAGGATGCTTTGACAATACCGCCTATGACTCCATGCAAAGAGCCGGAAAAAATAGGGAAATACAGCCCTCAACTATCAAATTGATGCAATCCATGCTAAGAAACAGAATAATCACCACAAACGTGGGAGATGAGTCGGTCATATATTGAATAATTCTGGTTTCAGCTTCAGGGCTCATGACCTGGTCGTCAATCCTAGCAAAACAGTTATTGTAAAATTCACCAAAAGGAGAATACTAAATTTAAGAGCCTCCATGTTGAATAAAACAGTGCTGAATCTTTTCAGTGAGGTTAAGTATCCAAGGATAATCCTTAACTGGAATTTTCATTTGGAAAAGACGCTTACAAAAGCATCAGCGACTAATTTGGAAGTGTCGCAGGTTACTTGATAACACTTGAAGTCTAAAGCCGAAAATGACCCATTGGTGCTACCTTTCGCATGTCAGATCCATGGTGATCTACGCATCATGCGTATAGTGGCCAAAAACAAGAAAAAATAGCACAAGAAGAGTTGCGGACATTGCAACACCTTTCCTGCTTAGGGACTACCGGAGCAATGCTCTCCTGCCCCATAGTAACTATGGAAGCAATTCTCGACTTGCTTCTTTTACATTTGCATGTGGGGAGGAAAACAGCACTTAGTGCTCTAATGCTGCATCAGTGACTTACATTCAAACTAGAAGATCTGATTGGTCAGGATTTCGTAGCTTATCCATTTTGAGTTCATGACCAAACTCATGAACTCAATGCCAGTCAAGCAGAACTTTGATTGCCCCTTTGCTGTGTTGATTGAAAGTCGTCAAACGAGTAGGATCGAAGAACTGTGGTTACAGAAAGGTTCACCCATCTGGTACGCAGATGGATCTAAGACGGCTGAAGGGGTAGGTGTGAGAGTAGCTGGGCCTAATTGTAGGCAATTCAGAGCCCTTGACAACATCCCAACCATCTTTCAGGTAGAAATTTACACTATAGATCTGTTTGTCTAGGAATGTCTAAATAAAGGCATTCGAGGGGCAAAGATCCATATACTTATAGATAGCCAAGCAGCATTAAAGGCTCTGAGGTCCTATACCTTAGAGTCTAAAATTGGCTGGGAATGTAGACAATCCCTGAAGCAACTGGCGCTAATAACAAGGTTATTTTTATGTAGGTGCTAAAGCATGTGGGGATAGAAGGAAATGAATTAGCTGATAGCCTTGCAAAAAGGAGCTGAAGTGCAATTTTTCAGACCCGAACCGCTTCGTGGCTTATCCACGGAATACATAATTGAGGAGATTCAAAAATGAGAAAAGGAACAGAAATGTCCTTCTGGAGAGATACTCCAGCCCAAAGATAAGCAGAAAAGTTGATAACTTATTCGGCAAAGAATGTCACAAAGTTTCTCGAATACGAAAAGTCCAAATTAAGGCTACCGGCCTTCTAACCATCCACTGCCCTTTGAGATATTACTTCAAGACCATGGGCAAGGCAGCAGATATAAGTGCAGACACTGCGATGTTACAACAGAGACTGCGGAACATATACTCTGCGAATGCAAGGTATTAATTCGCCTTCTTAGACCAAAGTACCTTTTTTGAGGGGAGGGGAAATCTTCCAAAGACACCTCGCCTGATATTTGACGGCGAGGTAGTGTGGGATTCTTACCCACTAAATCCCCTCCCTTCTTGTAGCAAATCTTCCTTGCACCGCGTCAGCATTACTTCAGGGTAAGGTGTTTTCTCTTTCACGCCTGTCTTTGCACCTTCTCCATCTCTTTGGCTTTCAGTATTCCGGTTATCATTTTTTTGACAGATTCCCACGCATTTTCGATATTCACCGTTATCCTGATCATATTCTCGGCTGTTAGCATCTCCCCTAATTCTAGCTCCGCCCTAGTTCTCTCATTCGTCCATCTATCACAGTAGTACAGAGTGTGTTCCGCCGTGTCAATAACACCACAATACCCGTTCTTCGGAAACTGTGTAGATATTTCATGAAACATCCATGCCCTGTTAAAGCCTGAGTCACATAGTAATCCACCTCCCCATGGCTTCTGTCAATCCACGTCTTCAGGTCTGATATGAGACGTTTCGTCCACTGCGCTTTGTCGTCCAGGTTTTTCCAATGCGTCTGCCATATATTCATCAGTTCTTCTTTTATATTTTTTTGTTCCTCTATTCCCCTTGCCCAGTTTTCCGCACGTTCCTCTACCATAAGCTCTATCGGCATGTGCCCAGATATCACCATTATAGCCTCAGTGGATGCAGTTCTATATGCACTATAGGTTTTTAGATTCAGTCAGTCTCCGTTGGACTTTCACCATCATTTTCCTGTATATTTCGCTATCTGCATTGCCTTTTTCCATATCGAGGCTCCGTATAATAACACTGAGACGCTAAAGAACAGAGTACTCTTCTCCTGCTAGCCCGTGCTCCCCCACTATTTGGCATTATCCGCCCTAATGCAATTGTTGCTTTTTCAGCTTTTTCGTGATTGCTACAACATTTCCACCATACGCATGTTTCTGTCAAACTGCACACCCAGGTATCGCAGTGCTTGCTTCTTTGCTATTTCTGCGTCCAGCACTTCTACACTCATTTGTGTTATCTTTCTCCTACCTACAAGTAGCACATCCTCCGTTTTATGTGGTGCTATACGCAGTCTCTTCCGGTACATCCACTGGTTGATGTTGAATATATTCTTAATGCCTCGAGGCTATCGGCCACAACCACTACTGCCAGATTATCTGAATAACTTACCAATGTTACCCCTGAGGTACTTCTATCCTTAACACGTCGTCGTAATAGAGATTCCAAAGTAGTGGTCCCAGCACCGACTCCTGTGGTACTCCATATGCCATTTCCATTTTCATAGTGTCCCCACCATCAGCTCTCTGTCGCCTAAGTAGCTACATATCATCCTATATAGGTAGTTGGAGAGTAAAGTACCTGGGATAGCCGGAATTAACGCCTGAGGACTAGCAGACTTGTAAACTTTGTGAAAAGTCATGAATTCCTGGGCAACAATTAGTTGAGGGTAACTCACAAAAGATCTTTCAGGTCGAAGTGAAATACAATCCAGTAGTGGTGAGAGGTAAGCGAATATTCTCATGTGATCAATTGCTACTATACATCATAGATGTCTCCATGGTATATAGCGACTTGCGATACTGCAAGTAGAGAGAAAGTGGCGACCTTTTAGCCCTAGGTGGACGTAACCCACTGTTGCAATATATGAATTACAGGAAACAACTACTCAGCGGGCAAATACTCCGACCTGAATTGAATTATACCTACCAGTCTCTCATGATTTGTAAGATATAATTCAATGCCGGTCGGGGTATTTGCCCGCTGAGTAGTTGTTCCCTGCAAATCATATATTACAATCTACTCGTATAATCCCATTTGTGTCGAAAGATGTAGTCAATTTAAAATGTTACTTTTATTTTAAATCTATATTGACTATTTCAAATCAGTACTTAATTATCTTTTAAAAACATTATCTTTGACTGACTTTTCCTGAATATTATTATATATATATTTCAACGCTCTTTAATTCGCCGATTACTATTAGGCTTGTTAAGTTTTTAGTTGATCTTTTGCAATTATTGCTGAACTTAGTAGGCTTCTTATTGCGCTAGAGAATATTGAAAATTTACCTAATTTCGAGTCTCAGAAATACATCATATGTCAATTCAAGACAATAATTCTCCTACATATCTTCCAGAAATAATAGCCCACTTGGATCATGTCACCATATGTTTGAATACATATATCAACTTATTAGAGGAAACATTCCAAGAAACTAAATATGCGGGATTTTCATCTCGTCGAACGTTATACCGTGTATCATTTTCTATTTATATTTATTTTATTTAATATCTGTGTTCTATTTACTGAAACCCACCTAGGGGCACCAATTTTTAGTGCTACAATTGCAATTTTCAAATTATTAAAACGGAACAATATCAATTCCCAGAAAACACGTAAATCACTCCAAATAAAAAGCAAATTTTAAATGTTCAGTTTGAATAAGAAATACCAACGAATTGCAAAATTTTTTGTTTCGGTTTATTGAGAGGGTTGACATCTGAGATAAAATGCTGTATACACTTCACAAATAAAATGTTACACTATTTATTCAAATACATAATAAAATAAGAATCGTTTTCAGATTTTCCGGCATAATTTCTATGAATATTAAAACAAAACGGAGTACGCTCATGACCACTCTTTGTCTAAATGATTTATTACTTTCTGTCTTTACCAAATTGATTATACTTCCGTTTTCTTTACTTTCATAGTTAACATATTTTTCATAATAAGATTAAAACATGATTAATTCACTAACGTCTGGGTATTAAAAAGCTTAGTAAATGGATACAAAACGCTTTGGTTTAAAAATAACCTTATAAACACAGTAAATTAATAGATTCAATATTTTAATATTGAATGATCGTCAGGAAAACTTTTTAATAAGCTGTTTTTCAGCTCACACGATCGACAACTAAAGTTAATAAACATGTTTTACCGCACGACTTGCAACAGCAATACGGCTTTCATAAACCAATTTGAGAAACTTGCAAATTTCATTTTCTCAGAAAATGCAGAAAGAATTTTGTACTGCAAATATTAGAAAAATATAAGAACTTTGTTTCCAATTTAATCCAAGTTTGCAACAGACAGAAAAACAAACTTACATGCAGTAGAAAGCAAGAAGCACAAATACAATTTGACACTATGAAAAATATGAGTACGGTATTAAGAAATATTTCAGTTTATTAGTTTATCATTATATAGTAAATAGTTTAGAAAAAATATGTGTATAATAATATATAAAGTTAGAATAGAATAGAATAGAATAGAATAGAATAGAATAGAATAGAATAGAATAGAATAGAATAGAATAGAATAGAATAGAATAGAATAGAATAGAATAGAATGGAATGGAATGGAATGGAATGGAATGGAATAAAAGTTTTTGTGCATGAAAGGAGATTTAAAATATTTATATTTACGAAATCCCACACTCTTCAAACTACTGGGTTGATCATTATATCTAAATTAAGTTGCAGCAGTTTAAATTTCATTTACGTTTACCCTTCCCCCTCTCCCCTAATCAACCTAGCGACTTGAAATTTGGAAACAGTACTTAGGTCCTAGGTGTCTATCGCGAAAAGAAGAAGAAAGACGCTAAGCCAATTTCTTCCCCGAAAAAAACGCGAAAACGGCTCTCGGTACGTTCCCGTCGCAGCGAAAAGTCCGTATACAAATCCGTACCTTCAAATCGCAATATCTCGAAAACCGCTGGACCAATTTCTATGAGTGAAAATTCAGTTTGCGCGCTTTCGCGGGCCCTTAATTTTATCCATTTTACACTTTTTCGATCCAAATTAAACTAAGCGAGTTATGCCCGAAAAACTGATTTTCCATATCTTTTTCGTGTAAATTTCCCCCCCCCCCTCCACTACTCCCCTCGCGCCCGCAAACATCACCAGATGTTAGAGAGAGTCAGACTACATAATTACACAGAAAATAAATTTGAAAATAACACTGTCGTTTCGGGGCTTTTTTCGTGCTAGATCGAATCCACTAATACCAAAATTGACAACAATATTTAAAGTACTTTTTGAGATGTTAAAAATTAGCGATTTAAAAAAAATTGAACACCCTGCAGCAAAAAAGTAGGTAGTTGCGGACATATGTTCATATGAACTTTTCTTCATAAAATAACCTAAGGAACCACACTTTGAAATATTAGCACGTCATTAAACAACACCCTGTATATAGAGTATACTTCCAAAAAAAGTAGTCCGAGAATTGTCCTGTGCAAAAATGTGTTATTCGAAATTTTAGTTTTTAGAAGTCATCTAGTCGAAGGTCAGTTCTGTCTTTGGTAAAACTTGATAGAGCCTTTATAGCATAAATTCCATATAGGTATGCGTCCTAAGCGAACACTACTTGATCGTGATCAAAACTTAGTGTAAATAAACAGAAGTAATTTACTGATTTGTCCACCCTCCGAAACCTATACACTATTGATTCAGGACTCTCTAGGTGCTAAATAGTAGAAGGGATAGTTCACACCCTTTTCTCATCCATTTAATTGGACAAGGAGGTCTGGATAGTTTGGAATCTTGTTTTTTATATGCTTTGTTGTCTGCAATAGAGTTCTCTTATTACCTTTATAATTCGACAACTAATGAACTCTTGAACTAGCCACATTTGATTTCTGGGTACAGAGTCATATGCTTTTCTAAATCAATGAACACCATTGTGTGTGTTTTCTTCTTCAGCTGTCCTCTTTTCTGTTAGTTACTGAATGGTAGACAAGGTATGAGCATATCCTTTGCTAGATGGAAATGCGCTCTAATCTTTTTCATTGGCTCTGTTGCCTACTTTAATGTAGGCTGTTATCTCCAAATGGTCATTGAGTTGCAGTATCTATCTCATAAGAACTAACTGACTAACTTATGTTAATTTTCCACCTTTGAACAAGCCATCCCTCGCCCCCTAAAACGGTATTTTATCATGGAACTCAAATGATTGTTGACTAATAATTAAATAATTCATAAAATCAATTAAACTGTCTTTGCTATCACCAGAAATTTATATAGAAATTACTGTATACTAACATTTTATGAAATGTCAGTTATAATACGAAAAACTTCCCTTGCAACTAGCATTCATATAAAGTGTTATTGATGCTGAGCACACTATAAAATTCTATAGGTTTATAGAAAGAATATTTGCATGATATCTGTATTGTTTATATATTCCAATCAATATATGAATATTATATCGACACGTGAATTCATTTTATTCGCTTTGAAAAAGTTTAAAAGTGATTTAGCATAAAATCAATATTTTGAATTGATTTATGATAAAAGAAGTACTTTTCTAATTTAAAATATACAAAATTTGTATGCGTGACATACAAAAGGAAATCAGGAAATGGTGTTGTATTGTGTTGCAAATAGTACATCTGAATAATGCTACCTCATATATCGAATTCGAGGACTATATTGTTCTAAATTAGGAACAGATGAAAAGGCGTAAAGTAATAATACACTAGTCTTATTTTATCTGATGTCGTGCCAAGCAGCACAATTTGTTTGAGTTCTCAAAATAAGAACTTAGATGAAGTCGATTTTATCGAGTGCAGAGTTTCCATTCAAACTTCGCGAAACCATAGACAAAAAGTTATTCAACACCACATAAAGTGGTTTATCTGAAAAGTTTACATTTAATCATGGGTTTATGCAAATATTAATTAAAGCAAATTAGATTGCGTGTCTTTCGTTATACAAATAGTCTTCCTTTTATTAAACATTGAATTTAAATGACTTTCTCCACAATTTAGATGTCAGACTGTCATTTTGTCTCGATACGGATAAGATCAAGTTTAAATACATCTTAAATATATTTTTATAAATAATGAAGAATATTTTACAGAGGATTTGTAAAACTCGTTATTGACATTCATATTAAGTTTATTTTGCAAATAAGAATTATATTAATTACAACTTTTGTGCAATTTTTGACGAAAATGATTTTTCTCTAAATTTTCATCAATATTAGGCCAGAATACAGCACTTCAAGCTAACATTTTCATTCGCACTAGTCTTACATGTTGATTATGTAACAATTCTATAACGCACTGATTCGCAACTGATATGGAATAATAACACGAGTTAAGCTGGACAGTTGGTTAGATGACATGGGAAAAAGGGCCAATCAATTAATTATTTTTTAAAAAGACGTTAAGTCGGCGACGCGTCTAACTTACGATTTCCGTATAATAAACAATCCTTTTCAATAGACAACAATTCATGCCTGAGATCAGAGTAAGATTTCAAGTTCAATTAAGTTATTTTATCAGGCCATCCCCCTCGAGCATATTCTGTAACCTAATGTAGGATCCCCTTCTGTGCATTCTGCGTATTAAGAGCCGTAATTGCATTTTAAAAAATGATGAAAAAGAGTAAAACGATTGGTGATCAGATATGTATCTTGTGTGAGTGGATCAATTATTTACATTTAAACATAATATTTTTAGTCACAAACTCCTCTATAAAATCCTTATTTTACTATAAGGAACGTAACCAGACTGCAACCAACAGCTACTATCCGGGCTATGTGCCCCGCCGAGCGCTAAATTACAAGCTACAAGACTGGCCGTTAAGTGTAATAATTTCTGGACCGCTAGATGGCGTCTGATGATTGTTTTGCATGTCGCTATCCTAAGGATATCGAGATATACTAAATAGTCCAAGAATCCTCGTGTGGGTCGTCACACGCCTATCTTGCTCTGACGAGAGTTAACAGCTCGCAACTGCAGTCTGCAAGTGATGTCGAACGACTGGCGCGAGAGCTCCTTTAAGTAGGAACAGTCTTTCGGCTGGTGTTTGTTGCAATCGAGACATTAGCGTTTTGTTGGTAATATGCGATTATTACACTTAACGCGCCAGGCTTGTAACTTGTAATTCAGCGCTCGGCGGGGCACATAGCCCGGAGAGTAGCATAGCTGTTGGTTGCACTCTGGTTACGTTCCTTATAGTAAAATAAGGATTTATAGAGGAGTTTGCAAATAAAAATATTATATTTTAATACCCTCTAAAAGTTTGCTACAGTTTACTTAATAACTCTTAGTCACCAGAAGGGCCTATTTCGAAAACTTACAAACAGTTGAGGCATACATTAAAACAACATTTTAATCCACAAAGAAATATTATTACAGAAAGGTTTAAATTTCATAAATATGATCAGTCCAGTAATGAAATATAACACAGTAGATTGTCAAACTAAAGCAATTATCAAGAATATGTAGATTTACGACATTAAGTTTAGTTTGTGGTCTGATATCAGAGAAAATTCAGTCTCGTTTGTTAAACGAAGACGAGTTAACATTTGATGGTGCCTATAAAATAAATATAAGCATGGAGCTTACAAAAATTGAAACAAAAAATATACAACCAAATTTTATTAATAAAGTCAACTTAGGTAATTAGTTTAAGAACTCAGAAAACGTCAGTAATAATAACACATATCTGCAAAAAATGAACAGCTGCATGGGTTTTTTAGGGAATGTTATGTTTTTAGTGTGTTAGATCAGAAAAAGACCCCCATTTTTTCCCTCACGGACAGTTTCTTTACAATGGTATTGAATCAACACTGATCGGTTAAAAAAGCATCATTTTATTATAAAATACAATGAAATTTGTAGTCCATGAAACACAATTTATTGATAGATGTTCAGTATTCACTCTGTTGGCCTATGAAACTTTTTTCTTCTCTTTCCTACTTCTCCTGGTGAGCTTTCGTACCTATACCATGAAAACGACGTTCTAGCTGGAAAGCGGTTTTTATTCTTGAGTCTTGAACCCAATAATTCAATAGCATCTTTTGAAATGTCCAAGTCTCGCTTTGAGAACAAGGTTGAGGTTCCTCATCTATAGAAAAATCAGAGCCTTAATCTTCCTGTGCTATTACTGTATCTTGTTCTTTTTCTTCTTTTGAATCCAATCTGATATAATCCAAATTACGGGATGGATATGGTACTGGTAAGCTTAACGTTTAACGTTGACCGAACAAAAGTAGCAGTCATGACTGTGGTTCTGCTGTTCGCGCTACATCATTGGGACGGCAAAACGGAAAGATTGCTTCTTATCTTTATATGACAAGAGGAGATCTTCTTCGCATCTCCGCCATACCTTATAGGGGGAGCTCAGGTATTGTTTTGATGCCCAAGTTGCGAAATATACTTTCCTCATAAAATCACCTGTTTTTTCATTGCATTTTAACACTGAACTCGCTAAAATTAAAACAAGCAATCCGAAGAAAATGCACAAAAGAAAGACGTTGTACGTTCAGTCAGGATATGATTGACTCTGTGAGCTATCCCAATTCTCCAACCCTCCCCCAACACTATCCCTATTTCCTTCCCTCCATCAACTGTCCTCCACTTTTTCTTTTTGTACTTCTTATCTTCATTTCAGAAATTACTTTTGAATAAGAATTTTCAAATCGATATAATAGCTCACAGGATTTCTCTTCAATGAAAGATGATGAAATTTTTTGAATATTTTCCCCGTATTCAGCATGAAAAAATCTATGAAAAATTAGTTGCAGGCCTGTGTAACCTTTCTTTATTTGAAAACGCTAATATCTAATCAGGCACCAGTGTTTGTATATTCCTCTTGTCATTGATTTTTATTTATTACAATTTTTTTTAAGAAAAATTATTTTATGCCCAATGAAAAATATGTATTATTGAAATTATCTTATAAAACAAACTCGATTTAATTTATTATCTTACGAATATCGAGAAGGAACTCTTATTTTCCACAACTTGCAAAGCATGCATCAGGACTGGACTTCATCATCATCATCCGTCTTCTTGTTGATTGACGGATGTTATCAGATTTTATTAACGGGAAAAATAATGTGGATGCCAAAGTAATGATTTACGCTTCTATAGCTACTAGGTGATTTATAGATAAATTTTCTCAACAAGAGTTGTTATTTAATGAATAAGAGCTCACTTTTCTTTAAGGGCATCTCAAAATAATTCTATTTTGTTTTGTTAGTTTGTTTCAATACTATAAAGTAAATGATTTTAGTGTAGTGTTATAGTGTACTTATATTATTATTATTAGAATGAGCACATAAATACTTAACAGTGACAGTTTCTAGAAATAATATTAAACTCTTAAATTCCAATACTTCATTAAAAGTCAGATTATCACTTAAAGGTGTGTATTTTTCCGGAAAATAATATCAGCCAGCAAAGTCTATTTGACCATTTAAAATCGAACGGTTATAGTTTTTAAGTGCAATTTCCACTGTTTGATGGAACGATCAACTCAAATTTATTTTACCCATCGAGATATTAACATGTTGTAATGACTCGGATGTTTATATTAAAGAAAAATAAAAAGATCATTTCAATATATTCTTAGTTTTTCTTCCTTTATTGAGATTTCTATCACATATAGCCCCTTTTAAAAATAACCAAGAAAGATTCAGAATAAACCAATATATGGCTGGAAAAAACTCAACTCCTGTGGCTTTCATGACGTTAATTATCCAAATATTCGATAAGAGAAATGGGACACAATTATATTATATCCTGTACCTCAAAATAAAATGCGAAAAAAGTTTTCTTGGCAGATTTTCTTCCGAATAACTCGAAATTGAACCGCTTCCGGGTTCTGTAACTCACGTCAATCGCTTCAGTGCATCGGAATACATAGGAATAGATACTAACATGTTAATATCTATAAACAGGGTGGGGAAATGCGTCGGACCTCGATATCTCGAGTTCTACGATAGCTAGAAATTTTTTTAAAAATTGCAAGTAAACTAGATAAAAAAGTCTATAACTGGAAATTATTTTCGAACATACAGGGCTAGCCAAGACGAAATACAGGATCAAGTGCTTTTTATAATGAAATGCTATGTATATCAGTACACTCTTTGAAGCCTCTTTTTAGGCTCTATTCATTCCTATGTTAGCATTGAATATCTCCCAACCACTTGGATGTAATGAATTTTTTTGTTGTTGAAATAATGAAATCTGCAGATGGATATTTAAAAAATCACCACAATCACAATTATGGGTTTTAAGAAAAACTTATGTGAATGCCAGTTACAAGACATCTAATTAATGTGTTTGAATCATTTTCATTTCCTAAAAATGTACAGGGTGATCAAAGTTATTTATCAATTAAGAACATTTTAAACTGAAATTTCTCAATTCAATTTTTTCAAATGGAACACCCTGTATATTTTTCGACGATATGATGTAGAAATGAAAAACGAACCTTTTTTGTAATACTTCCCTAAGGCTAATTGCAACCAATTTCGTTTTATTGAGCAATAATTACAAAATTCAAAAATAAACTTAAAAGAGAGGTTTCTTCAAATAACTAGAAAAAATTATAATAAATGTTCCACATGTTACCCATTTTGATTGGCACACATCTCCATGTGCTTTTGAAATGAGGTTCCCACTGTTCCTAAAACTGCCGGTGTGATAGATGTAGAGGCGGTTATTATTCTTTCCTTCATATTTTGTAATGTTGTTGGTGTGTCTCTATAAACAATTTCCTTCATGTATCCCCATAAAAAGAAATCCATTTTTGTAAGATCTGGGGATCTAGCAAGCCATTTATTGGGTCCATTTCTTCCAATTCATTGATTACGGTAGGTATTATTTAAGTGGTCTCTAACTGCGTTTAAATAATATGGTGGCGCACCATCTTGCTGAAACCACATCCTATTTCGAATTCTTTCAGGGAGATTTACCAATAATTGTGGCAGATAGTTTTCCAAAAAATGAAGATAAATAGCTCCATTAGATGTCTCGTAACTGGTATTCAAATAAGTTTTTCTTAAAACCCATAATTGTGACTGTAGTGATTTTTTTAATATCCATCTGCAGACTACATTATTTCATCAAAAAAATTCATTACAACCAAGTGGTTGGGAGACAGTCAATGCTAATATAGGAATGAATAGAGCCTGGAGAGAGGCTTAAAAAAATGTACTGATATACATAGCATTCCATTTTAAAAAAAGGCACTTGGTCCTGTAATTTCGTCTTGGCTCACCCTGTATGTTCGAAAATAATTTCCAGTTATAGACTTTTTTATCTAGTTTACTTGGAATTCTTTAAACAATTTCTAGCTATCGTAGAACTCGAGATATCGAGCATCGGCATTAGACTACCTTTGTGATCTAGAACTTACGCCAATTGATCCGGCGTATCTAAACGTGAAAGTGGAAACATAAAATTAATATTTATGTACTCCTCAAAAGAAAATGTGAAGAAATATTATTCTTGGCAAATAACTCGAAATTGGTCCACTTTTGGAATGTGAGACCTATACAAATAGATTCTTTGGAAAAAAATGAATCGATTACGATTATGAAATCTTTCAGACCTCTTAAGGCTAGCAAAACCCTCCCTCAGCTTCTGGACTAACTGATGATACTCCTTAAATGTTTCAATTGCTGTACCATATATACGGCAGTTAAACATTGTTTAATATATTGTCTTATTGTATGTTAAATAGTTCACTTTATTCTACTTAACGAATTTATAAATTCATATTTTTCTAGACTATACCTATTCATCTAAAACATTTTCATTATCCTCCGCATTATATTGCAATCACCAATTACAATTTAAATAACCTTTTTTCCGCCAGTTTTTCTTATATTTTTGAAGGTGTAATTTGGGTGGTCGAATCGAAATAATCGTAAAATAGTGGAAACATTGGACGAGTATTTGTAATAAAATTCAAATTAAAAATTGTTACACAATTAAACTAATTTGGAAATCGTTCATGTTATTCTTTACAGCTACAAATAATTCATAATAAACATAAAGTCGGTTGACAAATAACATATTCTTTTTAGATAAATCAATTTTTGTCAAGACCAATATACGGAATATTACCTTCACAATTACGGCATTCACGCTTTGATGTTTTTTTTTATTGGAAGTTTTTCGTATTCTTGATCAAGTCAAGCGTCGATCATCGTTAAATATCTGCTCCTCGACATCACAAACATGAAAACCTTCCAATAATTTATTTCCTTCATGTTATTAAAAAAATATATTTGCCAATTGAAATCCGCTTGTGACACCATCGTTATCGCGTATTAATCAATGGAAATTACTAGATTTAGCAATAAGTACGTCTTTTAATCTTTTCATTAATTCGCATTCTATAAGGGCTACATTATCGATAAGTTTAATTGCAATTTAAACGTTTTCTTCAAAATAACAATAATTTGGTTAAGAATACCTAATCTTGTAATATTTAGATTTTTTTAATATAATAATAACAATCGGAATGAAATCTAGTTTATGTATTTGTTGTACAACCCGAAATGAACATTTTCTTTTTTTTGTTGGTTTCCATTAGACTTATACTCCCGTCAAATTAGGATTTTTAGGAGAAAAAATTTATACAGTTTTTAAATTTTGACAATAACCTCTTAAAAAATTTGTGAATACCAACCAGAAAAAGTTCCACGTGCCCCAAAATGGATTTGACGGTAGTTCTTTTAATTTATTTCGGGAAATGCTACCCTGGCGAAAGTATGTCATCAGAGCAATAATATGTTGAGGTTCTCTTGAACCTGCTACCACTATACATCTCATACAAGGCCAATCTCGATCATGCACAGGCTAATGCAAGGCTTAATGCCGATTGGCCAGCAACACGAAACAGCATTGGAAATTATATTCTTAGATGAAGGCAGATTCCATTCTAGGAATGTCTACTGACATAATAATTAAAGTATAACTTCAATAAGAATTTTCAAATCATTTTACCAGACAGAGAAAACTGGAAAAACGGTTTCCCAATACTTACATAAACAGTCTGGTACACCCACGGCTCCTAGAGGGAACAGGGGGTCGGTGCGGGGATATACGGGACAAGGCCAAAAGCTAGTATCCCGATAAGTCTAGAAAAATACGCAACAGTATTTCAGACTGAAGTGATCATAGTACACTGTTGTATAATGAAGATAATAAGGCAAGACACTGTTGTTGACCAGTCGATTGCCATCTTCTCCGATACCCAAGCCGAGATAAAGGCAATTGGTTCCGTGGCAATCAACTCAAGATAGTATGAGATTATTCGATGGTCCTCATGGGGAAGTTAGAACAAGGTAACCTTACCATAGATACCAAGGCATGAGGAACATAGAGGAAACGAAAAGGCAGATGAATTGGCCAAAGGGGGCGCCGAGCCCTTCTGTAGCGTAGCAAAACCACACGTACACACAGCTGTTAATGAATGGGTGCAATATAAATCTCTGGAATGATGGAGGAACTTCCCAAGACAGAGACGGGCTAAAGGGTTCATTAAAGAACGATTGGCCAATTTTATGAAAGACCTATAAAGCTAGAACAAGGTCATCAGAATAATGGCAATTGAAAATGTTCATATAAATGTAGAAAAATTCTGTAATTTCTTATTAGTGTGTGTTTGTTACTAATGACTGTACTTTTATATGGCATGTTGTTTGAATAATTTCTTAATAATGTATTTCTTTATTATAAATAATCCTTCTTAGGTTATAGATTTCAGGTAAATTCTCCCGCTACAATTCGGTACATATCAAGGAACAGCGTAGTCCAATTTTAACGCAACTGCATCTTTTTCATAGTCCACATTGCTGCTACAGGACATTAATTTGAGGGTCAGCAAAGATATCGGAGCTTCAGTTCTGTATGCAGGTGCCCCATTGCAACGCATCGATGTTCCTGCCTTTCCATACCTGG
This sequence comes from Leptura quadrifasciata, assembly GCA_963675555.1. Classification (NCBI taxonomy): domain Eukaryota; kingdom Metazoa; phylum Arthropoda; class Insecta; order Coleoptera; family Cerambycidae; genus Leptura; species Leptura quadrifasciata. Next base: position 174,292,440 of record OY776673.1, read on the forward strand.
GTCTGGTGATAAACACGGTAATTATGCTCCTTTGTTGGAGATAGCCTTGAAGGGATTATAAAATTATTAGGCTGACCCGCTTACTTAATAAATGAAGCAAATCTTTAGAGGTGACTTGTGACGCGCAAGGATCATCCTTTCTTCAGCGCTTACGATGTCACCTTTATTTGACAATTTATTGTTGAATATATTGATGACATAATCTAAATCTATCTAAATCTTCTATTCTTTAATAAGTTACCGTCTGCATCTTGCCCTTTCCAAAAAATGCTGAGCGAAAAGTATAAATACTTTATAATTGCACAGAAGAGTTGAAGACTGTAAATAGCAAAAACTGTAGTATTTCTTCTTTATGTTCCCCTGGGGTTTTCTCCAAAATCGGATGTCTTCGTTGTCAGGAGAAAGGAAAGTAAGGAGCACCAGCATATTAATATCTTGTCCGATGATCACTACGTTACCATGCTGATAGAACTTATCGATAGCTGTTTCAATAATTAACAAATCCGCGCCATCATCTGTCATAGTCGTGTTAATTCCCTCATACTGAAATAAGCTAACACTAAGACAGTCAACGTGGACGCACTACGATGTCATTCAACGGTACATATCTACCACTTTCACTACCCTTCCCAAACTTTAGTAAGGTAATTCTTTGTAAGTAATCAGTAGGTACTGCTTAAAGAGAATACATTGTTCGCAGCAATGCGTATTTTAGACACTAGCTTTTTGTTATAAAGTGATCACTAGCGAAAAATTTCCATAAAATCAATTTCAATTGCATGAAGAAAAATGCAAGTCATGTATTTTATAGAAAACATTCAGTTCTACAAGTTTCTTTCATATAATTGTTTGAGTAAAATCTATTTTAAAAATATTTGTAGTAAAAAACCGATTTTTGAGCTTCACTTACAAGAAAATTAACAGGGTTAGCTGTGTAGCTTAGATAATTTTTTCCGAGATAAATTTTAAAAATCACCGTCAAGTCCAGGGTGGTTTTTGCCATAAATTTATGTTTGCTTCGAGTATTCCAAAGCATTTGATAGAATAAAACATCAATTAATGTTAGTCATTTTCCACTATATAGGTTTCACTGATTAAGCCAATTTATTGATAAAAAATTATTTGGCACATCGCTTTCAATTTATCTTGAGAGCATTGGAGTCTGATTTTTCCTTAGTAGAATGGAGTTCCGCAATGTTCTATATTGGCTCCTCTGTTGTTTACTTTGTATACGTTTCAATTTTATGAACATCTAAGGTATTCCTACACTCACTTTTGTGCAGATGACACACAAATATATATGTCCTTTCCCAAAAGGGACTTATAAATCACTTGCACGAATTTAAGTTATGACCTTGATTAGCAAGTGTCAATCTCCACCAAATTTTTTCTTCAAATAAATCCTTCCAAATCTAAGGTTATTTTATTTGGAAGAGATGCCGCGTGTAAAAGATGTTCGAAATTGATTAGTACACAAGTGAATAATAAAACATTTTCGCAATCAGTGCATGTAAGAATTTGGGATTAGCAATGGGTAATCACCTAAGGTTTTCACAGAATGTCACAATGATTACAAAGAGAGTGTTCTGCAACTTAAAAATGATCTACAATAATAGGAGTATACTCAATAAAAAATGTAAAATTCTCTTTTGTGACTCAATAATACTATCTCACCTCAACTTTACTGATAATGTATATGGCCCAGCGCTTAATAAAATTGGCTCGCGACGTCTTCAACTTATTCAAAACTCGTGTATTCGTTTAATCTGTAGCTCAGGGAAATGGGAGTATGTTACTAAACATCTTATCTATACAACAAAATCAAGTTTCGTACAGATGTCCACAACATAAATGTTCGTTGCAAAGATCATACCACAATTCCTCAGCATAACACAGCTCTCTTTCAATTGTCTTATTCATACAGCATTGCTAAGCTATGTAACAAGATTCCGGATAACATGAAGAGGCTGCCCTTCTTTTCAATCAAGAACAATCTGAAGAAAATGTTGTTGCTGTAGAATTTTTAATTTTGATTTTAAGTGTTAAATTCTATATTTGTTCAATTTTGTAAAATGTTAAATTTGTTTTGCCTTCAGCTTAGTCCACCTAGTCAAGTTTAATTCTTTATCGATATAATACACGTATAATATGTGCATGTTTATGGGTGTGTTTATGCGTATATATGTGGATATAAGTGTGTAGGTATACCGGGTATTAGAAAAGTATGGGAACGGTGGAAAATCTCGAACAGTTTGCATCAAATCGAAAAATAAAAAAATTTGTGCCAAAAATTTTTCAAAAACTATCTGCTGATACCAAAATGACCTCCCCACCACCCACCACCCGCCCTTTAAAAAAACGTCCAATTCAAAAACTGAAAAACAGGTATTTGTTATTTTTACGAAATCTATCCAATGACATTGGATTCGACTCTCCCACCCCTAAGCCAGTGATGGGGCAGGAGGGGGGCAACTTTGAAATTCGTAATGAAAATCCCTATTTTCTATAGCGGATTCTTATTCTACGGCCAAAAATACGTGAATTTTATATCAGGCATTTTTTTCGATTCTCGCAAGGTGTCGCTGCAATCGCACAAAATTGAAATAAACCTTAAGCGTCCATAAGTTTGTAAATATTTACAAACTCTAGCTACTCGTGTTGACAAAAAAACATTCAGTTTAAAAAACAATATCTGTGATATCTTGGTTTTCAAGAATGTTTTTTTTAAGTGTTCTTAATAATAGTATTTGTTTTGTGAAATTTCTACGAGAACGTTCAGTTCCTTCCAGCTTTTGTAGAGGCAGGACCGCACTTTTATACGGAAAAAGTTATTTCATTTTTCATTAGTTCTCGCGTTTTTTTCTGCATAATGGCTACTTTAACAGAGGAAGAGTGAGTTTCTCTTTTAATGATGCGAGGGTGGAGCGATAAAGAAAGGTCCTATGATGAAGTTGTGATTTTATTCAACGAAACTTTCCTTGTAGATCAAGTGGAAATTTCGAAATCTACTGTGTCCCGTACCATCAAACGATTCCTGGATACAAGGACAAATAAAAATCGCCCAAAATCTGGAAGACCAAAATCTGAAACATCGGAAGCTCGACAAATGGAAGTGGCCCAGGCATTTGTTGAAAATCGAAGGTTATCAATCAGAAAAACTAGTCAACAGCTTGATATGAATGCATTTTCAGTTCATAAGAATTTGAAACTTTTGAAATTTCATCCTTACAAGATTCACCTTCACCAAGAGGTAAATGATGATGATTTTGATCGGCGACTTGAATTTAGTGAATTAATGATGGAAAGGAGTAACCAAAACCCAAATTTTTTGTCATCTCTACTTGTCTTCTCAGATGAAGCAACTTTCGAACTCAGCGTAAAAGTTAATCGCCATAATTTCAGATATTGGAGTGACGAAAACCTTTACTGGATGCTTGAAACGCACACGCAGTATCCACAAAAATTAAATGTTTGGGCAGGAGTTTTCAGGGATCGAATCATAGGACCGTTTTTCATAGATGGAAATTTGAATGGTGAAAAATACCTGGAAACGTTGACAAGTCAAATAGTTCCCGCAATACAAGAGATTGCTGGTGATGAGTTCGAAAAGGTTTGGTTCCAGCAAGATGGGGCTCCACACTATCGGGATATTGTTAGGGACTATTTGAATGGTACTTTCGAAAATCGATGGATAGGTCGAAGAGGAACTATTGAATGGCCAGCAAGATCTCCCGACCTCGCGCCACTTGATTATTTTGTTTGGGGCTACGTGAAGGGTAAGGTTTATTTCACTAAACCTCGTGATTTTTAGAAGAGCTGAGGCAACGCATAATAAACATTTTTGCAGAAATACCACCTCAAATGATAAGAAGTGCTATTGAAAATTTTTACGTTCGTCTCGGACAATGCCAAGAAGTCAATGTCCACCATTTTTAACACCTGCTATAATCTTCAAATTAAAACCGGCTAGTGTAGCGGTTAAGCTGTAAACTAATTGCCTCAACTGACCGAAATGGCTGAGTTACCTCCTTGCCTTCACTGGCTGGGATCAAGAACTTGTCTGAAGTGGCTGAATTAAGAGGTAAAACCACTGTTAGATTTTTTTAAATCGAGTTTTTATTGCCCTGTAAAAAATGTAAATTGAAAATTACTAGTTGCTATTAAATTTACAGAAAGTTAATAGTTGTTGCAATTTCCGCACGACCGTGTAAAATCACTGTTCTCAAAACAGCTCGGGAAATCATTCACTCTGAGATCAGTAGTTTTACTTTTCGTATTTTTTTAAGTATGCGTTCAATACTTTCATGTTTCCACTCATTTTTTGCGATTGCAGCGACACCTTGCGAGAATCGAAAAAATGCCCGATATAAAATTCACGTATTTTTGGCCGTAGAATCTGAATCCGCTATTAAAAATAGGGATTTTCATTACAAATTTCAAAGTTGCCCCCGCTCCACCCACTAGGTTAGGGGTGGGAGAGTCGAATCCAATGGCATTGGATAGATATCGTAAAAATAACAAATACGTGTTTTTCAGTTTTTGAATTGGACGTTTTTTTATGGACACAAGACGCTACTCTTGAAACAGTAATGTTTTTTTTTTCATTTTTGCGATTACAGCGACACCATGCAAGAATCGAAAAAATATCCGGAATAAAATTTACGTATTTTTTGCTGTAGAATCCGATTGCGCAACAAAAATAGGGGTTTCCGTTTGAAATTTTAAAATTGCCCCTCGCCCCACCCACAGGGTGATGGGTGGGGAGGTCATTTTGGTATCAGTAGATAGTTTTTTGAAAAATTTTTGACACGTATTTTTTTTAATTTTCGACTTGGTGCAAACTGTTCGAGATTTTCCAACGTTCCCATACTTTTCTTTTCTAACACTCGGTATATCTATATATTGTCTTTAAGAAATTGGCCCACCTTGGACAGTAGTAACAAACTAAGTTCATGTGGTTCTCAATTTTAATCTTAGTATATCTTTCTGTTACATTTAACCTCTCGGTGGGCTTTTGGGGTTGAGTGGAAAAGTACAGTTCCTCTTCCTCTGAGTAACAGCGAACTCTTGCCTTTGATATATCTACCATTAACTTGTAATGTATTTTGTAATTATTTTGTACTTAGTTTTCTATCAATAGAATCAATTATTATCATGTATAAACAAAAAAATCTGCCCTGATCCAGATTTTGTATCAAAATCCTATTTTGACTCCTATATTAATATATTTTTCTTCAACATTCGGACTATTTCCAATTGAATCAAATAATTTATTTATCTTTTTTATTTCGACTAGCTTCAGTCTAACTCTTCCTGGAATATCAAAAACAGTAAATAATTCATTTTGTTATTCGCCGTTGCTTTTGCTTAGAATGTTTTAAAATGTTTGTTGAACATTATAAGAACAGATTATGTTATAAAGTTCAGGTACGATACTTTAATCGTGGATTAAGAAAACGGCACAATGTAGATTAGTGAAAGTTTAATGGGTGCTATAATAATTACGAGGGGCTTAATTAGCATTTTGTTAAAATTGTTACCAGTTGCTACCGATTCAGTGCCGTGGCAATTGGCAGGAGGTTCAACTATCATAATGTGTCTTCAGTCGATTTTTTCTATTCCTAATTATTGATTTGTAATGAAGGTTATTAGAAACGTTTGTAAATATGAAATCAAAGAGTATGTTGTAATATTATGGATACGTTTCTAAAAGCGTAAATTTCACTATTTGTACATATCATGCGTCAGTCATTGGAATTCAATCTCATAATATATTCGCATCTCAATATTCATAAGTACTATAACTTAAAAATAGAAATTCTGCCATTTGTATAGATGTTCGGATGTTAAATTACTGTTTGCTGGAGGAACAACCATATTGTTTTTGAAAATCGATCGACATTTATAAAAGTATAGAAGTGAAATGAAATACTTCACCAGAAAACACTAGTAAACTACTTTAATTTTCGCACAAATAATCGTAAAGATATATCTTGCCAAACAACTACTTTCTCTACCATATGGCACAGAGTACATTGGATTCTAAGAGATAATAAGCACGCAACAGTCAAGACCACTATCTCAAAACATGATGTGTCCTTAAATTTTAGAATTGAAAATACTTATATGATGTTTTATATGGTGACTGAGAACGTTACAAAGATCTGACATGCGACAAATTTTTGTGGCAGTCTGACGCCGACGCAGAAACCGAGAACTGCTTTTGACTATTTTTGGTCCGAGGCTGGATAACACATATTTCTTGGAGTAAAAGGCATTTTTGTAGCACTTTGAAGTTCTCCCCCGAGGCTCAGACATATCAGGCTGAGATAGTTTTTGTTTGTGTATTAGTATACCATATCAGAGCTATCCATTTTTCACAAAATTGTCTCTAAAACGTTCATGGAAAAAAATATATCCATAATTTTATACAATAAAGACAAGTTTGCATAACATTACATAGATTAAATAATCACAACAAATTTTAGAATAACACGAAATTAAAAATTTAGATTTTAAAATGATAAGTATTGTAACAGAAAAAATAATTTATTGTTGCCTGTTTTAAATCTCCATTAAACGTAAGTAGGTAGAATAAATTTCAAAAAGAACTTTCATATATCACTGATTTATTAATCACTTAATTACAATAATTAAGTCCTTATACACATTAGCACACAGAGTGCACACTAATTACAAGCTCCATCTACTATAGTCTCACTATTATAATTCACAACTTGTTACTGTTCTTATTCCATCTATTCACTTGCTCGTCTCATATCCAACTGTCTTCAGTGCGCCTGGATCCACTCTACATATACCCGCGTCGAATGTACTCGATTATTCTAGAATGTTCCAATATATCATTCGCGGCGTTTTTGGGCCCTTCTCGAATTTTCCATGAGGCAGTGGCGTAGACGCGCACATAACACTATTTTAATGCAGTTAGAGCTCTGTACAAAGAAATTGTAGCTGAATATTTTAGTCGGAAATTGCCCGCAAGAAATTGCGTAACTAATTTGCATAAAGTATACAGCGGCAGCTTCCATCCAAATGTTCTCAAAATTCTTCGTCTCAGCTCAAATAATTTCTTGATACAATACTCTAAATGCGTTAAAAGAAGATTATTCCACCTTTTCAAATATTTATCATTTTAAAGCCGCAGGCCCGTTAATCGTATATTGTTTTATATGTGCTTGGCGGCTAGAACAGCAGATATACATAAAATCGCCGTTACTCCTTGTAGAGTATATGCTATTAGGTAGATTATCATCTGCCTATTGCAGAGTGCAGCATGTCACGACTTCGGGAAAATTTCACTATAGTTTCTTCGATTATGGTCCCCAGACCCCAAAAATTCCCCCCGTTCAAAAGTTTATATACAGATTCGGAAATTATAGTTCGTTATATGTAAACGTGTAATAGCGCAGGTAAACCACGCCTTGTCGTGAATCAACGCAGGGATTGGGTACATGTTCTACGCCACGAGGTCTTAGTTTTGATGCGATTGGTCAATCCATATTTGTTTACTTTTATAAGGGGAGGTTACCTACGCCACGGGGTGCGTTCAAGAATTATGGGAGGACTGGGGGCGTGGCCGATATTTCCCATATTACCAACTTCATTTTCCGAATCTGTATATATTGCTATATAACAAAATTTGTTAACACTCTAGAGAGCGCATTTCTCAACAGATCAAAATTGGCAGGCGTATACTTTGGGACCATATCTCGGTTTGAATTTGAAAAAATTATACAATAAAAGAGGGTTTTATAATATAAAATTATATTTATTTCATCAAAATCAAATCTTATCTTCAACTAAATCCAAACTATCTCGTGTGTTATATAGTCCTTTCCACAACAGTTTCTACAAACTACTGAACATGGAAGTTCATATCGGCGACATGTACATTTCATGGTGTTAGATGGTTCTTCAACTGTAGCTTGGCAGACATATTTAGTCATATTTAGGAGTTTGTCTGGTGCTGTGCTCAAGTCCGTTAATATCGGCTGAAGTTCTCCATCAACCAACTGCCAACCCCAAAGTGTAGGAACAGGTGTTGGCATGTTAAGATTTTTCCAAATAAAACACTGCACATGCACTCGAAGTAGATGATACTTCGCTGCATTTTGTATCGGAGGCAAATAAGCTATATCAAATTTCTTGTTAGCTAAAGCTGTTTTCCTAATATATTGTTCATAACGAAGCAGATTTAGATTGCCTGTATCGACGCTGCCTCCATATATTGACACAATAACATTACAGCCAATTTCGACCATATCTTCCTTAGTAAAATCATTGAATGATCCAAATCGGGAAGCCTATTCGCATAAGATTTTGGATTTAATGATATTCTTGAAAGCAGAAGATTTACTTTTGCCAAATAACGCACTGTTGGTGTCACACCCTGTTAATGCGTGAACAAAAAGTAAAGTTTTGTAAACCTTCTCTCCTATAGATCTTAGCATAGCTTGAATGTCACGAACTTTATCAGATTGTGGGGCATACTGCATTAAAATGTTCTTAAAAGAATGATATAGTAGTAGGATTAAAATATCAGTATCATCAGCTACTACATTGACATGTTTTTCCTGGGCTATGTTTAAAGCTTCTTTGACGATTAGTGTGTCCCATTATCTTCTGCATGAATGAAGGAATGATTTCTTCCTTGAGAATAACTCCCCAGTATATTGATAAAACGTTGTTTGTTTGTAAAGTTAGAGGGACATTTGTTTTTGTTAATGATCACAGGCGAATTTTCATGCGCAATCTGTGCTCCATATTTTTTATATTTGATTTTTCATACCCATCAAAAACTATTGTCACTTTTCCGTACCTTCTGTTGACACACGATTCGTGTTGCCTTATGACATCGCCAAATATTGCAGAAGTGGACCCATGGTAACTGGTGAATTAATGCACCACCATCAATAACGCAGGGAGTACTTTGTTGGAAACAAAACCGTTGTATTTCATTGGTATTCATGCTATCTAATGAGTTTGCAATGATGATTTATCAGTTCTTCTCATTTGCTGAGTACTATGTATGGTCAAATAATGAAGTAGAGTCAATGACTCGTAATTGAGGAACTCCCTTGTATCTTGAACGATATTATCCAAGGAGATACAAGCAAGCATCTGATTTCAATATAGTTTCATCTTTAAATTTTTGCCGGTAAGTATCTTCCAATGATGTCAGCATTTTCTGCAGTAACTTTGTAATGTAATGTAGCATAATTTAAGCAGCATATAAGGTGTAAATACAGGACCATGTAAGCATAATTTTTTCATCATTTCCACCAACACCACCACCCCCCCCCCCCGCAACTTCGATATTTGATACCACACATGATTTTTTATAATTTCCTTAAATTTTTGATTTTTTAAAGATCGCGGCCAAAGAAACCCCATTAACCCCATTTTTTTCACGACAGTACGGATGTATATTTATTTCATACTGTCATGTAATTGCTTGATTACGTATTTAATTTGAGTCTGGAAAATGGGTTATTACGGGATCAGATCCGGAAAAAGATTGCCAGGCAACTTTCCGGTGTTTTCAGCTGTAATTTACCAAGGGCGCTGATAATCACGCGATAATTTCCTCTAATAATGAACCAAAAGCTTGTTGCTTAGTAATTATCCGACGCCGTAAGGTGGAGGGTAATTACTTGAAGCAACAAGCTTGAGGGTCATTATTAGAGAAAATTGTAAGGTTTTGTCACTGCACATGGTAAATTCGGTGAGATAATTTTTTGAAATTCTAATAATATGTCAAATCGTGAATGTGACATTTAAATAAATTATAAAACTGTCAATAATGTTTCGTTGCATAGCAACATAAGTGATAATCTCCCTAGTATAATCCTTTAATGATTGGATGAATTTTGACATGTGACTATAAATGGACGGATTTTATTGGATTTAATTTCGTCAAAAAATTATTTTATTAACAGAATAAAACGTCAAAACGTAACTTTTTTGACATATTTAATTAAAGCTAAACAGAATGATCTAACCTAACTATTATTAATATTAATGGTAACAGTTCAATTCGAATTTTCTGAAAATTGAATTTTTGGTATACCACCAGCGTCAACTGTTAGTAGCAATTTTGGTTTACTGTTGCTATTAATTTGGGAAACCGTGAAATATTCACATTCCTGTAAACCAGCATCATCGACTTAATCGTTGAGTATTTTGACCACAATGTCGCACTACTCACTTTCTTCTTTTTAATCCTCCAAAATTACAGCCAGGACTATGATGACAGAGGTTCCTCCTTCAATTTTGTATGATTCTGAAAATTGTTTCCACATAGTTGCCTTAGATCTTTTCGTATTTGTTGGAATTATTCTGTCTACCTCTTTTCTGGTTATCTCAGTATTTTCCTGTCCAAAACGCGACATTTCTCTCAAAAGCGGTAATAAAATAATTCACACCACGCTATTAAAATTTCTGTCAGTGAAATACGTCAAAATGCCAGTCAAGGCCATCTTATTTATGCTCAAATACTAAATACGACACCGGCAACAGCCTACAAGATTTTGCAAACATTTCTGAAGTTTTTTTTTTGTCAAGTAATTTTGGTCTAAAATTTTCCGAATCTCCTTCGCTCTCTCAAGTGTAATATATCGTTGAAATCAGAATTTTAACTGTTTTTCAATGGTTCGATTGCACATTGAGGTAATTATAAAATAAACAACTTGTTGCGCTAAAACGGCACTAAATATAATCCGATCTCAACCAAAACCTTTTCAGAACTTTTGGAGCGCTAAAGAAACCCCCGTGCAAAGTTTCATCCAAATCCGTTTAGTAGCTACGGCGCTATTGTGCTAACACACATACACACAAACATACGTACACAGACATTTTTCAAAAACCACTTTTTTGGGTTCAAAACGTAAAGATTTGATGTTATCTCAATTTTCGTTTTTGGACAAATTTTAGTAACCTCTCACAATTTTATTGTGGTGAGATTAATAAGATATGATGCGACTTTAGTTAAATCGCTGAATATCAAAAGAACAGTATGAAATAAAATGTTGTACGTTACACATCCGTTAAGTGATCTTACAGTACTAGTTTAGAAATTCCGGACTCGACACTTTCGTACCCTACTACATCACTTTCTGGACTTGTAACGTAAATAACTAGTTTAGTATGTTGATTAGGAGCGTATTACTTACAATTTACAAGAATCATTTTTGTTGCTGTTTTTCCACCTATAACACTATTTCTACTACAATAAGTATTTTAGCTAATCTGAAACTGCTAGTATCAATTAACTAATTAAATATTTTTCAGAACAGTCACCACTGAAGAGGCTCAAGTGTACTGCGACACTCAAGATTCTAGTTGTGCCTTTGTAGAAACATCGGCCAAGAAAAATTTTAAAGTAGACGAAGTATTTTACCAATTGTTCATAGTGGCTAACCTTCCCCAAGAAATGGCACCTAATCATCACAAGCGCGTAAGTGCTAATTTCGGTGCCCCTTGTCCTCTGCCGCCCTCAGCACCGTCTCATCACACGAAGAAGTACCATCTTTCAGTGAAGAGAAGACTTAGTGACGCTTGTGGTGTTGTGACGCCTAATGTAAGACGACCTAGTATTAGAACCGATCTTATGATAATGCGGACTAAAACATGCAGTTTAGGTGACAGTCCTGGCAACTCCAATAATTCTCCGATTCGTTGGAGACGAATTGAAAATGGATGTACATTACAATAGAGCTGTTAATATGATAGTAAACATGTCTAGAATATCAGGTAGCACAGTGCAATTGTTATTTTGTTTCAGCTAAGACAGGATGTTTAATTTTATTAATCCAAACTTGGGGAGAAGTCGATTACTTTTAGTAAATTGTTTTTAAAGTGAGAATATCCAAGAGAAAGAGGTCCGATAGGGAAATATTTACTGTTTTTGACTATAACTTCTTATTCTGAAACACATATTGCAAACAAACCATAAGACTACCTAAGTAGAAGTATAACAAGAGTAATGTTATAAATTTGTACTCAATAATTTCGAACATATGAGAAATAAGTAGATTTAAATTTAGGAAATAAGAAAATTGACACAATTTATAAAATTAAATTAATTATTAATTTGCGTTTGACACCACCAAGAAAGCTCGTGTTTAATCAGGAATCCGGAGATAATTTTCTTTCATTTTTTAGACATACTTTTAAAATTAGGTCTATGTTATGTAAAATTTTCTCTTGAATCTATTTCTAATGGTCAATTCTTAAACTTACTGGTAAATCCCGTGAGAAGTACTTTAGAAGTTATGCTTTCATTTTCTCTTATGAAGGTACTGCGGGTCGTTTCGATTATATATCCAGTAGCAGTCAGCGATCATATTTTAAATCCATCTTCCCCAGTATCTTCTTTCTATTCCCTTAACATCTTGATGGAACCTTTTACCTTGTTCTTCACTTTCCGCCCCGTCCCAAGGTTTTCCGCAGAATAGCCCAAATACTAACTAAGAAAATATACTTTTAGGCTTATTTGAAATCTCAATTCATTATACTTGTTCAATATATTTTTGACAATATTTTGGTAATCTGTATCTTTCTTGTTTCCAAAGAATTTTTGCACTATACAGGGTGTCTCACCGGGAACTGAATCGATCAATATAGAGAAAAGTACGCATCAGAAAATTTTGAAAATATAGATAATTACTAATGTTGGTGTGGCCAATTCAACTAAAATAATTACAAGCAGCTGGCACTTCCGCTTATACCGGAAGTCGATAACAACTTGTTTATTTCAAATGGAATATCCTATATATTTTAGAGTTTTAGAAAAGAGCATAAAATTCTGAGTCAAAAATATGTAGCATATTCTATACCTAAACCTAGTCGTTTCACAGGGTGTCTCACCGGGAACTGAATCCATCGATATAGAGAAAAGTACGATCAGAAAATTTTGAAAATTTAGATAATTACTAATGTCGGTGTGGCCAATCCAACTAAAATAATTACAAGCATCTGACACTTCCGCTTATACCGGAAGTCGATGCCAACTTGCTTATTTCAAATGGAACAGCCTATATATTTTAGAGTTTTCGAAAAGAGCGTAAAATTCTGAGTCGAAAATATGTAGCATATCCTATACCTAAACCTAGCCGTTTCAGAGATATTTGACATTTTATAGAAAATTTGACAGGTGCAACGGTTTGCAAGAACCGTTATAACTTTCTTCGTGTAAAAGATCGTCATTTGCTTCTTGTCACATAAAAAGAACACAAAAGGAACTACGTTCCATAACTGAAACAAATTCAATAATAACATACCAAGTGTTCCGTTTTTCGCGTTACATTTTGTCAACTTCAAACCGCGAAAACTTAGATCAAATGGAACATCCTGTATTTTTTTACGTCAAGTTGTGTAAAATTGAATTTCCTTTTTTCTGATAATGGCATTGTGGGAGTTAAAGTTACAACTTTTTGAAATATTTGCTATTTTATTAGAAATTCATGAATTGTTGTAATCATTTCATCAAAATAGCCATGATTAGAAACAATCAGTCATTATCTTATGTCAAAAAATGCTAGCACGTTTAAATTACACCCACGAAGACTTTTTAAATTTGTTTGTTATTTATGGAGAATGTGATAAAGTAATAACAAAAACTTGCACCATATTTGCTACACAATATCCAGAAAAACGGAAACCGTCTCCAAATACTGTAAAACGCACACTGGAAAATATTAAAAATTATGGCTCTGTCAAGGCAAAAATGCAAAGAAGAAAGCCTATTGTTGATAACGAAAACATTGAAATAGTCATTCTGGGATACTTTCATGCATTTTCAAGGATGTGATTAAGACAAAGCTGCTCTGGAATCGGGACTATGCAAGGATTCAATTCACAGAATCTTATTAAAACATAAGTTTCACCCGCTTTCATTCCATATGGTTCAAGGATTACAAGAAACAGATTTCCTAAGAAGACAGAATTTTTGTGAGTTTATTCTAATAAGGTCTGAGGGTCACGATTCATATTTGGGAAATATTATAAGGACAGATGAAGCAAAATTTACTAAAAATAGACTTTTTAATAGACCCAATTCGCATTATTGGAGTGACTCAAATCCTCATATGTTCAGAGAATGAAACTTTCAGGAAAGTTGGCGGTTCAATGTTTACTGTGCCATAAGAAACGATAGTGGTGGCATTACAATTTTATCAGGTAAATTAAATTCTCTCTTCTGCTAATATGTATAGGTAAATTTTTGTTTTTTTTTTTTTAGGTGAAAGATATCTGAATATCTTATAAAATTTGAATAATAACTATTTAGAAAATTTACCTCTCGCTAAACATAGAAACATTTTTTATCAGCACGACGGTACTCCCCCACATAACGCATATTTCATTAATAATTATTTAAAAGAAACTTTTTATGATCAATGGATTATGGCCTCCGCGCTCGCCCGATTTATCAGCTGGATTATTTCATTTGAGGAACTATTAAAAATAAAGTTTATGAGAGCCCATTAACAACCATTGAAGATTGTATGCAAAGAGTAAGAAATGCATTTCAAAACATATCACAGGATTCAATTAGAAGAGGAAGTGATCCGAAGGTGCGAAAAATGTGTCGAGGTTCGAGGGCGGAATTTTGAGCAATTATTAAATCAAAATGAAATCATATTTTAAATTGATCTTATCTCTGCTATTTTAGTTCATGCCATATCTTCAATTCGATTAATACGCATGTTACAGTGTTAGTGTTATTTTGCGTTTTTGTGGATATCGAGTAGCAAATGTGCTAGTTCTAGCAAGTTCTTGATATTACTTTATCACATTCTCCATAAATAATAAACAAATTTAAAAAGTTTTCGTTGGTATAATTTAAACGTGCTGGCATTTTTTGACATAAGATAATGACTGATTGTTTCCAATCATGGCTATTTTGATGAAATGATACAACAATTCATGAATTTCTAATAAAATCGCAAATAATTCAATCATCATCATCATCATTCATTCAATAATTCAAAAGTTGTAACTTTATCCCCCACAATGCTAATATCAGAAAAAAGAGAATTCAATTTTGCACAACTTGACGTAAAAAGTACATGGTGTTCCATTTGACTTAAACAAGTTTTCGCGGTTTAAATTTGACAAAATGTAACGCGAAAAACGGAACACTTAGTATGATATTATTGAATTTATTTCAGTTGTAGAACGTAGTTCTCCTTGTGTTCTTTTTATGTGACAAGAAGCAAATGACGATCTTTTACACGAAGAAAGTTATAGCGGTTCTTGCAAACCGTTGCACCTGTCAAATTTTCTATAATATGTCAAATATCTCTGAAACGGCTAGGTATAGGTATAGAATATGCTACATATTTTCGAGTCAGAATTTTATGCTCTTTTCGAAAACTCTAAAATATATAGGCTGTTCCATTTGAAATAAGCAAGTTGGTATCGACTTCCGGTATAAGCGGAAGTGTCAGCTGCTTGTAATTATTTTAGTTGGATTGGCCACACCGACATTAGTAACTATCTAAATTTTCAAAATTTTCTGATGCGTACTTTTCTCTATATCGATCGATTCAGTTCCCAGTGAGGCACCTTGTGTATTTGAAAGCTTTTCATACTTTTCTTGTTTGTTTTTTATCTATCACAGTTTCAAATGTATCACCATTCATAAGCTTTCCTAATGTCTGGCCCGAGAAATACGCCTTCCTTTAATTTTATTTCTAAAAATCTTGAAACGTGTTGCAGAGATATTTGAAACATTTCCCAACGCAAATGCCTTGACAAATTGCTTCATTAGGCCAAGTTTTCTTTTTTTATATATAATATTACCAAGTGTTACGACTCCTCCATTCTATAGAAGATACAAAAATCTAGTGTATTTGCCTGGCTGGCTAAATAGCAGAGATAGTTACCTTTATGTTTTCGCATAGGATCCAACTGCATTTGTGCGCGAACATTTAAAATTCCCGTTATAGGTCGCCCATTCTTTCGGCAAATATAAGGTCAAAAAGCGGTCATTATTTGACTTCTTCACCCTTTCGTCTCTATCCGCCACTGCTGGGTTGACAATCAACGTATTATTTTATAGTCGTGGACGAATATGCTTTATTATATTTACGTAATTTAAGCTAAATTTTATGAAAATATTTTTTTCCAATAAAATTATTATTTTCGTGTATTTCGTCCCTAAAATAGCTATTTTAGGGACTCATTTGAGTCCGTAAAATAAGTAATTTCCGGACTCGATCCCAAAAAGTTGCAATGATAACTTTTGAGGATTATTTAGGTAAATAAATCAAAATGGTTCAATACAACAATTACTATGGTCGCATGGTCATTAAAATTCAAAGGTCACTATTTTCGATGAATATTTGCTCTGATCAAAAATTTGAATATGTTTTAGGGACCTTTAACAAAAAAATATTGTTTGTAACACATACCTAAATCAGTTTTTTGGGACTCATCAACTATCAACTAAATCAGTTACGATTAGTCCCAAAAAACATTATTTTAGGTACTTGTCACAAAAATAACTATTTCGATGCTTTGATAATGTTGATACTCACTTTTGGTGTTTTTTTTGTTTGTACAAATAGACAAAAATCGAACTTGATTTAACCCTCTTACAAACCGAACACTGAACATATAAAGCAAAAGTTTTGCGATTGCCCCCTCTGCGTGACCATTCATATCTCCGAGACTTAAAAAAATGGAATAAACTAAAGTGGCCTTTGTATCTCTCGTGGAACTTCTGTCAAGTCGAATTTTTAAAATCATGGACATTGTTTGATTTTTGACTCAGCTCAGTACTATTTCCATAGATACTTTTTTTATTTCCAGGCTTATGCCATGAAACAAAGATTAATGAAATTAAAATGAGTTTGAGTTTTTTGTACAATATTAAGTTTTAAATAATAATCGGAAGAGTATAAATCGGGAAAGATTTTATTGAATATTTGTGCTTTTTAACGAACTTTCGTGTAATTCGTGTAATAAAGGCCGAATTCGTTATTAGGATAATAGTTATTTTAATAAAAATACATTTTAAAATTATTTATTTATTTGGTAAGCTCCCTATGGATTTTATATTAAACAATTTACAAAAAAAATACTTAAAGTTAATGCGTGACAACTAAAAATAGCTCTCTTGTATTTTCGTGGCGTTTTTATATTGTAATTATATATTACAGACTACAAATATGGATTTGTTTTTCTCGTTGATATATTATGCTTTTCAGGTCATTATTAAGTTTGTATATTTATTAAGTATTATGTATCTTATATGTACACGGTATTTCATTACAAGTTAGTACATGTTAAAAGTAAACAGAAGGCTATATTTCTACTGTTTGTTTTTAATAATAATGCTATGCAAAGGCTAAAGTCTTGAAACGATAAACACATTTATTTGGCTGCAAGTTATAAAATATGCTCAACTTATTCTCGTTGCAACCATGCATGCGATATGTAATGCAGGAACATTAAAATTTCACTTCGGAAAAAGTCCAAGTGGACTGTACTCTGATGTATACCTTGTACTTTTTATATTACATGTATTATTAATCTTTTCCGTGACTGGAAAATGATGTTTTGAGATGTACGGTCGTGAGCAAAAAAAAAGTTTTATAACGGTATTTTGCTAAAACCTAGTTGTGTACATCTAACTTTAATTTTTGTGACATTGTCAGTTAGTTGTCACAAGTTATTGCAAGTGTGCAAAAAACTAATATGCCTCATATAAGCGATTTAGTTAAATCTGGAGTTGTTGCTAAAGAAGAAGATGGATGGTCAATGAGACAAATTCCACTGCGTTATAATATTGACAAAAATTCGGTGTGTAACATTTTAAGAAAGTGGAGAATAAACGGTACGATTAGTAGAAATCCTGAATCAGGGCGACGAAGGATATCAACTCAATAACAAGATTTGCAATTGGTAAATGCATTAGTAGAAAATCCATTTTACTCAGTTATTCAGGCTGCTGAAGAAACGAATTTTCCTGGATCGAGTAGTACTGGTCGCCGGCGCGTCAGAGAATTGAAGCTACGCCTGTCATGCAGCAGCACAGAAATACTTACTTAAAGCTGAACATAAAGAAGCTCGAGTAGGATTTGCGCTTGAATTTTTAGCGCATGATGTAGATTTTTAGAGCAATGTAATCATTACAAATGAAAAAACTTTCCAGTCAACACACAGCGGTCGTATTCGTGTTTACCGCCTTCCGATACTCGATTCATACCGTAACTAACTGGTTTCAAGATAACAACATCAATGTTCTTAACTGCCCCAATCATAGTCCAGATCTTAACCCTGTGGAAGTAGTATGGGGACTACTCATAAGAAGTATCCAAAAGCGAAATGTGAGACCACGGAATGCCGAAGAATTACTGGAAATGTAAATAATGCATGGGAAAATATTATTACTAATGATTATTGTATAAGGTTATTTAATTCTATGCCAAACAGACTTATAGAAGTTATAAATAGAAATGGTGCAATAACGAAATATTAATAATTAGTTTCTTGTTAAGTAGGATATCCTTTGTCCATTGATCCAGGATTTCTACTAATCGTACCGTTTATTCTCCACTTTCTTAAAATGTTACACACCAAATTTTTGTTAATGTTATAACGCAGTGCAATTTGTCTCATTAACCGTCCATCGTTTACTATAGCAATAACAACAGCATTAAAATGCATGTTTTATTTCGGCTACTCATTACATATTCAAATAGAGACAGATTTACATTAGAAAAAAAAGTTGTCCTATTTTTTTCTGCTCACGACAGTACCTAACATTTGGCTTATGGACATTGTTAGATATCATTTCAAGATATCAAAATTCGGAGATGAACACTCTGGATCAAGGACATGTCTGCCATTCGCTTGTGGAGTTTTAGTTAAATCACCCTGTATATACTTGGGAAAAATAGAAAGTTATCGAGATGAACACAAACTGTTAAAACTGAAAAATTTTGCTATTGAAAATGTTTGCCCTTTATTCTGTTATTTCAATTTTTACCAAATAGGTAATATTTTTATCGATAGTTTTTAGCAACAATTTAGTAGTTCCAACGTTCTTTCAATATATCTGCCATTTTAATATGTTTTTCAAATTGTACATTTGCTATTGGTTATTTTCATTATTATTCGCCGGTAGGTAACCAGTTAACTCCTGTGACTTTCTACAAATGTTGTATGTCGTCAAATAAGGGCTATCTGTCAAAAACATGTTTAACACCTCAAGGTGATTTACGACGCACGCAATCATGTCAATACAATATTATACATTACCGACCGACAGGAACTTTACAAAGTAGAAGAAATAAAGACAGAATACTTGGCATAATTTGAAAGGGCGTCTTACTTAACTATG
Organism: Leptura quadrifasciata; assembly: GCA_963675555.1. Classification (NCBI taxonomy): domain Eukaryota; kingdom Metazoa; phylum Arthropoda; class Insecta; order Coleoptera; family Cerambycidae; genus Leptura; species Leptura quadrifasciata. The sequence goes on from OY776673.1 coordinate 174,311,812, forward strand.
TTCATGTTTAGATTGAACTTTGTACAATATACAAAATCGATCACATTAATATATAATTATGTAATCGCTGCCTGCACAGTATCACGCGATGTAATCATAATATAAACAATATTATGTTACTACTGATTGGGTTACAATAATTGTAAAATATTTTCTTTGCGACTACCATTAAAAACTAAATTTTTAACACGGCATGGGTACTTGAATTAAAAATATAATATTATATAAACGCGTGTTGAAAATGATCACATAAATCATTTTGAACACAAGTCTTAAAAGCAAAATGGCATGCCGTTTGTCGTGATGACATATTTATTACTAATTATTTGGAAATACTGGTTTTAATTGCAAAGTTATAGGGGTTGTATTTTGAAATCATTATTAATTGAACTATTCTCAAAGAGAATCCATTGTTATTAACTTTGGTCTTTCAGTCTTTATATACAATAAAAGAAGTTTTCGAGGATAATCACGGAACAGATCAGAACAGATGTACATACACACAATTACACAATAATCATTCTCTACGACGTTGCACTACAGCTGAGACTCGAGCGTACGAGAAAAGAGTGACTAGACATATTGTCCCTCGCACAACGGTGTTAAACTCACTGCTGCCATGTGAAAAACACTACTAAAGATCCATAACCTACAGTGGCGTAGCTAACACTGACAGGGTTCTGTCTTAAACACTGTCAAGTAGGTCCATAAAAATGGGTATGTTCCAGATTTGTTTATTGAGGGAAGAGAAAGATTCATGGGTGGAAACAATATGGTCTCAGACTAAGCAGCAACCAGTAGGTCGTCTTAGCTAGTGTGCCCTGTATCATTTAGACAACAGATACAGCGGTGGTTGCGGTCCCGATGCCTTAATCAGAATTCTAACCCGACACTGCTTGGTCTAAAAGCTAAAACTGAATACTGAGTCACTCTAATACTTTCTAATGATCCGTCTGCCGATATTAATACTGAAGATATAGTTAAAGACAACTTTTATTAATCATATTACTCAGCCAAAGCAATTTATATAGAATTTTTTGAATCAGAAATTAGTCAACCGGTGGCTCGACCGGATACAAATTTCTCTGTATGTTTGCATGTAATGTTACCTAAGATTGAGTTAATGAACTTTAGTGCGGATTTGAAATGTTTTCATACATATCAAGACATGTTTGATGCGTTAGTTAATAATGATTCATTAAAAAATATCAAAAAATTTAACTATATCATCTCATCCTTGCAAGAGCAACCGCTTTCATTGGTTAAATACTTGACGATGGTCGCTGTCAATTACATAACGGCCTATGAAAGTTTAGTAAAACGGTACACGAACATTTGCTTATTAGCGAATGCGTATTGGACAGAAATTGAAAATTGTCGTAAAATTGATTGTTCTAACGTTCAAGATTTAAGAAAATTATTAGATACATTTGAGGAAAACTTGTCGGCTTTAAAGAACTTATATTTTTCTGTTGATCAATGGAATTTTATTTTAGTTGATATGTTAATTAGAAAAATTGATTCTGAAACTGCAAATAATTTTGAATTAACACATGACTCGAAGTACCGCTGTATAAAACTCTTTTCGAATTTTAAACAATCATTATATTGCTTAAATACTATTTCTCTTTCATCGCAAATAAATAAATTTATGAAGTTTAATAATAACACCTCACAAGCTCCTACAAATACTAATCGAAATGACATTAAACAAACAATTTGTCACGTACCAAAAATTGCAATTTGAAATGCAGTTTGTGCGACGCTAATCATTTATTATTTAATTGCCCTGTCTTTATAAATAAATCACCATCGGAAAGATTTACTTTTTGTAAAATGCTACATTTATGCTTCAATTGTTTGAGTCACATTCATGATTTGAAAAACTGTAATTCTGCCATGACTTGTAAAAAATGTATGTGGCATGAGCCATCATACTTTCTTACATTTGGGCAAATCTAATTCTGGTGTAGTGAACAATTTAAATTTGCCCGCCATTTCACAAATACCTTTAGAGGAGAGTCAACCCTCTACGTCTCGCAAATGTTAAAACTACCTCTCTATCAGGAATGCTATTTATTGTCTACATCATTTGTAGAAGTTTGTAACAGATATGGAACTTGCCATAGGTGTAAGGCCCTCTTAGATTCGGGTTCTCAAATTTCTATTATTTTTCAAAATTGTTATCACCGCTTAAATTTAGACAAATTCCATCCGTCATTTTCTATCAAGGGTTTAGGGCAAACCGTTCATACGTAATACTGGAGCGGTTACTTTACATTTGAAGCCTACAGGACAAGAATCTGTAGTTTTTCTGTGTGATGCTTTGATTTTGCAAAAATTTGTGACGAATTACCTTTTTCGCTTTGAAAATTTCATAGCGATCCCATTTACACGAGTCAAAATTGGTCGATTTGGTCACTCACTGTCCAAATGAAATTGACATTTTGCTGGGAGTAGATATCCATCCTTTTTGTTACATGGTCATGTCTCAGGAAAACTTATTGGCTCTTGGCAGGCTCTTAACACTGTTTTCGGTTATGATCAATTGGAAAGAAGTAAGTGTACATCCACTTCAAATAGTTCAAATGTGCTTTTAGAGGGCGGATTAAACATTATATTTTTAGTCGCAAACTCCTCTATAAATCCTTATTTTACTATAAGGAACCTAACCAGACTGCAACCAACAGCTACTCTCCGGGTTATGTGCCCCGCCGAGCGCTGAATTACAAGTTACAAGCCTGGCGCGTTAAGTGTAATAATTGCATATTACCATCAAAACGCTAATGCTTCGATTGCAACAAACACCAGCCGAAAGACCGATCCTACTTAAAGGAGCTCCCTTGCCAGTCGTCACACACCACTTGCAGACTGCAGTTTCGAGCTGTTGGCTCTCGTCAGTGCAAGGTAGGTATGCGACGACCGACATGAGAATCCTTTGACTATAGTACATCCCGGTATTTTTACAATAGCGACATGTAAAACAGCCAGCAGGCGCCATCCACTTCAAATGTTAATATTCTTTTCTTACTACATTTGAAGATCATTTAAAATCTTCTATAAAAAATTTTTGAGAAATTGAAAACGTACCTGAAACGCATTCGTTATCTCCGGAAGATAAATCTTGAGAAATATTTTTCTTGTACAGTTACGTCAACGATATGATAATGGATGATTTATTATTTTACTCCCCTTTCGGGAATTGTATCCAATTTTTCCCGAAATACGCTCACTTGCTTTAAAACGATTTTTTAAAATACAGCCTGGCTAAGAGGAATGCTGCAATTTTATGCCGAATTATTTAGACTCAGGATATATGGAAGGTGTGACTGATTCGCATTTCCCTGATCATAAATATTATATTCCGCATCACTGTGTTGTTAAACCAAACATTGTATCGTCGAGGCATTTTTCGGGCTTTACTGAGATTAAATAAGTAGAAACTTTTATCATTTATTTTAATTTTTTTGGAGAAATATTATCAGTAGCGACGAGACTCTCAAAAAGTGCTATGATATTAAACATATCGATTTCGTTGAATATTAAAAGCCTTCGTTTTCTTACTCATATGTAGAACCTATTTTTCAGTTTACTGTATGCAATTCGCCATGGAATTAATATTTCTTTCAATATCAACATCACACAGCCTTCTAACTGATATATGAATACATATCTCATCTTATATAGGTTGCAACAAGAGAAAGACATAATATTCTTTCCTATTATTTGGGTTTTCTACCACATGTATTATTGTCCTCTTCAAAAACAAGGAAAAACGTATATTCGCGATAGATATCCAAAAGGAATTTGATACTATCAATCACGACATCATGAAGCACTGCAATTCAGTGGTTCGGATAGATGATGGAAACCAAACGGAAGAATACAGGAATTAATCAAGAATGTCCCCTACCTGACGATTCGAAACGGTCCTGGATCATGTTGATATATGGTATAATAAAAGAATTGCTAAATTTTAACACAGACAGAAATATTGTCGTTGACGGCTACCAAATTATCATGGAAAGAAGGATATTCTTAACTTCCTAGAAAAAATAATAATGCGAGACCTATCAACAAAGCAATGTCTGGTTATCAAAGTAGTAACATCTGATAGTAACAACGTGCTTTTTAACTAAATTAATCACTTGGCAAAGTTTTCAACTTAATTTCTTGAATAAAAAAGGGAGATTTGAAAAAATTGGGTGATATTTATGACCATTTTAACTCACAAAACAGAAAAGGATATAACTTAATCTGTCAGTTCAACAATCGACAGTCATAGAATACCAACTTAAATTTTTTTTAAACTAAATCGATTGTTATGGACTTTTCGATCATTAACTAGCTTTATACTATCAGTTTATAGGCAATTTTTATGAAGGCCAAAAACATTACGAGGAGACTGAAATACCTAGCAACATACCTGATAAACCAATTTAAAAGGAAATAATTAAAAGAGTATACAATACTACCTTTCATCAAGAAAACTAACCAAGATGTATTCTAATCAACATATGATAAACAAAGTCCTCATGCTATAAATTATAAGATTTGGGGTTAAAAATATGACAGCGAATAGGCGAAATCTGGGATGAGCCGAAACATACAAAGCAAAAAACTTCACTAAATATTTCAGTTCAACTATCTATAAATTACGTATTTAAATAAATCAAACAAATTAACATGGTAAATATGATATTACTTAGTCACTTCATTTTTATTTTAATCTGTGCGAGACATCATGTAGAGTATACATACTATTTGTAGATGGATGATATATTGTAAAGCTGTATGAAAAAGCTTTTATCAATTACCAATGTACTTTAACAATACATTTACTAAATACATAATGTTATTATAAGTGACTATTCTTGTTTTGTATGTATTCGCAACCAGCACTGAATTGACAGTGATTGTAGGAGGTCGGCACCCCTGGAAGCAAAGATCATTTTAACTCCTGTAACAGAACACAATACATCAAGTGTAAGGTCGAAATGGATTTAATTTACAATATAAATGTTTCCACAAAGATTGAGGATTTTGCTAAAGTGATGTGAGGATGAGACAAAAACTAAATTGGTGCGAGTATTGTAATTTATATACAAATTGTGCATCATCAATTTCGATCCAGCAACTCTAAGTTGAAACGGAACAAGCAGACAAACAAAAAACATACAGACATAAAATAATTAATTCTATTTTGCGCTTAGTTACCGCGAAAATAGTTCAATACATTGTTTAAAATGTATGTAGTTAGAAAACACAGGCAAGCACTTCAATTTTATTTGTATGCTTGTATGTATACATAAAGTAAGAATAAATGTCTGAAAAGTTTCCCTTTCCGGTAGGTGCGACTTCTCGTTATAACGAAAAACGACTCCCGGAAGGGATAGCATGCCGGATGGTCGCCTTTACCTTCTAAAGCCTTATCCAATGACACTTTAGGGAAAAAGTGTATGAGTAACGAAATGTTTATTTAAGTTCAGTAATGATATTGGAATTTTTTCAATACTTAACTTTCAGTAAAAAATACAGAGGAGAGTAGATGTGATCAATATGAAGTCAGTATTTCATGTATCTTTTTTTTTTCTACCGTTCTTCATTACTGAGTTACGGATCGCTAAAGTAGGGAGATGAAAATTATTTTTTGTTTACAACTATTAAACTATCGTCTCACGTTTATAAATTTAGACATTCTAAACATAAACGACTTTCTATGAGCATTTTTGCCGTGTTACTTACTTTAAAATAGTCTTACCAAGATAGGACGGGGGGTTGGAGCCGGGATATACGGGACAAGGTTAAAAGCTGGTATCCCGATAAGTCTAGGGAAATACGCAACGGTATTTCAGGCTGAAGTAATAGCCATACACTGTTGCATAAGGGAGACAATAGAACAAGGTACTGTCAACCAGTCGATTGCCATTTTCTCTGACAGTCAAGCGGCAATAAAAGCAATCACTTCCATGAAATCAATTCCATATTAGTGTGGGACTGCTTGGCGGCCCTTGGGGCCAGCATGGGTGCCAGGACACGAGGGGCACAGATCAAATGAAAAGGCAGATAAACTGGCCAAAGAAAGCGCGTGGAAGCCCCAATAGGACCTGAGCCCTTCTGTAGCATGGAAAAGTCATGCATACGAGCAGCCATTAAAGAATGAGTGTAAATAAATCTCTGGAATATTGGAGGAATCCTCCAAGACAAAGATAGGCCAAAAAGTTTATTAAAAAACGATCGGCCAAATTCACGGACATGATAGACATATGAGTCTAATGGGCCTAGCAGAGGACGCAACTTGCAGGTTATGTCAAGAAAAAGAGGAAACCCCAGTTCACGTATTGTGCCACTGTGGAGGCCTAGCGAGACTGAGATTCCAAGTTCAGAGAAGAACAGCTACATAAAAGGGTTTCTTATCAAGGCTATGGCGTCTGGTACAAGGGACAAAGCTGGATGAGGTATACTATAAGGAAAGTATTCTAGAAATACCACAATAGGCCTGAAAAGGTCCTGGTGGCAAAGGCCAAATAACCAGCTCCTCTATTTATCTATCTACCTGTCTACTTTAAAGTAAACATTTCATGAAGTTTCAATTTTTTTTTCATCTTCTGATATAGGAAAATTTTTACAGCTTGAGTTAAATTTTTTTCTAATTAAACTAAACACAGTTTTAGTAATTGTAGACATAAACGACGATTTTCTTTTAAACAATGGTGGAAGCGCTTGCGATGTGTTTTACCGAATAAAAGCGCATATTTCTGTGAAACCATTAATTTTATCAAATAGAAACAAGAGTACCTTTTTCTTAGATAAACAATTGGGACAACTACTGATAATATTTACAGTTTACGTCATATTTAAAAAAAAAATTGGGATGTCAATCCTTGGGCATAGTTTGTTCCATACCTTCTAGGAGGTAGACGTAGACGTACTAAGCTAAATTAAACAGATTCATCTGTTTTGTAAACCACCAATATTTTACTGATAGTTTAAAGTATATAAATAAAGGTTAATTTTTATCCCTCTATTTTAGCGGCCCGTAACTCAGTAGCGAAGGCCTGTGGAAAAGACATATGGTGTACTGGTACTACTTTGACTTAGTCTAACCATCCTCTGAATTTCTGCCCTGAAGTTCTGGGCACTCTGGATGTATATGACATAGTAAAATATATATACAAAAGTTGATCAAAAGTTGAAATTCCATTGTTGTTGGACTTAAATAAACATTTTTTGATTCTGGCAGTTTTCCCCAAAATGATTTGAATGTAAATGATGTTAATAATTGTTAAGATTTGGCAGGCTTATTCTAGAGGTCGAAATCTGCCACATATAAAAAATGTAAACAATTTTACCTACATCCAATTTTCATAAGAATTGTGCGGGGTATTTTAATATCTACTTCTTCAAAGGAACGAACTTTCGGTTGCTAAAATACGCTGTAATTCATTCACGGCTTATGAATTTATCTCGTGGAAGTAAGGACAGCCAAGTTTTTTTTTTTATACATTTATTTAACGTCGGCCTATTTCCGCTACTGAGGCCTAACACCGACGCCTGTAGACGAGCTACCCCCAACCAGGAATTTTGCCGAACCTCTTCCCTTAAGAAGAGTAGGGATCTTTTACTTGCCTAATATTTAATAGACAAGGGACCGACGGCTTTACATCCCCTCCGAAGGATGGTATATCTCCTATACAACCCTCGCCTAAGGTTGTATAGCTTCCGCGCATACACTGATATACAAGCCGCTGGAAGATGTGTGAGGCGAGAACGCGGTTTCCGTTGGAATGGTCACCAATCCAAGTACTAACTGCGCCTGCCGTTGCTTTACATCGCATACCGAAGTATGTACATAGTAAAGACGCACCTATGCTCGCCCCAGACAGCCAAGTTAGATATTATAAGTTTCATTTTAATATAAAAATTAACTTAAAGCAATATGTCACGATATGATTCAGCAACCCATTCAACGAACCTTCCATTTACTGTAACTTCTTCTTGCTATTCTCACTTCCTAAAAAATTTTAAATCTTTAACACTTTCGTGATCCCTTCTGCGTTTCTGTTTGTTTATTGTTGTTTTCTAAATTTCCTTTTCACCAACCACATCCTATGCTATTGAAATCAAGATTTACCTTAAATCTGAACGTCAACAAAATTATATACTTGGCAGTTGAGATGCTAAAGTGTATACGAACTTAATTGAAACCGTATAAAAACTAAAAGCCGGCAAAAACAGTCGGCATCTCTTTATTGTACACGGGCGGAGGTAAATAGAAATGCTTGTCATAAAAAAATGATAAGATTTTCGGGCGTTGTTATATTATGTTATTATATTATCCTCTGTTTCAAATGGTCTCCAGAAAGCCATGGTAAATTAGTAAATAATTAAAATATTTCACCTTTTATATAGTAGTAAATATTTATAAATATGAACAATAACTAACTAAAATCCTACGCTTGATATTATAATAGGTATTTATGCACTGCACTGGTACATTGACAGCACACCTCATCGACTTCTGAGAAACGATTTACGAGTTTTTTTATGCTAGTAGACCTGTCCGTTTTATTATCTTTAAACCAGTGCAGTCGTAGATGGTTTATTCAGGCTGATTACATTGCCAATCTCGGACTCGCCTGCACAGTTTCAACTACCGTTCGAATCTCGATACCATTGCTAAATATATAGGACAAAATATCAAGCACGGTGTAGTTGTCTCGAACGGGTATCTTTTTTTAGCTTTTTCCCGTATCAACTACCCAAATTGAATTAGTGCGTGCTTACCTTTATTAGTCTAAAGTTATAATTGTTTTAATCCTCCTCTTTTTGTAATTTTTAATTATATCACCTATGCGAAAGGTGTTAAATTTTTTTTGTCTACTTACTGTTTCGCCAGACCGTATCTACCCTATCCAGCCTTCCATCTACCACATAGCTTTGCATTTCGGTTTAATCGTTGGTTCCAGACTAGATTCAGTGGGAACATTTTGTATTATAAAGTAAATAATGTTATTTTGAATTAAATACGATTCAGCTACTGAGTAATGAGTAAAATATTAAACATATTTCCTTTTAGGATAGATCAAATTGGTTACACTGGAGAAAAAATTTGTTAATATAAATTCAAGAGCTTGAAGGACAAAAACTGGGTAGTCTAAAAAATTCAATATTGACTAAGTACCAATAAAACGCACGGTGTCCAGTGTCCACTTATATTACTATTCAGGTCTCATGCAGATGACAAATGATTTAGAGAAGCCATTCTTATTACATATATCATTCTAAATTTTATAGAGGAAAATAATATGTTACATTAGAATTTAGGTATGCAGATATTATCCCGTGATACGCGTATTAATAATTATTATCATCCATTTTAAAGTATAGACAGGGTTTTGCGAAGTTATACTGACCTGATCTAATTGTAACATTTATATACTGATTAATTTCTTGTGGTGTGAATTAAACAAGTATTAAGACAAAAGTAAATATTCAATTAAGGGTATCGCCCCCATAAGACAACAAGTACATAGCTTCTCCTAAATGTTGAAAGCTTTTTTAAAAATATTAGGAACTATAACGAATTCTGTTCATCTATTTAGATTACCCTATCCTTGTTCACACGTCCACTAGGCACACAAAATGTTTTTTATTGATGGCCTTATAAACATATCTAAAATCACCTTCTGTAACAAGACATTACAAATTTTACATATTTAATGTTTATTTTTGGTATAATAGCATTTTAATCTTCTAAACAAATATATTTCTACAATTTTATACAATTTTTATCTGTGATTTCTGATTTATTATGAATTTAGCTATCCTATTATTAATTGTTATTTCGAATTTCGCTGCATTTTAAAACGGAACTTCAATATGGTGGCCAAAATGCTTCGGTGGTGATTCAAGGGCTTATAAAATTAGCTCACTTAGAAACAAAATTATAAACTCTCAACATCTATCAATATTTACATTTGACAATTGGTGCAAACTTCTTTATATCGACTTTTTGAAAAAAATATTCTTCGCAAAAATGTTTTGAGCATCTGTGAAACAGAGCAAAGCAATGTACACGATCAGTTTATTTTCAAGTTATAACAGGATGACCTGCATATGTTTCTTTGAGCGTAGTTAATTTTGTTATTGTTTCTTATGGCATTTACGGTCGCCATTTTTTAGTTAACGATGATTTTTTGGATTTGCGGTAATGGAGAGTCAGTTTGGTCCGCCATGGTAACCTCATTAGAAGACAAGACCTATGACAGAGCAAAACAATATCCTTAAAAATATCATTACTAATTGTTATAAAATAATGCAGGGGTGTCATCACGACCTTAAACTACTAAGAGTACAAGTGCATGGTATTCTTTCCAATTAAAATATTATATTTTTCTACCACTGCTGAAAAGATGGTAGAGATTAAGGCAAAAATAATCATGAAGAATCATGAACTGAAATAAAATTTGGGGGTTGCCATTAAAAGAAAATGAGTTTTGACAGTTATTGGAACGCAAGTTAAGTGATATTTCTTTATCGCCCTGTATGATTATGTTTGCTTCAGTTTATATTCACTTTTAATCTCTACCGGCTCTCCCAAAATGTACATCTCTACAATTTGACTTAATTAACATGACTCTGATATTTATATCTGTTTTTAAAAGGTTTGCATCTGTCAAAAGAAATTTTAAAAATTGAGTAATACCTAAACCGTTATAGTAGTAGTGTTCCATTTAAAATAACGAAGCTTGTTGCCACTTCTATGATAACCGAAAGTGGCATAAACATATAAAAAATGTAGTAGTTTCGAAAATACAGACTAAGGACTTGGTGACACACTCTGTATGAGTTAAACATTGACAATTTTAATAAAATCAAATAGTTTTTATTATTCAGCAAATGCCTGAAAATATCAACGTACCTATATATCCAAAATAAAAATGTATGTTTTAAAATAGTATTGATAATAAAATTAATTTCAAATTCTTTTTTAACTATAAGCAACTAAAAAATAATTCAAAAGTTTCGTTATAAATGGCATTTTCTTGTTGTAAGAGATAATACACATATAACGAGTTATTTTGAATTTAAACGTAGAACACCAGATTACACCATTGTAGAGAATATAAAATATTATAATAAAAATTTAAGAAACTTGTAAAGTGGAGAATGATATCAGATTTGTTCAAGGTGATCTTATGTTGGCTCTTAGAGTCTATGTAGATACATATCGTTGTAGTAGATTTTATAGAGAAAAATTTGTTTTAAAAAGCTTAATAAAACACCCCAACAAGGGTCGGCATCTTTCGTGTTGGTCACAAATTCGGGCCCCATAAGTGGAGGTAAGATGGATTGGTCAGCAATACACATGCCAAAATCTAAAAGTTTGATTGTTGTTCGAAAAAATCTTGCTTTCTTACATTTTAGGAAACGTGGGTAAAATACATAAACTATTTTAAAGCAAACGGTTATTTTCGTCGATATTTTTTAATAGATCGAGAATAGGATGAGTCGAAAGCTTCTAATATAGCAACCGAATATTTTAAGATTGTTAAATTTTTCACTTAAATAATATTTTCAGTGAAATAAAAAGTGCGACTTTTGTTTTCATTGACTGCCAGTAAAGTTTTTATACCTTCTTTCTAATTTTAACTTTTCCAATAAATCTGTATTCCGTGAAATATCATATTTATTAAAATATGAAGAAAGTCAGTAAAGAATAAAAAAATACATCAAATAAATAACAATTTTGACTCTTGATTTTGATGTACGTGACAGTTCAAATTGTAGCATTTTAAGATGACGTAGATATATTTTTTTTAAATATTGACCATTTTTGCATTTAAAAAAATGGTTATAGATAAATCAAATTTTAAGAAATTAAAACCATTCAAATACCAACGTTTCAGCACACTTTAATAGTTCACGAATAACGAACAATATATATATATATATATATATATATATATATATATATATATATATATATATATATATATAATTCTATGGTGTATATTTGCCAAGATATTACAACTTTTGCATTTCAGTATATTAATAAGGAACAAATTAATTGACTTGAATTCGAAGTGGTCGTTTCTAAATGTTCATATTTTTTTCGAATCAAACCCATGAATCAAAACCATTAAAATACTATTAAAAATTGAAAAATCATTGTGAATAAAGCATTACGCACGAGATTGCATGTGCTGGGAAACATACAGGTTGTCTCTCGAGTTGTTCAAAAATTCCTGTTGCTAACTATAACTAAAATTAGTATTTTTTAAAAATATGAAAGACGTTCCTATAGACATAATATGTGTGCGGAGCGACAGCAAATAAAGCTTGTAAGCTTGTGTAATAATGGAAATGCAGATAGAAAAACATTCAGATTCTGCTGACCTAACACAACACACACACACACACACACACACAACCTCCCCCCCTCCCCCAAATTAATTTCTGCCAATGGCACTGGGTACTTTGTTGCTAAGTAATATATTAAATTACTAAAATGTAATTGATTGTATGCGTAAAGATTCCACTATTAATTCTCGTACCTTTTAACTAGCATCTAGCCATAAAGAAACTGTTAAAAAGTCTCATTTTCTAACAAGGGACGGGATTTAAAATTCGAATTGTATATGTATCTGTAAACCATTGAGGAAGTAATGATCTTTCTTCAGACAGATTTGTGGAAGACTGGGTCTTCAGATTCTCCTAAGATCATTGTAGACTCCTGAATATAAGTTGTTGATGGACTCCATGTATTGGTATTTTTGTTTCCATATGATTTATATCAAGTCGAATTCGGATCCGCATATTGGATGCTCTTGTATTTAAGAATCCTGATATTGAAACGTCATTAACAATCTTAGAAATCGTTGGAACACTATTTAACTATACGTTGAATTGAAAAATGGAGGTTTTCTCAATTTTGGCTCACAAATACCTATACCGACAGTATAGTATGTGTTGGTCTCAATCGCCAAATTCGCTCTATCGAAATTTTGTTTATATCCTAAGATTGAGTAAGTCAACATTCGTAATCAGTGAAACATGTCCATGTTTCGCAGATTGAGTTTGAAACAATAGTCAATTCTCGATTTGAGTCGTTAATTACATAAATTCCGATTCTCCGGTATTTAGACAGTTTAAAATGCACAATTTGCAGTTAGCATAAAATACGGCCATGTACTGCAATTATAGTAAATAACATATATTTATTATAATCTAACTGAACTAGTGTATCTCTAGTATCTCCGCTTTTATTGCGTTATGTGAATGTGCGGGGTGTATGACATGATTGCAAGGCTTCTTCGTTTTGTTATAGTTTATGACTGCGGCTTAGAAGATAATGGATAATTCAACAGTAGCATCTTCTATAAAAAAGGGATTTTCGATATTAGTAATAATAACTCAACTGATTTAATACAATACTATAAATAATTTTAACATTTTACTAGCAGAAGAGAATTGCATTCAAGTTGTCACATGATTAAATCAAAAAATGAAAAATATTCCCTATATTACCGTCAGTTGAACCGATTTGAAATGGTGAATATTGGGGGTAGACAAATTAATTCAGAAGAGGAATTACTAATCAAATTCTATAAAGTATTATTGCAATACCACGTTATAATAAATACTGGAATAAGCTCATAAGGACACAAGATATAAAACACCTCTAGGCATGGAGAATGAAATTAGCAAGAAGCACTGTACTGTTATTAGCATCTATCTTCTCAGTAACAGTTAAAAAGGGATCGGTTGCTAACCACATTCATTTGAATTTAACAAGCAGGGTCAGGTCTTAGACCATTCGCGCTAATGCACTGATAATAACTTTGCAAAAACTATTCTTGCATTATGAAATAGAAGATACTGTCTATCTCCTAGTTAACGAAAATGAGATAGTGGAGCAAGTACGTGTATATCATGTAAAGTTTGATCGAGCTTTAATCACGTTGCGGAATTCACATTTCTCCGCTTCACTCTCCAATTTATATTTTAATGGAATTTTAATAAATAATCTGCAGCATTGGTGATAATTTTTGTACAGATTTGTAAACAGAAAGTGAATATATGCCTGCCTTTAACAATTGACAAGGCCGCAATATAGTCAGTTTTACTAGGTGCTAATTGCAAATTGTGCATTTTAAACTGTTTAAATGCCGAAGAAACAAATTGATCCAAATTTATGTAATGAACGACTATACTCAAATCGGGATTTTATTACTATTTCGTACTAAATCTGTGAAATATCAGTATCTTTCGCGGATTACGAATATTGCTATACTCAATCCTCGACGATATACACCGAGATATACACAAAATTTCGGCATTTGGGTGAATTCGTCAATTGAGGACAACATATACAGTATATACTACACAAATATAATTAGTTCTACAAGCACATTCATCCTATTACGGCACGTAGTTTAAAAACCTTCTCAATCCACCGTTGAAGAACATATTGTTGACAGCGGCCTACGAGTATCAGTATCTTGTTGTAATTCCTCTAGGAAATACAAAATTATTGGTCCTTAACAATTTGTAGCTGGCGACAATTGATGTTGCCTATTTAGGTATGGATTGCAACCTTGTATGTCTCCACGTTGATAAATTCCCAAAATAAAAAACGCGTCCTATTAAGTACGGATTTTTTAATGCGTCCTTTACCAACATTATTCACTAAAAAATTCTACCTGTGGCACTTCCAGTAAGCCAGGGACACTCCAATCCAAACCCCCACAGCTTACACACTTACATATAGTTAGGAAGAAACATGTAGGAGACTGTTATTTCCATAATTAGCACAAAAAGTTAAACCGAAGCGTGCCGCTCAAAGTGCCGCGTTTTTTGCTTTAGGAGTCCAGTCGGCTTGTGGGTATAACAAAAAACGCGGCTCTTTGAGCGGCACGCTTCAGTTTAACTTTTTGTGCTAATTATGGAAATGTAAACAGTCTCGTATATGTTTCTTCCCAACTATACATGCACGCATTGAACACATAAATAAATACTTAGCAACGCATGGAAATACCATAAGATGCCGGCCCCAGTGCTGATAAATTTAGTGTAAATCAAACGTTACATGTTGACTGATTGTGTAAACAAATACTTGTTTATTTCTAGATATCATTTCTCTCTACTAGAAGGTGTATATCTATCGTAGGTGCAATAAGTGTACGATACTTTACACCAGTCAGTGACTGCATAATGTTTTCAAATAAAATTAATTAAATACATTTCTCAAATTTATGCTAGGAAATGTTCAATTACTGTTACATTTTTGTATAATTTTATAATTCTTAAAATGTGTAATATGTAATTTTTAATAGCAGCTAGTGTTCATATGAGGCGGTTACAGATTGTGGTCGAAATTATTATTGTTATGGCATTCTGATAGGTAGGATTTCAGAACATAGAAGAAAAAAGTGAACGAAAACAGAGTTTTATTCCACTGGCGCGTTGGTGAATTTTTGATTAGCTATTAGTAGGTACATTGCACGCGGTTGTACACAATTTGTGGTTCATTATGTTTATTATCATTTATAGATTTTCTTACATGTCGATTGATTCAAAAGACCATATGTACACTAATCGCTAATTGTATTTTAATTTTTA
Organism: Leptura quadrifasciata; assembly: GCA_963675555.1. Classification (NCBI taxonomy): domain Eukaryota; kingdom Metazoa; phylum Arthropoda; class Insecta; order Coleoptera; family Cerambycidae; genus Leptura; species Leptura quadrifasciata. The sequence goes on from OY776673.1 coordinate 174,327,439, forward strand.
ACTAAGGCTAATAAATGAACAATACATGTAATTATTCCTTGTAAATATTCCTGTATGGCTAATGTAAATATTATATGTGCATTTTAAGCTAGGTATGTACTAGAAATCTTAATGATATTATGATGATGATGTTAATTTTTGGTCTAAGTGGCTAAGAAAGTTGTTAACACTAAACCAATTTGTGTATTTTTATAAAATGTACTAAACTAAATCCAGTGATGTTTGAGATGTATTTCATTGTAATAGGAGACAAATAAAGTATAAAGTTATAATACACTATTTTCTTTATGAAAACCCTGCGATAGTATAGTGTCAGATTACTGTTTATGGTTGTATACTGATCTGAAGAAACTCATATAAAGCCGTATCACGATCTGAAGTATTACTGCAGCCTTTGATAAGATTTTGCCAAGAATCCCGCCAAGAATACTCCGTAGTATACTCGTTATTCTATTCTTAAGGTCAGGCAACTTAGAATAAGATGACTTGTATAGCGGGTTGCAGATGAATACATCGTTTTTTCCATTCCTTTTGTAGGTACTCTAAATAATTTCGAAGTGGAGGAAATGTTTAAACCGACAGGAAATGATGGAAAAGTTAGTAAAGATAAACGTAAAGAATAGTTTGTCTTAGTCAGCAGACCAGGAAGTCATCTTACTTCCTGTAGATGCATTTCAAGGATTAGAAACAATGAGAAAATGTTAAAATCTATAATCCTTGGCTGGATTCTGAAGGGGACTACCATAGAGATATAAAATATGGTTATTGAAGATGGAGTAATACATGTATGTTAAAAATTATAAACTCCAGTCTAGAGCGCCATTGCTCTCGTCTGCGTGAACTCCAGCAGGCAGAGATTTTGAATTATATAGATTACTTTACATATCTGCAATTTGACGGTTTTATTTAATAAACGACTTCCGTTCTGAAATATCTCATCCAAAGCAATAAATAACAATTTCCATCCATCCAATCGATTACAACTCATAATTGCAACAGCAATAATAATAAATAATAAAATAAAATATATAATTTCCACTGATCTATATAGATCAGTGATAATTTTATCGTTGATATTTATATACAGATGTGAAATTATGAAAACAACCTGCAGAGATAACTACTTAAATAAATATTTATAAAAATAAACAGTATTAAAATATTAACACAAAATAAAACAATAACGTTCTATTGTATTTACCCAAAATACAGCAAATGTGAAATACGCCATGCAGTTTATTAATTGGCTTTCCAATTGTCAGTATATCTGGTAATACCCCAGTTATTAGAGTAAAAAAGGTATGAAAAATTGCAAAAGTTTTCAAATTTTGGGACAACACTGGAGAAGATAAAAAGATAACAAATTCAGTTTTTCACCCTTTTCTGTTCCTTGGAACATTGTTAAATTAACAAAAAACGTGAATTTGTAATAAACTTTGAAAAAAATTCCGAAGTTTATGCAAACTTGGAGAGCATTTTAATAATTATTAGACATCTTATATCATGTTTGCACCCTGCTACGATGACCAATCAATCAATCAATCAATCAATAAGGCTTTATTTCTTCTTTTAATATAAAAAGTACCTCCCCAGAACCCACACCGGGTCCGACCGTGCAACCACCGCGCCAATGTGGTGACAGATTGCATGGCCGGGCGGAGTGGGACTGATTCGGCTAAAAAGAAAATTAAAACAACTAAACCTAGGCTCCTTCCGTCGCAGACGGATTATAAAAGGTGTTAAAATTAGGAACATGTTTAAAGAACAAACAACAAAACTGAATAAAAACTACATACTAAATTAAAACACTTGCGCACTGATCACTTTTAATTTCGTATCTGACGCTATATAGCACTTCAATTTGAACGAGGCGCCTTCCGCGAGATAAGTCAATGCTGGGCCTGCACATGGCTGACCTAAACTTTGATTTTAAAAAATTTGGGTTGTTGTTGTTTTGATTCCCTAAAAAATTGTGAAGCGAAATGAATTTAGAGATAAAAATGTACAAAAAAATAACAAGAAAAAACAAACGCGACAAAAAGGTTACAAACGGAAAGGAAGAGAGGGACAGGAAAGATTTAAAGGTACAAAAGGTACGAAATATCAGTAAAGGTGAATAGGGTAAGCTACGATGACCGGAACATTGCAAATAGTTGTTATTCACCAAGGCCATGGCCGTGTCAGATAAAAATACTGTGAAAAAATCTCTCGGGTTAAAAAAAATTATGCAAAACTACAAGCGGGTATATGACCATATTCTGCCGTATAAACAATCATTTGCATAACTTTTGCATTTTTTTTCTCGACAAAGTAAGTATATCAAAGTATATAACAACTAAGTATTTGCAATATTCCGGTCATCGTAGCAGGGTGCAAACCTGACAGAAGATGTCTAATAATTATTAAAATGTTCTCCAAAATTTGCAGACCGGAATTTTTTTCAAAAAATTATTACAAATTTGCGTTTTTTGTTAATTTAAGTAATAATGTTCCGGGGGGCCGAAAAGGATGCAAAACTGGATTTGTTATTTTTTTACCTTCGCCAATATTGTCCAAAAATTTAAAAACTTTTGGAATTATTGTTGAACATTCCATTATCGAAGTCCGTAATGACTGGCCTATAACGCATCTCAAGGCTTATCATATATTGCCTTGATAACTTAAAATAGATATTGCTGTATTTTGATATTGACAACTATATTTAATCTAAATGGCAGCTAACTTATTAGATGTATGCTGATTACATAGTAACGTAACGTATGTTACTTCGAGCTGATTTTGCATTGAGATTATATTACAATATCTTGCCATTTTTAATGTAATTTTGGATCTTCAGGGAACAAATGAAGGGAAAATTTGTATTTACTAGCATAGATGGAACACTGACAAACAGAACTAAACATTCTCGATTTGGCGGACACATATTTTTGTTAACCATTAGCATAATTTTATCCGTCAAACTAGCTCGACAAAATAATATTTTAATGCATTTTTTAGTTGAAAAATCTAGTGAACTTATGCAGTTATCAGGCCAACAAAATTAAGCTTCTTCCATTAAAACTCAATAGCAAATTCGTCATTCACAAACCAAGAGGTTATACCGTCAAAATGTAGATGTCGCCCATTCTGTGGTTTTTCGTCTATTTTACCTCGATTCATGCCACAGTACAGTACACTCCTGTCCACTATAAGATTTCCGTCCACGCACATCGCACAAGGTAAACCTTGGCACAAGATGGTAGCACTTTTATGATAAAATCGAAATAGAGTTAGATCAAATTTTGAAAGCTGAAATTATATTTCCACAAGTGCCTATGTTGCTGTTTACATTTCTTCAACCCTTAACCTCAAAAAATGAAAAATTTCGAAAGCATTAACACGTAAAATGTAAAGTTGAACCCCAAATTTTATTGGTTTGTGAGTTGAACTGTCCTGTTTACCGTTATATAATTAGAATCTGCATTTTTAGGAGTCAGAAATGGACCTAGAAAGCACGGTGCTGAAATTGGCTTTATACAGTCGTGGTTGTCTCATTCTCATCCAGTATCTTGCTAATATTACGATTCCGGATCATGAGGCTGGTGTTTTTCTATACCCGAAAATAAATTCTGAATATACATTAACTGACAAAATAATTAACCATTTCTTAGGAGGTTTCCTTCGATGGGACGGACATTATTTTATTCATATAGCAAAGTATGGTTACACATATGAAAGCACCATAGCCTTTTTTCCAGTTTACCCAATTTTTGTAAAATTTGTTAGTTTCATATTATACCCTCTGGTTCCTTTAGTGACTTTCGATACAATATTATTATTAGTTTTTGTAGGTGTGAATATAATTTTATTTATATTCTCTGTTAAGTTAATTTACAAAATAAGTAATTTAATTTTTGATAAAAAAACAGCATATAAAACTGCTGTACTTTTTTGCTTTAATCCTGCGTCAGTCTTTTTTATAGCGCCATATAGCGAAAGTATGTTCAGTTATTTAACATTCCAGTCGATACTAAACTGTTTGGTATTGTATAAAAAATATTCAATAACAGATTATAAGGTGCAATACAGTGATATTTTGTATTTACTACCTATATGCTTAAGTACAGGAGTTAGATCAAACGGCATATTGAACATAGGTTTTTTTGTGTATACTTGCATATGTCTATTTTTAATACATTTTCCGAGAAGTAATTTTATATCAAAATTACTATATTCGGTCAAATACTTATGTATAACCTCTGTTTTGTCAGTCATTTGCCTAATACCATTTGTTATTTATCAGATATATTGTTACCAAAGGTTTTGCACAACGTATGACATAGAATTTCCTAAAAATGTAGTGAGTTATGGGGAAAAGAATAATTTGATATTACCTGGACAGTTTAACAAGCATAAACAACCCTGGTGTCATAATAAAATACCTCTGGCATATTCTTATGTACAGGACCATTACTGGAATGTTGGACTGTTTAGATATTACGAACTAAAACAAATTCCAAATTTTTTATTAGCTGCACCAATATTATTCATTATAATAAAGTACTGCAGTCAGCATATATGGTACAATTTTAGCAACAATATTTGGAATATATTTAGCTTCGACAAATTATTTAAAAAGAATGGGAAATCATCCGATAATGTATTATTTATGCCTGAATTAAACGTTTTTGTTATTCATGCTTTGTTTTTATCAATATTCTGCTCCTTATTCATGCATATCCAAGTATCGACAAGAATGCTTTGTTCAGCCACCCCTCTATTTTATTGGATTTGTACCATTTACTTAAGAGACTGTAAAATGGGAAATGTGAAAGATGCAATTTTTCATGGTTCCTTGAGACAGCGTGTTATTGAAATCTATTTTGTGAGTTACTTTGTTTTTGGAACTATATTGTTTTGTAATTTTTTACCTTGGACATAAAAGTGTACAATTTGAAATTTGTTCTTTTTACTCTTAGATAGATAAACAGTGATTGCTTGTATAACTGGATACAAATGACATTTCAATTTCAAATAGTTTTATATGTATATAAACCCTTTAAGATATTTTGAACTTATTGTCTAGTCAAAATGTATGTCAGGTACTAACAAGCACTATAAAATATCTAGCTCAGCCGGAGTACGTGTTTTCTTATGCTTAGAATTTGACGTTTCACGAGAATCTGTAGCAAGACTCGTGCACATAGAATAGAATAGAATTTATTCGTCAGTTCAAGTTTGACATTTTTACAGAGCACAAACTTATAAGACTAGTCAAAAGAGAATGATATTTTGTAAGTTATGTTATAAAAAGTTTACATTAAAATTAAACTAAATTACGAACACCACATTAAAATCATTTAAAAATTCCTCGACAGAGTAAAATGCATTATTTTTCAAATGTTCAAACAGCACATTCTTAAAAGTTTTAAAGTTCTCACTATCGTTGTATATTCTAACAAAGTGATTAAAGCAGATGATACCTTGATATGAAGGTGAGTTTTGGCCTATTCCTAATCGTGAAAGAGGCAATCTTAAATCGCTACCAGTCCGGGTGTAATAGTTGTGTGTCATATTGTTTCTAGTATATATAGTGCATAATTTTTCTTTGTGTCCAAGGTTAATAACCTTGTAAATGTAAAGACATGGCAACGTCAGTACTCCTAGATTTCTGAATATTTGTTTGCAAGATTCGCAGGGGCTTGCTCCTACACAACATTTAATTATTTTTTTTATTTTTTTTTATACATATGAGCTGAATTTCCCCAGAATATCAAACCATATGATAGTAAGGACTGGACTAGACCGTAATAGGCTAATTTTAATACATCTAATGAAACCGTTGGACGCAATTGCCTAATAACAAAACAAACACTACTTAATTTTGAGACTACATTGTTTATCTGCTTTTCCCATGTTAATTTTTGATCTATGATCGTTCCTAAAAATTTGGTTTTCATAACTTGTTCGATTCATTTATGATTTATTTTTATTAGTGGACAACAATTGTAACTTATGTTTTTTTGTTGAAATAACATGAAAAATGTCTTGCTCAGATTGAGTGCCAACCCATTATTAATGCACCAGTGATATCTCGTTTGCACACAGATTTGACGTGACTATTCAGTTTAGTAAAGTCTTTTTTAGAAATAATTTGATTTGTATCGTCTGCATAAAGAATCATTTTGTCTGATGATGGGCATGAAGGCACAATATCGCTCATAAATATTAAGAAAAATAATAGCGCCAGTACCGATCCCTGGGGTACCCCTGTAGTAACTGGTGCTGGCCGTGACTTATAGTTATCTATAGTTACAATCTGTGACCTATCGTTTAGATAGTTTGTGACCCCCTCTAATACCGTTGTGGTATAGTTTTTCCAAAAGTACAGTGTCGAAGGCCCTACTCAGATCGAAGTAAAGAGCTACCGGAATCTGTTTATCATTGAGATTCGTATATATGTTAATGCAAAGTTCTTTAATCGCAGTTTCGGTCGATCTGTTATGTCTAAACCCGTGTTGACAGTTTGGTATTAATCTATTCTGTTCTATGAAGTTAGTTAGTCTTGTATTAAAGCTATAGTCTATAATTTTTACAAATTGTGATTGCAGACTCACGTTTCTATAGTTTGTGGCCTCACTTTTAGACCCTTTGTGTTTAAAGATTGGTACAGATTTGGATTTTTTCAATGCGTCGGGATATGCACCAGTACAAAATGGTACATCTGTTATGTGGGCTACAGGGAAGGAAATTATATCGCTTACTGCTTTTAAGGGTACCGTGCATTTCATTGATTCCTGGAGCTGGTTTTTGTGTGACCTTATTGATAATATTCTGAATTTCGCATGGGGTGGTAGGATGCAGAAAAAAAGTGGATGTTGCATATATTTCTGGTACATATTATTTCTCTTGAAATTCCCTTTAAACAATGTTTACACCATCAAAAATATTTGTTTGGCAGTGTAATTAATTACATTTCATATTAAACTGGAACTGGGCTAAGTACCGAGAAATTGTACTCGACTACCAACTACTTAGTATTTTTTCCAAATAAATGACATATATTTTTGAATGTATTATTGATTACATGTACTTAGAGTACTCGGATAACAAGTACCCTCTATGAGTACATACACAGTGTGTCTCACTTCATACTAAGAGAACCCTATAACTTAGCTGTTTGTAATTGGATTTTATTTATGTTTCTAAAGCACATGCTACCCATTAGGGTAGAACTGTTACTCAATCTCTAAATCAGGGCCAACTATGATTTTTTTAAACCGAAATTTTGCAAAAGTAATGTTAGCAGTAATTGAAATAGAAGAAAAGTTTTTTGGAAAAGTTGATCAGAAAAATTATATAAGTTCAGATATGAAGTTTCATTGCTATGAATGCCGCTCATCATATAACAAACACCATTTAATAAAAATTATTATTATTATTTTGTAAACTTTGAATTATCTGAAATATTTTTCCACAAGAAAATTGTTTTTTTTTTATTATGATTCGATACTTTTCTTAATTCTTCAGGAGATATCGATATTGACAGGCTTGCAAAACTCTTTTACACAATTCTTGTTTTGTCGTATGTCTATAGATAAAAGTTAATGGGGGTAATATCTGGAGATCTGTGGAAGGAAAGTCTCAAAGTGCATTTACATTCTATCCTTTTTTATGAAAATGATCAAACCATTGCCTCGCAATCAAGGCATTGTGTACTGGTGACCATCGTGTTGGAAGTGAATAAATATTTTAAGTTTCCCTCAAAATAAAAAGGGCCAAGGAGTTCCCAGAATACCACACCATATATTCACTTTTTGGGAGTACTGAAATCTGCAGTTGATTACTCAATTTGGATAATCTGCAGCCCAGTATCTACAATTTTGTGACGAAACCACACTATTACTAGTAAATGTGGCTTTATCTCAAAAGAGTATTTCCAAGATACTGTGGTCCTCTACAAAAGATTTTGCAGCCTATAGAAATACTCTAATCTTCTTTCTAGACCCCCTTTTTGCAATGTGTGAAGAAATCTCGGCTTGAAAGGTTTTGGGTCTGCAATAGCAATGCCAGATCTTGTTTCTTGATAAATTTAATTCCCGAGCAATTTCTCTTAGACTTACTCATGGGTTTCCATTAATAATACCCTGTATATCATCTGGATACCTTCTGGTTGGCTTCACAATAGTGCTAGTTTAAATTAATTTCATATTAAGGTCAGCAACAATGCTAAGATGTACTTTAGGACGGTCGGGATGTCTCATATTGAATATTGTAGTAAACTCCCTGAAGGAACGAACATTATCCTCAACGAGGCAAATAATTTCCCCTTTTTTTGGAATGGAAATTGTAAACACTCAATCTAAATTAATAACTATTCACTACAATAATTTGAATTGAGTGTTTACAATTTCCATTCCATTCTGGAGTCCTGTATGCTGTATAAGACTTAGGATAGTGACTTGTTGTTTTTAGATAAAATGTACTTATGACTTAATCTTAACAAATAATTTATATGACAATAAGGATTTCTTTATCGTATGTGGTGATATACATGTTAACTTAGCGAGAGAGATAATTATGAAACTACACATATTCTTAATTTATTCAACGAGTCATAGAATAATTTGTTACTTTAAAAAAATTGCTCAAAAATGAGAATTGGCATGAAATGCACAACATAACTTTATAAAAAAATTGCATCAAACACATATCATAAAAAATTATTCAATGATGAATTAAAACGGTTACCTCATCTTGTGTGAATTGCACAAAATTAACAATAAATATTACCCAAACAATGAAGCAATTAAAAATAGGTATCTAAGACAAATTTATACTAATAAAATTAGACTTCCCAAGATAGCCTACAATAATGGACCATAAACCATGCTCAAAATATAATTAAGGAGAGTTGGCGAATAAGAAATATTTTTACTGATACGTGTGATATTTGTAATGTGCCCCAAACCTGATTTTACCAAATTAATATTACAGGACAATGCTATACATAATTTTTACCTATTTCCTACACACCAACTGAAGTTAGAGAACTATTATTTAAAACAAGAAAGTCAGCTGCAGGGATATATAAGGGGTCAGGTATTTAAGACCATCATAGTTAATGAAATATGTGTTCCACTTCGTTAGTTAATGAATCTTTTGCTACCAGCGGCCAACATCCTGATCTATTAAAAATTTAAAAATCTATACCTGTATATACAAAAAACAGGGGATAGAGAATGGACGCATGTAATTACAGAGATATCAGTGTACAGAAACAGTTTGCTAAAGTTTTTGAATTCTGTATTAATTACAGATCAATTAACTATTTTGAATTCTATAAATTGTTAATCTCCAAGCCAATCTGGTTTCAGAAAAAATAAAGCCACAGTAACTGTAATTGAAAGATTATGTTTATGATGCGTTAAATAATAAGGAACAACCATTATGCTTTATTTTTGACCTCCGGTAAAGCTCTTGACGCAGCTGACCGCAATTTGCTCTTGGAGAAACTTTTTAGATTGGGAGTACGTGGACTAGCGCATGAGTGGGTCAACTCTTATCTGGATAGTAGAAAGGAAATAATTGATTCATATAAATCTGATTGCAAGCAAGTGACAACAGATGTACTGCACGGCTCTATCCTCCTTTGCTTTTTTAAAATTTTGTGAATGATATGTCACATTTTTATGTAACACCTAATGCATCAATTGCCTATGCTGATGACATGGACTTTTTAATTTCCAGTAGCTCTTTGGCGACCACAGTTATTCAAGCTAATACATCCGTAGATGAGTTTTCTAATTAATGTTTAAGCAATGGTCTAGTTCTATATATGCTGGTAAAACAGTTTTTATGTCATTCTTGCCAAAGAACGCTGTCCAGAACTCAAGTAATTAGACACAATTTCTGGGAGTAACTTTGGATTATAAAATGACATAGGAGAGAAAATTTATTGAAAAAATTAAGTAAATCATGTTTTATTATTCGATACTCAAGTCCTCTATCTCTCTTAATCTATTAAAATTAGCATACTGTGGTTTAGCCCATTCTAATCTGTCTTATATAGTTTACTTTCCTATGGAAATTGATCACAGATTTCCAAAGTATTTACAGTTCATAAGAAAATTATTTGTTATATGCTTAATCTATCTATGCAAACATATTGTAAAGAGGTATATATAGCCCTATCAATTTTAACTCTACTATCACTTTATATATTTTAATGATATCAAATATAGAAAAAGGAAGAAGGTTTGTTGTATTGTTGTTGTATTATAACTGTGTAAATTCGATTGTTTAGTGTAATGACTATTATTTTTGCGGATTTCAATAAGCAAAACAGAATAAATATAAAGTGATGGTAGGGACATGATTCCTAACAATCCTAACATAATAAACGATGGCCGACAATGTCTCTGTCCCTGCTATAATATTAGCTATCCTAACAATTATTTTCTTTTTTCTAAAAATTTGTATGGCAAAACTAGAGTTTCCCCATAACAAAATACTATAACTTGACTGAGAATGGAAGTGAAAAATAAATTTTTAAAATGCTTATATAAAGTATATCTTTCAGTTGTCTAATTAAAAAAGTTGTATTGCATAATTTATGTCTTAATTTATCTATGTGACAGCTCATCCAATTAGTCTATCATCATTCATCAACGACTATGCCAAGTAAATTGACATTATCTCCATTAAAAAATTTATTGGAAGAAATGTATAATTTTTGAGTCTTGTTCTCATTTAACTTAAATCTACTGTTTGTAAACCACTCTCGGGCTCGTCTTTCATAGGCTTTCGATGTGTCTTTTAAATCTTTAAATGATTATCTGGCCAAATTGGCATTGTATCGATGGCAAATAGAACACAATTAGTAGTTAAAAGAAAGTTATATACATCATCGATATGGATGAACAGTAATAGCTTCAAGGTTGAACCCTGGGAGACACCGTGCCTTACAACCTCGAAATTGGAGGAGATGGTATTAAAGCTGACACACTGAACCCTGTTTGATAACTACAAACTAAAAAGAGAGAGGGCTAAACCTCTTACCGTAATAATTTAATTCTTGTAAAAGAATATCATCAGAGACACAGTTGTTGAAGGCCATAGAGACGTCACACAGTGTTAAGGCTGTAAGCTTGCCCTGTTCAAGGCCTTCGACTGTCACTCACTACTTTCAGCTCTGCTTGTGAAGTCGAATGTTTTGCCCGAAATCTGAATTTGATTTGATTCCATGTACCTGGTAAGCCTAAGTTTTAATATGCTTTCAACAATCTTAGCAAATATCGAGATGATGGAGATTCGTCGGTAATTGTTCCACTTAGAGGGGTCAATTTTTTGAAGATCGGTATGATTTTTGAGTATTTGAATGTCAGGAAAAGCCTATTTTCAAAAATTAAATTTATGAGGCATGTTGATGGTTGTATAATCAAATTATATGTTTCCTTAATTATTTTACAATTTAGGTCATGGACATCAAGAGAGTATAAAATTGCATCGAGTACATCCTCTGTTTTGACAGGAAAAATAAGCAAGAGAGAACTGGAGCGCCTTTGTAGTTGTTTAAAATATGCAAATTATTATCAGGAAGTGTCTTTATTTTGCTAACAGCAATATGCACAAAATAAATTTTTAAAAGCTGTCTTGAGATAATTCAATATTGGGATTAGAAATTTTTTTATGTTCAATATTAATTAATTGCCAACTAGATTTAAACTTATCTTCGATGATGAAGTCGTTATATGCAGCTTTTTTGCATTTATTAGTTGTTATTTTTATTCTTCTTTTATGTTGTCGCAATAAATAATAATAATTTTCCAAAAACTCTTAGGCTTCAGAAAAAGTAATGACTTTAACTCACTACAAATATGTGCTTTATATACCTGTGTATGCATATACACTATATATTTTGACACTTATATCAAGCTAGGTACCATTTATTTTTATAATTGAGGACGCCTTAAATAAACAAAAATAATAAATAATTTTTTTTATTAATTTACAGTTTGTCCAATTGTTCGAATGTAGTAATTAAGAAATTACTACTGATTAACTTAAAACCAATATGACAGGTGTATAATAGCCAGCATAGGAATGTTAAAATAATAAAAAAATATATGAAGGTAAAATTCAAATGTTTCACGTAGTAAAAAGTCTAAATTTTATTGCTTTTGTGTACCACCATCACACGTTTCAAATTTTACTTAATAAAAAAAACAAAAGTATAATATATAATAATTATATAAAGGCGATCAAATGTATAGGTAACCACTTTCTCATTCTATAAAATGAACAGTGAATATAAAATAGCAGATTAATATATAATGCACGGTTCTAAGAGGCAACTAAATATAATAGTACAATGTTTCTACGTTGCCATAAAATTAATTTGTAAAAATGCTATGAATGTTGTTGCTGAACACTTTGGTGCAATCGTCTACCCCAGAATTCTTCTAAATCAAATGGTTTAAAATCCTTTAAATGGTGGGCTGCTTCGTCCTGATAGTATCTCACAGAATTTGATCCTCTGTCCATTTCGACTTTACTCCAAGAGTCAAAAATATACTTTATTAAGTCATCATGTTGTGCATGAATTGGTTTATCGTTTGAACCCATGCGTGATATGTTTGGGGGCCTCCTATTATTTCCATTCATCTGAGACATTCCCATTCGTGGCCCACTTAAATATTATAAAATAAACCATTATAAAAATAACAAGGACTTTCAACAATGCATTACAATCATAAAAATACACATCAGGTGCAGATATACCAACCTCATTTTATATTCTTAAATTGTAAATTTATCACTACTAATACTGTTTGCTCTAGAATTTAAATTCTTAGTAGGTAATACAAAGTTTTAAAATGTCTCAAACGGAATCCCAATATTTATGGAACACAACACAACACACTTCACCTACCCTACCACAAATAGTAAACAAACAAAAACAGTCTACTTTACCGACTTTCAAATTTAAATGCACATCAGCTGTGTACGGCTCTTTCATTTACGAGACCAGCGGATGTATGGTAGATACCGCATACGATCACCGATTATATTATTACTAATCCTCATCTCATTCCTCATTGATCTTTGGCCTGTCGCTGTCTTGGGAATTTCGTCCACCGAACCAAAGATTCCTTGCACTCAATCGTTAATACCCGATAGCATGTATACCAGGAATTTTGCCGAACTTCTTCTCTTTCGAAGAGTAGGGATCTTTTACTTGCCTAACATTTAATAGACAAGGGACCGATGGCTTTACATCCCCTCAGAAGGATGGTATATCCCCTACACCACCCTCGTCTAAGATTGCATAGCCTCCGCGCATACACTCTGATATACAACCCGCTGGAAGATATGAGGCGAAGACGTGATCTTCCTTGAGACGGTCACCCATCTAAAGTACTAAAGGCTCTTCCAGACAGGGCGCGATCCAAACTCTTGCGATTTCGTGTTATAGCTATATCACATTTGTACTCAGTATGTCCCCTCTACACAGAGCGCGCTCTGCGTTCGCGTTCCACCGAGATCGTCACGATCAGTTTCGAATCCTTTGTAGGGGATATAAGGAGAACAAAAATGCGATAACCAAACGATCCGAATGCAAGCACCTTTAAGCTTATAATATATTATTATTGTTACTATTAAGATGATATATAGTTAGATATACGTTTTATTAAACACACAAGTAGATTTGTAGCACGTCATGGGAAACAAAAATTAAGATATAAAAGACATATTATTATGATATATAATAAGTTACTGTACTGTATAAGGGTAACTAATTATAAAATTACAAAAAACATGTAGATGATGTATAAGACATTAAACGTGTTCGGTCAAGATTAAATCATATGTAGTAAAGAATAACGCAATGATGATTTTATTAAAATCTGCATTAAAATTTATTCTCGATTTTATGTTTGTATAGTCGTGTATACAGTTTTGCTGGGCAGTCAAAAAACGCAACAAAAACTTTACGACCTCATTAAAATACTGTTACTCTCTGTACTATTCCACCTGCAAATTGAATCACTTATCTCTATAGGTTTTTAATGTACGTCGGCTTGTTTGATGAGACCATATGCCGAATAGTTCACCGGCGGTAATAATTATGTAAAGTTTTTTGACTGCCCAGCAAAACTGTACCCGACTATAACTTTTGGTTCATTTATTTTTCGATGTATTATTTCAGATTTATGTACTTTATGTAAATTTAATATGCATTTTAAGTTCTGGAGGAGGCTCATCGTTAAGAAACAATTAATTGTAACGTTATTACTTGCGAATATTTTTCCATTTTGTCAAAACAAATACTGCAACCTGCTATTGACACTTGCGATATGTTGTAAACACACTGATGCACACGCCCACACACAAATCATAGCCGGCATTATGTATCCATTTGGGTGGAGTGGGGGTCATTATGTATCCACATTTCAATGAGTGCCTCGACCTCGTATGGCCTTACTCTATTCCAGACCAAGATTAGTAAACAATCTTGACTCTAGACGGCGAATATAGTCCCAATAAAGTAGAACCTGGCCATACGAGGTCGAGGCACTGATTGAAATGTGGATACATAATGGCGGCGACAATAGGACACGTTGTAAACACACTGATGCACAAGCGCACACTGAAACTATGGGTGGAGTGGGGGTCGAGTGGACAGACTAAATGGGGAACAATCCAAGCCAGTTCATAATATCTCCATTAGATGACGTCATGCGTTTAATGTCATTCTCAACTTGTATCATATATAACCTTTAAATAGTTTTTCGGAAACGGTCATTTTTAGGAAATAAATGTCTTAGTGTGTTAGAGCAGTTTGGTACACAACAACAAGTTTTCATTTTATATCCTAATTATTAACTTTGTTTATAAAAAGACATATTTTTTTTGTATTGATATCGACGGAAAAACAAGCGAGTACAACTGGTGCACTCTGGCGGATAGAATAAAATAAAACTCTACAGTCGTCGTCGTGGTTATAGCGCCGCATGCGAACGGTCAATGAACTAAACAACGCTGCTGACAGAAAACTAAAAAGGTATGACTGCCAAGAATCGTCCTGTCTATTTCCATTTTCCTATGATTCTATCGTTTCCGTTTGACGTTTATGATTGTTTATGTTTGTGATTTTTATATCTTCGGTATTATGCATGCTTTATTCAAAAAATTTACGGCTTTTTTATCGTAATATGTATTGTCATTGCAAAAAGTGATAATAAGATTATAGCACTAGTACTTTGTACGTAACAACGGAACTTTGACCTTTTGTTCTTTGAAGTGTTCCAAATTTTTTGTATAAGTATCCTTGTTATTTATTTGGCATTAAATTTAATATATTTTTGAAGATGTCTGATAATTACATTCTTCTAAGCTACAAAGATGGAGTACGAACTATACAATTTAATAGACCTGAAAGAAAAAATGCTATGTCTGTCGATATGTATAAAACTCTTACCAATGTGTTGACCGAGGATGCCAAAAATGATACAATTGTTGTAACACTAATAACAGGTGTCGGTGACTATTTTACCAGTGGTAATGACATAAAAAGCGCTATGTCTCCCGACGTTCCCCCTGCGAAACGATTAAGTATTATAGAAGATATGATTAATGCATTTATTAATTATCCAAAATTAATAATAGCTATTGTCAATGGCCCTGCAATAGGAATTGGAGCTACGATGGCAGCTTTGTGTGATATTGTCTATGCTACAGATAATGCTTTATTCGACACCCCCTTTATAAAATTGGGTTTATGTGTCGAAGGTGCTTCGAGTTTCACATTTCCATATATCCTTGGTAAAAGTAAAGCTTCTGAAGTTTTATACCTAAATCATAAATTAAGTGCACAAGAAGCTTATCAATTTGGTTTTATTTCAAAAGTTATTCCACGAAGTGAATTAGATGATTTCGTAAATGGCTTATACGCTTATGGAGAAATTTCCCCCAAGGGTTTGATGGTGAATAAAAAATTGGTTATGGCCAACTTCAAAACAATATTGTCTGAATGTAATAGTAGAGAGATACAGCAGTTAAGTGAATGTATAGAATCTGAAGAATTTTCAAATGCAGTGATGAAGATGTTGAATAGAAAAAGCAAGTTATAAACTATAGGTATATGTATAATATTTATCACATGCATAAGTTATTTTGTGTTAACAATATACATTTTTCATTTTACATAATGCATGGTTTGTATTACTACTTTTAAATAATTATGGCATGTTAAATTGTTTATCCACGACCACTATATTAAGGAGGTTTAATACGTCTGTTTTTCATGGATTCAAGGCCCTTTTGTGCACTTTCAACGTTGATTTTAACATAGAGTACTTGTCCACACTGAAGAGGCAGCAAACTGTTTCTCCATATTCTTTTTCTTATGCCCCTTTTTTTTTCACCCGTTGTCGAATTCCAGCAATTCTCGTATACACTTTTGCTTTTCGCTGGTAACAGACGTAATGCTGCTTCTTGAATTTCTTGCATGGTTTCAGCCAGAATG
The DNA here is from genome assembly GCA_963675555.1 of Leptura quadrifasciata. Lineage (NCBI taxonomy): Eukaryota > Metazoa > Arthropoda > Insecta > Coleoptera > Cerambycidae > Leptura > Leptura quadrifasciata. The sequence continues at coordinate 174,343,949 of OY776673.1, forward strand.
AAGAAATTCTCAGTATTCTCATTCGTTTTTCCTGTCGATTTTGCAAATTTTTTCGTTTTTGTCGACTAATAAACAAACTTGTCATAGAAACGATTCAAAGACCTTCTGTTTTTTGTTCAAAATCAAAAGATTCTTAATAAAAATAAACTTGTCAAACCTGACGTTTTACAATATTAAAATTTTGCACCATATGAGTATGGCTTTCACGCTCCTAATTTGGCCGTGGTCATGGATAAATCGTTGAATTACATTCGGGGATTAACAAGCTTTCAATCCACTTGAAAAAATGTGACTCTCGGTTGCACCTCGAGTGCACATTTTTTCTCGTATAGGCTTGTTAATCCCCTTATAAAAGTAATAACTATTGTTTAATTCTTTATAATCTTCATATATATTTTTTTTGTATAAGAAAATTTTATTTTTGTACATTGTAATTTTACGTTTTATTAAAAATTGTATTAGGTATCATACTACGTACTACCATTATTCAACATATGTCCACGTCCACACATGACCTGTACTATTGCATAGCAGACATGAATAAGGAACTTATAGTTAAAAAAAATTATATTTATATTTCCTTTGCTTGTTTCATTATCCATTAAATAATTGTTATTATTTTCCAAATGAAAACATTCACACTTTTTTAAATTCAAACAAATAAAGGCAGTACAACTAGGTTGTAAAATATTTGCAAATACTTTACAAGTATTGTTACATAAACTTATACACAGAGAATGTATCCACCCTTTCTTCTTTTTGCAAATTTTACATACAGAATGTCTTCAACTAATTGTGGTAGTTATGCCTTAAAGTTTTGTTTGAGTGGGGTGACAATACTGGAGATGGCCAGGAACAGGTGAGCTGCCTTGGAGAATTACCGTGACCTACCAATGAAGCTGTCACTAAAGGATGTTAGGTAATATAATAATAATAAAATTCGATAAATATTGGAACTTATAGAAATTACTGAGATAGGACATGAAGAAGTTTTTTTTAATATTTATTTAACGTCAGTCTATTTCCGCAACTGAAATCTATCACCGACGCTTGTAGACGAGCTACCCCCAACCAAGAATTTTGCCGAACCTCTTCCCTTAAGGAGAATAGGGATCTTTTACTTGCCTAACATTTAATAGACAAGGGACCGACGGCTTTACATCCCCTCCAAAGGATGGTATATCACCTACACAACCCTCGCCTAAGGTTGCGTAGCTTCCACGCATACACTGATATACAAACCACTGGAAGATATGTGAGGCGAGGACACGATCTTCTTTGAAATGGTCGCCCATCCAAGTCCTATAACTGCGCCTAACATTGCTTTACATCGCATATCAAAATATGTACATAGGAAAGACGCATCTATGCTTGCCCCTACATGAAGAAATGATTCAATTCAATATAATTTATTAGCTTAGCTAAAACAAATACATCAGTTGCTGATTTAAGACTATATAGAAAAAATTATAAACAATAACTTAAATTATTAGATACTAAATGTATGCACGAGATACATATACAATGACATATATAAGTAAAAACATAGACTATTAAATTATCACAGAGACCATTTTTCTTTAACGTACACTATACTTTTATATTTAAAAATATTAACATTTACACTATTTTTTATATTGTTGGGTATTTCATTATACATCTTTAGTCCCTTTATGAATAACTGATTTTCTTCATAGAGAGTGTTTGTTCTTTGGATATAGAAGTTGCCCTGAGACCTAGTGTTGTAGTCATGAATATCTGACACAAATGAACAGAATTCCAACATATGTTTGGGAAGCATATTATTCAAAAGTTTGTAAATAAAAATAAAAACATTTAACATTACAGTTTGTTGCACAGATAAGACTTTTAAATTATCCAACATATAACTAACACGAGTATACCTATCACAATTTAATATACATCTTAAAGCTCGATTTTGAATCACTTGAAGGCTGTAATACTCCTTCTTGCTGAATATAAACATAATTGTCGGACAATAAACAAAATGTGGAGCAATTATAGTTTTATATATCAATAATTTTGTCCATGTACTTAAAAATTTTCCTATTCTAGAAAGGAACGAAACTTTTTTTGATACCTTTTTACATATATATTCACAATGATTAGAAAAACTTAGATTATTGTCGATGATAATACCCAGATATTTAAATTTTCAATTTTATGACCATCAATTGTAATATTTAATGTTTGATTATCACGATATTTGGACTTTAACAACATACATTTGGTTTTTTCTCAATTCAAACTTAAACTATTTTCACCTAACCACTTATAAATACCTACTAATTCCTTATTTAAGGTATGTTCTATAATATTAATATCATCGTCTACACAATAAAGGAGCGTATCATCAGCAAATAGTTGAATTTGGTATTTTTGTACTATGCTAACTATAACGTTAATATATAAAATAAATAATATGGGCCCCAGTGCAGAGCCTTGAGGTACACCATCTTGAATTTCTCTTAAGCTTGATGTACTATTACCAAATTTAACTGATTGCCTCCTATTGGACAAATAGGATTGAAATGAAGTAAATATAAAAATATTCCTGTCAAGTTACCACCTTTAAGAAGAATTAACAAATTAAAACTTTTAATGTCACAAACTAAGTCAAATTAATTAAATTCATTTATTCATGTTGTAAAATGTTTACACATGTCAATAGATATTTAGAATTTTATTTAGTTTAGTTTTACTAAACGAGTATAGAGAGTGAGCCTAGCGGCTTATTTTGTGGTACTTTTTAACATATTAAAAGTCCTCAAGTAGAAAATAGGTAAGAAAATCGGTATTTCGCAAAAAACTCGGAAAGTATCAATTTTACTGTAAAATATGTATACATGAAAATGAGGAAGTTGCATGATTTTTTTTATATCACAGATAGATCGACGACAGAAAAATATGCTTCCTCGTATTTTTTCTTTTTTGTTAAAATTGAGGGTGAAAAAAAATATTTATTTCGGCTGAGTATTTAAAACCATTAAAATGCTCTATCCCTAACGAATAGCGTCATTCGTAACCTGTAGCGTCACGTCGTTATTGTTAAAACGTTGAAACATCTAAAAAGGAAACTGTGGTTATAGATAAACACGTTAGGGATGTTATAAAATGATTGTCCGTCATATAACCAATAATTAATAACAAGATTAAGAATAACAACGTAAATTAGCAAACTAAGATCCAATTAGTGACGTCAAAATGACGTCAAAGCAATATTATAGCGTTTTCAGTCACGTGGTTTTGTTTACACAAAAGTTCAAATTTTAATGTGGAATATTTACGAAGCGAAATTTTTCTATGAGTTTCTTTTATTATGTTATCAACTTATATAGTACATATTATGGAAAAATAATAAAATTAAGCATGTTTAAAATCCATGCATCTTCCTCATTATAGGTAATAAAAATCTGCGCAATTTCTTTTTTTTTTTAAACTGCGCTATTAGAACACTTGTTTTATGATAAAATCGATAAAAAATCGAAAACGATAGATCGTACGCATATAGTGTATCTAATAAAAGTTAAAGGGAATCAAATTTTGAATCCGTTGGTGTATGTACAAAATCGTTATGATAACAATTGAATGGGTTAAAAAGGAAAAACATGAAAAATTGTCACTTTCAAGTGCATTTTAACAAATAGTTATTTTCTGTTTGGCTTTAGGCAGTAATGACCCTAAAGGTTTTTTGAAGAAAATTAAATTATCTATAAAATGAGCTCCAAGTGGCCTTCATATGATGAACGGTTCACGAATTACAGCTGTTTAATGAGCAAAAATTTTTTTCTTATTATAAATTAAGATTTTCCTGCAAGAACTCTGCTTATCAATGTTTTAAAAATTGGTTTTGGCCTATTTTTATTAGTTTATATGCATGTGAAAGTAATGCGATAGCATAAGTTGTTCGCAAGGTATATTTTCTTTAAAAAAAAATAAGGTTTTTGAAAACTGTTTTTGTTCAGAAAAATTGAACCAATATTATTTTTTAATTCCTTTTTTTGTATATATCGTTTCTTTTGATTTTACGACAAAATTTCATGAGACCTAAATGAAAGCTTACAAAATTTCCTACAAAAAACACTTTCTCGTGCATGATTTTCAGTAAGTAGCGACAAGGATTGAAAACGCGGTTGATTTTTAATTTTTAGCAATAAACAGGCAATTTTCGTCATGTTTGAAGTATAAAAACTGCTGCCCAAGGAATCATTACTTCCACATCCAGATTTTGTATCCAAGTCTTATACACACTAAATTCCAATGTAATATTTTACCCCTTTTAATAATAGGGTGGTGGTGGTAGAGGGGTTGGCTAATGTCAAAAAATTTTTAAAGGTTCTTGGTACTCGTATTAAATCCCAATTTAATTTTTTATTCCCTTTAACAATAGGGTGGGGGTGGTAGAGGGGGTGGCTAACGCCAAAAAAATTTTTTGAGATGTTTCATTCTTGTATACACACTAAATCACATTTTATTTCTTTTACTCCCTTTCACAATAGTGTGGGGGTGATAGCGGGGGGGTGGCTGATGTTAAAAAAAATTTTGAGACCTTGATTTTTCATACATGCCCTAAATTGCAATTATATGGAGTCTTACTTGCTTGCTTTGCCTATTTAACTTTATTTACCGCCGGAACCCGCCAACGGGATTAGATCAAAATATAATCTAGTTCCAGATCTCGTTATAATACGTAAGTGTACCAAATTTCAAGTCAATATCATAAACGGTTCCAGAGTAAACGTGCGCACAAGAAAGTTACAGATCGACAGACAGAAATTTTTTTTCGCTCAAATTTAAAATCTCGACGTTTCATGACATTTTAAGCCTGTTTCAACAAAAAAAAAAAATTCTTTTGCGTTACTATTCTTCCACTGGACGTGGAAGTAAAAATAAGTACATTTAATAATGTTTCTTCACTTTTTGAAGTATCAGAAGTTATTCTGTGGGCATTCTGAGTAGTTTCATACTGAGCCTATATTTTTAGGACGTGTATTATTGTGTATTGTTTACACAAGGTTTACACATAAAGAAGAAAGATCCGTTGGCACGCAAGAGAAATGATTAAATTAATAACATTTTAATAATTTAATGCCTTTTAGTTTTCATATTTTTAATTATACTTCATTCCATCACTGGCACTCTGTTCACAATTTATTTCTATCGCTTCATGACTATAGTAGAAATGTCTATGGTATAAATCTACAAGCAACTGTCCAATGACAAGAGCAGAAATTGCATAACAGAGTACCAAACCTATAGTTTCGTGTCGAACTATAGAATTCTACAATGAAACAGAGTGTCACTGCATATCTGTTGCACGTTCAAGAAATTCATAACTCTGCCAATATTGATCGAATGGAAATGAAAAATAAAAGGAAATTGTTCGTAATCGAATTCACTACAACTTTCATTTAAAACATTTTACGATCCGACTGACCATTTTAAAGATTTTTAGCGAAAAACGTGTTGCGTCAGTAGTTATACTATGGGAGTCCTGGCGCACTCAGTAGAGGAACACTACCGGTTCTTAATGACGTCATGAACTAGATGATATGTGTCCATCAGGATATAAAACGGATTTTAAACAGGTCTGTACAGGTTTTAAACAGCTCTGAACAGGTTTTAAACAGGTCTCGAACAACTACAACAGTTCTGTACAAAAAATAAACAGGTCTGAACAGGTTTAAACAGATAAAAACAGGTCTTAACTCACAATGACTCCTGATGGACACATGCCATCCAGTTCATGACGTCATTAAGAACCGGCAGTGTTCCTCTACTGAGTGCGCCAGAACTCCCATAGTATAACTACTTGCGTCGCAAAACTAAAAATTTTTAAAAAACCATCTCAGCTCCAATGGTCGTATACGAAATTTAAAAAAAAAAAACGAAATTGCGGATTTTGCTTACCTATAATTTTCATGTGTATATATTTTACAGTAAAATTGCTGCCTTTTTCGAGTTTTTTTGCGAAAACCGATTACATTTTTTACACAAGGCGAGTCACTAAGAAATCATATTGTCGATATTTACATAAGCATCTGTTATAGGTATATAATTATCATGTTTAATATATTATTTTTTAAAAGGAATCTTTAGTTATTGCTGATATCAGAAGGTATAAACTTGGGTAAAATTTTTCTTAAAAAATAAAATAATTTTATTTTATATCCTCTAATAGCTTTAATTATTTTAAATGTTGAAAATAAAAAAATTGCCTCAATTTTGTGCCCATGCGCATGTGTATATCTAGTTGTATACTTAGGGCGCATTTTCACTGGCCGACGACACTATACCAACAATGTCGTATCCAATATTGAAGAATAGTTAACACGACGTCGACATAGAACACCTGTGACGTCGATATATATAAACGTTTCACCATGGTCGAAGGTTTCACCACAGTAGAAGTAGAGAATTCTCTACTGTGGTTTCACCTTTTTCATTTAATGCGTACAACGATATCGTAGAGGCAGCACTGTTAAAATTTGGTCATGGCTGCTGTAAATAGATTATATATGTATTTGTATTTGAGGCGAAAAAAAAAGTTTTGTGGGAAAGTTCTGCTTACATCCTACTTAGTGTAGCTTAGATACTTGGAAGTTGGAAGGTACCTTTTACACCTTATTTGCGAAGTTACAGGATGATTCCCAGACATTCTTCAATTATTTTCGCATGAGTCAATTGACATTTAATTTATATATTCATATAAATAATGTAATCAAATTTAAGTATATACTTCCGCAGGTAATTTATTATGCATGTACAGCGCAAAATGTCGTTCTGATGTAGGGATCACAAAGGTACAATCCGATGTCACAGCTAATAAACGATATCGATAACTATCGGCAGATGAAAAAGAGTTCATTTGTCATGTGTTGTGGTGTTTTGAACTAATAAATAGAGAGAGATAGTCACAGTTGACATTAAGGCACAGAGAGAGAGAGAAAGAAAATTTAACTCTAGTAGGTTTAGCTTAAACTAAACCAAAGGTACTGAAGATACATTTCTGTTTGGTTCTGTGCTTTGGTTCTGTGGCTTCTTGTCTCGTTATCTCCTACTACATGAAAAGTCAAACAGAATTGTTTATTGCAAAAGCCTGGGTCCCCTGTTATTCGGTCACAGCAATTTGGATAATATATTATTTATTGTTCAGTGACGTAACAGGTTAATTAATTTATTTATATAAGTACACCGTTGGATATGAAAAATTCTAGTTTATAGTTTGGAATATAACCTGTAAATTATATCAAAATGTCATCATTGAAAACAGTTTGGGATTGTATGTTTTCGCCAAAATTGGTAAAAATTTACGGTAATGGACCTGTAGAGGCAAGTGCAATAACTTCTTGTACTATTATATATTATCTTTTACTAACTTTTGTAGCACCTCTATCAGCCAAGCACCTTAGAAAAATGGGGCGATCAAGTTATAAATTCGGTATGCAATCTAACCCAAAATGATTCGTACTGTATCTTTAATTAAATGGCAATTTTTATAGCTCTACGTTATGTGGAAATTTGGAGTATACACCTCCCCATTTTTAGTAGGAATTCTCTATCAGAGAGGGTATTTTGAACCTGATGGATTAGTTACATTGACAAAGTTAGTAACAAGTGTTGGAGTGATACTGGTTGTATCATTTTGCTTTAGAGGGTTTAGTCGAGCACAAAACCAGACGTACCAGAATTTTTTTAAAACTTTACAACGTGCACAAAAGAAAATGACACCATCGATTAAGCAGAAGTTAAATATGTATGACTTTGAATTTAGTGCTTGGCCAGTAGAATATCGATCTGATGCTAACAGGTAATTTCTATTAATATCTATAATCATATTGTTAGATGCAAGTTGCTATTGTTGCTCGGCACGTTTTTAAGCTATATAGTAGTTCTAGTGAAGCTGAAGTGGGAGCTCCACTCAATGAAACGAATCAACCCGCAAGGCCACCACGGGAAGTTACTTTTGTCTTGTACTTTTCATCCCTATCCCGATTATTACAATTTTTAATCAATTACTCTTAAGAAGAAATAAAGCAATATAACATTTATCTTCGCTTCGGGCTTTTGTGCCACATATGTCCTCTATTAAATATACTGAATCTACAAAAATTAACTGGGTAATTTTGCAGTTTGTCCACTTCTCAATTTTTACTTTTTTTTGTGGATGCAGTAATAAGAGACTTATGAAGCGTTTTTAACTAATAAAACGTGAAAATGCGTAATAATCGAAGAAATTTATGGGAAAGTAGAGCGAATAGGGGTGCTGGGTGGCTTAAAACGAGTGAAAATACGACTGTTTTAGGTCAGCTTGAAACGATTAGCTTTGAAAAAGTCATTCTAGGGCAAGGGTAAATAAGATAAGAGTCATGACATAGCATTATATCTACTAAGTACGTCTATTATATAGTTTGCAATGACCAATACATTAAGGACCCAAAAAGGAGTAAAAATATTATAACTCCAGGGCAACGAAAAATAAAGTGTCATGATAAATTTGAATGTTTATTAGGGCACGACAGGACTCAATGAAATCAATAAATTGCAGTAGTAAACAATCAAAATTATGCTTGACTCTAAAATGACTTTTTCAATTATAATTGTTTCAAACTGACCAGAAAACGTCGTATTTTCACTTGTTTTTACTCACTCAGCTTCTCTATTCGCTCCTCTTTCCCATCAGTTTCTTCGATTATTATACATTTGCGCAATAGTTTATTAGTCAAAAATGCTTTATATAACTCTCTCTTAATGTATCCATCAAAACGAAGGAAGAAATATTAACCAAATGCCAGAACTATCTCAGATTTCGTTATATTTATTTGATAGGCAAGCACAGCGTTATTGTATAGGCAAAATGGGTATTTGTTTAGGGTCTCCACCAACACGGATCCTAAACCAATGTTTTATACTCATTACTGTAGCAACAATATCGAAATTAGCCATTTTGTATGTATCCAAGAACCAAGTTTATTAAAAATTTGCTTTGTTAATCAAATTGGTGCCATTACATTATCATGTATGGTATTACTTGACACATTTTAAACCAAAGAAGTATATCTCTATTTCTTCTCTAACAATACTTGGAACTTAACAAAAGATTTGATAAAAAAAGGAATGCAAAAAGTTGTAAACTGGTTTCACACTATGAAACTATCCTTAAATATTAAAAAAACGAAATATGTTGCCTTCTCTATAACGATGTAAGTCGGCCAAACTTCAACTCTATTACAAATTACAGTAGATAATAGATAACCTAAATGATAAAATCGAGAAAGGAACGCACGTAAAGTATCTAGGAGTGATAATTGAAAAACACCTAAAAGGGAATATTCATGTCACACATGTAACTAAGAGAATCAGATGCCTTCTACATAAATTCTACATACTTAGAGCAATATTAAGTCAAAAATTATTAGTTATAAGAGCCTAGTAGAGTCACTATTACGCTATGGTATATTGGTTTGGGGTGGTCTGTATAGTAACTCACTAATTCCACTAAATCTCATACAAAACTATATTCTAATAATAATCTAGAAAAAAAAACAAAAGATTTTCAACTGAACTTTTATACTCTGGCGAAATTTGCAATGTTAGAACTTTATATTTTGTATCGGCCTGCACCTTTATGCACAAAAATGAGAAACTAAAGATATACTGTACAATCAATATGAAACCAGAAATAAGTATAAACAAACATTGTAATACCCCACAGTAACAGAAACAAGAACCAAAGATTTTTAAATTATTTGGATGCCAAACTATACAACTTAATTCCTCTGGAAATAAAACAGTAAAAAAAATCTGAAAATTTTTATACATCGAAATAATCAATTTATCATTCAAAATTACTTTACCTTTATGAGCACTATATAATACCTCGCAATCGCCACACGCAATATGATGATTGAATGTATCTAATTCTTAATAGTTCATTTATATATTTTTTAGTTTGATAAATTTTTTATCTTTAACTAAGTACATTTTTTTGTTAGTTTAGTTAATAAGTTGAGATATATATACATATATATATTTTTTTCTTATCTCTTTTCTCCGCAGTTTACACAAGTTATTGTGCAACATAATTACTTAAGTGATAGACACACCTCTAAAATGGCACATACAGATGGTTTCACATCTAGGTGCTACAAACATGCCATAGTATTAAGTTACACAATTTGTTATATTAAAGTTAAGGTATAACTGTTGGTAAAAAATAAATTTGAATTTGATATTTCAATTTTGTTAAAAACACAAGGGCCCATCGGTGCAACACACCAATTACATCGGCAATAAATGAGCTGATAATTGTTGTTTGTTTGTTTACATCATTACTACACTGCCGTCCTAAGAATAGATGCCGTATCTATAGAGAAAGCCAAATGGAGGAAATGAGGGGTAAAGTTTTTTCAATAGCCTTTAACTATTTAAAATATTTGAAATATTTTTTTTTGTAATTTTTTAATAAATATTAATTTAAAAAATTGTTGGTGAAGGGAAATCATTAACTTTCTTTAGAAAAATCAGATACGGCATTTTCCACCCTTTTAATATCTTGAATATGCAATGTGAAAAGGTCGTATGTGCATAAATACAGCGGACAACGTACATAATAATAGTAATTTGTCAAATAAGTGGCATAAACATAAAAATGTTTTAAGCAAACATTTCTTTTTACATCTATCCCCATTACATGCAGGCAATACTTGGTGATTTTTAATTAGTTTTTCTCTCTTTCTATTCAGTTCCTCCTGCTTAACATTTTTGTCTATTTTCCTTCTTTTTCTTGGATTTCCATTTTTTGTATATCCAATACTCGACATTTCAATATTTTCCAATTCTTCAGTCTGATTTGATTCCTCTAACATTACTTGATCATTTGATATTTGACACGGTGCATTAATTTTTATAAATTGATCGTCCTTTAATTTTTCATTGTCCATGATTACATTAAGTACTTGTGGTCCCTTTTCTAATATTTTTGCATCATTTTGTTCAGATAAAGTATTATTTTGATAGTTTGTCATATCTACTAGTTGAAAGACTTGGGGTTCCTCATACAGGATTGCAGCAATATTCTCATTTGGAATTAGTTCATTTAACTCTTGAAAATTATATTTGACCGGAACATTTACAGATGTCAAGAAAAAACCGTCTTCAGAAAGTACTTGTATATTTTGAATATTAGAACCTGCCACCTCATTATCAGATACTTTGGGAACCATAGAAAGAATTTTCTTTGATCTACTTGACATTTTCCTACAAATATTTATCATTCACGCAATATAAAAAGAATAATCAAAAATTTTCATATATACCTTTTAAAGATGTTAAGATATAGCTAAAAACACAACTTTAAAATTATATTTATAACAAGTTGATACTCGAACAAAATGCTCTCACGCCATTGATGCATAATATAGTAAATACTAAACGCAATGCTATGCAGATTCTCGCGCGTTTTCCTAATAAGAAAGGCGGTACTTAACTTGTTCTAACAGGAAATGCCGTAACTACAGAGACGCACCAGCAGTTCCCGCATTTTTTACTAGTAATATGCATATACCGCATATTGTCTTAGGAAAGCTAACCAATTTTTCAGATACGGCCAAATAATATGTACATTTTTTCTATTCTAGTAAACAAATACGGCATTTCTGTCTAGTAAATAGTTAATTTACCTTGCCACGATCCTATTAAGACTAAAATCTCAAACATCTCAAAACATCATACTTAGCAAACGTTGCTCTCAGATCCTTGTAAAATTATGTTTCATTATAATTTTGTAATTTGAAATATGCAGGATGACCCTGATGGTGATTATTTTTTAATTATCAGTATATTAACTTTATAATTTGTATACAAGTTTTAGCTATCATTAGAGAAGGTTTCTTATCTAAATAGTAATAATGTGACCATAAACAATAAAGAATTTAAATTTGAGCATTGCAATTGCAAGTGGAGATAAAATAAGGAAAAATGGTTAGATATATACATTAAGCGGCAAGCAAGTACGTACATCGGGCCGCGTTTACATGTGAAAGAAATGGGCAAACCGACTTACAGCGCACGCAGGTGCAATCCCAGCGTTTATGGATATTTCTTAGTCAGGAATTTACAGATTCAGTACTACCTTGTTGTGGTGGACGCATGTTCAATTATTCAATTCACGTTGTATACGTGTCACAGCCTCTAAAAATTGCAACTATTCTCTTTATAAGGGGCCGAATGACCCGACCCTAAGAAGCACTATAAAAGAATGTTTTTAATATATTATGTATTAGTACAATAAATCTAGACCAATTTTTCACATCTTTTGGATTTTATTTCTCAGGGGATAATTTTATGATCAATCGATGGGGAAAAATGTCAGGATTAACATATTAAAATATTTAAGACTTAAACGTAAATAAATAAAAGCTATCAACAAATTAGCTTTGGCGGTACGACAGCCATAAAATACTTCTAATAATAAAAAAATATATATGTCACGTTGTAGAGAAAGAAATTCTCTACAATTTACCCAAATACCCCTTTATAATAATTATTTTTCTTTTAAATATAAACGTTCAAAAGTCTGTGGGTGCGCACTCAGTACGCGCCGTTTCACTATGTCGCGAAAACAACTTGGCAAAAATATCTAAAAAAAAATTGATTAAAAAAAAATTAAGCATTTTAGAGGGTTATTTCCCGTATCAAAATTGTAGAGAATTTCTTTTTCTACAATGTGATAAATTTTTTTTAATTAGTACTTTATGACGGTCGTACCGCGTTAAAGTCGAACAAGGCCAATTTTTTGATAGGTTTTATTTATTTACAAAATTGTTACAACACCCAATCTTAAACACCTGACATTTTTCAATATCGGTTGATCATAAAATTATCCCCTCAGAAATAAAATCCAAACAATAAATTTATTTTATTGTACTATATATATTGTTAAACTAACAAAATAATTTTGAAACGAAAAATAAAGAATTATAATAAGTGTTCAAATAGGCCCCCTTCTTGTGCTGAACAATAACCTAATCGATCATAAAAATTTCTTCTGACATCTAACAACATATTAAGGTTCATTTGTCCAAAAGTGTTGGTGATTTTCAACGGCAACTCCTCAAGATTATTAGCTCAGTTCTCCTGGAAGCCATAGATTTGTGATATCTAGCTGGCCACAAGATGGATCTCCATCAACTCAATAAACGATCTGAAAATGCAATGTTCAGAAAATCTTGAACTGCGGCACAATCATGAGGACAACCATCTTGTTGAAATCAGATCTCATTAAATCTTTGCTCTGTTAGCCATCTAATTTCCAGAACAATGTGCGGCTGCAATATAAGTTCTTAATGCCGTTTAGTATACCATGAATGAGGAATAGACCGATCATATGATCCCCCAGTATACTACCCCATACATTTAATTTCTGGGGATACTGAGTTCGGTATGCAAAAAATTGGTGCAGATTTTCCCAAGACCGATAACGAACGATTGACAGATCATGTCGACCATGTAATGCAAAGGACAATTCATCAGCGTAAACAATATTTTTGATGAAATTTTCATCACGATTCGCCTTTTCCATTGCACTTTCACAAAAGGTCATTTGTCTGGTATTATCCTCGGGAAATATCTCATGGGTTTTCCTTCTGTGTATGATTGGTAATCATTTTTCTTGAAAGTTCTTACTGTCCTGCCGCTTCAACAATTGCTTTAGCAGAAACTGTGGGATTTTCATTAACGGTGGCCAGAACCATTATTTCCCTCATTTTATTATCATTTAAATCTTCCAGGAGATATGCACCCATATTTTTCGAAGTTTTTTATGATTCGACTAATTGTGTCTGGTGCAAGAGAAGGCCTATTCGATGGATATGTAGTTTGAAATGTTTCTGTAACTGAGCGCATTAAACGGCCACCATAATACCACTTTATTATCTGTATTTTTTCGGTAACCTGAATACCATCTATTTTATTAAATTAACAATGTAAAATATTCTACTTATATACAGGATGTAATTAGTTTCATGTCATTAAAAAAAAAAAACTGGTAATGGGCAGACAAACAATGAAGTCTTATATAACATAGGGTCTAAATTCTATAGTTTTGGAGAAAAAAAATGTTTAAAAAATTAATTAATTGTTAATAAAATTGGTTGAGAACTTCTGGAATATTGAAGTGTAGGCAAAAAGTATTCCAGAATAGAAGTGAAAGTTCAACCAAGCTCAACTCTACTGTATGCTTTGCCGGCTGTACCTAAATCTCCCTAATTGGTATAAAAACTTTAGGCCTGCCGCTCAGTGTCGCCGATAAAGTAGCAGCTACCTTTTGTTTTTTACTTTTGCTGTTTTATTCCTTCCAATTTAAATTAGCCAATAGTATCAGCTAACATGAACTAAGAACCAATAAAAGACACTTTAAGAAGTAGAAGACGTTCCAAACTGTTATTAGCAAAAAAATCTACTTTAGTTTAGTTCATGCCGGTAACTTGGTTAAGTACAATCACACGGTTCTTTTGTCATTGCTTCTGTTCTTTTTCGATTTTTACCACGTTTTTCTGTATCCTTAGTTAGAATTTATTTTATTGACTTACTTTAGTTTAGTGTAGTATTTTAAAATGCTGTATTTAAAAGTGAATTTTGGACATTATGGCAGAAATTTACACTTATCCAGAGCTTGCGACTTAAATCCAATGGATTTGTATTTTTGGAAGCATTTTAAATCACATGTTTACTGTGATTTAATTGACACACGTTTTAATGTGCATAGAGATCATAAAAAATTATCCTAATTTATCCAATGTGTTGAACGGAGTGCATATGTCTTTACTTCGTCGTGCTGAAAAGGGTATTAATGTAGATGGAGGACATTTCGAACAACTTACGTTAATAAACAACACTGTTAAGTTATTATTTGTTGCCTGTCAGTGTGCAATTCCTTTGGTGGAAAATTATTTTATTTGGCTCAGTTCTCAAAATTTTTTTTAGAAACTGTTGAAATTATTGACCTAAGTCAATTTTTTCCAAAATGCTTCTAGAGGAAAAAACTATATAGGTTTTTTGTTCCTCTGGTCGTTCCCCATTACCAGTTCTTTTTTTTTGACATGAAACTAATGTGGCACCCTGTATGTGCAAATGTGAGTTTATCATATTAATCTTAATTTTTAGCGTAATTAACTTTTATGCATATTATATGTCATTGTGTTTAAACTTTTTATAATTTATTATAATTGCATTGGAATAAGGATGATGAAACTTGTGTTGAAATGTTAAATTATATTTTTTGCTTCTATTTTTATAAAAATAAATAAAACCAGCTTCAGAGTCCACTTAATTTTCATATTAAACAAGATTTGGTGGCCTTACAAATTTGGGTTCTAAATATTTATTTGTTAAATTGAGTGTTAAATATTGTTATTAAATTAACTTTATTAGCTCGCATTTGAGTCCATGTAATTATTGAATAAATTACGATACCAATTAGTACTTAAATGGAGGTTGAAAAATGTAATTATCTTTGCTATAATTATCAACTATTTATACATATCAGGTGATTATATGCCATTACTAGCCATCAGCCTATAACTTTCTTGTGAAAAAAAATATCAATTTCAAATTTTGGGATGTTGTTTTGTGGAATATGATCCACATTGTGATGGGTCTAGGACCTGATTTTCATTTCCAGTTTAATTTTAGACCATTCAATGTGCCACTACACTCTAATGAACTGGCATTACATTAACGAAAACAATTCTTATGTTAAAAGATAAAAAATCCCAACTATTTCTTTTCATGCGGAAATAGTATGTTGTCATAAACCACATTGCCGGATTTACGCATACTCCTCAATTGACTGTTGACATTAAATAGTCTATGGCTTCAGCGGTACTTTTTTACAGATTTATAGATGGAAATGAAAAAAAATTGGGATGATAGAGTTTCGACAGTCATTTTAATAATATCCAAAGGGATTTTTTAAAATGTCCAAGAATTAAAATTTTGTGGCTTTTGGCATCAATGTTATTGTAACCTCAATTCACGGTCTATCATGAATGAAGTCAAGAAGTCGTCATATGATATTGTTATGTGCCGCCCTCTAACGGAGAGAGGTTTAGTCAATCCCTGGAACCAGAGTGAAAGCCTAGTTCACTACTGGTAAAACGTCGCCATCTCTGGGCCAACTGACGAACTGCCATTACCATGATATGAATTTTACATAACATATATACATAACTAACATGTAACGTGATCTGTAAATTTTAAGTCAATATTCATGACAAATCCCAGGTTCCATATGGAGGTGACACGAGGAATTGCATCAGAACCAATTGATACTTCAAAATTGGCTGTTGTCTGCAAGGTACTACTAGTGCCAAAAGTAATGCATTGACTCTTTTTAGGATTGACTACCAATGAGTCCTGCCTAGTCCAGTTACTTTATTAAGGAAAGACCATTGTTAATCTTTCTGGTTGCTTCAGATGCATCTTTTGAATTAAGATGAAGGTATAACTGAATATTAGCAGCATACATATGAATTCAACAGTAATTTGCAACAAACTGTAAATCAGCAGTGAAAGTAATAAAAAATATAGGGCCAGAATAGATCCTTGTGGCACACCCGATCTTATTACTCTTCTTTCAGAGGGATCAATTTTGTTAGATGAATTTGTACTAATGTATTGGGAGCGGTCCTCCATAGAAATAAAGTTTTGCTAATAAACACTGTGGATCTATGCTGTCGAAGGCTTTTGACATATCCAAAAGAGCTAAACATGTAACCATAGATCTATCAAAGGCACGGAGAATGTCGTCTACTATAGAACATAATGTCGTTGAGGTACCATAACCATTTCTGAAACCTGACTGAGTATCTGGGATGATATAACTGTTACTTAGGTAGTCTGTTAACTGAGAATGCAGAGCACCTTATATGATTTTTAGGGAAATAGGCAACAAACTTATAGGATGTAAATCGGACAGACCTTCGGGACTTCTGCATTTAGGTATTGGTTTCACCAGACTTATTTTCCATTGATCGGGAACACTTCCAATTTCAAAGGAATAGTTAATAATATGGGTTAACAGACCTTGAATCCACTCGAGAGATAATTGCAACATTTTACCCGAGATTCCATTAGAGTCAGTCGTACAAGACTTCTGTTTTAATATTAAATTTTCCACAATGTCCGAGCTTATAGAGTTAAATTCAAAATAAGAATTTTCCTTAAAACGCCGAATATAGTCAGGATCACCAGCAACTTTAGGGACATAATCAAGAAAAAAGTCATTCACAGCATTGGCATCGAGATTAAGGTCATTAAAGAAAGTAGTTTTACCTTTGTTCTTAATGATGTCTCAAGACTTCAAGTTTTCCCATAGCATACAAAACATATAGCACTTGAAAGTGACAATAGGCTAATATGAATTATCTAGTAGTTTCATTCTCTTTGCATTTTTGTTCAGATTTCGTTATTACCTTGCTAAACTCAATCTATTCTGAACACTAAATTGATGGAATGTTTTGTATTACGGCAACTTTTATGCTCATGTGTCAGTTATGCCCCTTTCTGTTCCAGACTCGAATAATAACCAATATCAAAATGTCGACCCCCCAAGACAAACTATTATACCTGTAAGCATATATTCCAATGTCGAATGAGAAAACTCTTTTTAATAATAGTTGATTTCCATCTGACGAGGCTAGTGTAAATGGCAATAAATTATACGAATTAAGGAGAAACCTTTTTTAAGAAATTGTTTCCGTGTTTATAATATTTCAATACTTTTTGGTGACCAATTAGGGTTTTGCACCACTAGAATTTTCTGAAGACATTATTAAGTTGATGATTCTACTTATTTATTTATTTATATCTTTTTTTTTTTTCCAGTACATCTATACGGCTAGCTGTTAGTAAATCAACTTCTCACCACAATCTTGTAGAATACATGCTAAATATTCCATATAAAATCATTGCATATGTAGCCATTCATACCTTCGGAATCCGATTAATCTATCCCGGCACAATTGGATTTTTACAGATGATATTAGGTAAGGTCTAATTAAGTTTGTAGTGCATAAAGCGAGAAATAATCCGTGCTAGTAAATTTACTTATTGACGTTTTGTGTAACTATAATAGATAATCTTTTCTCCATTCGTTTGGACAGGAATGAGTGCCTGAAATAGATGGATCTGTGACTGTTAAGGACCCGACATTATCTCAGCATGAAACACATTTATATCAATAACCAGGTAGTAACTTAACATCGGTGTACTTAAATTTTTATGATTAATTTTAATATGAGTCTTATGTTGGAAATCTTTGGAATAGAAATGAACCATCTGTATCAATTCGAGGTACTAGAAAGAAACAAATACAAATTGTATAGATCTTGGCACTAAAGATTGCAGTTGGGTAATAGAGAATAATATGCTCATTAGAGTGGGCCGAAAAAACACTTTATTTTTTTTTTCTATCGCTCAATTTCTTCTGTTCGCGCACGGCGTTCTAAGTTTTAAAAAATGTCGAAATTTCGCTTTTTTCATTAATTTTTTATACTTGCTAAACGCATACTACCTAAGGGCTGTAGATCCTAATGTGAAGTTTGGGGTATAAGGAATACAAAAAAAAACTAAAACACTTTAATTCAAAGTATCTAGTGTTAGCGCAAAATCTTCAAAAACCGCAATTATTTGTAATAAGAGCCACATTTCGCTGTTTATTTCTATTTTGTTATAATCCCTAAACTCACTGCTATCGAAACGCTATAGGGCTTAATATGAAGTTTGGGGTACGAGGCAAGGAACCCGAAAAAGAAGTAATTGATTTTTTGAAATTAACCGTTTGCGCATAGCACATGAATTAAGACATCCTATTTTATCAACTTTTCCTCAAATTTCTACAATGCGAGGTCCGAAGCATCAATGAAGTGCAACGTAAGGTGGTGCCGTTTGTCTCCCACTCCTACCGCATTTTTCAATACCCCCCACTCTTGTTTTGTCTAACGTCAGTCACCAACAGTTAATGTGACAGAGAATGTAAATATTGTGAATAGGTTGAAATCTGATTTTACGTTTTTTTCACTGATTTATTGACTTGTTGAGTTTACGCCAGATAATTTTGGTAGAAATGGCTACGTCTAGCAAAAACATTACAAGGAAGGATTTTGAATGCCCAATATTCGGTAATCCAAGAGATTTTTCACCGAATAAGCTTCCTAGTTTTGGAAGACGTCTTAATGTGCTGCTTCCAAGAACGATATGCTATGGCACTATACTCCAACAACAAAAGGGTGAGTTTTTCTAAAGTGGCTGTAACAGTAGCTAGAAAGATGAAGTATTTATATGACAAAGCATCTATTCCTGTGGTGTCCGAATATAGAATACTACAGCTGATCAATAAGTACCATGATAAGTACTATAACTTAAGAAAGTTATACCATCGTGACATAAAGCTGTTTTCAAAAAAAAGATTGATGACTTCAAATGTGAATCTGCTATGATTTTTGACATAGTACCGTGTAAATGTCTTATTGTCGTAGACTGCACTTGCCAAAAAATTCCAAATTTGTGTGAGTGCAAGATTTCAATAAACTGTCGCTGTGATAAAGCTGACTGAATTCCTGTTATTGAGTAATGTTTTATTTTCCTCCAAAGAAAGTATGGTCTGGAAAAGATTGGATTGTTAGATTTGAAGGAAACACGTAAATTAGAAAAAAGACTTGTCAGAAACACCAACAAACGGCTCGAGGACTATCACAGCACATCGAATGAAATTTTGGAGATTTGTAAACCCAATCATTGCGATACTTAACAGATACAACTAGGTGGAGATGGAGATTCTGATGTCTCAGATGACGATAAAAATGTTGATCTATTTAAGCCTCCCGTGCGATACCAATCAAAAAACCATGGAAGATGAGGATTAACCTAAAAACGACATCATTGCTAACTGATCGATATGGAGTCTCTGATCGAGCAACAGCGGCAATCGCGTCAGCTGTTCTTCAAGAATATGGTGCGAAAGCATTTGCGGAGTGGGTCTATTAAGAAACGACTAAGTGGCGTATACTTTGATGGCAGAAAAGATGATACGATAGTGATTAAAGAAATTAAGTCAAAGCGTTTTTGCATAACTGAAAAAGAAGACCATTATTCTCTCATACAAGAACCCAGTTCAGAATATATCGGCCATGTTTCTCCGTCTACAGGGCTTTCTAAAGATATAGCTTCCACAATAATTTCCCATTTGAATGCACTTGATATTTCTATTCAAGAACTTAGGACTGTAGTTAATACTGGTTGTAGAAACAGTGTTATTCGACGGATCGAATTGCACATTGGAAGACCAGTACAGTGGGCTATATGTCTCCTACACTTTAATGAACTGCCGTTCCGTCACTTATTTCATAATTTGGATGGTGTTACCATTGGACCAAAGTCTTTTAGTGGGCCGATTGAGAAACAACTTACGGGGTGTGAAAAACTTTCAGTGGTTCGCTTTGACAGTGCTGAATGCTGCAATCCTCAAGTTGACAGAAAAATACTAAGCAGGGATCAATTGTACCTGCTGGATATTTCTACTACCATAAATTCTGGTGCAATTTTAGAAGATATGGCAGCTCGTGGTCCAGGTCTGATTTCACACTTTAGATGGTTGACGATGGCTAACAGAATTCTAAGACTATACGTGAGTTTAGAAAAACCTAATGATGAAATTTGTCATTTGACATATTTTAAAATGTTATCTCTATGGTTCAAAATCAAAATCAGCAAACATTTCACAGATAACTCCAAAGATTGTTTTTGAAGCTATCAGAACATCATGGTATCTAAATCAAAATTTACTGGAAGTTGTCAACCCAGTAATTGAGCGAAACACTTTCTTTGTTCATTACGAAAATTTGATTCTTGCAATGACAGTGGATGAAAGAAGACCTATCAGAAAACTCGGACTATGTAGACTATTGAAAACTCAATCACTTTCCAAGGAAAAGACCATTCGAAATTTCTCTACACCAAAACTAAACTTTGAAGCAACAGACTACGTCAATATGATTTGGAGGGATACTTTAAAAATCTATCCTCCTCCACTACTAAGGAAAATCACGGATGAGGACATCATGAAACTGATACAGACAGATACATCACCGCAACCAAGTTTCCAAAGCTTCCCTTGTCATACCCAGGCTGTTGAACGGTGTGTTAAACGTGTGACTGAAGCATCTCAAAAAGTGTGTGGCGTTGACGCAAAAGACGGATTAATACGAACTATCCTCGTCACGAAATATTATGCCCGAATTTTCCCAAAAATCAAATTTTAAAGTGATTGATTAATGATTATTGAATAAAGAAGGTGAAAATAAAAATATGTTTATCATTTATATAGACTGAACAAAAGAGATAAGTTACGAAATATAGCCGTTTTTAGAAGAAATCCAGTTTCTTGAGCATTTTGTGCCAACATTAAATATTTTGAATTTAAGGGTTTTAATTTTTTTTTCATATTCCTTATACCCCAAACTTTACATTAGGACCTATAATGCTTAGATAGTACTGAGTTTAGCAATTATAAAGAATTAACGAAAAAAAGCGAAATTTTGGAATTTCTTAAAACTTTGAGCGCCATGCGTGAACGGAAGAAATTTTTTTTTTCATTTTGCTTAGCTAGGCAATAGACAACTTTTTTGAGTTATAGCAATAGAAAAAAATAAAGTGTTTCTTCGGCCCACTCTAATGCTCATACCACGATGGTATGCAGAAGAACTGACATTGTTACACATTGGTTATACTTGAAAATGACAGTTGTGAAAATAAAAATAATAGTGATAGTGATCCCGATTAAATATTGTGATTCTGACCAGGAACCAGCTCTGATTCTAATAACATTTCTCAGTTTCCTCCCGTTTCAATCCGTCAAGACGAGAAAAAAAAAAATGTCTTCAAGCCATGATCTTGGTAAGATAAGACGAGATCAAAACTTTCCCGATTTTTACTTGAAAAAAGTTTAGTCTTCTACTTCCCAGTCAATCCTTCGGAATTTTTGCAATTGTCTTACGTGATGAAATTAGAAAAAATAACTTATGTTATTTTCAGCATAATATAAATCTAACAGTACTACTGCAATGGTGATTTAAATTGTTAACACCTACTTATGTCCTTTTAGTTTTAGCTATTATTAAATAATTATAAATCATCATCAATATTTACGTAAACAAATTAAATAAATAAAAATACATTGATAGAGAAGAATTAAATGCTAAGCTTGAATTAAACTTTAGACACTAAACTATCAAATAACTTAAAAACTAAAAAACTAATGACTATGCAACAAATCAGAATTTATCAAATGTTGTAAACATTTCATTACACAATATTCAAATAGAGGCGTTACAGAAAAGCAATAAATTTTGCAATATTATATCTTACAACTAATTATTTCGATTATACTGCGAAATTGTCTTATTACACAGTTTTTAGTTTCCCACTATTCAATATGTTAATATGTCTATTTGTGCAAACAGTTACTGTATATGAATATAATACAATATTTAATATCTTTGGAGGTATTAAAACAACAAAAAAATTTCAGAACAAAGCTTATTGCAAGGAAGGTCTAGATTGATTGAACTCTACAGGGGAGAACGTTTTAAAATTCAAACTAGTGATAATAATGAAATCGATTCAATGTTTATTAATAAGAGAAATGCATCACCAAACGGCAACACCTTGGTTATCTGTTGTGAGGGTAATGCAGGATTTTACGAAATTGGTATTGCCATTACTCCAGTTGAGGCAGGATTTTCTGTATTGGGTTGGAACCATCCCGGATTTGGTGGAAGCACGGTACGTATTTATATTAGTACGGCAATATAAATTCTGACAATGAATTGAGGAACCTTGGTAGGTAGTTTATAAAACACAATGTAATTATTAATAGATTTGAGTATTTCCAGACTTAGTAAAAACATGTCATTAATTTTGATAACATGACGTCTACCTAATAAATATGAAATATGATGATGTAGATTTTTAAAATAGTATTTTCTAAACTTATTGAATATTGAAAAATATATGTGCATATTGAGCAACAGGGGGGCAAAGATGGCACTACTGGGAATAAATCTAAGTACGCTGAATAAATGTATGTGTAAAGTGTGCACATCTCTCTCGATTTGGTCAGCCTCAACATGCAATTTGCTCCATAATGAATGTGAATTTTTGGTTATCCATAAATTCACTTCATGGCTATACTTGTCTATGGGAATCTGTATAGTGTATATCTATCATCATGGTTTCCTGAGATGTGGGACAAATTTTCCACGTTGCGGTTTTACCGCATTAACCGCTACATTCACCCCTATATTAACTCCATGGTTTCATTCAAGAATTTCAAAACAACGAAATTCATAACCATAATTAGCTTTAATTACATGGAAAATTGCTGTCAAATATTTTAAGTTTTAGTTAAGAGCCATACAAACATTTTTAGAGCAAAGAAATCTTATTTAGACCATTGGTTCTGCTATTACACCCTCAGCAAAGAACACCTTGCTTTTGACGACCTCTCCCTCCGCACCTAGTGGTAAATTGCCAGCAAAAAAGCTAGTGAGAGGCATTTTTCCAGTGCTATCATGGTATATTAGATAAATGATAACCATTAGAATTGATTATAAAAGGGAAATAAACATATGTAGTGGAATAAAAATAGCTCAAACTAAGGCGATAGAGAAAATTTTACATGGAGAAATGCGTTTTGGTGAAACTAAGAATACCCTAAGTTTTCTACTTCGAGTAGGTGGGAGAATCCTTTTTTTTTTTTTTTTCGCGGAAAAGGGGTAAAAAATTGGTCATTCTTTAGAGCAGTTTTTCAGTTTTAAATTATTTTGGACCCTTTAAAATGCTAGTTAAGAAACTAGAACTGTACTCTTTTATTGTAGATGCTCAAGGAACGGCAGTTCAAATTTCGTATATATGTAAATAAACTGAAAAAACGTAAAAAATTTAATTACGACTAACTTAGCCAAAATTAAACCAAATTTGATGAAATTTTAGACAAAAGTAACCTATATAGCTAAGAAATAGCCTGCCAAATTTTAGCAAAAAATATCCAATAGTTTAGACGCTGTTCCATTTTTAGTCCAAATTCCACAAAATTTTCAAAATGTTCCCCAATTTGTCCAAATGGTCGAACAAAATTTGTTTACCAAAATGAATGTATTTTTATGTTCTTTCACCTGATGTAACTAAAAAATGACTTTTTTTAATTTAGCCGATTTTTTGTCATTTTTGGTATATACATGCATGTGGCGTTTTCCCCTCATTTTTGGTATAATACATATGCGCACACAAGTATACGAGAAATTATTCATTATAAAAATTTCAATATTAATAATAAAGAGTGATTGTGAGCAGGTTTTAAATATCTAGATAAAAAAAAACTCTAGAAAGTAAGATAAGATTTTTTTCTCGAAAATTCACTTGATTTTTATTAAACTTTTTATTATATTGATTATTGTTTTATTTTATTCATGTTTTCTTTTTCTAACAGTTGTACTAGATATGCTACTACAAGAAGTGTCTACTTCCGAATCGGTAACTGGAGATTGGAATATTTATTCGCCCCCGTCATTGCTAAAATCGTATCCATCTAAGATATTCTCTGAATTACAAACTTTTTCATAATTATCATCTTCGAATTCTTCAATATCATGAATATCAGGACTAATTTCTAATTGCTCAGGCTCTTCATCAACCACAGTTTGTCAACAATATTATCTGCATTTTGACACAAAGCGTTCCTTCCATTGTGGCATAAATTGCTGCATGTGACGTCAATGGTTTTGCATGAGCAAGGTTTAGTTTTGAAACCGACCAATCACAAGCAATTACATTGAGTAATTCATTTCTTGAGATCAATAAATTATTATTATCATTATTATTATTAGGAACAGGAAGCTTTATCAGTTCGTATCAACATCAGTTCATTATCTGTTGTTTGCTGCCATCCAAAATCCTGTCAATTTCGGTACTTCAGAGAATATCTCAGATGTATATGACTTTAGCGATGACGAGGGTGAAGAAATATTCCAAACTCCAGTTACCGATTCGGAAGTAGGCACTTCTTGCAGTAGCACATCTAGTACAACTACTAGAAAAAGAAAACATGAATAAAATAAAATAAGATATAAGATAATTTTATTCATTTTTAAAAGTTTATACAGAATATAACATACAATATTACAAACTTTAGTAAACTAGTCACCACAAAACAGTCAACATAAAATTAATAAAATGAGTATAAAGGTGAGCAAAATCAACAATTAAGGAACTCATCTATGTCATAAAATGTTTTATCACACAAAAATTCGCTGATAATAATTGCTGTGTATCTCATGGAAAATATTTGATAAAAACCATCGAAAATTTACAATATCTCTCAGATAAGACACTATTTTGGATGAGGAAATGGCGGACTACTCCAAACTCAAATAAATCGCACCTGATTATATTTAACCATAAGGTTACGAACAACTCTCCATCGATTAACTTACTTCAACAGACACTCCAGCCTTCTCTAACTTGCAAATGCCTGGGTATCAATATTGACAGTAAGCTAAATTTTAAGTCACACACCAAATTATGCAAGCAAAATATTATATCTACGACAAAACATTTTAGATCTCTCACATATAAAAATGAAGGCATAGATACGAAAACAGCATGCAATATCTATAAAATTATTTGCCGACCGATACTGGAGTATGGTTTTATTCTATTTAGGATTTGGGATCTGGTCGATAGCCGAGTGAGTTAAGGCGCGGTGTGGAAATCGCGATTAATCACACGGACATCACACCACTGGGTTCGAATCCTGGCTCCGGCACTGGCACTGTCGGAGGAAATGGTTGTATGTCCGCGTTTTTTCAATTTGTAACCCCCTTCCGCACAAGCCCTGGCTTCTGAAATTGGGGGTTGTCTAATTTCTGTGGTCTTGTTTATTATTGTCGAAAACCAGCGTTACGTAACATTGAAGTAGGGGAAAGAAGTAGCTTGAGAAAAATTACGAAGATTAGGCATCCTAATAATCCTTTACACAATCCCTCCAATAACCTTCTCTATCAAAAAACCAAAATTAAACCTATACTCAACCGATTCCAAAGACTTTCACAAAGATTTGCCAACAATTTGTTTAACATCGAATTAATAAGTCCTTTAACTTTCCCAATCAAGCCCAACATTCCACCCAAAAGAATATTTATTCCCTACCCAAACAATCTATGAATCCCTTACGTTATTACGTAATCTTTAATAATATAAAACACTGTCACGATAATACTTTGTATTTTTTTTTTTTTTGCAAAATGTCATTATAAACATGATGTATTATATTTTACTTTAAATTAATATATACTGTAAATATAATATTGTAGAAAGGCTGGAAGACTTAGGTCATTAGCCAATTGGAATCTCCAATAAAACTTTATACTACTACTACTGTTTTATCACACAAAAATTTAAATATGTTATTCCTAAATGACATGTTGCTGTCAGTGTTGATACACTGATTAATTTTGTTAAAATATTTGATACCAATATGTTTCGGCGAATTTTCTCCTAGTGCAAGTCTGGAATATGGCTGTTACAGATTATCCTTGTTTCTCGTGCCATACACATGATATCACTATTTCTAACGAATTCAGATTTATTTTTTGTATGTACATTATTAATTGGTAGATATATAAGCTAGGCAAGGTAAGTATTTGCAAATATTTAAATAGTGGTTTACAACTGGTTAAGGGGTCTATCTTACACATGGTTCTTAAAACCCTTTTTTGATATTGAAATGCCTTATTAAAATATGAGGAATTTTCCCAGAAAATGAATCCATACTGTAATTGAGCCTGAACCAATCCATAATAGAGAGTTTTTAGGTTGTTTATGGCGACGGTATCTCTTAGATTTCTTATGATATAGTAGACAGTGCTCAATTTTGTACAAACCATATTTATATGTGCTTCCCACGTAAGCTTCCTATCGAATGTGACAACTAGGAACTTGGTAGTTGTTATACTCCGGACGGATTTATTTAAAATTTTCAGGTACAGATCATAGTTAGTCACAATATTTTTTGGCAAAAGACACATGTAGGATGTTTTATTTACAATTAAATTTAGCCCGTTGTTGCTACAGTAATGATTCATTTCCTGTGATGCATTGTTACTATTTATGACAATCTCTTCAATGGAGTTATGGGACATTAGCATATTTGTATCATCTGCATAAAGAAGAAGTTGATTTGAAGTGATACATGTGTTGGGTATAACGTTGATAAAAAGATAAAAACAAAGGTCCCAGAATCGAGCCTTGAGGCACTCCCAGGTTTATGTTTCTAGTTTTGGAGTTAACGCTGTCTACAACAGTAGTTTGCGTGCGATTTTGTAGATATGAGGCTGCCCAGCTGTATGGTGCCCCTCTTACCCCAATGTCCCCTAATTTTGTAAGTAACAAACTATGATCTATAGTATCAAATGCGCGACTTAAATCATAAAAAAGACATAGGACGTGACTCTTGTTGTTCAGTGCATTATAGATAAAATCTATGCAATCTAAGATAGCAGTATCGGTGGATTTATTTTTTTGAAAACCGTTTTAGGCATTTAAGATCAAGTTAAAATTCTCTAGATAATTGGTCAGTCTTATGTAATATGACCGTTCAAAAATTTTAGCAATTTGACTTGGTATGCATATGGCTCTATAATTAGTCATGTCTGTTGTGGGACCTTTGTTTTTATAGACAGGTATACATTTGGATTCTTTTATGTTGGGAAATACCAGCTAAGACCGATTCATTTACTAAGTATGCTAATGGCTCATTAATAATGTCTTTTACTGATTTCATCATTTTTCCGTTGATATCATCAATACCAGCAGCAGGTTTAAGAGTAGTTTTCCCAATTCCAATTATTTCACTTATTTCTTGTGGTGTCGTTGGTGTGAGAACAGAACTGGCACTTGTCTTTTCAATGTTGACATTACAGTTAGGTTTGATTGATTTGAGGCAAGATTTATAAAGTAATCATTGATAAAATTACTCTTCTCTATGGCATTTGATATTAGAATACCTTGGTTATCACATATGTCTATGGATGGCTTCTTTTCATCAAGTGAATGTTCGTTCCGAAAGAAAAATTATATCTTACCTTCGAGAGTTTTTTTTATCTAATTTAAAACCTGCTCACAATCACAATGAGGGGAAATACAAAAAATGACAGAAAATCGGCTAAATTAAAAAAAAGTTGTTTTTTAGTTGCATCACGTAAAAGTATATAAGAATTTTGGTAAAAAAAAAATTCAATTTGGACAAATTGGGGGAAGTTTTGAAAATTTGGTGGAATTTGGACTAAAAATGGAATTGCGGCCAAACTGTCGGAAATTTTTTGCTAAAATTTGGTAGGCTATTTCTTCGTTATATAGATTCCTTTTGTCTAAAATTTCATCAAATTCGGTTTAATTTTGGCCAAGTTAGTCGTAATTAAATTTTTTACGTTTTTTCAGTATATTTATATACATATAGTGGGAGGCGGTGAACCGATTCTCAAGAAATTTGAACTGACCGTTCCTTGAGCATCTACAATAAAAGGGTACAGTTCTAGCTTCTTAAATAGCATTTTAAAGGGTCCAAAATAAATTAAAGCTACCCTTAAAAATGACCAATTTACCCCTAAAAAACTCAGGGTACTTAGTTTCACCAAAATAAAATTCTTTCTCTATGACGCATTTCTCCATGTAAAATTTTCTCTACAGATCTATATTTACTCCACTAATAGATGGGTTGTATATATGCACTTGCACTGATCACTAAGAATTTGTTTCCTGTCAACACGTTAAATATTCCAATTTCAGGGAAGGCCTTATCCAATACAAGAACAAAATGCTATAGATGCCGTCATACAATTTGCAATTAACAAATTAGGATTTAAAGTAGAAAACATTCTGTTGTTTGGTTGGAGTATAGGTGGATATACTGCAACATGGGCTGCCATGAACTACCCTGAAATTAAAGGAGTTGTGAGTATTCATATTTGTGATGCATCCCTACATTTCAGGAGTTTATTTTCTGGAGATTTATTTAAAACAGTATTGGACTTAGTAAACTTCATTTAACATTCATACAAATTATTGTTATGTGGCACTTGCTTACAAAGTATGTTACATGAGTGTCCTTTCTTTACGATTACTTTGTGTTTTGTTATATATGCTTGGTAAAAATATAACAATATTAAAAACTTTTTAATTTATAGTAAACCTCTGAAAAAGTTACCACAGACAAATATCCAAAATTTCAAAAACAACCGTAACCTTACAGTACATTACTTGACATAGATACTTAGGAATTTAGAAAAGCATTTTACATCCAGATTTTAAAATAAAATTTGTATTCAATAGGTATTTAATCTTCAGTATTAGGAGAAATATTGTAATACTTAACAATGAATGTTTATAGATTTTAGATGCCACTTTTGATGATGTTTTACCTCTAGCTATTAGTCACATGCCTAGTTGGTGGGAACCTATAGTTACTTTAGCTATTAGGGAACACGTTAATCTTAACATAATCGAACAACTCTCAAAGTATCCAGGACCTGTTTTCTTAATTAGACGTACTGAAGATGAAGTTATTTGTCTTAAGTAAGTATCAGATATTAATAACAATAATATTTTATTTATTTTAGGAAACATACAAAAAATGCATAAGATTTTATTGTTGTTATTTTAAGTATAAAGCAATTTTAGAGATTGTATAAATAGTCAAGTCTAACAAAAAATAATTGAAATAAATACAACATAATTTCAAGTTTCAAGCTTTTAAAGTATTTTAAAAAATTTAGCATTAAATCTTACTCTAAGTCTTTTCATATTTCTTGTCATTAGTAATGGTCATAAAAAAAATCGTTTTTACCCGCGTTTTTATTTCCAACAGATAGAAAATTCTATTGAAGTGATATATCAATGTCTTAGGCACCGCAACGATTTTAGAATCCCTAATCACAGGTCCACCCACTTTCTTTGAGAAAGGTCTATTTATGCTGATTTCAAAGCATACATAGATGAGTTCCAGTATATATTATATACATCAATAATACAAAGAAGCTCAGAATTTCAATTACTAATAACAAATGTTATTGCTTGTTTGGCTGTTGGTAGCAGTAAAATCCCTTTTGCATCATACGGTTCAGTGTGTTTATTGTGTATATTTTGCAAAATATTTTGTGTGCAAAACGTGTTTTTGTTGTTTATTGATTGTATAATAATAAATTTGACGTTGCTGTGTCCTCTAGATCTTTTGGCAGTAAATAAAACTAGTTTTAAATTTCTGATTCTAAAAACAATATGTACTATTCTTTCAATAACACGCATAAGCCTCAATAGATTATAAAAACAATTTAAACCACACAGAAAATAGTTCAACGGCCGCAAATGACACTGGTTTATTTGCACACAGTCGCTATATTTGACGGGACGTTGAATTATTTAATACGAAACTGGAGTAACTTAAACTTCTCCAGCTAACTGTGTTCTCCACAGCTGTGGTTTTAATACTGTTAATATTGTGTTTTGTGTTGAATAAGCATTTAGCTAAAGTTCATACTTTTAACACATTAAAAAAAATCAATATGATGATAATATTTAGATGAGAATTTAAATCAAGCTGTAGTTTGATTTGTAAGATATTGAATATATTTAACTCGGTTTCATCACTTTCCTCCAAGTGAATGACAATCTTTTTAACTGTTTTTTGTCCCAAAATTCTGTTGTGTTAAACCAACATTTGAAATTAAAACAAAATGTGTCTTACGGTTGATATGGATTTTCTCAATATATCTATATAGAATATGCAAGTTCTACCACCAATATTACTCATTTTCTGTAAATTAACATCATTAAACAGACCTTTTGGCCAGACATTTTGCAGCACATTGTTAAAATTTATTCTCATTTTTTTCCCATTTTTTTTTTGTCTCCGAGAAAGTGAAGTAGATCATTTTCTACAACACCAACTTTATTCTTATTTTATTTTTTAAAAATCATTTTAATATCATTTATATTTTATTATAAATTTATATATATTTTTTGGTGAGAGACGTTTTCTCACAATCACAAATCAACATGGTCTGTTCATGTTGATACTGAAGGATCCCACACATTCATGAAAAGAAGGCCTGTTCATTTTTGGATCATGTTTATTTGAACTTTTGTTCAGAAGGTCAAAATCTACAACATATCAGAAATTCAACTAATTTAACCCAGGCTATTTTTCCATAAGAAGTGTGCGGTATTCTTTGTCTAATAAATATTATTCCCCAAAAAAATTATAGACAAAATTTATTAACGTTAATTCATATTTTCAGAATTAAATATATGTGGACAAGTTACTACTATATTTGTCCAAACATTTCACATTTTATACCAACAAAGTTATATTTCTATATTGTTATTATAACTGTTACAGGTAAGTTCAACAAATCAGAAAATTAATTTATTTTTCAGAGAAAATGATCTATCTTCAAACCGTGGCAATCATCTGTTGGCTAAACTACTTCGCCTCCGTTATCCATGTATTTACAGTGATGCACAGGTACATCTATTAATGGATTATTTAGCAGTGACTCAGGGAGCTCAAGGTATGTTGACAAGCGGTTCTTTATAAAGAGCTTATAATGGATATTTTAATCTGATTTTTAAGATGAACTTTTCAAGAGATATTCAGTGGATGAGAACATGTGTCAGTCATTGTTACAATCTTATATTTCGGAGTATTCAAAAAGTTATCCTATGAAAATTGGAGAAGAATTTACCCATCATGAAAAATCTAGAATGGCATTATTCCTGGTAAGATTTTCCAATTTAGTCTATGTTTTCTAAATCCTACATCATTAAATGCAAGGAAAAAGTTAAACTGAGCTAGAAGTACAGGGTGAGGGTCGGTTTTTTTACCTGATACTTTGTGTACAATGCCAGCAGCCAGCTACGATATATCCAATCCTTTTGCCCACATACTTTTTATCCTATAACTTTGGAACTACTTAAGATAGGATGAAATAAGTGCCGAATTGGGACTAGTAATGTTGTCTATGAACTGTGCAAGTTCTATCATAATGTATTACTTTTCGATATGAAACATAATCAACGAACAGGCCAAATAACAAAATGATTGTGAAATAACAACAAATGAAAATTAAGATTGAGTGGTTGACATATTATAATTATAATTGCTTAAATATTGTAAATCTTACGTTTTTAGTTTTCCATTATTATATCTGAAGATTTAATAATATTGATAATATTGCAATAATCGATATATTTGGAGCTGTAATGAAATCAATAACCAGCTTTTGTCTATGGCTTTGCTTGCTCTACAGTTCGCGTTGTTAAAGTTTATGCATATGAAAGACCAAGATGGACTAAACAAAGTTGAGTCGAACAAACATACATTTTTATTCTTTCCTTTTTATTTGGGTTTTCTACCACATGTATTATCCTCTTCAAAAACAAATCACTGAGTCTACAAAATAATAGAATTATTGGAAAAAAGCCTCTGCGCCTGTGGACTGTTCCTTTGACGTAAATGTCACAGGCGCAGAGGCTTTTTTCCAATAATTCTATTATTTTGTAGACTCAGTGATTTGTTTTTGAAGAGGATAATACATGTGGTAGAAAACCCAAATAAGAAGGAAAGAATATTCGTAGAATGCCACCAATAACTTTCAGACAAAACATTTTTACTTGCCAATACTGTATAATAAATAGTGGACTAAAGCAGAAAGTAGCGGTGAATAATACAATTTTTCGTAGAGATTCCAAACTTTGGGTAGTTGTTAGTTGTCTTGAAAATAAGAAATTCTTAGAATATCTACCTTCTGCAAGTGTCGGAACGTTGTTTTAAACTCGAAAAGGGTTAAATTGACCTTGGCTCAATTTTCGATTTTAAATTTTTTGGACCCCTTGAACTATGAATTAAGCAACGAAAATGTGGTCCTTTTATTGTCCATGTTCAAGAAACTTTGACTTAAATTTTCGTGATGTTACGTCTCCTCAACCCCCCCCCCCCCCCTCCCCTCCTGTAATTGAAGATGGCTCATAATACCTATAAATAGCAAGTCAAAAGCTCCATTAATTTGGCTACAATGCCATTTTTTCGAAAATTTTACGAAATTTTTAAAACTCTGCAACTTTATAGCCGTTTTTCGTACGACAATTTTCTCCCCGTCAAAATGTAGATTTTTTTATGTACTTTTGGGTGATATGACTCAAAACATCTTTAATATAAAAATTGAATCTATTTTCGGCTATTTACGGCATACATGTATTTGCGCAAAGTGATTTTCTGTTGCACAATAAGATACATATAACTATTTGTATAGGTAAGTATAACTCGCGAGCCCTATAAAACATCCAATGTGTTTTTGAAAAAAATGCTTTGTTATAAAAGTATGATCAAATGAGCATATTTGACGAATATGGCGAACTTTGAAAAACAGCAAAATTGGCTTTCTATGATTTTTTCAAGCCGCTATCAGATTCATCAAATTTTACTGATCCAATTTATGTTATTGATGGTGGGTTCTTGTTACATCGAGTGGTTTGGAACAGAGAACAAAATTTTGAAGAAATTGCTGATTCAGATGTCAACTATATTCAACATCATTATCCTGGGCAATATTGTATTGTTCTTGATGGCTATCCAGTAAATAGCATTAAGAATTCTGAACGCCAAAGAAAAACTATTGCCCTAGAAAGGCGGAACAAACCCACAGCATCGCAGCAAAACTTATTATCCAACTCTCACAATAAAGTAACTTTCAATGGATTGCTTTGCTGCAAATTCGACGAATATTGCATCACATAAAAAATGCGACGACGATGCTGATCCTGATATAATTGACGTTGCTTTAACTAAAATAAAAGAGAGCAGAGAAGATAGAGACATCATAATCGTTGGAGAAGATATCGATCTTCTGGTC
This sequence comes from Leptura quadrifasciata, assembly GCA_963675555.1. Taxonomy (NCBI): domain Eukaryota; kingdom Metazoa; phylum Arthropoda; class Insecta; order Coleoptera; family Cerambycidae; genus Leptura; species Leptura quadrifasciata. The sequence continues at coordinate 174,377,992 of OY776673.1, forward strand.
ATTTTAACTCAAAGGTGGTGTACGAATATGAAAGACACATTCGCACAAAAAATTTATTTTGAAAACCAGCACATGGCAAAACGTAAAAAATTATTCACTCAAAAGTCTTTCAAATACAGTCTTGCATGTTTATCTTTAAATGTGAAACCCCATGCAACAAATACAGGTCCTCCATAGGCAACAAATTCTCACACAAATGAGGGGTTAGGTTTTCAGATCAGCTGTTCGTTGGTCAGGGTTCCCACTAAACCTGGAAACATTAGAAGACATGGAAAAGTCATGGATTTCAAATCTCGACCTGGAAGTCATGGATTTGTAGTGAAAATAGACAGATTATTGTCTTGATTTTTCATCTAAAAATCCGAAAAATCTTGACTTTTAGTAATTTCTCAGTATATTTGTTTATTTTTTTATACGGCTCATCGATTGCAAATAATTTAATTTGTTTTATTAAAATTTTATGTCTGGTGAAATTATGTAACATAAGCATTTCAATAATAATACTCTAACTTATTTTCAAATTTGGTGCGTCTCGTAAATTGGTAATAAATATCATTATTGGCCCCATTTCTATATAATGATATTGTACTGCTAGATTCTCTTTTAAGACGATTTTAAAAAACATGAAAAAATTACAAAGAATTTCAAAAAAAAACAAAATTGATTTTGCAGATAAATCGCTAACAAACATTAAAAGAATTTAAAAATATATATATGGTAATAAAAAAGATCAGATTCTTTTTATTGTGCCTTAGTAAAAGATGATAAACATTATGTAGAACTTTAGCAAATAATTAAAATGTTATTAATTTTTTCTCATGGTAATGCATTTGTAGAAAGCGGTTTTTTTATTAATAAAGAACTTATACAAAATATTCGGTATGGATCAATTATAGCGCAAAGATTTATATATTAATAATGTTCTAAGATGTGGTGGTGCCGCAAATGTTCTCATTAATGAAAAAATGATTCGATATTATAAACAAGTCAATCGCAAATATAAAGATCTTGAAAAAGTTAAAGCCGAGAAAAAAGATAAGTTGGATGCACGGACTCGGAAGAGGCAGTTACTTACTGCTGGAAATTAAAGAGCTGGAAGTGATAAGAAAAAAAATTTATTTGACTTTAGGGGCCAAAAGAAATGAACTGTCTGCGAAAATTGATAAATTAAAAAAGGAATTATAGTTTCCATTGTTATAAATAATAGAAAGCAGACTTATATTTTATTGTCCTGTTTTCTGTGGAAATATTATAGTTATTTTTATTTGCAGTAAAAACAAATACAGTTTTTAGTTATGCTGACGAATTAAGTGTTTTCATTTTAATGATAGACAAAAGACAAAACTGATATAGTTTGGTTGGTCATGGATTTTTTTTTTGGATCATGGAAAGTCATGAATTCTAAGAATGTGGTGGGAACCCTGTTGGTTGACCTCGTAATGATGGTTGCTTAACTGATTCTGCAATCGTTGTGTGTAACTGGCTAGATGTCGCTGTAGTTACCTGGACCAATGGTGTTAAAAAAACGAATTCTTTGCCTTCCAAAAAAATGGCCAAAGATAACATTTACCAGATGGTCACGTGGAAAGTTCTAGTAATTTGTTCTGATATCAATGAATTCCACTCGATGTCAATTTATACTGGCTGTTTAAGTTGTAAACTATATATCTCCTAGACCAAATTCAAATTATCCCGGACCCAAGGGGTGTATTATCCAAATTCTAAAATTTCAGATAATCAGGTACTCAAACGTATGATTCATAGAAATATACCCATTTACAAAAATTCTAAAAATAGTAATAGTACCAAATAATAATTATAATGAATAATAATGATGAGAATAACAGCTATAATACATTGATAAATCCTTTTTGTTGTCTTCAATTTATTTTCCCTTTTTTTTTCTTCGTTTTTAGGTTAGAATTAGGTATATGATTTTTTTGTCATACTGTTTGCTACCATTATCAGGATATTTAATAAATTAATTTAACGTTAATCTGACTATCAATTAGATATTTTGTGACTGGCAGTATGGTCTTCGACCGAAAGCCAATAAAAAAATAAATAAATAAATAAATTTATATTACCTTGTGGACAATATCCTTCGAAGAAATTGAATTACTGGGAGCTCAGGCTTAAAGTAGCCGTTTCGTTTAAAGGTTCTTAGCGAAAAGAACGTGGCAGGGGCCGTTCAAAATGAAACACAGGAAGGCGCACATGCATAATACAAAATTTACAACTTAAACCGTGAAATAGAAAAAAATGTATATGATTATTGACTCGACAAGCTGTTATTCAATTTGTTTTCAAGATACTAAATTTTGACTATAAAAATGACTACAGAAATTAGAAAAATGGGAAAAGTACGGGAGCTCTATTGACAGTTAGCATACCACACACAAATGTAGCGGTGGAGAATTAAGATTGACCGAGAAGTTGAGCCACTAAAGTTTTCAAATTTAAAAGTTGTAACGAGTATGAAACTATCTCGTTGGAATTGTTAAATGAGGATAAATGCGTATCTCGTTGTTCTACAGATTTTTGCGTGACATGGTTATAGTCGTCTGCAATTTTACTCTGCAGATAAAAAAAGGCAACAAAAACTTTACGAGCTCATTATTAATGCCGGTGAACTATTCGGTATGGTGTCATCAAATAAACTGACGTAGTAAAAACCTATAAAGGTAAGTGACTCAATTTGCGGACAAAATAGTACAGAGAGTAACGGTATTTTAATGAGGTCGTAAAATTTTTGTTACCTTTTTCATCTGCAGAGTAAAATTGCAAATGGCTATACCAATGTTAAAAGAAGAACTTAACAAACATGATATCAATTAGAATACCAACAGTTCTGTGTAAATAGTAAGTATCTATGGATATAATGGAAACACAATCTAAAAACTGTGTATTTAATATGCATAGCATATAAGAATTGCATTCATAACTTTGAAAAAGGGAACAGATTTTGTTTCCGAAATATCACATAGATACTATATGCTTATTTTTATTATAATTTGTATTAATTGGCAAAAGAATAGCCTCTGACTGATGATACTTTGACATAAACGTCGCAGATGCAAAAATTATTTTTCAGACATACCGATTAATTTTGTTATTTTTGTAGAATATAGTGATAAGAAGATATAATGGTAGAAAAACCCATAAAAAGAAGAAATGAATATTTTATTGTTTTTTTTTTAATATATATCTTCTTGCCACCTATATATATTTTATTTTGTTAGGTACCTATTGTTTTTTATGATTAAATTTTTTGTAAAATAAAAAACGTTTGTTACTAAAATACCTGCACAAAATTTTACTCACTATCAATAATTATATTCTAAAACAATTGTCGATGAATAAATATAGAGTGTGGCAAAACCAGTAACCCAGAGCGGTAGAAGGGCTAGATCAGGCCTTAGTATAGAAATGCTCATATCACAGACAAAATCTGCACTTTTACATTTGTTGCACAAGATTGTGACACGATTAAATCTTTGCCATTTGGTTTGAGAGATATGCCCCAGCTAACAATTTAGGTGTCGACGACTTCAGCTAAAGGAAAATCAACCAAAGCAGGTCAAACTTAGGTAATGTTAAAGTTCAATTGGTTAAGTCGCGCTATGTTACCTACTAGGTACAGGTAAATTATTAGTGAAATTAATATCCTAATAGGTTATGAGAAATATTTTAGTAACTATTGTCACCTAATAGGGGGAGTAGGTAAAAAATGACAATTTAGTAATGCAAATAAGAGGATATTGGTGATCTAATAAGTAATATTTTCATAAAATAACTTATTAAGTAATTTTGTTGATGTTATCAATATACCCTAATAGGAGATATTAGTGAGATATATTAGAATTACTAAATAGGTGATGGTATATCTTTAACAAAGATTTTTAGACACCTAAAAAGGACTCTAAAAATACTTATATTCCCACCAAAAAGTCGAAATGATTTCATTATTCAACCAATAAGTTATTTGCACCTATTGGTCAATATTATCAATTACTTATTTAGTCAAATTTTACCAGCATAAGTAATGTGCTGCAAGAAACCCGAACTTGGTTACCTTTATGGAGCTAGTACATATCGGTTTGAAAACTATTTGGTATACTTAAAGAGGTTATTACACTCGGGTAGAGAATCTTTGCTCTAAGTTGCCAACAGAGTTAAAGAATTAACTCAGTTAAATAGCGATTCATGCAACAACCAAATAGCACCCAATATACATTAAAAGAACTGTTCAGAAGTTCAGTTTGAGCAACGAGGAGCAGCAGTAGGCAGCTTTCAGTGAGAACCTGAAGATGGCAGATGAGATTCTTCCGAAATGTTGTTTAGACAATCGTGACTCCTGGAGGAGTCGACCATTGACGCGAGAGAGCACCCGGAAGTACAATAGCACTTCATATATATCTAGAAAATAAACAAACTTATTTATATAAATATTGATTTAGCCACAACTGTTTCTTGGTGTGTTTGGTCATGAACTTGATCTAATCTCCTTTAGGTTAGTCGTAGTGTAAATGTCCTCTTCAGTTAGGTTGATTGTTATATTGACGTCGTTCGCGCCAGAAAGACTATTGGATATGGCGATGTCATTATTCTCTGAACCAGAGGCTTCTTCACCTATTTTCTGGTTTTTTGCAACATTTTTGTTTGAAGTTTTACCCATTTGTTTGAATGCTTTAGTAATGAATTGCTACAACTTCATATTATTGATTGGCGTCCAATGGGAATCAGTATAAACGAGACTTGCTAGGTTAAAGAATAACGCCTAATAGGTGAAGTTAGCGATTTACGTAGAATTAACAACATATTAAATGTTAATTAGATACATTAAAAGAGGGGACCAATTGGTGTATAAAAAGGTAATTAGGTGAAATAGTTACAATTAGGTGAATAAATATTGGTAATATTAGACACTTATTACTCAACAGGCAGCAAAAATAGCTTGTTTTTCACTAATCCCTAAAGATGAGGTTAAAAGTATTTGTGGAAATTAAGTTGTGCCTCCTATTAAGTAACATTGCGAGAAAGTAGCCATATGTATTCGAAAGTACGGAACGTCGGAAATCCGCCATGGAAATTTAAACTTTGTTTTTGAAAATAATTTAATTCATAAATATTCATTGAACATATTGAGAGTTATTGAATTATTGTAAGCTGGAAAAAAATAGGGTACCAAGTCAAAAATTGAAAATTAAAATTTTATATACCTAGGTATACGTATGTATTTTTTTCGTTATAATAATAGGTATTTTTAAGGGGCTTAGTAATATTTCAAGGTACAAAGCCTCATTTCAACAAAAAAAATTAATTTCCAAGTAAATTCTCGCATATAAACCATGCAAATTAAACAATTGTCAAAGATAAAAATATGTCTCATAAGTAGTTAATAAGTAGTTATTATTATCAATCATATAATTATATAGTTTTACCTTTTTGACGAAACAGTTCTAAAGAAAGTGTGAAAGGTGGCAAATTAGTAATCCGCTACATAATTTAATGTATCCTCGAGATTGAAACTTACCTAACAGATGTCTGGCGACCTAACCTAATAGATCAAATAACACCTATTCAACTTGTTTTCCACGTCCAATCGACGTGTCAAAACACCATTTAGGTAGATTCGATGTCGAATTTATGTTGTAATTCACATATTGAAATTGGTGGTGTTACCTATTCGATGTCGAATCGACGTTGAAAAGCACCTAAATTGTTAGCTGGGGCCACTTCAGTTAATAATTTTTTTACTATATTCAAGACAATTTCTTCTTTTTCCATCTTACTTTTAATTAACCGTTTCAAAATATATCACTTTTAACCGTTTTTGTGAAACATTGTGTATTTTTTTTAGGCCCAGAAGTATCTGAAGGATTTCAAGTCAAGCCACTGTGTTAATTTACCTGCAGAAATGTTTCAAATTCCTTGGGATGTGAATGTTGAATCTGACTTTGTATTTACGTGAACTTAATTTGTGTTTTTCAGGAATGGCATAATCATATTAGGGATAGTAAAGCATATCTATAGTTGTGTACTTACAATTAATTAAAACATTGAAAAGGGTCATTTAAAAGTTAATCACAAGAGTATTCAAGTGTATCGTTTTCATTTGCAGCAAGACAGTAACGACATGGCTATAAATATGGTGAAATAAGAACACATAATTTATTTTTAATCTTAGGTCTGAAGAGGTGTATTTTGGTCAAGTTAAACTGAATAAATTATTGTATTGTTAATATAGTTTATTTTATTTCGTTATTTTTATCATGTTTTTTACAGATCACTAAGTTTTATTTACAATTACAGTTTGCTTACAATGAATGATTAAAAAACAGTCCAAATATAATTTCAGTAAAACAAGTATCTCACTTATTAAATGCTACTTAGGGAGCCAAAGACAAATAGACCAAATGGAATAACATCCGAAGAATTATATATTAAATTTGGGATACCACAGGGCTCAATCCTGGGTCCTGTTCTGTTCCTAATTTATATTAATGACTTATTAAAAACACTTGCATATTTTATGCTGATGATTCAACAGTTCTAATGTCTGACTCTAACTTGGATAACCTGATGTTAAAGTGTGATGACGCGTTCTCAGCTGCTGAAAAGTGGTTTACATCTAATTTTCTAGCACAAAGCCATTAAAACAGTACATGTCATCTGAGCGACATACCAAATAACTCCACAATACTAAGTTTTTGGGATCATCGACCCATATCAGCGTTGGGATGCTCATATTGAATATGTCGTGAAATAGCTGACAAGAAATATATTTTATATAAGACAAATGTCTAATTCAGTATGTGTTAAAAATAGCCTACTTTGCATGGTGTCATTTGCGATTATCTTATGCCATCTTTGCATGGGGGCACTCTACTGATGGTAAGCACAGACTTTTTGGTCTTTAAAGGAGAGCTGTCAGAATTGTGGGTGGTGTAGGTTACTGTAATAATACTATGCACCTCTTTATGGCCTTTAAAATACTTGTCTTGCACATACGCATTCGAATATATGACTACATATAATTTAAATAATTACAATACTTATGCTGACTTCCACTCCAATACGAGACTACAGAGATTCTATAATATGTCCAAATTTTACAAGGCTTACTCGAAGAAAGTGTCAGTTCCACAATCAACATATTTAGCAGTTGCGTAGAACTTTATCTACCTCTACCGAAAATTTTTGCAGAGGAAAAAGTGGGAAGACTCGTCAAAACGAAGCAACTCACGAAAATTCAGCCTGTTAGTAATCACTCAAAGGGCCTATGGACTTTGAATTCATTCCTTTATAATATTTATGACTAGCACAGCAGTCACTTCGTTCTAGATTTGGATAATGTTAGGAACATTCGATGTGTTAACCAACCATATAGCATTGTCATCTTTAATATCAAACAAACTGGTAATATTTTAAGGTTTTTCGTTAGGGTTGAAGTTTAGAGTTTTATTACTTTAGATTTATATGTGACGCCACGAAGCTTATGACTCGTCCCCCCTTGTCACACGATGTCACTTTATTGACCCCCTCCGTCCCCCTTAACGTGTGACGTAATTTATGGATGGCCCCTTATTATCTGAATTTCTGTAAAAACCTTTGGTAGTTACGCCATGATACACCTGGGGATTTCGTGAAAACCGCGTCGGAAGGTCGCGGAAATTGCGGATTCGAGATTAACTCAGTTTTTATGCCTAAACGGGAACAACACCTATTATAAAAGTTGTACATCTGTAAATTCTCTACCTTAAAGGTTTTATACATTTTTTTCGTATGCCTAAGCGTTTTGGAGTTACGACGCGGACTAAGTGAAAAATGCATTTTTCCGCTAAATCTCTTTCGCACCACATATTTCGCAATTATCGTGCTTTGTATGTCTCAGAATGAATATTAAATGTTGCTGTTATAGAGCTCGGTGATCTTTATTCTCCACTAGAATATTTTATACTTACATTTTATTTATATTTATTTACAGTTAATAACTTAAAAAATGCATTCATTTTCACACCACCTTAGAGGTAGAATGCTCGGCACCCTTTTTTTACACGGTTTCCCCGGGAGCCCTAACATGCCGGATCTTAAATTAGTCAATATTTGCGACTTCTTCGGTATCTGAAACGTTATTTTCCAATGACAAATCTCTGTCATTACTTTCATTCTGATAAGATTCTATGTCGTTCATTTCCTCATTCATAGCTATTATAGGTGCGGTATTCAAGCGGTAGTGACCGTGACAATGCCCACAAGCTGTTGAACAATTCAGTCCTATTTTCCTACGGCTACATTTTCTTGCACAACCCTTCGTACAGTTGCAAAAAATTGAATTTAACAATATGTAAAAAATATTTAAAAAATATAAAAAAAAAGGAACTAAATATATTTTTCACTTAGTTTGCGTCGTATCTCCAAAACGTTTAGGCATACGAAAAAAATATATAGGACATTTAAGGTAGAGAATATACAGATGTACAATTTTCATAATAGGTGTTGTTCCTGTTTGGACCATAAAAACTGAATTAATTGCGAATCCGCGGTTTCCGCGACCTTCCGACGCTGTTTTCACGAAATCCTCCAGGTGTATCGTGGCGTAACTACCAAGTGTCATTCAAGACATTCAAATAAACACATTAAAAAAAAAATTCTTGTAAGGCACGAATTTAGCACATGGGTCGATTTTACAGCTAAAACGTCTGGAGTATAGTAGTAAATAGCTTTTCTAATTATTTGTGCTCAGAAAGAACTATAATTTTTCTAAAAGAAATGATGTAGCCCTCTCTCCCCACACGGACTCCCTTCTGGGCGCACCTTTAATTCAATAGCTCCCTGGCGGTGAGTATAGTAACGCTGGAAGTGGTTTTATGTATCTTTTTCTTTATTGCATTTTAAACTGTTAATGCAATTTTTGTTGTAATTGTAAAAATTTCACATTATTTATTTCGCCTCTATCTAGTGTTATTGCCAGAACTAACCTTTCAGTTCACTGTTAAGAGGCCTATCGGAATCATACATTTACTATAATGATTATAGTCTAATCTGCAGGGGATTGGGATCCGCAGTTGGTTATTTTTTGACACTGTGGGAAATGTTAAGATAAGTTTATGGGATGCTGCGACAGTCTTGAAAAAAAGGGTGAAATTTTGTTTTCTAAATATCTCTTGAGCTAGAACAAAGGACCCCATATCTGACCTTATGTAAAAGTGGTTTCAGTCAAATTTTACAAAACAATATAGATGTTGTACTTCAAACCATGCTGATTAAAAGTCTCACGGTGCCCAACTTCCTAATGTTTAAGGGTTTCCAAGATATTTAGTTATATAGTTTGAAAAATGTAGCATGATTCAATTATATGCAATGAAAGATATGTTTTTTTTACCAAAACAGATATTGTAATTATAGTATTAGCCCTGTCGACAAATTATTATACCTACCTACATTTTATTGCATTCATTTGGCTTTTTTCTTCTTTCCTGGCATTACAGCCCGTTGTGAGCCTTAGCCTCCTCTAGGACTTCCTTCCAGCTGTCCCTGCTGTTCAACGCATGCCTTCCCCACACTCTTATTGGTATATTTTTCAGGTCAGTATCAACCTTGTCCATAAACCTGATTCGGAGTTTTCCTCTTCTGCTGTGACCTACTAGTTTGCCGAGCAGTGTTTTTCTGGCCGGTTCACTCTCTTCCATCCTCATGACATGGTCCACCCATCTCAGCCACCCCAGTTTTACTGTTTTTACTATATTGGGGTCCTTGTACAGTCTATACAGCTCGAAATTATATCTTCTTCTCCACCCCCCTTTTTCATTTACAGCTCCATAGATTCTTCTCAATATTTTCCTTTCAAAACAGCCCAGGATTTCCTCATCTCTCTTAGTAAGGGTCCATGTATGTGTCATACAACAGCAATGTGTCGCAGCACACAATGATAAAGCATGGGGTACCACAGCGATCAGTTCTTGGCCCTATTCTATTCATTATCTACATTAATGATCTTGCGAACTGTGACGACACCATTACATTTATACTATTTGCTGATAACACTACGGCTCTTCACTCTGACAAGGATTTCAATTGTTTATCCGAGAGTGTTGTGAATACACAAGCTAATAGAAAGCAATGGTTTCTTGTAAATAAATTGAACTTGAATCAGGACAAGACCCAAATACAAACTTTTACTCTTCGATGTGACAACAATATCAATTACGATAATGTGGCAAAATTCCTCGGCGTGTCCATCGACCCCAAGCTAACCTGGGAAGAACACATAGTAAATTTATCAACACCCTTGTCAAAAAAAATCTTTTTACTAAGAAATCTAGTATCCACTGTTTCAAAGCAGGTTCTTATAACAGCATACCATGCGGTTTTTCACTCAAATATGACCTATGCTATCCTTAATTGGGGGCATTCATCTCACAGAGCAAAAATCTTTGGTCTTCAAAGAAAGTGTATCAGACTCCTTGCTGGTCTAAATTATAGAGACGATTGCCGCCAATATTTTAAGATCTTCAACATCCTCACGATGCCTTCTTATATACTAGAGTGTCTGCTGTATATCAGACGTAACCTGCATGCTTTTGACGAGCAAGGCGAGATGCACTCACATCACACAAAAACCGGACACAATATAGAACAAAACTTTCTTCGACTCACAAAATCCAGAGACGGCACAAGCTACTACTATTGCACAAAATTTTATAATAAATTGCTCAACAGAATAAAGTCCTTCGAGCCAAACAAATTTAAACAGACATCAAAGAATACTTTAAAAGGAAAGCTTTTTACTATGTAGATGATTTTCTTGAGGATAATTTATCTTGAGTTGTAAGCTATTCGTGAACTAATATTTTTTTAAAGATAATAGTACCCTTAAATCTGCTCTTTATTTATGTTAGTGATTATTTGGTTATTTATTAATAATTATATTTAAGTATTTACATATTGATGTTTTTAAATCCATTTTATCATTTTACACTATTTTTTTTTTGTTGACCTGTGTAAACATTTTTATGTATCTGACACCAATAAATGATTATTATTATTATAAAGTTTAACCTTCGTGCTTCGAGATAAGTTCTGTGAGCTGAGCTGCAAGGCTAGTCCGAAATAACATCGGTTGGCCATAAGGGCCCTGCCTCTTACTTCTGATGTATCATTTTGGCTATTGACTAGCGATTTGAGATATACGAACTCCCTCACAGACTCTTATCTCCTCGTTTTCGATGTTTAGAGGCCGCTGTCTCTCCCTTGCTGGTTGTGCTGCAGCTGGCATGTATTGTGTTTTGTTTATATTAATTACCAGCCCCATTTCCTTTGCTGCATGTTTCAGTGCTATGTATGTTTCTGTTACCCCTGCTTCGATGTGATATCTGTGATTTCTATATCATCCGCGTAGGCTAGTATTTGGATGGACTTATTGTATATTATCCCCATCATGGTAACACCCGCTAAACGTACAACTTTCCCGAATGTGATGTTGAATAATATGCAGGAGAGTGCGTCCCCTTGTCGCAACCCATTGATGGTTTCGAAGGGTTCCGATATGTCGCCTCCTACTCGCACCCTGCATCCCACCTTTTCCAGTGTTAATTGTGTCAGGTTTACCAAGGGATTTGGTATATTTAATTATCTCATTGCTGCATATAGCTCCTTTCTCTCAATCGCGTCGTAAGTGGCTTTGAAGTTAACAAATATGTGATGGGTGCTTATTCCATACTCCTGTGTTTTTTCCAGGATTTGCCTTAATGTTATCTACATTATGGCTGACTTCCCTCCTCCAAAGCCGGCTTGGTATTTTCCCACTTCTCTCTCCGCATAGGGTCATATGCGCTTGCCCAATATCATTGAGAATACCTTATATGCAGCATTTAATAGGGTAATGCCCCTATAGTTTGAGCATTCGAGGATGTCTCTTTTTTGTGGATAGTGCAGATTATGCCTATCTTCCACTCCTCTGGGAGTATCTTTTGTGTCCAGATTTCTGACAGCAGCTTATCTATGGCCACAATTAGTTCCTCACTATCACATTTAAGGAGCTCTGCCGGAATATTGTCGCTTCCCGGAGACTTGTGGTTTGCCAGCTTCTTAATGGCCTCTTTAACATCGTCCATTTGGCTTTTTTTAAAATCTATTTATTGTTGTAAGTTGTATTTGGTATAGTAACGAATAGCTGCAATCCAACAGTGGGAAAAAGTAGTTATAGGTACCTCCTAAATAAGAAAACAATACGGTATTATATTTTGAACTACTTTTATTTGCGTATAACAGCTACATTTACTTATATATAATTGGCTAATTGCTAATTAGTTAATGCATTTAAAAAAAAAAAAAACCTATCAATTTTCTGACGGGGGAATAGTTTATGGGGTCACCACGCCAGAAGAAGAGGAAAATGAATCCTCCAAAGAAACTATATTAGGTCATCAAATTGTTTCTCCTCCTCATCCTCTGTTATGGGGACTCCATTGTGGCAGTTGCCCTGGCAGTTGAGGCATGCTGGCGAACAATTTAATGATGCCTTTCTGCATCCGCATCTTCCGGAGTCACAATCTGTTTTGCAACGACAAAATATAACTTGCAAAATTTCGTCGGGTGCAGCATTTCTGTCTATTAGTTTTGGAACCAGCTACCCATTTGTCTTGTCCCAGCCAAGAATTCCTAAACCCCACACATGTGAGGGCAGTATGGTCTCCATCCACTGCTGGATTTGGTAGTACATCCTCTAGGAATGGCACTTCGAGGTCCCCTCAGTTGTTGGGAGAGTGGAAATGTGTGGCTTGATCAAAGTGACTGATTTTAAAAATGACCGATATCTGTAGTTATCTAAGGATATCTTCTTAGATGGAGCACCGTACCATCTAAGGATGCAATTAGGTCCTGCTCTTTCGACCTCAGATGGTGTCGATGAAGGGCTGGTAAACACTTCAGCTGCTCCTTTGACCGATTTTTTTTGTATAATTTTGCAAACCTGACTTTGTCCTTCCTGAGGGCTGCGGGGGTGGTATCACAGCCTGTGAAAGCATGTTCAAACAGAATGTGCTCCAGCCCCAGCTGCTACAGCTCTTGTGAACAGTATGTTGCTGTGCATACTTTTTCTTTGCCAGATTTCACGAGAATTATGTCACGCTGGGGAAGGGTTTTCGTCAACAACAGGACTGCTATTGAAGAGAAAACTGACTAAATATACCAAATGCAACAACTTACAATAATAAATAGATTTAAAAAAATCGGCAGCTACTGGAAGCGGCTGGAACCTCCCCACTCGGTGGATCTTTGAAGCCAAAAAGAGCATTAAATTTTGTGACAAAACAGCACTAAACGTAATCCGATCTCATCCAAAACCTTTTCAGATCTTCTGGGGCACTAAAAAAACCCTCAACTTAATGAATTTACAATCATCTATGTGAGTTATTACCTACATTATCACTCGTTGAATAATATACTATTAGGATATTAACAACATTAACATCACTTTGAACGATTAAGCAAGTCTAGTTATCCTAAATACTACAGATTTGTAAAGCAACAAACTGAAATCTATAATAAATTCACCAACGAAGGTACAGAAAGCATATGATATTAATATTGTTATATCTACCTTTAAAGTTTGTGACAATCCACTAAAAGTTACAAATATGCCGAAATCTTATTAACATGACATGACACCAACGTTATCGGATGACAGACGATGACAATGACAATCGTCAAAATTTGCTCATTGCAATCGGATCGCTCGCGGCTGTCTTTGTTAAATGAAACATTAGCATTTCAGTAATTTTACTAGATTTTAGAGGAATATTTGTAGTTTAATTCTTCGATTTGTCTGTATATATATTTAAAAACGGCACTAAACGTAATCCGCTCTCCGCTCTACTCCTAGAGCAGTGAAGAAATCTTCACACGTGAATTGACACGTGATCGTGATGTGACGAGTTTCACGACCTAACGGCTATGCGCATCGATCCTGTCACGCGAAATGCGATCTATGCTTCATATTTGCTTTGTTAGTGTGATATATCGTTGAAATCAGAATTTTAACTTCTTTTCAATGGTTCCATTGCAAATTGAAAGTAATTATAAAATAAACAACTTGTTGCGTCAAAATGGCACTAAACGTAATCCGATCTCAACCAAAACCTTTTCAGATCTTCTGGGGCACTAAAGAAACGCACACGCAAAGTTTCATTCAAATTCGTTCAGTAGTTTCGGCGCTATCGTGCTAACACACATACAGACATTTTTCAAAAACCACTTTTTTGGGTTCTAAGGACCTGAAAACGTAAAGATTTGATGTTATCTCAATTTTCGTTTTTGAACCAATTTTAGTAACCTCTCACAATTTTATTGTGGAGAGGTTAAAAAGCCATATGAATGCAATAAAATGTAGGTATGATTTCAAGCAATAACCCTATCACATTACAGCAATAATCTTGAAATTCATCATCTCACCCATGTAGAGTATACAATTTTTAAGTCAATTTAATCCTCTTCACTTGATTTGGTTGTATTTTATGTTACAAAAAAGATTTGAGGTGTTAGGAGCAGAGTCGTATGACGAAAAATTTGATCCGAAACAGCGTTTTCCGGATATCGGCGATTTTCAGAAGCGGGTAACTCGATAACGGTTGAAGATAGAAACTTTTCGCCGAAATTCAAAAATGTAGGAGATTTTGTCAACTTTCAAAAAGGTAAGAATAAATTTTCCTGTAGGACCAATAGTTACTAGCGAGAAACAAAAATAAAAATTTAAGGCCTTCTGGAAGCCCTCTCCTGCGAGGCTCACCTCCTAGGGTCACGGACATTTAGGACGTTTACCTACAGAAAAAGATGTAAGACATTTTGTCAGCTTTCAAAAAGGTAAGAATAATTTTTCCTCTAGGACCAATAGATTTCGAGTTACTAGCGAGAAACAAAAAAAAAAATATTTAAGACCTTCGGGAAACCCTCCCCGCAAGGCTCACCTCCTAGGATGAGGGACTTTTAGGACGTTTACCTCCTAACTACTCCAAACCCATTCCTGAAGTCAAAAATTTTGCCGCCCTTTATGTAGTCTACACCCCCATTGAAAAATCGCAGTTTTTACTCGTGGTCAGGTTTATTTAAATTGTAGATTTTTGATAAGTTCTTTCATAAGATGTAGATTTTATTTTGTTTAGATAAAAATGGGACAAAATAGTGAAGGTTGCAGAAAAATGCATTTTAAAAATTGTAACAAAAAATTAGAAAAAACTCGCCTTCGACTCGTGCCGTAAACGTTATCCTCGTGAGTAATAGCCTATATGTGTGATATGTAACAAAACATTTTTTATCCGACGAATTTAAAAAAAAAGTGGTTTGTTTGCTGGCGTACTATTTACTTATTTTACATATTCCGACTTTTGGTTATTCCGCTCTTAGGTTATTCCTCTCTATGGTTGCTCTATTTTCGGGTTATTCGATATTTTGACACTAATTTTTTTTAACCCGGCAGCGCGCTTTGTGTATCGAAATTATATAGTTTTGTATTAATATTGTAAATATCTTCTTGTATATTTTTTAATTTCATATATATGAATTTATAATTTACTAGTTTCTAGAAATGTTTAACTTTATTTTATGAGAATAAGTATTTTTATGATGAAGATAAAGTTGGAGGTTATGAGAATATGTCCCTAATAAAATTTGTAAGAAATAATGTTGAATTTATATTAAGAAGAAAACTGTTTATTCCAAATGTGAGGAAATACAATGATGTTTCGATGGAAGATATTCCAGAGGTGTCTACAGCACTTATAAAGAAAGTATTAAAAATGAATAATGTTAATTATGAGGAAGGGTATACTTGTTTCATTGCACAGTGTCCAATTTGTCAAAAAAGTGTAAAGACTTCTACAGCCAAATTATATATTAATAAGACAACAGGTGCGGCATAAATAATTTTCTATGCAATATTTTATAAATTAGTAATTAAACCTCGATCGTTAGGAAATGAATTAACATATCTTAAATATTTTAGGAATGTATATGTGTGCTTTTTGTAAGAAAACAGGACACTGGACCAATTTAGAAATTTCTCTTAGTATTAAGAAAAATAAGAAAATGAAAAGTAAAGACGATGTTGAAGGTACTTTAACTGAAGCAGAAAAAATTAGAGAATCTCTTGATGAAATTAGAAAAAGTACAAAGGAATTAAAAATATTTGATGAGGAAGCTCTGAAATTGATTTTAAGAAAATTTAAGTTTCCGGTAAGAATTAAACTTTCAAACTAAGCTTTCATCTCTTGCAATAAAATCTATATATTACAGAGTAAAATAAATTTTTCCTTTAGATAAAAATAATAAAAAAGGCCAGATTGTTTCACTGAGCTCTGCCATTATTGATATTTCAATTTTAAAAATATCCTCCACATACAGCCAATATTCAATGCGTCATGCATAATTCTGATTGATGTAAACCTATTACATTTTAATATAATTCTTAGCCCTCTATTTTGAAGTTTCTGGAGAGATTGTATCCTGTTTTTGTCAAAAAGGTACAAAAGCTTAGAGCAATAATCGAAGTGTGGCTGAATGACTGTTTGATAAATAGTTCTCCTTGCAAAAAATTAAATATCACAGGAAATTCGTGTAAAGAAATATAGTTTTATAGAAATTTTCTTGTAGATATATTCAAAGTAAGACTTTAAGTTTAAACACTGGTCAATAATTATGCCTAAGTACTTTATTTCAGTTACCCATTCAATGTTTTCATTATCAAACTTTAACTGAAAATATCTAGCATTAACATTTTTTAACTTGTAGTTTGTCCCTAGAATCATACCTTTAGTTTTGCTTACATTTAAGTTCAGTTTATTAACATTTAGAAACTTTACTAATTTAACTAATACAGCATTCATTCTATTTACTGCCTCTTTTATATCTTTACCCCAACAGGCAACCAATGTGTCATCAGCAAATAAATTCATATAGTCACAGTCATCAATGTGGTTTATATCATTAAGGTATATTATGAATAACAGTGGTCCAAAAATACTTCCTTGGTGTACACCTATGTGATTATTTAAAGAATTTGAACGTGAGTTACCTAACTTTTTGACTTGACATCTATCTGTAATATATTGATGGAACCATTTCAAAACATTACCCTCAATACCATAATATTTTAACTTATTTATAACTATTTCTTTGTCAGTTGTCTCAAATGCTCTTTTGAAGTCAATAAAAACAGCTACTATATAATTATCTTCATCAATAATTTTTTTCCATTTGGAATTTGTTAGCTGAATTGCTGTTTCGCATGAATGTTTTTTTCTAAATCCAGATTGGTTGCCTATAAATAAGTTATTCATTTGAAAATAATCAACGACCTGATCATAAACTGATAATTCTAATAATTTCTCAATATCAGGAAGGGTGTTGACAGGACGATAGTCACTTACTTCATTTGCGTTTTGAATTTTGGGTATAGGAACTATAGTACTTTAATTCATTTGGGAAATTTCCGTATTGTAGTGAAGTATTAATAAAGTAAAGAAGTACAAAACCCATGGTATCAATGGTGTTTTTTTATAAATTTGGATGTCAAAATGTCATCTACATTATTTCGCATTTTGAGTATAGAAACCTTTTGTCTCAAATCTTCTATGTTTAGTAGTTTAAACTCAGTTAAGCTACTGTTTATAACATTACGGTGAGAATGTGTCCAGCCAGGTGTTTGCACAATACTATTAGAAATATCTACAATGCTGTTGACATAAAACTATTAAATTTATTAGCTGCTTCAACTTCAGTTGAAGCGTAATTATCTAATATTGTTATTTTCGTAAACTTTTATATTTCTAAAATTCAATGTATTTACTTCACCGTTAATAATAGATTTAATAGTTTTCTACATTGCTTTTGGATCCCCTTTGTTCCTATCAATTTTATTTTCAAAATATTCCCGCTTTTTTATTTTATGGAAATTGACCACCTCATTCCTCTTAGTATATATATTCCACAAATTATCTTTCTCAGCAGCATCACTACTTTTTTTGAAATTTTTATATGCAATATCTCTCTCAAATGATTTTTAATTTCAGTGTTGTACCAACGTACATAAAAAGAAGAACTAAAAATTAATTTGAACTAAAATAAAATGAATAAAAATTAAAAAAATTTCGTTATGTAACAATCAGAAAAATAATAAGCAACTTTTTGGTAATTGTGAAAGCAGTTCTCAAAAATTTCCATTCGCTTTTAGAAGCATTAAATTTTCAAAATTTGTATCGCTCAGAGAATGGCGTTTGGGTGCATTTATTATTGTTGCAAATTAGTTTTCTAAAGTGTTTGGGAGTTCTTTGGCGTGCTCGCGAGCACTAAAGCGTTCGTAAGCACTTTCAGAGTGCTCGCGAGCACTTTATGTGATTACTAAGCACTAAGCCCTTTCATAAAGTGCTCGAAGCACTAAGCACCGTTTTTAAAAAGTGCTCCTAAGCACAGTGCTCCCGAGCACAAAAGTGCTTAGAGTGCTTAGACAAGCACTAAGCACAGTGCTTAGGACCAGCTCTGAGGAGAATACCACCAATCATCAACTCTGCGAAACACTCAGAATTCAAATAATATACTAGTTTTGCGGGTAATGTCTATTAGAGCATTGAAAATTCTTTTTGCAGGTAATATCCAGTTCAACATTTGAAAACTTAGATGTAAGAATAGATCAAAAGGAGACCTCTATATATTTTCCACTGGAAAATGTAGAAAATGAAACAGTTGGCTACAGAAAAATTCATAATCGTACTAATGAAGATAGTGTACTACCCAGCATAATGTATGGAGGCATTTTGACGGGAAGAGTGCCAAAAAGTAAAGATACAGCAGTTTTAGTACCAAATATATCTGATTTTCTAGTCCTATTAAATTCGAAAGTGAGTGCTAATGTCGTTTGCTTACCAAATAGCGTTAATAACTTATCTCAATATGTATTACCTAGTTTAGAACGATTTAAAAAATTGATCCTCTGGTTTGGAAATGACAATAAATCATGGGATGCTTCGCGACATTTTGCTAAAAAATTGGGAGAGAAGCGATGCCTTCTTGTAAGGTAAGGACAAAACAAAATTTATTTTAGTAACATTAATATGGAAATATTCTCCCTGTGTTAAAAATGACATGTATTAGAGTGAAAACGCTGTGAAAAGTGTCGAAAAAACATTTTCCAGAGTGGAACCAAACCAAATCAATACCCAAGTAACATTTTGAGTCTTGTCAAAAATGTAACAATGTTGATCTAATGTACGACTTCCCTTTAGACGTGACAACCTTGTTAAAAACCTCTTTATGACCAAATGTAGACTGGTAGGAAAAGGTTGTTACGACTTTTCATACGAATCTTATATGACTTAGTTGGATACAATCTTTATAGCTCCATTGGGTCCTGTGAATTTAAAGACTTCTTAACGTCATATAGAAGTCATTACAAGATCGTGACTACCTTTATTACGACCTTCATACGACCAGATAGTCTTAAGACGGCAATATTGCTACGACAAAATAACGTAATGAGTCAATATACATGTATTCTATATATTTTACCTATATGTATGTCTATTAGTCGTTCGTTTAAGGTTCAGTTAAGTAAAACTCTAACAATCAAACTGCTAAGTATGAAACCAAATACCTATGTAGTGTTATATAACAAAATGTTTGAATCGATTTCTAGCCAAGTTATGATGCCAAAACTGCTGCGGGTTATTTTTTATTGTAAAAGTGTCAAAGATACTCATAAAAATACAACTCGCCTTCAAAATAATAAAAGCTAAAGAAAATGTAAGAAATCATAGAAAATTAAGTATTTTAAAATATAAGTTTGAAACTTTCAAAATGTATAAAAATTTATAAAGCATGATTGAAAATACCAAAAAAAAAAATATTTCCAAGTTAAATTTCCATATAAGCCTATACATGGATGCCAAACTTGACTGAATTTGCAACAGAAAATATGGCCGGGACTGCTTACAATCCATTAGTTATAGATTTAATTGTGAAACTACCAAGCAGTCGTAAGACATTTTAAATTGCTCAGGAGTCGTTTTATATTTTAACTGAACCAGTGGCGTATCTACGGGGGGTTGCGTTTAATCAATTCAAAAAATTCATCTAAAGCCCTCCTTGATGAAATCCTAAATCCGCCACTGTAGATTAGGAACATTTTTGAGTAAAAGCGTTTTTAAACTTGAGAGAAGCATTTTATATAACAATTTGGTAAGCTGTAGTTTTAGCGGTTTTTGACCCCACCGAATCCGAAAATGTTGCCAGATCGAAAAATGGACTGGAAGCTCGTCCAAGATGGCGGCTATTTTTGAAATATTCCTAATATGAACTTAAAGAATAAATAGCACCACACCACAGGTAATTACGACCCCCTTTATCCCCGAAGGCTCTAGAAGAGCCTTGTGTGGGAGGGGGCTACACATTTAGAGACAAGGGACACACACCCAATATCCGTGTATAGTGGAAAAATCCCTCTCACAGTATTTTCCACTGCCACGACCGGGGATCGAACCCGGAACTTTTGGGTGAGAGGCAAGTGCGCTCACCTCTCGACCACCAGTAACACAAGGTGTATCAGAGGGTTGTCAACACTGCTACAACCAAATTTAATAATTTCCTAGTCACACTTCCAACCGGAAATCCTTAATTAACGATGGCGACTAATATGACGAATATGATCATGTAAAGTGAATCCAGGGCGTGTTGGGGAGTTCTCGCCATTGTTATATAAAGTCAAATTTAATAATATCCTACTACTCATATAGCCAACCGGAAGTTCATAATTTAAAGATGGCGGCTATTCTCATAGGATTGTTATGTATACTACTGGCATTGTTTGCACTCAGGAGAAAAAAATCAACACATTCAGGAAAAATTATCAAATTTATTACTTATCTAAGAAGAAAGAGTAAAAAATGTACTAATTTAAACTGTTAAAAACTAAATAACGGGTCACATTGTCATGTTTATGACACGTTAGAAATAATACTGAAGCATTAAAAATTCTAAAACTAATTGCACGTATCTAATCAAGTGCACTTAAGATACAGTACAGGTACAAGTTTTATAATATTTGAGACTAGTATTCACTCAATTCTGTTTACGCATCACACGTTGGAGGCACTGCAGGTGCATGACTTTAGACAAGGCAAATTACTTTTCCGGCAACCGCAGGTCTGGGTGGCATACCCCATCTTGCACCCACAAATTAGGATGTCCTCGCTGGCTTTCCAATGTCATGAGAACCAGAACAAAAGTCGTATCTACAGCTTTTCATCCCATTTCCGGATGGTCTTGTAAGGAATGGTCTAGCAAGTGGGTGTTTCTGCAAATGCAGCACTGCAAGTGAAAAATGTAATTAATGGTGTGTATTAAGTGCTAGATATACGTGGTCTTTTTAGAGAATATTTCCTTGATAATGACTTCTCAGTATTGGTAGTCTTAAAGCATCACTTGTGGGCAGAAATCTCTCAGGCTTAACTGTTTCAAATAGAATGTGTTGTGCTTCATCAGCTGTGGAAGTTTGCGGTGGCACCTGTAAGTTTAAAAAAATGATTTTAGAAAGTTTCAATAGTGGGAAGCCATAGCGAAGTGTTAGTGTGATATTTATAAGTAGAGTTGGATGACGAATTTCTCCACATAAGAAATAGTTGGCTCCTCCAGA
Organism: Leptura quadrifasciata; assembly: GCA_963675555.1. Lineage (NCBI taxonomy): Eukaryota > Metazoa > Arthropoda > Insecta > Coleoptera > Cerambycidae > Leptura > Leptura quadrifasciata. The sequence goes on from OY776673.1 coordinate 174,399,674, forward strand.
GGGTGATTTCCTAGACCAGACAGCAGGTCAGATGACTTTAAGTACCACGCCCATGCAGCCGGTTTGCTGACAGTGGCAAATTTGGATGTGGTGTTCGAACCGGTGACTTTATGGAAAGCTAAAATATTTTCTCTGCATTGGGAACTGAGTTCCTGCGATTGCATGGATTGGTTTACACTTGCCGGTCCTGGACTCACCGCTGAGCTGGTGGCCTGAAATGACGCGTTGGGCTGGTTAAAATAAACCATTTTATTTGCTGACGATACAAGTATCACTGAATGTAATATGAACCTAGATACACTATTGAAAACAATGTTGGAAACCAAATCAAAGATATATAGCTGGTTTCTGGAAAACAAACTGAGTCTGAATACCGCTAAAGCTGAGACGATGGTTTTTAGCCTCAGAAATATGAATGAATTAGAAAATAAGATTCAATTAAATTTCTTGGTGTGTATATAGACTACAAACTATCTTGGGAGTCATACCGATTATGTCAATAAAAAAATTGCTAAAAACATATTTCTACTTCGCAGCTTGGCGCAGCTGGTGTCATCAACAACTCTCATCACTGCCTACCATAGCCTCATCCACTCTGTGATATCCTATGCTCTACTAGTATGGGGGCATGCTAGCTCTATATCTAATGCGTTCGCCATGCAAGGACGAGCAATATGAGTAATAGCAGGTCTGAAATTCAGAGATGACTGCAAAGCTAAATTTGTAGAATAAAAATATTAACTGTTCCTTGCACATATATTCTACAATGTTTGCTGTATATAAAAAATAACTTAAGCACACTTCAAACTCGTGACGAAATTCATTCATATCAAACTCGACTCTGTAATCACTTGGCTACAAACTACTTAAGGCTATCAAAAACTGGAGATGGTACTGCATACTTGGGCATCAAGTGTTATAATGCTCTACCTCAAGAGATTAAATGACTTACATATAAATCCTTTACATATAAGGTAAAACGGTTTCTTTTGCGTAATGCTTTTTATAACATACAGGAATTTTTAAACAGTAATTTGTCTGCAATATAATGCACGAAACCGAAGTTGGAAATGTTTCATATTATATATATAACTTATGTGTTATTAATTTTATTTATTTAAATTTTAAATGTCTTATTTTTTACACTGTGAAATATTTTGTGATTTCTAATGTTCAACTATATATTTTTCAATGTTTGACTTGTGTAAATACTGATGTATATTAACACCAATAAATTGTCTATTGTCAAATAAATCTGTTTCGCAAAACAGAATGCATGCGGCATCTCTGGCACTCTATACAGTCTATTACTTTATATTCAGCTTTACAAACATTTAGTAACGTAATGCTTTTCCTAGGCTTATTGAATAAAGAAGGATAACTGAAAAGCGCTTACTTCGGAGGTTTTGAAATGTTTTCTTGAAATGAAATGAAATGTTTTCTTAACCGCCTCTCAAGTTACCGAAGTAACCCCCTGGAAGATCTCAAGGATCTTGTGCTAGGTAAAGAGAGACGAGGCCCTACAGTTTAATGTGGACTCCGAACCACTCTTGGGGCAATTTTTTTTAATGAAAAATTGTTTCGCCGTGTGGGTATCGAACCCACTTCGCTAGGCAACTCAGTTTGCTAGCCAGACGCTTTAACCAACTGAGCTACCATTCCCCATAGGTGAAAAAATACTTTCATTTTATGGCATTTAAACGTTTGATACTGACCACAATCATGAATTATCGACTCGCAGTGGATTTTTTGACTGTGATATTATCATATTTAGTTTCAGCAGTGTGGAAAACTCCCGGTGCACCCTGGAATCCCTCTATAAGTACATATTTGCAACATTTTAAAAATAACCGCCATATTGACCACCACCGGACTTCTGGTGAGCCATATGACTATGATATTATCAAATTTGGATTTAGCGATGTAGACAACCCCCCAGATACCTTTATAAGTTGATATTAGCAATATTTCAAAATTTACCACCGTCTTGAACGCCATCTTGAATAATGGGCCTTCGATTTATTTTTCGATCTGGCAACAGGCATTTTCGGATTCAGAGGGGTCAAAAACCCCTAAAAGCACAGGTTGCCAAATTGTTATACAAAATGCTTCTCGCAGCTCGAATTTGGATTTCTGTTCCTAGTCTACTAAACTGAACTGTTGTGTCATATGAATATATCATTTTGCATTGATTAAAGTATCTTTAAGTTTTGTTTTTACATTAGCGACCAGAGCTTCCTGATATGCTATCTCCATTTGACTTGTTCATCTAAACAAACAACCGACTTTTCTTCAAATATTTAACCATGTGTTTTATCTACATGTCTTTTAACTGCTTTTCCATGGGTCCCTGACTGTTTATATTTATTCCAGTACCTTGTAAAATCGAACTTTAAACCTTATAAGCGTAATATTTGTTCACTCTCGTATGTAGTTTTGATAATAGGCTAACACTGACATTTGACAGCACAAAAATTGCGTCAAACGAAGTCTTATTTAACTTCTATTATGACTACCACATTCTGGACTACATTATTTCTGTTTATGGGTCGTAAAGCTATCATATTAAATACTGGTGTAACTTCTTTTACTGTTATCAACTTTGTGAATGACAGATTTTCGTTTATAGGCGGTATACAAAATCAATATAACGTCTTTTACGACTCCTTCCAATTTTATATACTCGTGTCAAGGCCGTATTGAAGTTTTATCATGTTTTTTAGTGACTTATATAACTATCTTTGTGCAAGACCATAACAATGCCATATTATTTTCTTTACAACTCTTATGCAACTATACCCTTAAGACGTGTTAAACATTGTAGGCGTAGGTAGCTTTCTAGATATAGTATCAGGGGACATTAAAAATTAGCTTTCTGGGAAAATCGTTATTTAGAGCGTATTGCTATTAAAAAATTTCGTATCAACTAAATGTCACATTCTGTCATTTCTAGTAACAAATGGTCACTTAACAAGAATATATCTATTTTATGGTTCTACTCCTGAGAACATTTTTTGAGATAATTTGTTTCTCCACTAATGCCAAAGAGGGAGCCAATAAACATTGTATTGTATTTTCAGGCCAAATGATAAGCAGCAACTACCTCATTTAGATCAGAATCAAGATTTTAAAGCAGTTATTACTAATGCCCAACCAATGTGGCATAAATCCATTACTACATTTGCAAGCTTAAGAGCTGAAGTACTTTCTGATCTTCAGAATATCGATAAGGTAATTTGTCAAGTTTCTTTTTTTTTTTTTAAGTATACGAAATTCCACATATTTATTATTCTTGTAGGTTCAAGGCATCAAATGGAAAAGATATCCGACCCTCAATAAAATTCTAAAAGGACATAGACGAGGTGAGTTAACAGTATTTACAGGCCCTACCGGTAGTGGGAAGACAACATTTATTAGTGATTATTCTTTGGATCTGGCTATGCAGGGTGTAAGTTCACTTATAATTATGAGAATCGTCAACGATAAAATTATTTCAATGACACATACTTAATATTTTATAGGTTAACACACTCTGGGGTAGTTTCGAGATTAGAAATGCCAGGTTAGCTAGAACAATGCTGCAGCAGATGGCCGGCGTACCGCTTGATGATAATTTGCATTTATTTGATTATTGGGCAGACGAGTTTGAAAAATTACCAGTCTATTTCATGACATTTCATGGTCAACAAGCTATTAAAGTTGTAATGGAGGTTGGTGTGTATTTTTCAGTTAATATAATTGTGGATAGTTATAAGAGAGGTTATTAGAGGTCGTTATAAGGGAGTAAATGCATTGTACACTTGTTACATTATGTTGGTATTATTTCAACAGTAATAATTACAACCATTATTGTATTTTAAATTAAATTTAATAATATAACCTGACAATGTCAATGAGTTCTTAAAATTAGTTTGACATATAATACTCTAAAGTACAGTTCATATAATTGCAAAAGCGAATATTCACCAAGAGAAATTACGAAGCTTTAAACTTATTGCAGCAGCAAATTTTTCTAGAAATTAGACTGCTAGCATGGCGAAGTTTTAATTAGATTTGGTTTGAACAGGATGGATGTTGTTGACGTTTTCAATTCTCTCGAAAATTGAACAATTGCTAAGGCATCCACACCCTACCAGTAACAATATACAATAGATATAGCGCCTGCATATCTATAGCAGACCGCTTGTGTGCGCTGCAAATCGATTGCTCATTTATTTCGCACATAAATCTGGCCCAATGTAAGTACTTGGCATCCGGAACCTGTATAATACTGTAACTATATCTTTATTCTATTTGAAGATCATAGATCTAACTGTTTACTCGTAATGTAACTTCCACTGCTATCTCGCACTTATTCAGAGGTCCTGGAGTTCGCCTGGAATTTCAAGGAAAAAGTTGCAAAAAAAGGCCTAAAACACAAAAGTTCTGTGGCAGGAATGAAACATGGGTACTACTCCGTTTTCTAGGGCGCCGAACATGATGGTAATATTTTTTAGATTCCCACGCCTTAGAAACTACCCGTAAACTCGGAAAACCACCCCAATTTCGCGTTTTTTTCCATCGTAAGCATGCAGATCCTTTTTTGACAGGATTCGGGTAGGCTGTATGAAATTTAACCATAGAACATCTTATCCACCCCAGAGTTGAAACTACCCTCTCCCCTAATACTAAAATATCCCCAAAAAAATTGAAATGCATGATAATTTGTTTATCCCCGTTTTCGAGGGGCAATATTAATTTTCCCCCACCCTCCACCAACCACCCCTAAAACCACCCTCTTTTCATATTTCTCGATACTAGGCATGTGAGGGCTCGTTGGATCAGGGTTTTTAACCCATTAAAAATCCCGATTCAATATGAATATGAAAAGGGGGTGGTTTTAGGGGTAGTTGATGGAGATTGGAGGATTTTTATGGGGATATTTTAGTATTAGGGGAAGGGGTACTTTCAACCCCGGGGTGGATAAGTTGTTGTATGGTTAAATTTTTTATGGGCTACCCAAATCCTGCCCAAAAAACCGATCCGAATGCTTACGATTGAAAAGAACGCGAAATAGGGATAGTTTTTCGAGTTTAGGGATAGTTGCTGAGGGGTGGGAACCTTAAAAATATCAATATCGTGCTCAGCCCCCACGAAAACGGGGGTGCCCATGTTTCATCCCTGTCACAGAACTTTTGGGGTTTTTCAACTTTTTCATGGACTACATTGACCGCACCAATTTCCAGACTTGCAGAATTTTTTTCCGGTTTTGGCGGTTTTAGACCAATAATACCTGGTCTATATGCAACCTATTAAATTGTCCTAATTGCTATATATGTATTTTTGTAACAATGAACTTTAAGAACCTAGATGAGAATTTTTTAGGCCGTGGAGCATGCAACTTATGTTTATGATATTGCCCATTTAATCATTGACAATGTTCAGTTCATGATGGGAATGTCAGAGGAACAAAGACACATGGACCGTTTCTGGAAACAGGACGCGGTCATTGCTGCTTTTAGACAGTTTGCAACAAGAAAAAATTGCCATGTTACTTTAGTTATACATCCAAGAAAAGAACGAGACGATGAGGACTTAACTACTAGTTCCATATTTGGAGGTGCTAAAGCATCACAAGAGGCTGACAATGTACTTATTATTCAAGATAAAAGACTTACTTCTGTTAGAGGGAAGAAGTATTTACAGGTATAATTTCTTAAATTTGTACAAACTTTTACTATTTTTTCGATTATTATTGTTACATGTTTACAACCTCTAGTAAACACCCCAAGCATATGTTCAATAATTGTTACTAACGACTGATTGATTTAACACTAAATTAACTTATAATAGTCCTTAGCACTACTTACTACTTTAAATCACTGTTTTAATTCACTCTTTTCACTATACTTTACTAGTCACTAGTATTAGATTGCTTGTTCCTTCTCTTGATCTGAAGGCTTTACTCTTCAAATTAGAACTGCCCAGATGCATTGCTTCCGATTCTTACATACTCCATGGTGGTTATTCCAGATCCATCCATGTTGTTCTAGTCTGTAAGTTGAGACGGTTCTACTGTATTTTAGTACCTCTACGGTAGGGAGCATGAAACCTGCTCTGGGCTGAATGGTGAACTCATTAAAATGCCAATTTTATAACCTACCCAAGTAGTAATGTGTATACGAACTTAATTGAAGCCGTATAAAAACTAAAAGTCAGCAAAAACAGTCGGCATCTCTTTATTGTACATGGGCGGAGGTAAATAGAAATGCTTGTCATAAGAAAATGATAAGATTTTCGGGCGTTATTATATTATCCTCTCCAGAAAGCCATGATAAATTAGTAAATAATTAAAATATTCGACCTTTTATATAGTAGTAAATATTTATAAATATGAACAATAACTAACTAAACTCCTACGCTTGATATTATAATAGATATTTATGCACTGCACTGACACATTGACAGCACACCTCATCGACTTCTGAGAAACGATTTACGAGTTTTTTTATGCTAGTAGGCCTGTCCGTTTTATAATCTTTAAACCAGTGCAATCGTAGATGGTTCATTCAGGCTGATTACATTGCCAGTCTCGGATTCGCCTGCACAGTTTCAACTACCGTTCGAATCTCGATACCATTGCTAAATATATAGGACAAAATATCAAGTTCAGTGCGCACGGTCCTGTGCTTTAACGCTGACCAGTTTCAATTTTGCCTGTATAAAGTATAATTGCTAACATGTTAAAGGTCTCAAACATTGAAGAATAGTTATTAAGGTATCGAGGATGTTAAAGATAATAACGCACCGAGGTTGGCAGTGTACTCCCCGAGGGTCTCTGGCCCGAGGGAATATACGTCAACCGAGGGCGTCATTATCCTATAACACTCGTGGTTCCTTCAACGTTTAATGTCCTACAAATCTGCTGTTTAATTTGATTTTTTTTTAATATTTACGATTTATTAATTTGACATTTACGATGTTCAGAATGATTTGATTTAAAAGAGAGTAAAAATCAAAATTGTTTGTAAACACTGTCATCATTTACTTGTTTTGGGTTGTGTTGCAGTGAAAATGTTAGAAGATAATCTATCTGAAGAAGTGTTGTTAAAGGCCGTAAAAGCAACCGAGGTACTTGTGCCTCATAAAACCAAAAAGGTATATGAGAAAGAATACTGCCACTTTGAGGAATAGCTAAGAGAAAACTCTTTATAATGAATATCTATACCGCCCTAGGGCGTTATTTTTCATTTAATGTATCTCAAAATATGGATATTGGTCGATATTTAAACCGGTAAAGAATAAAATATTTCCGAAAGAGGCAGTGGTCTGATTATCGGCCAGTAGTCTGAAAATATGCACAGCAATGTGACACTGGTTGAAAAATAAACCAAATTCTAATATACTTGACAATACATGGTAGAAATGTCAACCAGTAACTGATTAGTAAAAGACAATATTTTTATGTTTCTGTACAAGCCTACTGTTTTTGTGTCTGTTTACTGTGTTAATTTAGAAAAAAAAATGCGAAAACTTTCAGGTAGGTACTTAAATAGTACAAGATACATATGCCGCAATATTCATGTAGTTTACTAATTGCGCTGAGATGTTATAACTAATTTCCACATAAACCTGACTAAAACCTTGATGACTTCATCATTTCAAATCGGGTACGGAGAAAAAACCTAAAAAATTATCAGTTCGGTGCATGCAGTGTGAGGTCGCACTATGTTTGCTGTGCTTCGCGCCTTTCCGTAATTAATAATATCCTGTTTTAAAAACAATAATGGTAATGGTTATGGTAATAATAATGGTAATGGTAATGATAACGATAACGGTAATGTTAATGGTAATGATAATAGAGAAAATTTCTTAGAGCGTTGAGGCTAATCGGCGGACCATTGAGCCCGAAAGGCAAATGCCGTTTGCAAGACCTATCCTGTTATATATTAGTTATATCAGGTTTTAGCTGTTGTTAAAAATACTCTGGTTAAATTTTCAACCAGCTAAAAAAAATATGTCATATGACAAAAAATTAAAATTCTTACATTAATGTATTTTTTAGTTTAAAATAAATATATTTCTATGAAGAATGTTTTTCTATCTTGATCGTAGTATGTCTGTTAAAGGGTTATTGTAAAATAACAGACGTAAAGGACATTAATATATATGAGGAACTGCAAAATAAATATATATTATGTTTCAATTTCGCTAATTTCTATAATTTTCTTTTTGTAGGTTGCTAAAAATAGATATAGTGGAGATTTAGGTATAATGGCTTTAGATTTTGATAAATCTAGTTTAAGCTATCAACAGAAAAAAGTTAAAGACAAGAAATCTGAAGAAGTTGTTGAAGCAAATACAATAAGTCAATAAATATTGTTTTGGTATATCTATACAGTGCCATTTAATTGTTGTCTTCATATTGTTTTATATAAATTTCGATTTTTGTATCTATATAAATTTTATATATTTTTGAATATATAGTTTGTTTAAAAAATATAAATATTCTCAGATTATTTCTTTTCACCAAGATTAGAAACTATTAGGTAATGGTATAACCCAATAAAAATATCTGTAAGGTTAATTACACTATCTGGTATTACTACTGCCTCTGATGAAGTTCTCACAAGCAACTACTCCATCACTTAATCAAGAGACGCACACGCGAAATTCCATCTGCAGTGGTGGAGACTTAGGTTCTGGAGCAATAACAGAGTAACTAGCTGAGTTATCTTTCTCACACAATCAGTTTAGCTCACGATATAACATGAGTATGTTACTATTCACTGATCTGCAGTAATTAATAGTATACAATATGTAGAGTACTTGTGTGTCCCTATAGCGAGTGTTGTGGATGTATAGTGAGTGTATAGGATGTGTTGTTATTAACATATCAGTGGATAGAAAGGCAGGAAATATACTAATCCTCTAATATAAAAAAGGATTTTCTTCTTACAGGTTTACTGTGGTGGAAGATTTTATGGTTTTAATTTTTATGCTGTACATGCCCCCGGGATACTTTTAAATGTTGGTGCGCCACATGCCTCCGGGGGAATGTGTGCGAATGTGGCCATTCAGTGCCATCTGGTAATGATGGGTAAAATCATTTAATAGAATAAAAACAGAAGAGCATCACTGAAGTAGTAACCTTCAGTTTCAGTGGCACATGAATCCAGTAACTCGTGGAGCACAGAGAATAATGTGGTATGTGCTCGTCCCTCCATCTGCCGAGCTGCCATATATAAAGGGGCAAGCTTTTAAAATAATTATTATAGGCTAAAACATGAATACATTCCTTGCGTGTTTCCCCCGATATTTAAGTCTGATTATGCTACTGAATATGGTACTTTCCCAATTCTACATTTAACTTCGATTTCTGGGTCCAAGCCTCTCATTAACCTTTTTCACTGCGCAATTACTTTTCAAAGCCGTAACCGCCATGCGGCACTTCTCGTATTTATATGCCCATAGCAATGTATGGTAATATTTATATGAAAAAAAACAAAATTTCAATTTTTTTATAGGTTTATAATCTAGAAACACTTTAATAATATACACTTATATTAAAACACAATATTTTGCACAAAACAAGAACTGTTTAAGAAAATAGGAAGTAACAAAAAAAAACATTTTTTAAAAATTTTAAAAACCATTGCTAATATAGATAGATGGGAAATTTTAAAATAAAATTTTTAAATAGTTTCTTTAGGAGATATACACACCCAGAGCAGTTTCAACCGAGACGTGCATATACATGTGGAGCAGTTAAAAGGTTGATATAGCATCCAAGTAATACATTGGAATTATAAACCTATCTTATTTGTTGTCCTTGTAGATGTAACAATTAGTTTATATGAGGTTGTCAGCTGGGAATCACACATTTGTTTTGTTTATTATTCTAAACTATTACATATAAGATGCAAAGAAGAAAGTAAGGTGAGGTTTTAAAAATTAACACTTCTCGTCATTAATCATTTATACAGCTTGTCGGGGTGTTCACAGGAACTAAATATTTTTTTGTACCCAATCGCCCATTAAAGTATGGCAACTTGTGAGGTTGACTGAATTTGCCAATAAGGCCTCTATATACTTTGCTAGGATGGTCCTAAGGCAGCAACTTATAAATCAAGTAGGTAGCTCCATGTACCATCATCCACTGCAGATACTTTGGAAGGCGTTAATTAGGTATATAATATACAAACAAGGAAGCAAGTTAGGGATTTTAAGAATATATGGTTTTCATCAATTCTCTACATATGCACTATTTTCAACTGTGTTGCTCTCTGGATTCTATCACATTACATGAGTGCTGGTGAGGACTTTATGTTAAATTAAGAAGCTTTGCATTGGCAGGTTTAGTCAGTCATCCATGGACCGGTTTAGAGCTGCATTGAATTGATTGACCAAACCTATCGGTGAGATCTGTATTTGGCTTATTAGGATGGTTTTAAAGCAGCAACTTGCAAATCAGAAATGGTGGTATATGGAGCTTTGTTATCACATAACTATAATGTCCGTGTATCTAAAATTATTTATTTGTTCCCTGTTAACTTTTCACTCCTATTGATGTTTCTAAAGCTGCCTTGCAGATTTTATGGGAATGTAAAGAGAACATCCATGCACCCTCTTTTCTGTTTCTAAATAAAATTAGGTAGCTTTTAAAATATTTGATACTTTTACCTTTTTTAAAGTGAATGAAGCAGAATTTATGAAATATGTTCTCTTTGTCTACTTTTAATGCATTCAAGTGGAAAAAACCGCGTCCTCGCCTCACACATCTTCCAGCGGCTTGTATATCAGTGTATGCGCGGAAGCTATACAACCTTAGGCGAGGGTTGTATAGGAGATATACCATCCTTCGGAGGGGATGTAAAGCCGTCGGTCCCTTGTCTATTAAATGTTAGGCAAGTAAAAGATCCCCACTCTTCTTAAGGGAAGAGGTTCGGCAAAATTCCCGGTTGGGGGTAGCTCGTCTACAGGCATCGGTGTTAGGCCTCAGTAGCGGAAATAGGCCGACGTTAAATAAATGTATAAAAAAAAAAGTGGAAAAAAACATTCACACTTCATACTCTGCCCCATTTTCATTCAACTGCAAATTGTCATGTCTGGCAAGGTTCTTACACCGAGGGTACGGGTTTTTGTTTTGAGGAAAATTTTGAATAAACAGTAAGTATATTCGAAAATAATGATTTGTGTTTAGTAATTAAAGTTACGCTTCATAATCTGCTACGTCATATGAAGAGTGCAATCTCTAGTTTATACACTCCTGGCCTAGAGGCACATGGGCTTCTTTGAGATTCCAGATAAACTCTCCAACCATAGCAGCGAGACTGAGAAGGAATTAGTCCTAGTATTATGCGTGTTAATGTGTTCATTGTCTCTGCAAATAGGTAATGATCCTCTCTTATAAGTTCCCTTTAGATAAAAAACTTTTATCCATAATAAGCAAAGTAGACTTAGTAATGAATACCTACATTAAGATGTTTAAGTACCTATCTTTTCAATGATAAAAAGTATGTCGTCAATGGCACAAATTCTCCACTAATGTCGTAAAGGTATTGGTAAGTTAAATTTATGCTATAATAAAGGATAATCTAGTAATTCTAGCTATTTGCTATGCTTCCGATATTACATTAAATTATTCTAAGCTCAAATACGACATATGAAAGAAAGGTAAGTATGTCCCTGTGGGTCACACACTTATGAAAAAGTTGTAATATAACTAAAGATACAAGCAAAGGGCAAATAGTTGAATTTCAGTCACTTTAATCTACCAGCTACAAAGTCCTAATTTTAATGATTAAATTTTTATTTACACATAAAACAATAAGTTTTACTTAATTAAAATGCCGGTAGTAATTATTCAAATAGTTATATGAAATGAACTGTTATTTAAAACATAATCAATATTCAAGAAATTTAAATATTTTCGAGTTTAAAAATCCCGCTTACATTTGTTTATCTTTAAAATGGCCTCATTGCCATCAGCTGGAAGTGTTCTGGATTTCTCATTACAACAATGAACACGTCTTCAGCAGTGTAGTTTCTAATTAAAATGATTTTTGGTTTTAAATAACAATCAAAATGCGTTACTTAAAAATTTTGTTTTGCCTAATAGTATTTCAAGTGAACAATTTAAGTGCCGAATTAAAAAAACCAACGATATTAATATCCATATTGGTTAGAAATAAAGCTCACACGTTGCCATATTTTTTATCGAATCTAGAAAGACTGAATTATCCCAAAAACCGAATTTCCTTGTGGTAAGTTGAAATAAAAAAATCATTTCATTATATGAACATTGATTCTGATAAACAATATAAACACTATCAAAACACGTGTGCTAAAGGTAAAAAAGCTATAAAATGTCAACGCCCCTTTCCCAGTGCGGTTTCTGGTTTTATTTTGTGTTGTAACGTTGCATACCTTAACTGAATGGCACGTGTTTGAAATATGAATTATAAAGTTTTTCTTTTACTTTCAGGATTAGAAGTGATCACAATTATGATAAAAGTATAGAAATTCTTAGGGTATGGATATTATCTGTGAAAGATGATTATCACTCGATAAATACAGAATTTGTTGAGGCCGAGAAAGAATTTCCTAGTGAACAGGGACCAGCTCATTGGACCCTCGAGAGGTTCAATCACATTATAAATTTAAGAGAATCCGCTTTATATTATGCAAGAAATATTTGGGCCGATTTCTTACTGGTGAGTTTTTACTAATACCTGGTAAAAATCTTGCATAGGTATTTGATAATGATTATTATTTTAATTCCGGGCAGGGGCGGATCTAGGATTTTACGGGCTCCGCTTTACGAATCTCGCAGTCCCGGCCGTAATTTTTTTTAATGAAATTTTTTAGAATTAAAAGATATAAGTAGGTAAACAAAAACTCTTGTCTATTATGCTGCTGAAGGGTCTTCATTTTATAATATATTTATTACGTATAATTGAATATGACACTGAAAATAAATAAAAGTAAAAATAACAATAAAAATGATAAAATAATTATTGAAATTTTGAAAAGGAATATTTAATTTTAAAAAATATTTTTTTTAAACTTGCTTTCCTAAAGTTATTAAAAAGTAAAAAATAATTGCAAGAAAAGCAAGGTTTACATCTCCTTGTCGATTTTACTGTTTATCTGGAAAACTTGTCTTGGTCATTAATTGAGTAAATATCTTGTGTATGTCCTTTAGTTTGGTGTCCAAATTTGGTTCCTCTGATTGGTCTTTTTCCACAGAGAAAGCTCGTACTCTGTGCCATATGGGAAATCTATATAGGCGGCCCTTATCTCAAGTGCATGGAATAATGCTTCGCTTCTAGTCTTATGCCGAGATGGTCTAAGGACCTCCTCGTCTTTTATGCCATCAATAAATGTCTCGACTGCCAATTGTTCCTGGAACTGCTTTGGTGCATCCGGGTAAACCAAGTGTGCCGGTCTCTCCACCGCAGCTTCAAATTCTTGTAAACTCTCCCCATCTTTTTGTATACGTGACTTCAGCTGGGTCCGATATAGTTGAGCATGGTGTTGGTCACCATATCTTAAGTCGAATGCAGCTTTTAAAACTTTAAAATCCTGTTGCTGCTCCACTGGGATCGTCTGAAGCAATTCTAAAGCTTGACCTCTCAATGCTGGAATTAGCTCCATAGCATGCAGCTGCCTCAAACTAGTCAAACTGTCTTTTATAAGTCGACCATGAAGTTGAACCATCAAAGGAGGGAGATTGTAATCGAGGATCTGATGATACTACTAACTGACCTCCTTTTCTCCTCAACTATTGCTTAAGCCGTTCTACTTCTTCTTCGACCGTATTTACCTTCCCTTTGACTTCACTTACTTCTTTTTCGACTGTATTTACTTTAGCATTTACAATACCTATATCTCCATTGATTTCGTTTTCTTCACTGTCTACAGAATTTTGCACTTGTAACAAATTATTGATATATTCTGACTTTTTGAGTGCACTGATAACAATATTAAATTCCTATTAGGGGCAACGACTTATATTAGTTTTTGTTGCAGAGTTAACTACAGAAAACTTATAATACATTATTATCCAACCAAACGATCTTAAACATTTCAATAATTTTTTGACAGAAAAATTCAAATTTAATGAAACAAAGTGTATTTATTGAAAAGTGTGCTTTGGTTACGTTTTAGTTCTACCATTTACGCCATTTAATCATTTTATTTTGTTCTTGTGTTTCTCGAGCTAATTTCTTTAACTTCTTTATTTACAATGCCTAGACATACGCACACAACAAAATCATATGCAATGTACATACAATGCATATCCATTTTATGGATACGTATATCCACCTGATGGAGAAAGTATATTCAATGCATATATAATGAATATGAAATTGATATACATTGCATATACTTTTTTCGCCGACTTTCATATCTATTTCATATCCATTAAATCTACTAAATATATACAAAGTACATTCATTAGATATGAAATGTACATCATATACATGATAACATATTTTATGGATATACATTAATTATGTTGTATATTCAATGAATATGAAATTTATATACATTTTTGTAGCTTTTTTTCATATTCATTGAATGCACCTATATGCGGAATGATCACGGTATATTATCAATTTTATAAGAATAGCGGGACTACTCACCAAGTGTGTATCATGTCCTAGGTTCAATTCCAAATAAAACAAGGAATATTTTAACATAAATATATTTTAAGTATATTTAAAATCAACGGTGATTTACAAAAAATAATTAAAATCATTATGTAACTTAGGTTCATATTTGTCGACTGTAGTAACTTGAGAACTAAATGTAATTAACAACATGGAATTATATGTTTTCTCCTTGACGTGGTCTTCTGCCTTTTTCTTGAGGGTTCATCATATACAAACAAAATACTTTAGGTACGTTATATATAATGTACGAAAATAGCAAATTTTCTAACCTAAAAAGTGGACTAATTTAACATCATTTTTAAGAAATTGGCCTAATAATTTATACCTGCTTTATAATCACATTAGAACATAATATTTTTAGTCGCAAACTCCTCTATAAAATCCTTATTTTACTATAAGGAACGTAACCAGACTGCAACCAACAGCTACTCTCCGGGCTATGTGCCCCGCCGAGCGCTGAATTACAAGTTACAAGCCTGGCGCGTTAAGTGTAATAATTGCATATTACCATCAAAACGCTAATGCTTCGATTGCAACAAACACCAGCCGAAAGATTGATCCTACTTAAAGGAGCTCTCGTGCAATCGAAGCATTAGCGTTTTGATGGTAATATGCAATTATTGCACTTAAGAGTTGTTCGGAGTGTATTAGTCATCCATGCTTCCAATTTTAATTGTAAATGACTTCACGTCAATAAAATGACGCAGCCTAATGTACGGTGTGCTTGGAAAGAGAGTGATAGAGATGTAATAGAATATAACATTGGACAAATTTATTATACCTAATCTTTAAATTTCTCTGTGCATTTGAGGACATTAGGGCTAATTTTATTTTAGTTCTACAAAAGGGAAAATGTTTATTTTAATAATACCTATGTGGGATGATAAGAATTATTTTTGCAAATCGAAAATAGAAGAAAAAAATATTTTTTTATATATACTTTTTTTCTCTCATCGTCCCACATTGCAACATGTTTTTAATGTCTTTTAGTGAAAGCCGTTTTTAAAAATAATTATTTATATGAGAGTAAATTGCACCGTCTTTCCCGCTTATATCCGGAGCGCTCTTAACGCGCCAGGCTTGTAACTTTTAATTCAGCGCTGGGCGGGGCACATAGCCCGGAGAGTAGCTGTTGGTCGCAGTCTGGTTACGTTCCTTATAGTAAAATAAGGTTTTTATAGAGGAGTTTGCGACTAAAAATATTATGTTTTAATATTCCGCCCTCTAAAAGCTCATTTCAACTTATAATCACATGTGATATAAAATTTACAGAAGCAAATAGTATAGCATCCAAGTTCATATAAAGTCACACACTTTTAACTAAAAATGAAGTCGGCACAAACTGCGTTGTAAAAACGATTCGGATTCGACGAACATTCCCTCATGGCATCATGATCTCTTTACTCATGCGCGTCGATTGATGACATTAATTCACGTACGCGCCACGGTTTATGGTACGCGCGCAATTTAATTTAAAAAATAAGTTTTCGTTAAAATATTTCTATTTAAAATACTTTTCAAATTGAAATAATCTTATCGCTTAATATAATTTTCGATTTTCCAAAATATTAAATAAACGTGTAATCCAAATGTACGAATAAACAGCTTCTATAATTATTGGAAAATGTTAATTTGGTACATTTAGCAGATAACTTTCATACCTTCAACATTTGATATTTTTGTGAAATAAAAAAATATTTAAATTATTCGTACTAAGTTCTATATGTTATTGAAATATGTGAATATAATTTTTTTGTAAAATTAAAAAATATATGAATTTTGTTCATATATTCATCAGATTTTTGTCTTTCAAGATGTTCTAGTCTGGAAATAGTTATGGCTCCTATTGTTTTTAAAAATAATATAAAATGATATACATTAACAGACATATTATGTATATTTATTTATGTATTTACCTCCAACAATATACATGGTATATGCCACTGATGAATATCCAGCCGTTGCATATTTCATGTCATATGTATATTTAAAAATACACGTCTAAATTCTAACATCTTATGTATATGCTATAGACATACATATCCATAATATGTTGTGTGGGTAATAATTTTTCAAATAGAGAAATGAGGGATAATTTTAGGGGACGTGCTGCAGCGAGGAGATACTCATTGCAATATTCAAATAGAATACAGCCAGACCATAAGATTTTCAAAGATCTGTTTCCTCGTTTGGGAGAAACGGGTTCATTTCGCCATAAAAACGATATAACACGACCGAAACGAATTACTCTAGATCAAGAACTAGAAATTTTAGTTCGTGTAGATTACTGGGTAGTAAAAAAAACCCCATACTGTTAAAGAAAGGCATTTTCAGCAAGAATTTAATATTAACGTTTGGTGTGGTATCATCGGCGATTAATTATTGGGACCATTTGTCCTTCCTCCAAATTTAAATG
Source organism: Leptura quadrifasciata (assembly GCA_963675555.1). Taxonomy (NCBI): domain Eukaryota; kingdom Metazoa; phylum Arthropoda; class Insecta; order Coleoptera; family Cerambycidae; genus Leptura; species Leptura quadrifasciata. The sequence continues at coordinate 174,416,750 of OY776673.1, forward strand.
GACAGTCTTATCTGTATTTTCTTCAAAATTCTTTTGCTGATATATTATATGCTGTCATGCTAGACATACAAAAGAGAATGTGGTTCATGCAAGATGGAGCTCCCCCTCATTTCTCCATTGAAGTCAGGAATTATCTTGATGAGACTTTCCCACGCAGATGGATCGGTCGAGGAAGTAAGTTTGCTTGGCCACCAAGGAGTTCTGATTATAATCCTTTGGATTATTATGTGTGGGGACTTATGAAAACTCCTTAGTCTTTGCAAATGCTATCAACTCAAGAGAAGAACTATGGGACAAAATACAAAATGCTCATGCTCATCTTATTAGATGATAGGAAAATGTATTTTTCAATGTAAGAAAATCTTTTATGAATAGAATTAGAAAAGGCCTAGAAGTAGGTGGAGACCATATCGAACATTTACTCTAAGTTGCAGCAATGGGGTTTTTGCATGGGGTGAAAATTTATAATGTCATTAAGTCAACTTTTACGTTATTTTTTGGTATTCTAATAAGATCAGATCCTTATTTTAGACAATCTTTTGATTTATGTATTTATTTCAATACCATGAAAATAATACATTAGTTCATAAGAAAGTGAGAAATAGTTTACGCTGTTATTACGATGTTGTTTTCTCTGACGTTTTGTACTTTTTTCAATAAATACATTTTGTTTCATTAAATTTGAATTTGTCTAAAAAAATTATTGAAATGTTTAACTGCACTTTCCTCGAAAACGGTTGGAGTTATCAAGGTCTACCAAGTGTACCTTTTATACGTGGAAATGACGCCCCCATCAGATTTTCTGGTCAGAAGTACCACAACGTTTCGTCAACAAAAAATATGAAAAAATTCATCATCAGATACAGGTCCTGCGGCGCCCTCTATGATCTGACGTAATGTAATACATAAATTATTGTTTTTTAGAATAAAAAAAGTTTCTCTAGCAAAGATCCGTCAAGAGGCTGTTGAGTTATTGCAAAAGAAACGAAAAAATAATTTGAACTTCGACACCTTGTACCTTTTTCCACGGCAACATTTTACTAAAGCATATTTGGGTATATTCTCATATTTTGTCCCAAAAAATTTACCCCTGAACTATGGCCTATTATTAATGGTCCACCATGTACAAATAAGGACTCAACAAATTAATCCAAAACAGCTATTCCCCTTACGAGTGAGTTGGAATATTGTAATTCCTATATTTTATAGTTCTATAAAATTTCCTTCTGCAATAAAAATGCTTATTCAGTGATGACTCTCAATTTTTGCTTTAATACTGTTATAGTTATTATTATATTTAATATTATTTGATAAAAGTTATTGGTAGTCCCATTTAACGAGGTCCTGAACATGAAAAGTTTGTAGAATCTTTTGCAATACGTTTCAACCCCCGTTTTCGAGTGTGAGAAAAACGATGGTGATGGTTTCGAGTTCAGAAACCCTTGCGTATTACCCCTATCAAGAAAAAACCACCCCAATTTTAGAATTCTCACTCTTGGGCTCGCGAGGGCTCGTTGAATCCGGTTTCTTTTTGGCGAATAATAATAAATTCAGTTAATTTACACTAAAATACGCCGGACCGACCCCCGGGGGTTGAACTTGCCCCCGCCCGTAATAGCAATGTCCTGAAAACATTAAAAAAATGTGGTTTTTTATAGGTTGGTGGTGTTATTTATATATTTTATTTTCAGACCATAGACTGTGATGTATTTTTAACAAATCCTGAAACACTAAATTATTTAGTATTTAAAAATTTCACCGTTGTGGCCCCTATGCTGAGATCCGATGGATTATACTCGAATTTTTGGCATGGAATAACTGACGATTATTATTATCAAAGAACTGATGAATATAAGCCAGTACTATATAGAGAAAATATAGGATGTTTTAACGTGCCCATGGTGCATTCCTGTGTACTGATAGACCTAAGGAAAACAGAGTCTGACTTCCTTACTTACGTTCCCAGTAAAGTTAAAGATTTTAATGGGCCGCACGATGATATCATCACTTTTGCTATTGGTGCGAACCGTAGTGGAATTTCGTTGAATTTGTGTAATGAAGAACGTTTTGGTTTCGTAATGGTGCCATTGGAACAAACAGACCAACTTATCCTCGATTATGAACAAATGACCAATATCAAACTAGAAGTTTTAATCGAAAATGACCCCTTACATGTCAGTGAACTCTTGAAGCCGTATACGAGTAAAATGCCACAAAAAGATACGTTAGGTTTTGACAAGATATTCATGATAAATTTAAGAAGAAGACCTGAAAGAAGAAAGCGTATGTTTGCATGCTTTGATGAACTAGGCTTGGATGTAACGACTTTGGAAGCTGTGGACGGCAAGTAAGTGTTTTTTATTTAATTCATACATAATTCTATTATAAATTCAATACCATCTTACATATTTTTGTAATGTTTCGTACGAAATGAAATAATACAATATTAAGGTTTTTATTATTAAGGAAACAAATTTAGATTTTTTAAAGATATATTTTCGTCATTATTTATCACTATGAATTTTTATATTAGTGAACGAAGGGAGGAATAGAGAATATACTATAGTAAACAATGAGTTTAAGAAAAATCATATGTATTCGATAATAAATGTACAGATTGGAAATAACTCTCATCCGATTTGAAAATAATTCTTCTCGCAATTCTTAGAAACGTGACTTAAGAGTGTTAATTATATCTGTTTTGTATTCTCTTGTAATATAACAACGTTTTTGCACTCCAAGAATAATTGGACTTGCCTCTTTTTCCATTTGGCTGTACTTGAATTCTGCCTTATTTAATAATCTGGACTCGTAAGCTATAGGCCTTTCTGCATTATGTTATAATTTGTCCCATATGTAATTCAACGATATAAAAAAGTTTATAAGATCTAAAAATAAAAATGTTCCTGAAAAAAATTCAGTAAAAAAAAATTATTAAAAACTATCAAAGAACATAATTTTAAAAAAGAATATGTTGTAGACCATATCTCCGAAACACACGGCCATAGTCTGTCACGTTTACTGCCATATTACTGCATATTTAATACAATAGAATTGATTTGGGGCAGTGTAAAACACGAGTTGAGAAAATGAAAATGCAATCAGAATCCGACTTTAAGCGCTATAATTCTAGATAATATAAGAATAATATCCGATTTAGACAAAACCGACATATGGAAAAACCCGTACGTTATAAACAAAGAAAAATAGTATACTATTTTGCCGCCCCTAGGGCCTATTATTATTCAGGTAGTTAATGATTCTAGTAGTGAGCTTACTGATGACTCCGTTACCATGTGAATATTTTTTTTCGCGAAACTTTGAGCATTTCTTTTATTATTATTTAAACTTTCTTACTTTAATATAAGTTTTATTTTAATTGAGATAAAATAACATAACTAATTCTGTTTTATTTGAGATGCAACGACGTTTTAATGAGAATTATTTTTTAATTTTATTTGTATGGTTAACAAGACTTAAATATTATAATTATGCTATTAATGTTATCTCTCTTATCAGGTTTGTTAAGTTTATTCTAACGTCCTACTTTTTAACATTATATACATTTCCCCTTCTCATCCTGACAAATACTACTCACACCTCCCTGTTGGTTTTTGCTGGACCGTGACATTTTCTGTAATATCAAATTTTTCTAGTTCTCTACATTAAGCGTTTTTACATCGTTTTAAACTGACATTGGATAAAGTATACTATATCTTGGCGATTGTATAAAGAAAATGCAGGGTACCTAGTACCGCGAGGCTTGTAATGTTTTCTGTTTACGGCTATTATATGGATAGAAGGTGAGACAACAAACTTCATATGCGATGGTTAAGCAGCTTAGAGTTATACTTTGTTTACTTCGATAGCATTACGGTGCATCACCTGTAAGAGAAAGAAATTAGAAAGATAATGTTTAGCTAGCATTACTGGCGCATTTTTACTTAGATTGGCGTTTTCTTCTTTTTACTGTTCTGTTTTATATTTTAGTAATATTGTAAAAGAAAGATATTGAAAGAATTAGAACGTTTTCAGCAAAGACACCTCAGAAGTATGATGAAAATCCATTGGTTCCATCACATATCAAACGTGGAAGTACTCAGGAGAGCAAACAGCCTTCCAATTGAGGTGCTTATTTCAAGAGCACGCCTAAGATGGGCAGGTCACGTTCATCGTATGCATGATAACCGCCTTCTTAAATGTACACTTTATGGTGAATTGCTAAGCGGTAGAAGAAGGCGTGGCGGTCAACGAAAGAGGTTCAAAGACGCTCTCCATGAAAATCTAAAATCCTGCGGTATTGCAGACAAGCAATGGGAACAACTTGCAGCGGACAGAACCGAATGGCGAGGGGTTGTGGCCAGCTATCAAGGAAATGTTGCTGCAAGAAGGCCGAATCCAAGACCTAACCAGGTCTATGTTTGTCCTGACTGCGGTCGACATGTGCTCTCCCGAATTGGCCTCTATAGCCATAGTCGTGTGCACCGTAGATGAATGGGAATTACAATAGACTACATCTTTTACTTGTTTTTTATTGTACACAATTTATCGACTGTAACATTTTTATACTCGGACTCGAGTAACGGCTAATAAATAAATAAATTGTAAAATACGTTACATTATAGAGGCCGAAGTTGAAGGATATGGGAAAAAAGAGCAATTGCGATTATCTGCGAAATGTAAAATTAGAAAGTAATTTTTCTATTTTAATGAAGTATCTTATATCTATACAGGATGTCCCATAAGTAATTGTACTTAGATCAATGGCAGATTACTTACCTAAAAATATTACGACTTAACCAAACTTACCTTAGTCTAAAAGTTGATATCAACAGAGATACAGAGCGTTAAAGTTAAATTTTTGTTTTGTTTTTTAAATAATTTCTTTAAAAATTGCATTTTAACAAAATTTGGTGATTGGGGGTTTTTTGAGACGACAGATTCAAATCTATGCTTAGTTTTGCTGTTATTTGTAGAGGGCGCCACCTACGGTAGTTTGCGTACCGTTTATACGTTATAATTTTTGGAGATTTTTTAAAAAAATTTCTAAATCAAAAATACTTATTTTTCTGTCTTTTTTACGTAAAAAAGGTATATCTTCTAAATGTCGCTACCAGTAACAGTTTTCGAGATATTCGATTTTAAATTATTCAGTGCAGCCAATTTAAATTAAATATAATATTTATTATTGTTTGATTTACAGAACAATTGCTAGTGAAGCGAACAGTATAAAATTAAATTCTCTTTTTTTAGATTTTTTAAATTTATTACATTCCAACACTAGCATAAAATTACGAAGAACAATTAAATGACTTCCAAATAAATAAACTTAAAATTTGAGAATAAGTTTTTATTTAAATATTAGTTTTATTTAATTAAATAAATAACATTAATTAATAAAAAAAGAGACAACGAATGTTCGAAGTTGCTTCCGTTTACTTCAATCATTTGGCGATGCGTTTATTAAACGACTGCGTTATTATAAATAATAAGTGTTTGTTTTGAAAAAATTCGATTGCATTTCTAATTCCCTGCAATAATTATTTTCGATTATTTATTGCATTTTGGTACACAAGAGATTTCATGTGCCCCCATACCCAAAAATTCAACGGATTAAAATCAAGACTTTACGCAGGCCAAGGCATATTGCTTCCACGACCTATTCAGCGACTAGGAAAATTTGTATTTAGGTAGTTTTTCACCGGTATAAAAAAATGCGGTGAAGCTCCATTTTGCATAAAATCATATTTTTTCTTAAATTTAGTGGTGCATCATCCAAGAACTTGCATAGCAGAGTTTGTAGAAAATTTACGTATAATGCACCGTCTAAATTAAGTGGTACGGTCAAAAAAAAAATAATCGACAAAAATTCCACGCCAAATGTTTATTTTAAATTCATGTTAAACTTAATCTTATTAGATATTTTTTAACAACACATAAAATGCTGACAAACAACAAGTAGATTTGACAGATACTAACTTTGAAATCGTCTCTTATTTTTTTTGTTTTAATCAAAGCCTACCTTGAAAAATTGTACATCCCCTAAATCATAATTTTTCATTGAATATTTTAAAACCGAATACCTCGAAAACTGTTACTGGTAGCGACACTTAGGGGCCGTCCATAAATGATGTCACATTTTTTGCCAATTTTTGCCCCCCCCCCCCCTTGGGCACTCATTGCCACACTCGTTCAATACTTCCCCCCATACCTCTGTATTGTGACATCTCAATTGCTTCAGACTCTCCTGCCTCCCCTGTCACAATTTCCATAACCCCCCTCCCTCCCCTAAAAGCGTGCCATCATTTATGGATGGCCCCTTAGTATACATTTTTATGTAAGAGGCAGGAAAGTAAAAAAAATGATTTAAAAGAAGAAAAAGAAATTGCCAAAAATATATGACGTATAATGGCGTGCAAACTACCGTAGGTGGCGCCTACTACAAATAACATCAGAACTATGAATAAATTTGAATTCCTTGCATCAAAAGACCCCCAATCACCAAATTTTCTTACAATATTTCAATTTTTTAAAGAAATTGTTTAAAAAACAAAAACAAACATTTAACTTTGACACCCTGTATCTCTGTTAATATTAAGTTTTGCACTAAGGTAAGTTTAAGTTAAACCGTGATTTTTTACGTAAGGAATCTGCCATTGCTCTTTGTATCAATACTTATGGGACCCCTTGTGAAAACGACATTTTAACTACCAATTTGATTTAATCAAATATGCATATTGTAACCGGGCAAAAAATAAAACCATTTTAAGCATAAGAGATTACAGGATTAATGCTGTAAGCTATAGCCTATTGTTAAATAAAATACAGCCAATGCTATTTTATAGAAAATGAGAAAAACAAGCACATTTAGTTCAGTGGTGTATGCATGAAAATAAATGGTAGAGACGCATCATTAACACTCACTTGAACATTTGAAGGAAATAAAGTAAGATTAGTGAAATCTATTTTAAATCCTTTTATCCTAAGAGTTTAGACGACAGGAATCGCATCCCCTATGAAATTGGGTACAAAGAGAATTTATTGCCAATTTCAAATAAAAGTGATTTCATGTAAATGTCGCATGTAGAATATAGGCAGGGCTTTGTTAAAACGGTGAAAAGCAATAGGTCGTTTACACGCAATATTTTTTGGTTTTGTTTGAAAATCTTGCGTCTTCAAACATACTTTGTTTGTAGCACCTCATTTATAGATAATTTTACCTAACTTCAAGGAATTTGAAGTGATTCATCGACAAATTGATTTACTCATTTGAAAAACTGAAACTATAGTCGAGACAAGAATTCAAGCGATGCACGTCACAGATCGATTCTATAAATAAGACAATACTGCTAAGAATCATGAAGCCCCATTAAACTGTACTTATTTCTGAAAAAAGCTTAATAACTAGGTGTCAAGAATTACTCTTTTTAACGTAATTAATGATTAAAAATTATGTTAGTATTAAAATTTCTTTAATGAGATCACTCGTGACGTGCATCGCTTGAATTCTTGCCTCGACTTTAGTGCAATATTGTGATTCAGTTTCGACCTATTATTTGAAGAAGATGGTATATGTCTAAAAATAATTTATATACACGATAGTAGAATGCAGGTTTTCACGGCCGTTGTCTAATGAAGTAGTTTCTTCCGGGTCTTGCCGTGGTCGTCGAACTTGACTTGACGTTTCGCTGATCATTCTAAAGACTTTAGAATCCTTCTGAAGAAGCTGACAAGATGATCAGCGAAACGTCAAGTCAAGTTCGACGACCACGGCAAGACCCGGAAGAAACTACTTCATTATATAGACGATGTTTACGAATTCGATGCATTAGATTAAATGTAGCACTTTATTTACTATATAACAAGCTATTTACATACAGAATATTGCGGTATACAGGGTGTCCTGGCCCTCCAAGGCAAGAATTCACTGAAGAATAGGTCGGGGTCAAAATAATGTGAGCAGGTACTTCGTATGATTTTTTTCTACAGGCCTTCGTTACTAAATTACGGGCCGCTAAAATAGAGGGTAACAGTCATTTTTTATTTATAACTTTTAAACTATCGTCTCAAACTTAATAAAATGTTGGTGGTTTACAAAACAGACGAAGGACTTCTTGTTTCTATTCGATAAAATTAGTGACTTCAGAAAAATATGCTCTTACTTTTTAACGATTTTCTTTTGAAAATCGTCGTTAACAATAATGTCAGCAATTGTTACCTACTAAACTATGTTTAGTTCAAAAAGAAAAATTTTAAACTCAGTCTGTGAAAGATTTCCTAAACCAAAAAACAAAAAAAATGCTCTATAAAACTTTTACACTAAAGTAAAACAGAAAAAACATGTCTATAAAAAGTCTTTTATGTTTAGGCTCTCTAAGTTATAAAAACAAAACATGGTATTTTTGTGATTGATATTAAAAAAACGATAATAAAAAATAAAATGGAAAAGTTTATATTTACCAGGTACAACGAAAATTTCATAGATTCTAATAGAGAGATTAGACTTTTATTTGAAAATAAATAAATACGTGAAACTGAAACGAGAGAAATACTACAATAAATATTCAATGTGAGCTCCTAACTGCACGCACTTCCTAATCCTATGAAGGTAACTCTTTTTGTATCTGCAATACCACGCTAAGATTATTTCTGATCGCTTCACAATGGAAAAGTATTATATCTAAATAATTCTTCCCTTGTTTGAATAAGTGTCGGATAAACCAAACTCTTCAGATGACCCCAGAGAAAAATATCCAACGGATTTAAATTCGGGGAATGTGCTGGTTAAGGAAATGGGCCTTCTCTTTCAATTCAAATATTTGTACAAGTGTTATTTAAATGATCACGTACAATAATATAGAAACGAGTTTTATTGTGCATGAGCCACACACACAGTTAAAAGTGATTTTCAATGTTTGTATACTGTCTTGATAAATATCGTTTTACAAGTGAATAACAAATAAGCATAATTTAACAGTGGACTAATATTGCAATTTACCAGAAAATCTTAATGTCTATGTAACCAATATCACAAAAAAAAAACAATTAATGACCTTTTTTAACATTTATTTAACGTCGGATTATTTCCGCTACTGAAGTCTAACACCGACGCCTGTAGACGAGCTCCCCCAACCAAGGATTTTGCCGAACTACTTGAACTTCTCTTTCAAAGAGTACAGATCTTTTACTTGGCTAACATTTAATTCGAAGAATGGTATATTCACTATACAATCCTCGCCTAACATTGCATAGCTTCCTCGCATACACTGATATACAAGCCGCTGGAAGAAGTGAGGCGAGAACACGGTCTTACTTGTGAACACGAACAAGACTCTTTGGTTGAGAAGATAAAAATTGAAACGTAGCCTGAGTTAGACAATTTTTTGAAGTGGTTCTAATTTTTTGTAATGCCCTGTATATTGATTTTTTTAGATGAGTAGAAATGATAACGCAGATGTAAACATGTAATTAACAATATTTATTCACACTATTTACACTGTATTTTTTAACGAAATAACTTCAATATTTGATTTATTAAATGTTTTACAAAGTTTATTGGTTAAATAACTTTACGGTTTCAGACATTTCCGTAGAAACTAAAATAAAATTTAATGGTTTGCAGAATAGAGTTGGGAAAAATTAAATTCACTTTCTTTCTTGGTCGACGGACACTTAACAAGTTTACTGTTTTTTTTTGGATTTAATTAAAATCGATTTTTACTTGAATAATTTAAGAACTCTCAAGGTAGTAGCTTTTCGCGAGAGTTGTTTCTTGGCACATACTTCGGAGAACTAAACTTTTCGATTCCCGTTTGCCTTACCACAAACTTCTTAACCGTTGGACGGGGACGCTATCCAGCACGAACGTTTATCATACTTTTCGTTTATCGTGAACCGTCCATTCCTTTCGGCACGCTATTCAAGGACGTTAGACGTAAACAACTTTTTGTGACTGAATAGAGAGTGGAATTAATTATTTAAAATTCCACCACGGCTAATTATTATTAATTTATGACTGATATTTTGAGATTTTATAGTTAACCTTACTAGTTGATCGATATTTATGAGCGAAAAAACAAACAAAGTCTTATCTCACTAAATTCTTTAATTTCGTAATGGCGACCGGTTTTGTGAACTATAACTTCCTTCACATCATCAGGCCACAAGAATTTCTATAAAAATTTTTAAACAAAGCATTGTTATTAAAATAAAATATTGTTTCATCAAACATGTCAAATAAAGTAATGCAAATTATAATTCTTGTTTTCTTCTTCTTATGGATTATTAAAAACAACTAAACTATTTAAAAAACAGGTGTAGCAAGTCAAGGGTAACTATAGAATGTATTATTATCACATGATACTTATGATATTGTTGCGTATTTACACCCTCCAGTAAACACTCCCAACCGTAGGTCCAATAATTGCAACACGGATTGTCACTAACCACTGTTTTATTTAGTACTTAATTTACAATAATTAGTCCTTATAATAACACATTAATTATAACTTTAATAATTCACAACTTGTTACTGTTCTTTATCTTATCTGATCACTTGCTCATCTAATATATATCTCGTTCAGAACTGTACTGAACCGACTCCAGCGCGTTGGCTCCGCCACTTATATATCCGTTGCGGTTATTCTCGATTCATTCCATTTCACTTTAGGCTATTCCAGACTGTCATTCGGGATGATTCTAGCTCATCCGTGATAATGGCGCCATCTCTGGCCAACTGGTTAGGTTAGGTTAATTAGGCAGGCCTCCTTTCACTCTGCTACCGGGGATTAAACCTCTCTCCGTAAGAGGTCGGCACATAACAATATATTTGTGTTAAGTGAGACCTGGTTGACTTCAAGTGTGCTGGACATTGAACTTTTCGATGGGAATGATATAATTCTTCGCTCATACCGTAACCTTACTGCTATGGCCGTTTCTAGAGGCGGTGGTGTTTTCCTTGCATGTAAAAACTCTCTAATTGTTATCAGAATTATCATTGACATATTGAAAATAATGAATATTTCAGTCAATTACTCATGAAAAGCATATTAATTGCAAAAATTGATAAAGGCGTTAAATGTGGGTTTTCATTGGCGCGGCACATATTTGACAGAATCTGAAAGTGTAAGTGTTTTTTAAGAAATTCGCAGTATTCAAAAAATTTATCTGTAGGCACAAATAAAATTTGAGACAATTTTCTAAATCTTGTTGTTCCAGTGTATGAAGAATTATAGGTTTAAAAATGACAATGCTGTGTTTCCATAGACATTTCTAAATGGGCATTCTATGGATATTTAAATGTAAACTTACCATTCGTATGTTGGACCATCTGCATTGTATTTTACTTTGACATTATATCCGTTTCATCTTGAAACGGACCCTGTTTCCACGAAATCCTGTTTAATTTTAAACGCAGCGAAGTGGTTGATGTTTCGTCCAGGATTCCATATTATTAAATTCTTGAGCTAGTTGTCTTGTTGTCCATTCGCCACATCCAATTTTAGTTATCGAGATTTTCTTGTGAAGTTATTTGCCTTTTAGCCATCCCAAATTCATAAAAATACTGCTTATATTGAAATATAATAAATGTAATATGTTTACTGACACCAGTGTGTTAGGTAATGTTATTTTCCATGGCAGACTTGAAAATGAAAACCATTCATTTCTGATTTTTCCAGACTTTAGCATATTAAATAATTTAAGCCACTTTGATTATACACCAAGAGTTAAAATGATGAGCGAAACGTGCGTTGAGTAGCGTATTCGAGTGTAGTGTTCCTCAATAGTTTTGTGTCGTTGAAATTTTGCGGTTCATTTGTTCATTTTATATCACCTAGTCATTAGTTTTGGGCATAGTGGGCGCCCTTGTTGTCAATTATAGAGTATCCCAAAGAAGTGATTCGGATTCTACTATAAATTAGAAGGCTTCGTCTCCTTTATTCAAACAGATTTAAATTTCTTACACTTAAAAGGGTCATTGATGACCTAGAAGGCTCTTATTTTTTTTTTAAATATAAACATTTCAACATGTTTTTATTTTAAAATTTTTCCCTATGTTTCTTGAGACGCCCATAGCAAATGTCAAGAACAATATTGCTATACTGAGACATTTTATTTACATCAAAGTACAAAAAAAGATATGACGCCACTACGTGAAAAAAAGTGCTCACTCGTTAAATCAGATCATTATGAAATAAACACCGCTTTGTCAATAATCATTAATCGTGTTTCAGCGTGAATATTATGGCCCTGGGCATCAATAATTTAAAATACAAACATCAAAATTGATTGATTGGGGTATTAAATTTATATAGTGCATCCATAGTACAGGGATATAAATTCGATAAAAACGTTACAAAGCGAGTAACAAATAGCTTAGATAAATTGCTTTTTAAATACAGATATATTTTTTCATGTATCAAATAGTATATTTTTTAGGCAACTGTCACAAAAAATGACATTTATCGGGACTGACAGCATGCCTAAAGTGTCATCTCTTTGTACTCATTTGTCAAATTTATTTTTTTGGCCGCTTTTTCTTCACGGCCGCACTTCACGGCCTCATGGTTACTTGATTATTTGAAATGTGCCACGGTTTGTCAATAAATTATCTAGTGATGTTTTCATTTATTTGATTTCGTTGTTAACTTGAAAACGAATTAAAACTACCAGCTTAGTAGCCTTCTTGCAAAATTTTGCCCATGTTCCCAGTAATTTATACAAAACAATTTTTAAAATATTTTATTTTACTTTTTTACACAGTTGCCTAAAAAATGTGTGCACCTCGAAGTATGCTTGGCCTCGGCCGCAAACTTCGCATTTGGCCAAGAAAGATCAACTTTACGGCCTTGATACGCAAATAACTATTTTTATAAGTTATGGCGTCATTGACACTTTTTCGGATGACAGCTTCCATGTTATTATGATATCAAAAACAGGGGAATTTGAAAGTTCAATATTAAGAAACCGATGAGTCTCTAATTTCAAAAAGTGCGCGGGAAATTTTTTTGGGATTTAAAGGGATGGAAAATGCAATCAGAAAATCTAATATTTTGCCGATAGTTAAAAAATATTTGTTTGACTGCAGTTACAGCTCAACAATCTTAAAGAACCCATTAAGTGCACCATGGCTTTGTAATAAGATGTCACCAGGACAGTGGGATTCAGCTAGAAAACATGAGTTCTTGCAACCGATAAAAACAACTTTAGAAGCAGCACTTGAATCCGTATTAAATTTAATATAACGCGTTTGCATGGGAGATTGTACTACTTTAAGATGTTATTGTGTGAAAGCTAACAAAGGTGTAACTGTTTAAAACTGCGACCAGGATCAAGCATTCAATTTGGTTGAAGCTAATGATTTCGATGATTTTAATGTAAGCAATGATGAACAGTAATGCGAAAATGAGGTTGTTGGGACTATTGATCCTGGGCCTACTGATACATATACATATATTGTCACGTCAAAATTACTGCGTGTCAGTATATGGAGGAGCTAGTTATTTGACCTTTATTGCCACAACCTTTCCAGGTCTATTGTAGTGCTCCTAGATACTTCTCCTTATAGTACTTCATTTAGCTCTGTCCTTCGTACAAGATTCCACAGTCTTGATAGAAGCCCTTTAGTGTCGCTGCCTGCTCTTAGTTTTCCCTCTCCGAGTAATTGGAATCTCAGATTCGCCAAGCCTTCGCAATATGGCATAGTACGTCAGCTGGGGTTTCCCCTTCGCCTTGACAGAATTTGCATATTCCTCTGCCAGACCTATTAGACTCATGTACATTATTCTAAGAGCCTTTCTGTTCAGGCTTAGTACGTTCTAAATTTGGCCGATCGTTCTTTCATGAACTCTTTGATCTGTCTCTGCCAGTGACTAATTTTGCACCTATTCATTATTCGCTGTTAGGTTGCATTGCCTTGCCACGGCACAGATGGGCTCGAGTCATATTAGGTCTTTAATTCATCTGCCTTATCGTTTCCCCTATGCCTCTTTTGTCCTGATACCCATGCTAGGGTCACACACGCTATTTTGACTTCCTAGGACTATAAGGACTATCAAACAGACTTACACTAATCTTAAAATGATCTGTATGGAACCGCTTGGCTATCGGAGAAGATGCCAAACGACTGGTTAACGCGACTGGGAGAACGGGTTTTTGAGCGAGATCGATTTCGGCAATTGGAACAGTAATTACTATTAGTGAAAGGAGTTGATTGAGTTGGAGAAGAGTTAGATCGCAATGTAGATATCTGTAACTTAAGTGAGTGCTGTTTGATTACAATCCGATTCAATGTTGACTGGAAGTTTGTGGAAAAGGTATGAAATTATAAAAAAATAAAAATAAATAAACACCACAGAAATTAGAGAACCCCTAATTCCAGAAGCCAAGGGCTTGTGCGGAAGATGGTTACGCATTGAAAAAACGCGGACATACAACCATTTGCTCCGACAGTACCAGTGCCGGAGCCAAGATTCCAACCCGGTGGTGCGATGCCCGTGTGATTAATCGCGATTGCCACCTCGCGCCTTAACCCACGCGGCTGTCGACCAGACAAAATTGATTAAGTAAATTCGATTCGGCAATAAATCAAAAGAAGAAATGATTAGAAGGTATTTCTGATTACTAACTTACTTGTGATATAACGGGGTTTTGACAAGACTCCCAAATTTTGTCAGGGATGGCATTAATTTCTTCCGTATTAGTTTTACCGGAAGCAGTAATGGCAACAAAAATCGTTTTTGGCAAGCGTCTTTTCCAGAGTTTGACCAAGAAGTCTTGACTTACCATATGTGAGCCGCCAACAATACCCAATATTACCTATAAAATTCAGATAGCTTACGATCGCCCATCTGAGAGCCTGTTAACAAGTCATCTAAACGTTTTTCTTCGCTAGAGGAGAGACGTCTTTAAGTGATTATATAAATTTTGTTCTGGAGGATTCTGAATTACGTCATAAATGTCATTAACTACTTCTATTGGTAAGGTAGCTAAAATATGATCATATTCTTCCTGTCGTTAGAAATTCTAGCGACCTTAAATTACGCCTCGATCTGGGTGAACCAAACGTCTGGTTTTTAGGTCCAAGAAGGAGGGAATCTCACTGACGCCGTGTAATTTTGTTGATCAGAGCTATGGTTCGCGTCATGGTTTGCGAGTTGATTCACCATAATGTTATATTGCCACTTGTCACTATTCAATTATTGATGCCTTGGGTATTGAATTAATTGCAGGGAATAGTAAAAGTAGAGTACTCACTTACACATGCATAAAATTAACAACATAACATATTAGGAAAGATCCTAAAACGGGATGGGTCAAGGGGTGGCATATGAGTATTGGTAGGAGAGCTTGGGCAAGGAGTGAGAAACTCAACGTCGGACTGGGGCTTTAAAAACTCAGCTGAAGGTTTTGCGTTCTCGGGGTCACCAATTTATGGTATGATGTCCATAAAATTAGAACACAAATTGTTTCTTTTCGAATATTTATTCAGGACATCAAAATGGTATTGTCATTTCTTAGAAAAATTAAAATCTTTTTATTTTTTATACCATGACGCTTATATTTTACATAATAATAACATAAAACAAAGACGGATGAAGTAGCCTATATAAGCGAAAACGCTACAAGTATCTTGTCTTATTGTTACATCTTTCACACAACAGCGTATAGTGGTTACTTCAGTGTGAAATAATATTGTTTATTTTCCTAGACTTACGGGACACCAGCTTTTGGTCTTGTCTCGTATATCCCGGCTCCTATTCTCTGATATGTCTTGGTGTACCAGACAGTTTGTGAACAATGTCAACATATTGAGTGTCCTTTTTTTTTCTTTCCTGTCTGGTATTATAATCTGAAAGATTTTACTGAACCTTGGAACCATTACGTCCGTGGATATTCCCTGACTGGTATCTGCCTTCATCGGTGAGTGTAAATTCTGGTGGTCTCTGTTTCATGTTGCTGGCTAATCTGGCGTTGGGCCTTCCAATTAGCCCGATCGAGTTTCTCCTTGTTGAATATGTGTAGTTAGTGGTGGCGTGTTAATTTTTAAATTAAATATGAGCATTAGGGGCTTCAGACCTTCTAGTATTATTTTCGGTTTGAAAGTAGTGACCATGATTTTGTGAGAATTTGTAGACAGTTGTTCCTTACAACACTATTTGTCGACAATATTTAAGGCTCTTTGTAAACGCTCTGAAATCGTATTCACAGATCATCGTCTGACTTCTATTGCTAGCTCATCTGCATATTATTCTACGCAGTAGAAACCTTCTCCGGACAGTTTGCGGCTACGACTTCACTAATTTTTTACAACTCTTTCACGATTATCATAAAATCGCAGGATTTCGCAGAACACAGTTGGTATAAAATATATAAAAATTGATAACATTTCTATTTCCTTTAATCTGGATAAAGGTAAATTGTGGTAAATTTTAAATTATTAAACAGCAGTTTGCTCCTAATCCTATTATACAGTTGCAACTCTTTCTAGATTTAATAAGAACTAAAAGTGCTACGTAAAACGGAAAGAGAAAAAATAAATTCAGGCGAAGATTGTATTTGGATACGTAATAGGCAGGTGGTAGTAGTAACCCTATTTCGTCCTGACTACGAAACTTATTCTGAAGACGATCTACCATTTTTTTCAAGTATGCATTATGGCTTCGTCAAATATTTAGGTACTTAAATCCTAACGATAAGTTGGGCAAGTGAATAAGTTCAGTATTTTTTAAAAACATTTATTTAATGCCGGCCTATTCCCGTTACTGAGGCCGAACACCGATACATGTAGACGAGCTACCTCTAACCAGGAATTAAGCCGAAACTCTTCTCTTTCGAATAAGAGTAGGGATCTTTTACTTGCCCCCGAAGGATGATACACCCACTACATAACCCTCGCCTAAGATTGCACAGCTTCCGCGCATACACTATTACACAAGCCGATGGAAGATGTGAGGCGAGGACGCGGTCTTCCTTGTGAAAACGAGGGATACTCCGGTGATAAAAAATAATAATTTGGAGCGTGGCTTGAGACTCTTGGAGTACCTCGTGTACTTTCTGTAGTTGGAGAAGTTGAAGATTTTGTTTGAGTTTTTGGTTAGCGTCCAATACACACCCTGTATATAGATTTCCTGGGACTTCACGAACACTGCGTTTAGTTGTATAAGTTAAAAACACTTCTTTTGAGATTTCGCTAATTTGGTCAGGGTCAAAAGTTACACCCTGTATATGACTTTTTCGAAACTTGATGAAATTATAACACTTTTTACTGAAAGAAATGAACAGTATTTATTTAACGAATTTGAACAAAGTTATTACGAATTTTAAAACGAAATATTTTATTTAACAAATAAGTTATGAATAAGATAACTATTCGACAATCAGAAATTTGTCCATAAATGAAAATATTGAAAAGCGAAAAAATAAATTAAAAAGATTAAAAATAGAAAAGTGTAATTAAATCTGGAAAAATTCACTGTGTGGAAATATTCACGAGGCGACGGCGTCAGGATGCGTTTTGCTTGACTTAAACAAGGAAATTGTAACAACCCGTTACAGAGAAATAAGCGGTGCCCAAAGTAAGAAAGCTAACTAGGTAGAGGCACTAAAACAATATTAGTTGAAAACCTACAGGTACACTAGTATTCACTTATTAAGCGAAACTACTTAAACTCACACACGCGAAGATGTATAACACTTGATAGATCACTGGAAACTGTCTTGCTGGAGTGTAAAATTCTCGGCCTTATATAGGTCCGGTAGCGTTTCGTTTAAACGGGAACAGTGCCTCGCCAGAACGTTTTTCCCTATTTTTTGCTCTTGTTTGCTGTGCCCCGTCCATTTTTTGGGCTAGGAAGCGAATTTCATATAGAAAATGAAATATTGTATCTGAAATGGCTATTGAATTATTATTTATGATTGACTACCAGGTTGAGCCGGACGGATATTTGTGTAGTCCTGTAAGGTATCACGAAGGCCTTGATTTCGATATGAATGACAAATACACGTATCGGAGGACTTTTGCAGTTAACTCGCGAACTCGATGAAGTTAACGCGAAAGCTTTAGCGTATAGGTTATGGGCTGCATTCGTTGAAGCGGAAATAAGTTTTGATGAAAACATTTAACTTTGGGACGGTATTTTTTAGGACGATAATATGTAACGGTTATTTCGAAAGTTTGAAAGTTATTATCGGTAGTTTTAGTTTATTTGGGAATTACCGAGTGTTCGTGAATTTTTTCAGAATTTGATTAAAAAAATTATAGATTTTGTTAAATTCAAATACCGGAATGACTTTCTTATTATGTTTTGATGTTATAGACTGAAAATTTTATTTCTTCGCTTATGCCTGAAACGTACCATAACACTTGAAACGGTCACCCATCCAAGTACTAACCGCGCCTGACGTAAAGACGCAATAAGTTCATGTATCAGTATAATGTGCTATTAGGTCAAGATGACCCTCATTACAGTTACCTAATTTACAATAGAGGCATCTGCACGTTTTTCAAGGTCATTGCTTGGAGAGAAAGCAAATAACACATAATCTCACTTTAGTTAGTCGGTTGCTTTCAGTTAAAACAATCGAGGGTCCTAACGCCAAAACATTTAGTTATGGTTTTGTGATATTTGACATTGTAACCAGGTATGTGAGTTAAACGAGAATGAATTTAATCTCCGCATTTAGTTTTGCAAGAATTATTACAGATATGGATCCGGATTGTAGATATTGTCTTTTCCGATGAATCGACTTTGCTTGAATAACCATATCAGCAAGAGAAAATTGAAAATCGTGGGTGTTTGGCACGGGTTCATATAACGTTCGCAGAGGGTGAGATATGGAGGTGCATAATCGAAATTACTGTTCTAATTAGTGGATAATAGAAGAGGAAGTATCGAATAACCAGCTAGATGGCTGGGTGTGACTCGTTTGGACTATTTTATGTGAAGTAAATTACCAGTAATGAACCTGCAGGAGATTTAAAAGGAAAAAAAATAATTTTAATTATTCTGAAAACTGATTGAGTTTTGTAAAAAAGAATAAACCGAAGAGTTCCGGAAAAAATAATAAATCTCTAGCCATATGAAGTGTTGCGGAAAAGGAAAAAAAAAGTTAATTTAGGGTTCTATAAAGATGTTTAAAAAATAACAACGTAAACAGTATGCTAAGAAAATTATGTTGAGATGAATCCAACTGACATTTATTCTACATTAATAGAGATGTTAAACGCCCTATGCGACATGCAAATGCCAACGCAATCACTGTCTACGTAATATAGATTTAACTGTCAAGCCAAGCGACATTTGGTAATTCATGCAGGCTTAAATACCGCTAATTACACTCACACTTCGTACAAAGCTAACAACCCATCTATGAAGGTTTAGTTACTAGGATTTCGGTTAAATGCAATTAACAGAGAGAATCGCCAAAAGCAAATGTTATTGTTGGGTAGGTAATTTTCCTATTCAAAATGAATTCAAAACGTGATTATCTTCATTAAAATTGTTTTTGATAATTATGGGAAATGTTTCTTTATTTAAACTAGTATTGTATTTTTTTCTTAAATATGTTGACACATGAATCCAAGTACGTAGCAAGAAAATAAAAAACTGTCAGTGACTTTACTTGATATTTTCGGAGAAAATTTAGCTATGAAAAAATTTATAATATTATATTTTTTTGCAGAAAGCATCGGGTCATTTATAATCATTTATAACAAAATCCAATAGTATAGTAGTTAGCATTGCTTGCAAAAAGCGTAAAGGAGACCGAACGCACATCAGTTTCAGTTTAGTAATAAAAAAGGCCAAAAAGCAGGTGCCCGGCTTCTTTTAAATCATCGCAAAAAATGGTCATACATACTTTCTAACAAGTTGAGGTCGAATGAATTTATCTAGTCACCAGTGGACTTCCAGGGGTGGACTAACTGTTTCTTTGTCATAAAAGTTTAATGAAAAGTTTTATTGAATTTCCACATTATTGTTGACGTAAATAGTTTATCATGAAATTGAACAGTAAAACTAAGATTTACAAGAAAATCAATTCAATTAAAATCGGTTGAGTCGTTTTAGAGAAAAAAATTGTTATATTTTTTTTGCCGATTTTTAGGGACTAGCCCTCGACATTTGAGCTAGGACCGATTTTGTGATTTCTCCTCGAAATGTGGCCATCCTGAATATGCATGTCAAATTTGGGCAAGTGGTTTGGGCTCTAGATGCGACCACAAACGACAAACATTTTTCAAGAATCATTTTTTTGGGTCCAGGGGACTTGATAATATTCACCAATAACTCAAAGTTGATTTTTTTACATGATCACAAAACTATCCCTATAAACTCCATATTTGGGCAATTAAAAAGAACATTGTGATACAATGAAAATGAAGGGTGATGAAGCGCTTTTAATTAATCCGTGAAAGACCGCTCGGCATTGTGGAAGTAGACCATGCCATTCCGGTGCGGTGTCGGACAGCAACTCGATATTGTTCCGTGTAGACTACTTTATGAAAATGCGTGGCAAAATATGGCTTTTGCACAGAGAACTCTAGCAGCTATAATCACGTGCCGACGACTGAATGAGAGACAGGTATATAGGATATACTAGATACGCTCTGGGAAATATACGAAAAACTTTCAAATCTTAATAAGAGTAAAGCGAAAAGTGAATGCCACTATATAATTCTAATGCGCTGGTAAGTGATGTGTATGTGTGATACATTTAAATAATTTGGTTATTTGGTGAGTATTCAAATCCCTTAATTCATTGCTTCAGTCCGGTCCTGTGTACTGCTACCATAAAACGCCAGCGGTATAATAATCATAAGCAGACAAACTAAGGTCTGGCCAAAAAGAGTACATAGTAGAGCAAAAAACCAGCGGCATTCTCGTCAAAGGATTTAGCTGTTATTTGATACCGAAGCGGCACCTCGTTCTACCATAGACATGTATTAAATTTTATCCGTTTTTGCTTCCTACCAGAAATGAAAACCACGACTAGGACACCCTATGTAATTGCCATAGTCGACCAAATGGGTTGAATGTGTGAACATGCCGCATTTATACCTAATAATTTGTTGACTATTGTGAAATAGGAGGAGGTTTTACAGGGGAAGGTCAGATATCGTCATCCAATGGCGCCACACATATTTACATAGGTATATATAAAATAATATTGTTCATATTTCTTCGTTCAACATTTTTTTTTACTATATAGAGAATATATAATACTTTAATTTAAGTCGTGGTAACTCGTGCAAAATTAATACAATCTGGAAAACTTTATTTGTTCGAAAAGAGAAAAAAGAGTTCAGCAAAGACACCTCAGATGTCTGATGAAAATACGTTGGTTCCATCACATATCAAAGGTCGAAGTGCTCAGGAGAGCAAACAGCCTTCCAATTGAGGTGCTTATTTCAAGAGCACGCCTAAGATGGGCGGGTCACGTTCATCGTATGCATGATAACCGCCTTCCTAAATGTACACTTTATGGTGAATTGCTAAGCGGTAGAAGAAGGCGTGGCGGTCAACGAAAGAGGTTCAAAGACGCTCTCCATGAAAATCTAAAATCCTGCGGTATTGCAGACGAGCAATGGGAACAACTTGCAGCGGACAGAACCGAATGGCGAGGGGTTGTGGCCAGCTATCAAAGAAATGTTGCTGCAAGAAGGCCGAATCCAAGACCTAACCAGGTCTATGTTTGTCCTGACTGCGGTCGACATGTGCTCTCCCGAATTGGCCTCTATAGCCATAGTCGTGTGCACCGTAGATGAATGGGAATTACAATAGACTACACCTTTTACTTGTTTTTTATTGTACACAATTTATCGACTGTAACATTTTTATACTCGGACTCGAGTAACGGCTAATAATAATAATAATAATTTGTTCGAAATATTATGGAATTATGGAATTTACGAAATTCGTAAATCCGCACTTCCCTGGCCTCCTATTTACTCTTTTCAGCCAGACTTTTCTTATTTACCTTCAATCATTTATGGACAGATCTTAAATCATAAGGAATATTTATGAAAGAAATTTAATACTATTTATAGTTTATTTTTAAAATATAGTTATTCAAACTTGGAAATGGTATCTAAATGGAATATACCGACTTTCATTCCTGAAGATGACAAGTGTATGTGCAATTCAGTTACATAAATATTTAATTTCTACTCAAATATTCCATTTTCCGTTCTAAGCAAACCAACTGTTGCGAATCAATATTGATTTGATAACAAAGAACATTACCAATATGACAAAATCTTCATTTTTTAAATTTTATTTTGAGGGCATAATTTATTTGTGATATACTATTTGTCTTCATCGAATATGCACTAAATAAGACATTCAGAGTTATTTATTTTTCGTTGTGTTTGATGGGGATAGTCCAGGAACTTATAGTCGACGTTTCGATTTATTTTAAATTATTCTGAGGACTCTGTGATCTGTGATCTATACATATTGAAGATTTATCTTATATATCTTTAAAATCGACTACTGTTTGATTAACAACAAAAAAGGGAATCTTTTAAAAATCAAAGTTGCTAAAAGTTGATAAAATTAGAATTTAAACTAAAAGTGGTTAACACAGTCTAAGAACTAATTAAAATGGTTGATATCTTGTCTAAAAGATGATGTAACATCAACTACAAAACATAAACAACATAATAATATAAGCTACTCAACATTCATATATTTACAAAAATAATAAAAGTGTAGTAAAGTAAAAATATACCTAATACGACAGTCCAGTTCCACTACTTCCTATGAAAGGAAATCGATTCATTGCCACGTTGTCTGTTCAGACAATCGTGACTCCTGGAGGAGTCGACAATCGACGCGGGAGAGCACCCGGAAGTACAATAACACTTCATTTAACACCCGCGAAAACCTAAAAAACAACATAAGTATATATATATATTTGTTATATAATATTTGAGACACCGTATTGACACACTTGAGACACTTGATTGTTATCATATTTCAATTTATCCATCATATTACCACTACGTGACGATAACAAATTCTTCGTTATCTTCCGCTGACTGCATTTCATTTGTTATAAACCTCGAGACAAAGCAAATGCTGACTCTAAGCTTTTAACCGAGGATATAAATTTGAACTTATCTCATTGTATATTCAGTTCTAACGCTGATGTCATATTAAACGTTTATATTTTAACTACCATTTTTATTTCAAAGAGACAGCGTTGACTCTTATTAATTTAATAAAATCTTTTTAAAAAGTCATTTATGAAATCCGTGATATAAAATTGGCGCAGTCGGTAGGCTCCATGAACACCAACAGAACAAGAATCCTAACCAATAGTGACTCACAAGAACAAGGACAAACACCCAGACGTGGTGCCTAACTGGTGCAAGTCATCTGTTGGAACAAGGAGACCTTCATAATTGGTGGTGGCGGATGCCAATCCCTTAACGGACGAAGAACCTACTCCATGAGGATATCCACGTTACTCCTGCTATTCGTATCAGCAACACTAGTGATTTCCCAATACAAAATTACCCCATAAACAACACCATAGGAATCTGTTATCATGAAAAGACTGACGTAATATTGACCAATGACAGATGGACATTACTAATACACAAAAACGTATCTTCCCTAAAGGCAACTTTTGAGAAGAACGAATAAATCCTAAACATGATTCTAAACACTCTTGATACTGCTTATCAAAATAAGGTGACCTTTAAGAGCGAAGTCAAAACCCATCTTAGCCTTCTAGCCCAAATATCTAAAACAATCTGAATTTGACGAAGTCTTCCTAGATACCAAAAGATACAAACACGGAATCCTCAACGGTATCGGCACAGTTTTTAAATCAATTACTGAAAACCTAGATGCTGAGGATGGTGAATATTATTCTAATTGCATTAATAAACTAAACAACGATGAACATCAACTGAAAAATTTAATTAAAAATCAAATTTCGGTTACGACATCCGTCATAAAAAACTTTAATTCAACAATTCAAAAATTACAGATCGACGAGGAAACATTTAACAAAAATATTAAAGAAATTGAAACATCGATTTTAGGTGCATCACGCGAGCTTCAAATTGTCGAAACGAAGTTAAAATTCTTCGGGATTCGTGAGAAATTAATGGCAAGCTACTTATATGTTGAAGATACCCTAAATGACATTCTAAATTCAATAACGTTTGCACGTTTAAAAATTATTCACACGTCAATCATTACTACGTCAGACTTAGTCTCATCCTTACAAGAAGTTTCACAGAATTTGCAGAGAAATAAACTACCGCTTCCAATACAACTATCAAAAGTTCCTGAATATTTGGATATTAACGAACTCCAAGCTTTCCAAACCGATTCAAGTTTAATTTTCGTTTTAAAATTACCCCTAGTAGACCCAAAAATCTACACAACCTATCAATTATATCCTATCGCTATTTTAGATAATAAAACTGGTTTACACCACGTTTTATTTGTATCTCAAAAATTTATCGCGAGGGATGATGATTCGTTAATGTACCTACCCATCCCGGATTTAGACAAATGTAAACAACTCTACATAGGAACCAAACTGTGCTCCAACTAGTTTGCCTACCCAATAGACAATAATGCTATCTGTGAAACAAAACTTTTTAAAAATCTTATGCTCGAAAATTGTCAAACCTTCCTCATATTCAGTCAAGACTATAACGTTCAAACTCCAGGAAAACACATAACTAGTCATCAACGCAGAACCATTACATGTAACTATCAATTGTCCAAAGAGAAATTCAAGAACAGAAATTATCACGAAAATCTCTGTCATAAAACTACAATCCTACAATGCCTTTGTTGGCATAACCAAAATCCAAGCGATGCAATTCAAGTTTCATACGATAGACAAAATCCAACTGCCAAAATTGACGCCATTAAAATTAAACAACTTGAACACCGAAGATCTCGAAACTGCAAAACATAAATTAGACCAATATTCCAAAGACTTAGACGACCTTATCAACGAACCCTACGTAACCAAACACATCTCATGGTTCACGTATTTTACTATAACTCTAATTATTTCCCTAGTCCTGCTCTACATATTCTGCAAGTGTAGAAGAAAAAGCCGAAAGTTAGCCTTGGTTCGCCCATTTCACGGATCACCTCCATCTCCACCGATGGTCACTAGAACCTTCAAAAGATTAACCAGTACCAGTCTACCTCCAGGAGACCCAACATCCACCAAGAAATAGAAGAAGAAGAAGAAATCGAACTGACTTGATTGAAGGGGGAAGTATAAAATTATGCTCAAAAAAATGTCATTTTAGAATTAAAAATTGACGTGTTTCAGGAAATTGTTAATTATGTTAGATAATGATTTAATTCGTTACTCATGGATCTCACTGTACAACCAACAATTAATTTAATAAACATACAAAATGTGGACCTTCTATACATTAATTTCGAAGGATTCAATTTATTTTTAATTAGCTGTTACATTTCACTCTGACATTTATAACATACATGTTTCTTGTTGATACACCATGTTCGTATATATCACTGTCGGCTGTGTTATTATCTAGCTTTTTTACGACTGATATAGGTGCCTTGTAGCCCAATTTAATAGCTCGTGTATGTTTGTGCAAAAAATATGAATATTGGTCATGCCGTTTGGAAATATTTATTTTACTCGTTTTATGCACGGTGCGAAACGCAAAGTAAGCACAATAAATATTAAAAATGGGTAACATGTTTAGTACGGATCTAATTTATGCCTATTATAAATTCAGGTAGTATATTTTGTCATTGTCATTCTATACATACAACCGAGGAAAATAGAGATATTCACTATTATTGTTCAGTCTAAAACCGATAATGCGTTCAAATTTTAGAAGAAATAATATGTCTATCCACAACAAAATTAATATACATATGAAAGTAGTGCAAAATAAAGATTTTTACCTAATAATACATACAGGGTGTCCCAACCAAAAGTAGGCACCCTGAATAACTTTGGAGATAAAAGTTTTTTGAAAATTTTGTGAAACACGTTGATCTTGTTTCCAAGAGGGACATATTTAAATATAATACTTGTATACCTATCATCATCCCTCTACCCTACACGACCATCCCCTCAAAAATTCAAATTGTAATGGGGGTCGATTGTTACATCTCTGGAAAGGTTTTTCAATTTTTTAAAACTTTTATCGATTCCTTAAGGAAAATAAATTTTATTTTTGATTACACACAATCGAAATCGTTTAAAAAATCTAAAATACACGCCACTGGGTATTGGATGTTATAAAAAAACTACATGTTTTAGTGCTCTTAAATCATCACGAGTTTTTTCGGCAAAAAATACTTTCCTTGTCTGTTTAGTTTTAGAATAATAAAAGACTATGTGATATTCCTTGAACATTAATTTGTTATTCTTTCCTATTATTTGGGTTTTCTACCACATGTACAATTATCCTCTTCAAAACAAATCACCGAATCTACAAAATAATAGAATTATTGGAAAAAAGAGCCTCTGCGCCCGTGACGTTTACGCCAAAGGAAAAGTCAGAGGTTATGTTTTGCAAATAATATAAATCGGAATAAACACAAAAATAATGTATTTTGCTGACGTTTCGGAAAGTAATCTCTTTCCGTTTTCAAAGCTATTTTTTGAAGAACTCTTATTTTGCTGTGTATGTCAAATACACAGCTTTAAGATTATTTATTTTTGTGTTTATTCCGATTTATATTATTTGCAAAACATAACCTCTGACTTTTCCTTTGGCGTAAACGTCACGGGCGCAGAGGCTCTTTTTTCCAATAATTCTATTATTTTGTAGATTCGGTGATTTGTTTTGAAGAGGATAATAGTACATGTGGTAGAAAACCCAAATAATAGGAAAGAATATTCGTAGAATGCCACAAATAACTTTCAGACAATATTAATTTGTTCACAACCAATTTAAAATTGAGATACATTTTAAAAGAGTGAGTTCTCAAAATGGTTTATACTCTTCAGGAGAGAATAGAAATTGGCAGCATTTATTTTAAAAACGATAATTGTGCTAGAGCCACGGAGCACATATTCAATAGAAATCACCCAGATAGAAAGGTTGGTTCTCAGTATGTTTTACAATTATTGAAAAAATTTATGGAAACAGGTTCTGTAGGAAACAAAAAGCATGAACCTCAGCGACCGATTAGGAATGAAGCAGTCGAAGTGACAGTTCTGGGTCATTTGCAGATGGATAATACTCAATCGATCAGGAAAGTAGCTGAGGCTTCCGGTGCATCACGAAGCAGTGTTCATCGAATTCTGAAGGCCCACAAATTTCATCCGTATAAATTTAAATTGGTAGACGAATTAAACGAAGATGATCCCGATCGTCGGCTTGAATTCTGTGAGATTTTTAGTGAACAATTAAACGGTAATGCCAATCTACTCTACAATACGTGTTTCTCTGATAAATCGACATTTTACTTAAACGGGGAGGTAAACAGGCACAATTGTAGGTATTTGTGCGAAACCAATCCATATTTGTTCATGGAAACTCATACCCAAAGGACTCAGAAGTTAAATGTTTGGACTGGCATCTTAGGGGATCACATTGTCGGGCCGTTTTTTATTTCTGGTAATTTAAATGGGGAAAGATACCTCGATC
Organism: Leptura quadrifasciata; assembly: GCA_963675555.1. Taxonomy (NCBI): domain Eukaryota; kingdom Metazoa; phylum Arthropoda; class Insecta; order Coleoptera; family Cerambycidae; genus Leptura; species Leptura quadrifasciata. Next base: position 174,444,375 of record OY776673.1, read on the forward strand.
TGTTAGAAAATAATATCGACCCAATGATTACCCAAATCCTCGAAGAAGACGATAATTTTTTAGAGGGCGAACTGTTTTCTCAACGGGATGGGGCACCCCCACATTTTGCTATAGCATTCCGTCAATTTTTGGATAATCGGTTTCCTGAGCGATGGATTGGAAAAAGAGGTCTTGTGGTGTGGCCCGCTAGGTCACCCGATTGGATTTCTTTCTGTGCGGACATTTGAAATCGAAGTTATTTGCAACACAACTCGCATCTCTGGACGAGTTACGTGAAAGAATTGTTCGACAATGCCGTTTATTGACTCCAGGTGTTCAGAAATATTCGTAAAGAATTTCAAAACAGATTATATTACTGTATGGAGGTCGGTGGGGGTCATTTTGAACAATACATAAGATAATTTAAACCGTTTCTTTTATTGTTATTTCCCGAATCTAAAATAATGAGAATTTATTTCTCAGGAACGAATCGATAAAAGTTTAAAAAATACACAGTTATGTAGAGAAATGAAAGACTTTTCAAAAGATGTATCCCTCGACCCCCTTTGGCATTTGAATTTTTTGAGGGGGTGGCCGTGTAGCGTAGAGGGATGATGGTAGGTATACAAGTATTACATTAAAATATGCCCCCCTTGGAAACAAGGTTTCACCAATTATTCAAAAATTTCTTATCTCCAAAGTTATTCAGGGTGCCTACTTTTGGTTGGGACACCCTGTATAAGAACTGTGGTTGAAATAAATCAATCCAAACAACAGCAGCGGCCGCAAAAATTACTTGCTTTATTTCAGTTAGATAAACTCGTATGACGTCATATGCTTGCTGGCTCGGCAGGTGCCAGTTCATCTATACCCTGCATTAGTTTTATTCCGTGTCGTTCTCGTTAGAACAAAGTTTGAATTCACGGAAGTAACAGTGCCTTTACTATTTAGAACGCCAAATAGAGTTTGTTTATTGTTGTCAATTATGGAGAAGTTAAACATAATATTTTTAGTCGCAAACTCCTCTCTAAATCCTTATTTTACTATAAGGAAAGTAACCAGACTGCAACCAAAGTTACAAGTCTGGCGCGTTAAGTGTAATAATTGCATATTGCCATCAAAACGCTAATGCCTCGATTGCAACAAACACCAGCCGAAAGACTGATCCTACTTAAAGGAGCTCTCTTGCCAGTCGCCAAACACCACTTGCAGACTGCAGTTTCGAGCTGTTGGCTCTCGTCAGTGCAAGGTAGGCATGCGACGACCGACATGAGGATCCTTTGACTATTTGGTACATCCCGGTATTTTTACAATAGCGATAAGTAAAATAGTCAGCAGGCGCCATCTAGCGGTCCAAGCGGTTGCAATCGAGGCATTAGCGTTTTGATGGTAATATGCAATTATTACACTTAACGCGCCAGACTTGTAACTTTGGTTGCAGTCTAGTTACTTTCCTTATAGTAAAATAAGGATTTATAGAGGAGTTTGCGACTAAAAATATTATGTTTAATATTCCGCCCTCTAAAAGCATATTTGAAATATGGAGAAGGTTTTCCAGAAATGAGATTCACATAATTTACCGAAGGTAGACGTGCTTGTGGTATTCTATTTTCTTTCAAAGTACAGATAGATACGACTATGACAAATATCGATAAAAATATTCAGCCTATCCTAGAGTATCGCGATGTTTTTCGTGTAGCAGGCATGTGACATCGCCCGCCTAGCCTCGCGCCAAGGTAGCATTTTCTAGCCTCGACGCGTTGAGGTAATTTCATTATAAATAACGACCAAAGTAAATGACTACCTTTTTTAACACGCTTTTGTTAGTTTCACCTGTATGTTTCTTTGTTTGTAAAGGAATCTTTGAACGTGATTCTCACCCACTTCAAAACGTCAGATTAAACTGAAACTCTTTTTGCACACTTATCAAGCACCGATGATAACACAATAATTTGACAACTTTGTCCTAATGTACTCAAATCATCAGGATAAAATAAAATTTTAAAAATGACTAATATATTGTCGACATTTTGGCGGAGGAGCCGTTCTCATTAATAATTATATATTTTATTATTGGGGAGAAACGTGCCGAGGGATGAATGGCAAGAGGGTGACTAAAAAGAAATTATAGTTTAAAAAACTAAAAAAGCACGCTTTATAGCAAACCGAATTAAAAAGTAAAAAATAATGTTTAAATATTAAGATTCTTATTTTATTGTAAAAAGCGTGGGGTTTATAACAATTGATATTAAGTACACCACGCTTTTTACAATAAAATAAGAATCTTAATATTTAAACATTATTTTTTACTTTTTAGTTCGGTTTGCTATTAAAGCGCGTTCTTTCAGTTTTTTTAAATTATAATTTTTTTTTAACTTTGTAGGGGTTTATAATACCCATAAATCTATCATTTGCAATTAAAAACTAAATTTTATATCAGCCCTATTGAAATTCATACCCATTGAGGAGACAGCATTGAAGGATAAAGGAGTTCCTTCCATCCACCCCTTAAAACTGAATTTAGCTCTCTACTCGCACCTCTACGCAATAGTTTCTCTTGTTGAAACAGATAATAATAGTTTAAAATAGAAAAAAAAAAATACTTCGGAACGCAACGATAAATTCCAAATGATTTATTACCTCTGCTAAATTTTTCAGTGAACGTCTGAGCATCTCCTCCAACTTTTATGGTGCGTAGTCCTGTTTGCTGGGTCCTGACGGTGGAGGCTTTTTCGTATGAAGACTATTTACCACGATTCAAATGTTTTTAGTGTCTAAAACCTACTTTTACAAAACACCAAAACATTTGAACACTACATTAAAATACACTACTCAATGCGCGTTTCGTTAGCTGTGTTAGCATCATCAGGAGATGATTAAAAGTAAAAACAAATCTTATCCGTATCTTAGTCGATGTGAATACATATGGTTTAAAAAAATGTCTAGAGATAATAAATTTACTCTATACATTCCCTCCATTCTATATACTTCTTCATCTTCTTCCACTACTTCATTGGAACTATTACTACAACTGGAGTCATAACACTGAGTTCATTTTGATGAACATCTCAAATCTAATTCTTTTTGAAAGAATCGTTTCTACAGTTACAAATAATCATTATTTTTTATATAATTTTTCTCCACCTCAGCTAATGACGAGGAGAAAAAGGACCACTCTTTGACACTCGCGCTCCGGAAACGGGTTTTCGGTTTAGTTCCGTGCAGTCAAAGCAAAAAATGTATAATTTTTACTGTAGAAAAAAAATTCTTCTTATTCTTTTCTGATAGAATGAATCCTAAGCGAGTTAATCAGAAATAAACAATAATTTCAAAATGGTGGACACTTTTCCACTTTCCCTTAATGGGACTTTTTGACAGTTTTAGAATGTTATAGAGGAAGCTTTCTCCTATCTAACAAAACAACAGTGTTTAGCTTGTATTATAGCTTATTTTTGGGTTTTGGTGTAATTTTGGCGAGGATTTCTGAGCCATAATGTGCACACTTATTGTCCGAAATTAACACAATAAACAAACAAATTTAACACTTTTTTCAGGTTTTTATTAAAATAAGTTACTGACATGATAAAAATAAGACTTAACTACAATTTCAAATGCTTAAAATTTTTTTAAAAGCAAAACAGTTGTTTTTAAATTTAAAGTAAAAATGCAAATGTATAACTTCTTTATGGATACACATCTTTTAAACAGTACTTTATGTCTCAACATTTTTTCAAAATTACCATATTGAAACTAACGCTGTATTCCTTACCATAAAAAATCGCTATATCACTCTTTATTTGCCCTATATCCGCTTTCATTTTGGTGTTTTACAAGTTCTGAAAAATGAAAATGCACTTGATATACCTTTTACATTAAATGAATTTTAAAAGATAAAAATTTTCTTAATGCCATTTAAAAATAAGAAATGAATATTAATTAATGCCTTTTTCTCGACACTTTCGGCTGTTACGGAATAATATCGACTATTACCTTTTATTGGATTCAGCGATTAACTTTACAGCTAACGTATAATGACACAAAAAAGCTATTCTGTGGATAAGCAAAAGAAAACAAATGGTCTCGGGAGGACTTTCTCATAATTTTGTATCCTGACGAAAAAATTAGCAACACAGTTCGTCATATTAAATATTTTTTTCACACATTTTTTAAATTAGGTAAGTTATTGGGTTGTGGAGGACAGTCAAAGACTAATTTAAAATATATTGTTTTATGAGGAGTAAAAGTGGCTTTTACTCCGAATAAGACTTGTTATTTTTTCTTCAAACGTCGATTAGCTATAAAAAAAATAAAGATAAAATGATTTAGCTGTACGTTGCCATTAGTAGCAGAAGTAAGTGTCGGCTCGAGCGGAAGAAAAAATACTTATACTTCCGTTGCTAATGGCAACGCACATCCGTCTGAAATGTCATGAAATGAGTAAGAAATGTCATGATTTTCTGACGTTTGAAGAAAAAATACCTTTTCTGTTCCGAACAATTTTTACTTTTTTCTGATTCGATAAATAGTATATTGCTTTATATGGAGTAAAAGTGTCATTTTCTATGTCGAGGATGTACTTGACAAAAACAGCCGAAACACAAAAAAAGAACACTTTACCCCACATATAGCATGCCATTTTTTCTTCTAACGTCGAACATGGAATAAAAAATTCTGGTATGTTTTCCTTAAATACCTTTAGTGCCGATCATGAGCGGCAGTAAGGGACATTTACTGCTGCTTAGAATTCATGAGCAGCAGTAGAATTTTACTGCCGCTCAGATGAGTGTCAGAGAGTTTAGTTTAGTTTACAAAACTTATCATAAAAGTAATGTTGTTTTGACTTTTGAAGAAAAAATATGATTTTTATACGAAAGATTTTAGATTTGAGGAAACAATGTTTCGGACCCTTCCTGGAACCGTCCTTAATACGTTGATGAGACATTTGAAAAATACTTTTTCGATATAATTTTTCACTCTGAACAATTTTTACTTGAAACGGTTCTTGATTTGGCAAAAAATTTGTTCTATGGGCTCTCCCTGGAGATGTTCCTAGTGGTCTGATGAGAAATTTTCAGAAGGCCTTTTAGATGCAATTTTCCATTCTAAACAATTTTTATTTAATACATTTCTTGATTCAGCTAAACATTGTTTTGATCCTTCCTGAAAGTACCTCTGATTTGAAAATACTTTTGCCTTACAATTTTCCATCTTAAGTACTTTTTACTTGAAACCATTTATTTTTCGACAAAAATGCTTTAAGTCCCTCTATGAAACGGCACCTGCTGGACTGATGAGAGATTTTTAAAAGCGCTCTTCTTCTGCTTCTTCTGCTCTAGACAATTTTTATTTCAAAATTTTTCATTCATCAGAAACTTATTTTTGGTCTCTTTCTAGAGACCTCCCCCCCTCCCCGAGTGCTGCCCCTAGTACTCTTCACATAAAATCTGAAAAGTTTTTTCGGTTTATAATTTTTTTCTTACTAGATGTGAACTTTTTTTAGACCTTCCCTGTAGTCGCCCGTTTCTCTAACGAAAAATCGAAACCATTCTTCATCCTAGTCAATTTTTATATAAAACAATTTTTGATTTGACAATAAGTTGTTTTTGGCTCTCCCAGAAGCCTTCCCTGGCGAATTGACGACGAATTTCTGGTAAAATTTTGTTTACTGAAGAATTTTTTATTGCTTTAATTTTTGTGCATTCTTTATTGAAATATTGAATATTGTGCATTGTGTGTTTATAATGGAAATAAGTTGCAGTAACGGGGGACAGTAACACATTGGTTAGCTCATTTAGCTTTCACTTTGAGCATACCTAGCCAAGTGGGTTCGAGCCCCACCTACTGCAAAGTAATTTTCAATTATAAATTACCCCCAAGAAGTGGTTCGGATCCTACTGTAAACTGTAGGAACCCGTCTCCTTTACTAACACAAGTCTAGGCTTAAGTCAAAGTGATCTGGAAGGCGGTTAAAGCATTTATAACATTTATTGTTATAATAGTGTAGAGAATACTGCTAAATAGCAAAATTAAAAGTTTTCTAAAACTAGAATCTTTTAAGTGTCAACGAAATGTAAAATTTTGGTAAAGTCGTTAAATTTTGACATACTGACAGGTTTCACTTTATCGCACACGTAAAGTAAAGTGATAGTTACCGCACACAAATTAGTGCGGTAACTAGCTACTTACCGCACGGTTGTAGAAAAAAGAATTTATCAGTATGCCATATGTATTATCACAGTTTGAGGATATGAAAATATTTTAAAATATCAAATTTGAACAGCTATCCAAAACAAGCTTCAAATACGAGTTTGCAGCTTGATATAGGGCACATAAGAGTATTACAAGGAAATATTGAAAATATTAAAACATCATGGATGTCAAGTGCCATTATTCGTAGTCACGAACCACGGTTAGTGGTCATTACCTACAAGACGCCACCGAAAATGAATGAAAATGAAATGGCCAATGTTACAAAATAAGAAGCAGCTTAGTCATTAACAATACTGATTCTACCATAGTACATAGTCCAAACATTAATAATACACGTGAAAAATTAAATCTATTTACATATATTTAACATAAAACATTGGAAATAACAATATAGTATAATATAATATAGTAACATTATAGCTTAAGGTATACGTTTTCTCATGAACACATTTTTATCATACAGTCCACCTTCGATGGTTTTTTTTTAGTTATTGAGAAATTTGTGATAAAAATGTTTTCAGATACTTCTTAGAGTACGAATATTCGATGGTTATTTTGAATAAAATAAACTTTGTTAGATAATCGCCTATATCATGTATAACTTGTGCTTGTATATACAGGATAGGTTCATGGGGAACTTCGGTTTTATGTAGTACAACTATTATTGTATTTAACATAATTTAACGTATGGTCTATCCCACATTAATATGAATATGGGAAAGCATTTAAATTAGATCTACAAATCGATTTCATGGCCTCCTACATTATCATATTTAAATCTAATTGTTTTTTTGCTTGGGATCAATTGAAAACTTTAGTGTACAAGGTTTCTGTACTTAATAGGCCCAAACGCAAACAACATTTGTCAGCAAGTCGTGAAATAATTAAAAATGTACTAGAAATGTTCGAAAGATCAGGAGTGTTAATAGGATAATCACCTTCAGAATTGCGCGAAATGCATGGTGGATACTATGAGCAGTTACTTTGAATAAGTGTCAACTGCTCCTGCCTCAGTCGTCTGGTCCTTAATGCTTATTTAACTTCAAAGTTCAAAGAACGTGTAGAATCCTGCTACTTTCATTTCGATTTCACAATTGCAATCTAGATGCCCATAAAACGCCACCCTTACCTTTTCCATCGCGATAAAGCACGGTCTTCCGACTATTGCTGTGTTTATGTAATGAACGTATGAAAATTGCAGGTTTTAAATTTACCAGTTATCATTGCGCGTCTCCTAAAGAAAGTCAAGGATTTCCGCTTCATAATGGTTATCTTCGGAAACTGATATAGTAGTTAATAGTGGTACAATCATGGCAAACACAAAAGTAGCTTTTGCTCGGCCCCTAATTAGTCAAAATTGATGTATTTCTTTTACTTTGTAGATTTTGAAAAGTTTTTTCATTATACCTATTCATAAATACATTTTGTATGGATGAAAATGTGGTGAAATAAAAGAGGATCGAATAAAATGCGTAACCTTGTAAACTGTAAAGATATATGCTATTTAAATATTGTCTGAAAGTTATTTGTGGCATTCTACGAATATTCTTTCCTATTATTTGGGTTTTCTACCACATGTATTATTATCCTCTTCAAAAACAAATCACCGAATCTACAAAATAATAGAATTATTGGAAAAAAGCCTCTGCGCCCGTGACGTTTACGTCAAAGGAACAGTCAGAGGTTATGTTTTGCAAATAATATAAATCGGAATAAACACAGAAATAATGTATTTTGCTGACGTTTCGGAAAGTAGTCTCTTTCCGTTTTCAAAGCTTTTTTTTGGAAGAACTCTTATTTTGCTGTGTATGTCAAATACACAGCTTTAAGATTCTGTTTATGTTATTTCCATAGATACTTACTACTTAACAGAACACAGAACTGATGCTATTTTCTTTTAGATAATGTTGAGTTTGTTAAGTTCTTCTTTTAACATTGGTAGCCAGGTTGTACAAATATCTACAGAACAATTCGATACGCACTTATCTTCATTGAATAAGATTGTTGCTGATTCTTTAATTTTTCTTTTCTTGGTATCTGCTTCGTTTGTTAAAATTTTTGCCGAGTCCCAGTTTATTCTATGTCCGTTTTCCCAAGCATGTTCACAAATCTTTGATTTCTGAATTTCATTCTTTCTAATGTAATTCTTGTGCTCATCCAACCTCACACTGAAAGATCTGGATGACTCACCCACATAGCATTTGTCACATTCGCACGGGATATTGTAAATACAGTTTTTTGAATTCTGCTCCCTGTTTATCGGTTTTGTTTTTGTTAAAATAGATCTTAAAGTGTTCCCCGTTTGAAATATCGTCCTAATATCAAATTTGTCACCTATACGGCGTAGCTTCTCCGATAGTCCGTATACATAAGGAATTATTGCTGTATAATGGAGTTCAGGTTTTTGTCGTACCTGATTATGCCTATTTTCAACATTTATGAAAACTCTATCAACAAAGGCTTCAGGGTATTGATTTTGTACTAGAACTTCTTTGATAAATTTTTTCTCGTTATTTAATATTTCATTATTAGTTGAAATTATTTTGGCCCTATCGTATAAACACTTTACAACACCCCTTTTAACATTTATTGACTGATTTGAGTTAAAATTTAGATATCTATTAGTATGTGTTGATTTTCTATAAATGCTTGTTTCAATTGTATTATTTACCCTTTTAATTAAAACATCTAAAAACGGTAGTTCATTCCTACTTTCTACTTCTAATGTGAATTTAATAGACGGTTCCTTACTATTTATATTTTCCAAAAAACTATCTAGTAAATCGACACCATGAGGCCAAATTGCAAAGATGTCGTCAACATATCTCCACCAGACAACCGGTTTGTTTATACAATTTTGAACATGTGTGTTCTCAAAGTTCTTCATAAATATTTGCCTAAAATTGGTGATAATGCAGACCTCATAGCCATACCAAAATCCTGCTAATAGAACTCATTGTCCAATTGAAAATAGGTTATTTTTATACACATTGTTAAGAGTTTCATTATGCTATTTACAATTAATTTAGTTCTAGTTTACAAATTATTATCATTTAGCAACCTATCTTTAACTATTTTTAAGGTTTCATCTACCGGAACATTGGTAAAAAGACTAACTACATCAAAACTAACCATCAGGTGTGATTCATGAATAACGTTTTTATAAATTTTTTAAAATAAAATGTTTACTATTTTTAATATATGAATCGGTATTTCCAGATAATGGATGAATAATTTTAAGTAAACATTTTTCCAAATTATGACATGATGAACTAATAGAACTAACAATTGATCTTAAAGGAATATTTTGTTTATGTGTCTTTGGTAAGCCATAAAAATGAGGAGGCTTATTATGAATTAAAAAAAACTGTATTTACAATATCCCGTACGAATGTGATAAATGTTATGTGGGTGAGTCATCCAGACCTTTCAGTGTGGGGTTGTACATTAGAAAGAATGAAATTCAGAAATGTTGAACATGCTTGGGAAAACGGACATAGAATAAACTGGGACTCGGCAATAATTTTAACAAAAGAAGCAGATACCAAAAAAAGAAAAATTAAAGAATCAGCAATAATCTTATTTAATGAAGATAAGTGCGTATCGAATTGTTCTGTAGATATTTGTACAACCTGGCTACCAATGTTAAAAGAAGAACTTAACAAACTCAACATTATCTAAAAGAAAATATCATCAGATCTGTGTTCTGCCTAAGTAGTAAGTATCTATGGAAATAACATAAACAGAATCTTCAAGCTGTGTATTTGACACACAGCAAAATAGGAGTTCTTCCAAAAAAAGCTTTCAAACGGAAAGAGACTACTTTCCGAAACGTCAGCAAAATACATTATTTCTGTGTTTATTCCGATTTATATTATTTTCAAAACTTAACCTCTGACTGTTCCTTTGACGTAAACATCATGGGCGCAGAGGCTTTTTTCCAATAATTCTATTATTTTGTAGATTCGGTGATTTGTTTTTAAAGAGGATAATAATACATGCGGTAGAAAACCCAAATATTAGGAATGAATATATGCTATTTTTGAGAAAAAAGTGTTTCCTCACATTATCTTACAGTATGTTAAAATACCTGATTTAAAAGAAGACAAATGTATGCACATTGCCTCCTTGATATCGGCCAAGGATTCAAAATCATATTCCGTCCGCCATTGTTAACCGTTCTATTTGACTTAAGAGTCCGCGTTAGGTGCATTCAATTGACTTGTAGATATGCTTTATTTTCACCAACGTTGGTGAAGTAACTCCAATCAAAATATTGAATTTTTCGACAATTTTTTTTTTAAATAGCGAATTGACCTGTGAATATTGGGTAGGTCTAGATTTCAAGATTTCAAGAATTTCTCCAGAATTGTTTTTTTTTTCTATTCCGGTTCAATCACTAGAACACGATATATTACATATATATATAGATTTTGAAGCTCTACCCACTTTTTTGAGAAAATATTTCTTCCGTAGTTAGGAGGTCAAAATACAGAAGAATTGTCAATAAAATTTCCCCTGGAAAGTTGTCGCCTAAGATAATCAATTCATATCAATTCTGTACTACAGGGGTTCCCAATAAGAAAACCATTTTTAGTACATAAATTTCATATCCACAAATTAATGTTAAGTAGGTCTTTAGTCGGTAATTGGATAAAAAGAAAAAACGAAGTAAAATTTGTCTTGGAAAATAAAAAACAAAATAACTGCAGACGAATTTTATAAACAAAAGAAAGGCACAGCAATGGGAAACCCAGCTAGTCTCATATTGGCAAATATTGTTACGAAGCATATTTTACAGAATATATATTCACTTTTACCTTTCGAAGTTCATCTGTTAAAATTTTACGTTGACGACACCATTATTGCTTATCCACAAAACGAATTAAACAACATCTTGAATTATTTTAATGAATGTCATGAGGACATACAGTTCACTATGGAAGTCGAGTCTGAAAACAAATTATCGTTCTTAGATATATTATTAATTAGAAAAAATTTTCACTGACTGGTATGAAAAAGACATTAACTCTGGAAGAATTATTAATTACCATTCACAACATCCCTTTAAAAATAAACATAATATGATCCATAGTTAGGTTTCCGGGTTCTCTTCTGCGTTGATAGTTTTGAATACTTGACGTTTCGACCATCTTGTCGTATTCTTCTTCTAAAGCGAAGTGAGCTCTGTTGGCCTGAGCTCCTCTATTTATATGTATCGTCAGGAGGCGTGGCTTGGTTCCTGTGATGTCACATGGTCAGTGGACCGGAATATTGATTTCCATGTCAATGGTAGTTGTAAGTCCGGTGTCACGGTTGAAATTAATTGGATTGTTGTGTACTTCTATGGCTTCTCTGTATCTTCTGGGCCAGTAGTGTCTCGTGCTCGCCAATCTTTTGGTCTCGTCAAATTTTATCCAGTGGCCGGTTCCCTTAGAGTGTTCCGCAACTGCAGACTTAGCGATGTTTCCCATCTTTGTGTGCCTGATATGTTCGTTAAGCCTGGTATTAATATGTTTCTTGGTCTCTCCTATATAAGACAGTCAAGTTAGGCATATATCTACAATCTTCCAGTAAATATAGCATCATAATATTTCAAATAGCCAAACTAATAACATATTGGAGAAAAAAATTCATAGACTAAGTTTTGCTTTTTATGTTAAATTGATAACAATGATATTATGCCTAATTTTAATGACTGATAACTTATCACCTCATTAGGTAACTGTGATTATCTTAATAAAATTATAAAATAAGATAATTATAAGTATTTATATAATAAGAGAATGTTCAAAATTATTTTTTAAATTTTAAAATCTAAAAAAATTTTAAATCTTTAAATTTTTACTATAAATTAATATTGTGATGTTTAAAAAAAGATCAACTAGCATTGTTTCTAATTAATTACTTTAATCTGCTATTAATAAATAAAAATTTTTGAAACGTTGACTTTAAGAGGATATAAGGTTAGCTTTTTCTTTTTATCCAATTACTGATTAAAGACCTACATAAGAACCATTTTTATGTGAAAATATCGAAAATCAATGTGAAGGGCACCTCCATTTAACCCACTCCTGGTAGATACGCATCCTCTGAAGAAAGCCCTTGTTAAGCATGGACAGCGTATGAAATAGCTCGAACGGTTCCCGAGATATTAAACAAAAACTTCTCTAGCGGGGTTATTCTTTTTAGTGTTAGAAGAAAAAGTTTACTCCGATATCTGGTGCGCTAAGTTTTTTGTATGCCAACTACGATCTAAAACAAACACTTAAGTGAAAAAAGATAAAGTAACGTGGCAGAATCGATTTTTATCGAGAAATAGATACTGGCACGTAACCAAGCAGGAGATTTTACAGAGGAATAAATATACTGGAGGTAGAAAAGCACAGATAATCGACAGATGCTCCGAATCTTTGTATACCGCGTGACTTAGCGAAACGACGATAAAAAAGTGACTTCAAAGATATAAAATTAAAAAGAAATAATACGGTTCTCGCTGGGCAATGGCAAAGAATGAAATAAATCTATTCTCTATTCCTTGTCATTGTTTTAGCGAATATTTGTTGTACGAAAGACTGAAGAAAAACTAGAAAATATACAGTGTCTATTAAAGAATGGACTATGAGATTCTTTGATTAAAAATGAGTCGTTTTAGCTAAACATACCATGTTGCTTGCTTAAAATGTTATGGGACGTCAAAGGAAATTTTTTTAAATTATTTTTCTTATATCCCGATTACTATTTATGCGGTTTGATTCAAATTCTGTATAGGTATTTTTTGAAATGCTAGGAACAGTTGTGTTAATAATTTAGACGAATAACGCGGAGGGGAGGGCGCTGGGAACGTCTAATTTTTGTTCTGGTCATTTCTTTTTATGATAAACTTTCTAATAAATTAATATATTTTTTGATTCAGTGCTCAGTTCTACGTAAAAAGTACAGTTATGTCTGGAAAATGCACCGTTTTCGAGAAATATGCATTCCAATTTCTTGCGACACAACGTACCCAATCATGTTAAATTTAAGTTATTTTAATCTCGTAGGTACGCAATGTATTACAAAGAATTTATATTTTTTGTACAACGTTGGGGAATAATATTTTCTAAATAGCCAAGTGACTGATATAATTGCTATTATGCTCAAGAAAATTATAATGGAGATGCTACAGCAAGAAAATATGCGAACACATTCAAATCGTAGGCAACCTGATCGATAACTGTTCTCAAACTTTTCGCAAGAGTAAGAGAAACGGATTTTTTCATCCTAGACGTTCCTGTGAACGATTCATGATTTACGTGTCTGAGGGACGTTTTGTTTACTTTAAAAATGGACGGTTACTTGATGGGTTCGACTTAATGACGTAAGATACAGAACTTTACATACTTCGATTTTGCTCAACGGAATTCACCAAATGGTATCAACTGGAACATCGTGTTATATGTAACATTTTACTTGCTAACGCATTAATTTCTACAACTTGTAAATTAACTTGAAAGGGATTTTTTTTAGCAATAACTCAGTAAGATTCAGGTAAAGTTATATATTGATCTTTTGAAAATATTTGTTAGTAAACAATTTGTGTATATGCAGGGGTAATAGGTCAACAAGAGTGTCGGTCCATACCACACATGGTGAGGATTATTACAACTCGGACAATGCAGTTTCCAATGGTTTACGTTAAAGCAATCGACTGACACCAAATATATTCAACTGAGAATTTAATATTTGCGAATTTGTGGGCTTTTAGCTTGCCTGTCTTTATACGTATTTGTAAATTATCTGTAACGGTCCATTTTTATCGTGTGTAAATTTAGCGAAATATTAACACAATGCCATCTATAAACCAGTATAAACAAAGCCTATAGCCACGCGGTCTACTTGATTTGACTCTAAGGCTATGATTGGTGCATTTTTGGATCCGAGGCCCTGATTGGTTTAGGTATTTAACGTAGTTTCAATTATGGAGAGAGAGAGAGAGAGAGAGGTCGCGCTAGGCGGGATTCCCTTCGAGGCGATGGGTCCGCCGACATCAATAAGTTGGACTGGCGATTAAAAAATGGTTAAAAAGAGGTATTGCAAGTGTTGTAGTACCGTGAAATAATGTGTAAAGTTGAGTTAATTACTTTTAGATTTGTTGAATGCTCAAGTTTGGCGACATTACCTTCATAAGTTCCAGTTTAGAGTTGAGTTTTATTTGGTTAATGAAAGACGCCATGCCATGTATTTCCGATGTAAACGGCAAGTCCGCCATACTTATTACGAGATTTTCACGTTCAGTTCTGTTATATTTACGGTATTAGTCCGTGTATTGTACTGTATTATCAAAGTGTAAGCCTTAGAAACTTTCTAAGTGAATTAAATACTTTCTGGTGCATTGACCCTTGTCTGGCGCGTGAAGCCTTAGATAATTAGGGGTTTTCGGACAATACGCCCTCCAAGTAAGTATTTGAAGATTTTCGTCCGTGCCAAGTTATTGCCTCAAGTGACAAAGTGCAACGTAAACTGTAAGTACGGTCTAGTTAAGTTCTCTGAATGGTTTTCGGCTTTTAACCAAAAAATAAAATCCGTGGCGCCTGTTCTTTCGAGATTTGGACTTTAAGAGTATTCAATTGAGTTTTGATTCCGGTGATACTCTTTGTAACTATTTGTAAATTACCTTTTTTGCCGTAAAATTACATGTATTAGTTTAGTTATTTTTCTATGACTTAATTGCGTATTCGAATACCGTAGATTTTCAATAACTCTTCCCTCACTCCTGATATCGAACTAGATAGGGCCGTTTTAAGATAAGTATTCTGACAGAAATTAAAAGTAGAAATTAAAGTTGTTTCATATCATAGGTAATTTCAAGCACTCTGCTATCGGGTTTAATGATGCTTGAATCGCAACAGATTAGAATATTATTTTTATATTCATATGTTCAGGTAAGGTGGTCACATGCACTATGTAAATGGGAAAAGGGCGACCTGTGTTCCGAATCACTGAGGAACCACATGTATGCAAATATGGCGTAAAACATACAAGCTTACCGCCAAAAACGACTACTGAGTTTGAAAAATTATATAAAAAAAATTTGTCGCCCGCGAAAAATCTCCATTGAAGAATTTTATTGCGGAACTATTAATTCCTCCTTACAAGCCATTCCATGTATGAGGAGCAGTACTACACAACATCGGATCGTAGAAAATATTTTTATTTGGAAGTATAAGTCCGGCCCTGGCATCATTCCCCGTCGTAGAAAACTTCGTTGCAGTTAACACAATTTACGCCTCGTGGAGCGTCATTCGCGGCAGTTATAAAAAATACATCCCGTGAAACGCTTTTCGCTGCAGTTACAAAATTTACGTACCGTGCAACGTCTTTCGTTGCAGTTTAACAAAATCCCTTCGAAGGAAATTTTTGTTGACTTCAAGCAAGATGATCTTTGATACGTTTAGGTAGGTTCTTTGATATTCCCATGGACGTTCGTAGTGTCCAACAAGACGAAGCAGTTTTAAATCTTTTTGAAGACGATTCTGAAATAAGTATTGCCCGAATCTCTGCAAATAAATACTGGACCAACCCGTGGTACAGTGTCAAACATTCTACATGAGCAACAATTACACCCATACGATTACACCTCAGTGCAAAACTTGTTGCTAGGTAATTTTCCTCGTCGCATACAATTTTGCGAACTTACGTTAAGACGGCTTTTTAAAATAAGGTTCTATTCACGGATGAGGAAACGTTTACTCGAAGGGGAATCTTTAACGTATTTGTGGGCTGAAGAAAATCCAAGAGCATACTCATACTGCATATTTAAAATTAATATTTGGTGTGGAATAGTTCGAAATTATCTTGCGGGTCCTTTTAACTACTAAATGTGCAAAACTACCTAAATTTCCTTAAAAATAATTTGCAAAATATGTTCGATGAAGTGTCTCTAGATATCCAAGATAATATGTGGTCTTTAATCGACGGAGCACCTATCTATCACTATCCTCTGATTGTAAGAAGTTTTTGTAAATATCCATGGTCATCGCGGAGTCCAGACCTAACCCAATGAATTTTTGCCTTTGGGGTACTATGAAAAGTCTTGCATACTCAAAGAAGTAATACAAGACAAGAACTGTGGCAGAGAATAGTAGCAGTTTCAACCAAATTCGTAATAACAGAATAAAACAAATGCATTTTTTCTGCGTAGAATTGAATATGAATACTATATTAAAAAAATATATTACATTAGAAAATGTATCCTCAAATAATGACCAAAAGAAAACAAACATTAGACGTTCCCTTTATATTATTCGTCAAAATTATTAACGCGACTGTTCTTAGCATCCCAAAAACCTCTATATATCAAATTTGGATCAAATCGGGTAAATAGTAAGAGAGACATAACAAAAATAAATTAAAAAAATTGCCTTTGACGTCCCATAACTTATTAAGCAAGCAACATGGCACCAAGGTATGTTTATCTAAAACGACTTATTTTTACTCAATGAATATGACCCATTCTTTATTGGACACCCTGGATATTTTTTAGTTCTTCTTCAGTTTTTCTTATAACAAATATACGCTAAAAAACGGCAAGGAATAAATAATAGATTTATTTCGTCATTAAATTTGTTTATTATTCCTAGCGAGAATCGTATTTTAATTTTATATATTTGAAGTTACGTTTTTATCCTCGTATACCCAAGTCACGCAGCATACAAAGATTAGGAGCAATTGTCGATTATCTGCAGTTTTCCATCTTCAGTATATTTATTTCTGCATAAAATTCCAGAAACTATTTATCGGGGTTGATTTGTTGGCAAATCAAGTTGATATATGATGCTTTATCGAATATTACCAATGGATCAAAAAACGAAATTCCCCATTATAATGAAAAATATGCCTTAATTACTAGCTACTTAGTACACATCTTCTTATATACTGCTTTGCAATAATCTGAATACGTAACTTGCGTGTAAATGTCTTATTTGATGAAAGTTACATGCAGATTAGGATAAACAGTCTGGTACAGATCATATACACATATTCTATCAATAATAAATCTTGTAATCGGCAGGCCATGGAAAAGTATGTGTGGCACTTAAGTGAATCAGTGGTCTACATTAAGGTATCGTAAAAATTACATGTTTTAAGTGAGAAATACTATATAATTATTTAAAATCCTCTTATCATTGGACGATTGGTGTATTAAATGGTCATTACTTATAAAGATAATATTAGTAAAGGGTTGAAACAACTAGTAATTTGAAATTATATATTATATTTATTGTTTATGGAAATTCCAACCTCTTGATAAGAATCAGTTTATCACAATATAAAAACTCATTCGAGCTAAGACATTCCATACCCGCTGCGGATTAGCATTACTATATACAAATAATTTAAATATAATATTGCAAACTGTAAACCATGTCAGAGTTCACTGAAACGCAAAAAGAATATATGGATGGATTATTTTTGAAGATAGCCTCAACATTTAATGAAAAATCCGCAGAAATAAGAAACGATATCACGCAACAGATAGGTAATCTAAAACGGGAAATCAACACGGGCATACAGTCTTATGAAGAAAAAATCACAAAATTGGAAGAGAAAAACAAACAGCTAGAAAAACAAATAGTCCTGTTACAAAGGAAAATCCGAAATAATTATTTAGTGATATTTGGTATCAATAAAATTGAACCAGATTTATTGGAACATATTCAACTAAACCCTTGAAGTAGAAATACTTAATCACGAAATAAATGGTATATATAGAACCGGGCATGCGGACAAATCTACACAACCTGCAATTATTGAGTTCATATCCTACCAGAAAAAAATATTGATATTGAAAAACGCAAAAAAACTCAAAGGCAAAAACTTGTTTATTAGTCAGGATCTGTGTTTTGAAGACCATGTTAATAACAAAATTCTAGTTAAGCACCTTAAGGAGGCAAAATGCTGCGGAACTCAGGCATATATTAAAGGCGACAAAATTGTAATTGGCAAAGAAATTTATACTGGTGAGGATCTGGAAAATAGTACCCACAAACCGATTAACACTCGAGATACTAACAAATCAGCGAGTGCCCCATTAACACCAAATCCATCAATCAGTCCAAAACGATTATACCACGAGCTTGGTTTCCATAACGAAGATAAAGATAAAAAAGATAACGAAGTTCTCGAACAACTACAACAGGAACAGGAACAAAAGAAAACAAAACGGTCAGGAAAAGCTCAAACTTCAAAAACTGGAAAGAATTTAAATACCAAGCCTATCCAAACGCGTTCTAATTCAGTTTCATCTAAACCTAAGTAAAAATTCAAGTTTAATTCTTCTATTTTCATTTTGTTATATTGTAAACATCCAATCTTTATACATATTATTTATATATTATATCTAATGTTAATTTAACCGTGTATAATTCTTCTTTTTCATAATGCAGCAATCATTAACTTTTGCACACCTTAATCTAAGAACTAGTATAATTTTGTTGGATTCAGGGAACTTATAGCCGAATATAAATACGATATCTCTATCGTCACAGAGAGTTGGCTGTCTGATGATACGGATTTCAATACGGTTCATGTTAATGGTTACAAGCTGTTCACCAAAAATCGAGTGACCAGAGGTGGTGGTGTGGCCATTTATGTTAGAAATGCGTACAGAACGAAGTTATTGCAGTTCTATTTATTTAATAGTGACATGGAGGGGGTCGAGCAGTTGTGGATGGAACTAAACCTTAACCATAAGAAATATGTTGTGGGAGTTATATACAGGGCACCCATTTGCTCAATACCTCAGTTTTAAACAATTTTGAGGACTGCTTAAATGAAATTCTCCCAAATTTCGATTTTCTTATATGTGGAGGCGATTTAAATATCGATTTACTGAAAACTGAAAGTTGCGGTGCTAAGCTCCTATATAATATTTTTATCAGCTATGATCTCAAACAAATAATTATTGAACCATCTCGGGTTACTGATACTCCATCTACTTTAATAGACCACATAATATATTCTGAAAGTCTTAACATTAAAAAACTTACTGTTAACAATATGTAACATTGCCGACAATAATTTAGTATGCTGTAGTTTTGGCGGTACTGACGAGCGCCCTGATCCTTTTATGTATAAATTAGAGATTTTAAAAAAAATTCTAGGGACGATTTATTATTTGATTTTCGTGGTTTACCCTTTGATCAAATTTGCAGCAGAAGATGTTAATATCAAAATTAATATTTTAAATAATTTCATCATCAACCTATTTGATAAACATGCTTCTTTAAAAATGGTATTAATACGTAAGCCGAAAGCTCCTTGGCTTACTGACACCATAAGATTGATGATAAAGTTACATGATAGGGCCCTCATTAAACATAAAAAATCTAAAGAACGTCATCATTGGGAATATTATAGAACTTTACGCAATGAGACAAACCACGCTATCAAAAGGCAAAAGAAGGCGTACTTGGAATATCAAATGAGAACTAAAATTAAAAAAAACTCTTTGGAAAGACTTAAAAGAACTCAGTATACTCTCAAAAAATCATTAAAATTCACTACCTGACCACCTTTCAGATGTAAATGAAATTAGCAAATATTTCATTAATACAAGTAAGCCCCTCACAACTGTCGACCAGGACACTATTCAAAACTACTTGAATGGCACTATACCTAGCATCAATGAATTTAGTTTCCACCATGTGTCAGAAGATGAGGTTTATAAAAACTTTTTATCCATAAAGACAAAGGCTAATTGGCATTAACCTTATTTTACAACTTTGTCCCGGGATAATACCACTGTTAGTCCATATAGTAAATTTCTGTCTGGAAAAAAATGTTTTCCCTCTCAATGGAAAATTGTGGAAGTTATACCTTTACCTAAATGTAAGGAAGTAGGTGATTTCAGTGACTTAAGACCTATAAGCATACTGCATTCTTCCAGAGCAACAATCAGGTTTTCGACCAAATCACAGTTGCACAACAGCATTGCTAGAAGTTACCGACGACATTGTATCTGCATGTGATGACAAAAAACTTACGGTGGTAACTCTAATAGAGTATAGCAAGGCATTCGATAGAATAAATCACCGTTTGCTTCTTGCGATCTTACATTTCAAAAGTTTAGTGAAAATTCTGTAGGTCTTATAACCCAATATCTCTCTCAAAGGCTTCAATATGTCAAATATAGAGACCAGTTGTCCACTTACTTATCAATAGATCATGGTGTGCCACAAGATTCTATACTAGAGCATCTGCTATTTACGATTTACACTTCAGAATTTAAAAAAGTGTTGATAAATTGTAAATCACATTTTTGCGCAGATGGCACACAGATATATTGTTCATTTAAAGAAGAACACGCCCAAATGGCTAATGATGCAGTAAATGAGGACCTGGGTGCACTGATAAGTATATCTACAAAATTTTGTCTCAATAAATCCCTCTAAATCGCAAGTAATGTTATTCGGTAATTCGCCAGCCCGAAGTAGGTGTCTTGATCTAATTAATATTAAAATATCTGATCAATGCCTAAAAATATCAAATGTAACAAAAAAATCTAGGTCTAGCCATTGATAGTTCCCTTCAATTCTCTGATCACTAAATCTAATAATTAAACGTGCTTTCTCAAATTGGAAGCTAATATATGCTAACAGAGAGTCTCTCAACAAACAAACAAAAATTACTTTGTGTGAGGCATTGGTTCTATCTCATCTAAACTTTGGTGATGTTATTTTCTATCCCTTTCTCAGAAAGGTCGATTTGTACAGACTTCAAAGAATTCAAAACTCTTGTGTAAGGTTAATCAAAAACGTAAGAAAGTATGACTCTGTCTCGCATCACTTGAGGAATTTGGGCTGGCTTAACATACATCAAAGGTTGACTCACCACAGCTGCTGCCCATTTCATAAAATTATTACTTTTAAAACACCTCCTTATCGCTATAAAAAATAAGCTTTCGAACTGATGTCCACAACTTAAACATTCGTCATAAGAATACCATCACTGTACCAAAACAAAAATCAGCCCTATTTCAGTGTGGATTTTCATATCAGATTGCGAAACAGTATAACATGATACCTTGCAATGTTAAAGCCTACTCCAGGGCCAGATTTAAGCGGGAATTAAAAAAATTCTTATTCTCTATCTAACTTCCCCACTCGTTTGTATTCGCCTGTAAGTTCTTACCTTTTGGGTATTTGTTATACGATATCAGTGTAGTTGCTGGTAATTGCACCCTAACTTTGTCATCTTTGTTGTCCCATATACTAACATGTTTTTTAGGTTAAGTGGAAGAGCAGGCTTGCCTGAATTTTACCTTTTCATATGATATATTGTATGTGTCTTATATATTACATATTCTTCCTACTTGTATTTGTCATAGTGTATGAATTAAAGCATTTATTATTATTATTAAATTTTTACTTATCAAGGTACTGCCTCTAGTAACCCCTGTGCAATCATCAAACTAAGAAAAATTTGGTTATTGGGCTCGCTTCGAAAATCTAGTACCTATATACAAAAACAAAACTCATACCTATTCATTTATTCATCATCAAAAATCTAAACTGGAAGCAGTTGAAACTTGGAATGTTGTTCTCTTTTGGTTTTGGGCGCGAGATAAGAAAGGAATTCTTGAAAATTCCCGTATTCTTTAAAACCGGCCCTTAAATATTAAAATTTAGAGGTTACTTTTGGAAAAAATGCCCGAGCAATTGTATTTTAATTTTTTTATATTTATTAATATTTTTCTGTTATACAAGATGTTCCGAAATTAATGTTCTAACTGACTCATCAAATCTCAGTTCAGGCCTTTGATCCTAGAAAAATACAATCCGGATATTATATATCTTCCAGCAGTCGCTATGAAGGGATTTTGCGAAATTTGACCCCTAAGGGGGTGAAGATGGGTAAAATATTTTTCACATATTCCAATATCGCCTAGGACCGATGAATCGATTTAATTTTTATTTAAAAAGGTTACCCAAATAAATACCCAAATCATAATTCAAGTTTTTTTCCTAATCAATCCCTAATGGGGCGATTCTGGATTCGGGAGTGAATCCGTGCCGCTATATTTATCGAATTGGAATAAATATTCTTTTTTAATATGTAGGTATCTTAAAGCACTTTAAGGGGTTTTAAAAGTCCACTCTTAAAGGAGTACAAAGGGTCTAAAATTGGCAAGGGTGGAGAGGTTAAAATAATTGATTTTTTCATATGGTCATTGAGGAGAGCTCCTAGTTAAAATTCTAAATTTAAATTTTAGTGACAATATATAGATATACATGAAGTAGTTGAAGGAAAAAGATGAAAAAGTTGGGGAATGTGATGGGAAAATGAGAGGGAGCGGTATTTTATTTATTTTAAAGATACGTTAACATCAGATTTTTGTCGTTATCGATTTTGTTTCTGCAAAGTTCTTACATTTTTCGATTATGAATGCAGCTGTTCATTACGATTTTATTATCAACCAAGGATCCAGTGGTGTGCAAGTAATTATTTGTAAATGGTTTTGAATATGTTTTTTTAAATGTTTTTCTTTGTCCCATTGTACGTATACACTCCCTTGCAACTTTATGGGTAAGTTTTAAATCACTCTGTATAAATATAAAACACGTAGGTTAGGGCATGATTGTAGTGATGCCGCCGACTTGTCGAGACCAGGTCAAATTTTTTCTCGTCTCGAAAAATCAAGACGAGACGAGATTTTTAAAGTTGAGATCTCGCCGGGACGAGACGAGATCGAGAACTTCTCGACTTTTTTCTATTATAACATTGTTTTACATTTGACCTTCGAATGAATAATAAACTTGAATTAAATTAAGAATATAAATATTTACATAAATAATCCTACACATACAGAAAAATTTCATTTTTTATTTCTCAAAAAGCAATCATTACAAATATTAAACAAAACAACAAAAGGATTCTCTATATTCAATCAATATTTATTTCACAAAAATTTATTTACTTTTTTTACTATTTGGCCATAGGTATTGTAAATATTTTAAGAAAAAAAAAAAAATTATAATAAACTTAATACACCTACCACGACTACCTAATTATAATTATTATTTTGCATTTACATGTTTTTTACATATTGATACGAATTGTATCTTTTATCGGCGAAGACACCCACGAATTCATACACAATAAAAACCTTGCAGATTCGTTATCATTTCGTACTTTTCTTTTTTCCAAAAAGTATTTTAGAACGGTGTTATTTAATTATATTAACAGATATTAGCAGCTACGTCTTGGAAATTAATATAATTTAGATAAGTATATTGTTGTTGACTTCCCTATTTTTTTTTAATTATTAAGTCTTATATCTTATTAGAGTATAGGATATAGAGGCAAAAAGAATCTTAAAATATTGAGAGAATTAAAATTCGCAATATTTCAAATAGATTTATTTTAGTTAGGTACGTTTAAAAATTAAACAAAAGTTAAATATTCATATAAATTGAATTGTAACTTTATAAATTAAATAAATAGAGATTTCGCTTGTGAAAAAAAGGAAAAAATGGGAAATTTCACATTTGTTGAGATGAGATGAGATCTCGACCTCGAAACGAGATTTTGGGTAGACGAAAATATGTCGAGACTAAATGACTGAAAGATATCGTCCCGACAATGTCGAGACGAGACGATAGAAACCAATTTCTCGACGAGACGAGTCCCGCGGCAACACTACATGATTGGCATGGATAAAGTTTAAAAAACTTTATTAATTAGGATTCATTGGGGTTACAGCTAATTTGATTTTTGAGACGAGGCTTAAAGATGCTCCTTCGACTTGCGTCTCTTTAAGCGGTTTAGATCTTCTGCTTCATACCGTACGTTTCGTCATCTAAAAACAGTTGAAATAATACTGAAATAATACGATTCACACGTTCTGTGATAATTTCCCTTATTTAAGATATGTCCTTCCTCATACTAGTAATCCAACTCATAAAATCTATTAATAACAAGAAAATAAGATATATTGCGGGTTTTCTACCCTAAGGTCATTAAAGGATAAATAATTAAAAAGTGCCCTCCAAGGTGCCCTCGTAGCTATAACAGTACATAAACAAGAGATGGTTAAAACTGAAAACCGGTTTTATTCGTCACCCGATAATGAAGACATAGTTAGCTAATCGCGCGTCGAGAAGCGTATTCCAGTGTAGCATTGAAATGTTGTGGCGTTTTGTAAAAATGGTTTTTAGACCTCAAAGTTCTCTCATTGAAAAATTCAGTGGTTCTAGGTCTAATAGGTATGGATAAATATTTTATGAAAATACAGTGATTGTACCACAAGGACCCTTCAAGGGATGAGAATTAAAAAATAATTAGTTTAAACAGGTGTACAGAATTTTGATATATTATATTTAAGCAATATTTGTACAAAATTTCAAGCAAATCAATCGGTTAGAAAATTAGAGAAAATTGGGAGTAAAAATAACCATTTCAACCCTTTCAATTGTCACACGGGGATGAATCTTTTGTAACGTGAGTCCCTTTTGTAGGGCACAAGATGTAGGCATAGTTTGACTGTTACAGATGCGGGGTATTTTTCAATGGCTTATCTTACCATAGCCTTCCAATCATTTATTTTTTGTCGTCAAGTGCATCTGTTAAAATATGTTCAATAAAACATTTCCACGCATCCGAGGTATTGCAATATTTTGGCAAAGCAGGATACTGTTTTAACAATAATTTTGGAATTGTGCTCTAACATTAATATTGTACATACATATATTACAACGATTATTAGAAATGTTCTGAGTATAATTGTTATTCTTATTTTATAAAAACGTATTTTCTACGTCATGTCAAATAACTTGAGATTCCGTTGGATTATTTCGAAATGAAGTCATTCTGAAGTTGGAGGTGACGAGGCTGTTTTGCTTCCTTGAGGACTGGTAGGCTATGCTGTATGCATTGTTGTTTCTTCTGGAAGGACAAAATTTACCAGTAATTGCCAAATACATCCGATGTGTACTATCCTAGAACAGAAAATAAATAAACTGTATTTGTTGGATAGACAATTTAATGTGTTAGGGAAAAAGCTGGATACACTCAAATTTATAGTAATGATTGAAAATTAAATCTAATTAAAAAATAGTATTAACTACTGATTTTAATTGCAGTTATTGAGGGTTGATTTTAGATTAATTTTTGAATTTTAAGGAACAAGAAACCTATCTGTTAGTGATTTTTGTCCAGTGCGTAGCCAAGAGCATACGTGCAACTCCTTTTGAGTGGTTTCAACCACTTTATATATAAAAATTACAAATATGGTTGCCTCAGAATACTTCTCTAAAGAAAGCTATACGAACTTAGTACTAATCCTCGCGATCTCTGTTATGACTAAGATAACTCTACTATTCTAATATCGTAGTTAAAAAAATTGTCTAATAAATTGTTGATTAATCAAACTGTGTAAAGCCGCTTACAAAAAGAAAATGATGGGGCGAGCGTGGGTGCGTCTTTACTATGTACATACTTCAATATTAGTAGTTGGATGGGGGATCGTTCGTTCGTTCGTGTTATGGGGTATTCCCCCTATAAGTCAAAAAACAGAAATCAAAAATGCAAAATTAACAAAAAATTCATATTAGTTCAGGCATCGTGGCAAACCATGATAAAAAAGTCAACCAGACATAGTTTACCCCAAAAAACCACATCCAAGGTCACAAAAATCAGAAAAAATTCATGCACATTCCATAATTCACAAATAACGTAAAATCACCGAGAACACACTCCCAACATTCATTCCAACAATTTTATAAAAGAAAATTCACAAAAAACGTCCCTTAAAAATATAGCCCCCGTATATTCATCAACCTAACCTAAATCACTATCTAAACCCAAATTTTCATCGTCTTACTCGATTGCTATTTTAAATTTCACCAATTTTGATCACTCCTCGTATAATAGCATACAAGCATACAATATCTCGGTTCAACTCGACTCGTACCCGTTAGGAACATTTTAATATCTTATCTTCATGCACTACGCACCTATCGGGAACATTTTAATAGCGTTACAACTTTTAACATAGGACCTCCGTTGATACCTTACGGGGTCGCGTCAGATTTTACTAATAAAAACTCGAATAACTTCTAAACCAAAATAGATCCAACTTTCATTCTAATTTTAATAAACTCCCCTTTTCATTGCCGATTTTTCAATATAACTTTTATTTTCGAAATCTTAAAATTTCCAGTATTGCGCAACATGGCGTAATCGATGACTCACCCTCGCCCGCACGGAGCGATTCCAAGCCCTTCCAGCTCTTTGTAACGGGATGCGAGACTCGACGGAACGCGAAAAACGAAACTTTCTCGAAACAGTATAAATACCGGCGTGTAACCAGCCGAAGTGAAGTTTAGTTTTGACAATGACCCCAGTGTTAAGTTTTCGCGCAGTGTTCTTGGGAAAATAAAAGTTTCAAAAGTGAATTTTTGTATAATAACTGCTGACGCTATGGAACGGGTCTGGTTACTATTTAACTTATGTTGTAAACACTCCCGTCTAGCTAGGTTTTCTTATTCTCAGTCCCAGCAATCTTTTCGTGACAAGCTGTTCAATTCTAGCTTCCCAGGCCGAAACCTGTTTAAAAAGAGTTAGTTTGTAAGACCTCGCCTTAAGTGGCCCGCTTTAGTATTAGGAACCCTTCGCCTTAAGTGGCCCCTTTTTATATTTTAATTTAATACGACTCATCGCTTTAAGTGGCCCCCTTTTTAATTTTCTCCCAGTCTACGAGGCTCAATCATAAAGTGAGTTTTTTCGATTTCATTATTTTTTATTTTTTTTTAAACATTTAAAAAAAATATATTTCAAAGTAATCTAAGACAGAATTTCTGTTATCGATTAGTTACAATTTCAAAAAGAAACTTGTAAAATAAAATAGATCCTTATTCAACTCTGTTCAATTTAATTGAATAAATAATATTATATTGTCCGTTAAACCGCAGTGTTTAATTTCAATAAAAACAACATACAGGGTGTAGCCGTTGACACGAAAATAGCTGTAAAAGTCAAATCAGTGATAATTAAAATCAAGTGAATACAAAGTAGTGCAAAATACAATATACAGGGTGTAGCAGTTGACCCTAACAAGCACTCCAAGAAATCAACCCTGAGACTTTACCCATCAAAAAATAAGTGCTCGAACGCCTCTGGGGTCTCAGATCTAAATCCCAACGTATCAGATTATTATTTCACCGAACCAGAGGACGAATCCGTGTTCATAACGAAGACCGCGTCCTCGCCCCACACATCTTCCAGCGGCTTGTATATCAACCTAGGCGAGGGTTGTATAGGGGATATATCATCCTTCGGAGGGGATGTAAAACCGTCGGTCCCTTGTGTATTAAATGTTAGGCAAGTAAAAGATCCCTACTCTTCTTAAGGGAAGAGTTTCGGCAAAATTCCTGGTTGGGGGTAGCTCGCCTACAGGCGTCGGTGTTAGGCCTCAGTAGCGGAAATAGGCTGACGTTAAATAAATGTATAAAAAAAAGAAAATGATAACTCTTATAAAATAACAAAATACATATTTTCCAAAATATCTTTCCTCATTTCTGTACTTCATATAGAAATTCATTAAATACATTAGGTGGTTTTATAATAATTTTAAAACCTAAGAAAAAATGTCCCTCTGCAAAATTTTACAATCATAGTCAGAAGTTATGGCATTTATAATGGTGTCACATTAAATTTATAACGTGACCATGTACACTCAGATTTATATTTCAAGTTTTTCATTGAAATCCAATGTCAACAACTCGAAGGAAGTAAAATTTACCTCCACGTCCAGTGGATGCGACAAAATGTTCAAGAATTGGGACCATTGAAAATCGAAAGAAAGAGAAGAAATGATTTTACGAAGACGACGCGGTAACAGTTTTGACTTTGGGCGACGTCAGAGCCAACGGCAAAATTTCATTAAGACGTAGGGCAGCAGAACTTAGCGTGACCAAATCACATTTGCAAAGTATATTTAAGGTAAGTAAGATAATTCCGTACGAACCTAAACTTTGTCATACTTTGGAACCAAACGACTAGGAAAACGACTGGACTTTTGTATATGGACTGGAGAGAAGTGTCTCACGGAAAGAAATTTTGAGGACAACTTTATGTCGTCGTTTACCACCAACAGAGTTGTTTCTTCACAAAATTGTAGGTACTGGTCAGATGAAAATTCAAATTTTAGAATAAATTGCAGAAGGCGGTATTCAAAAAATGTTAACGTTTGGTGTGCCGTTTCATATGATGGGATAATTGGATCTTATTTTTTTGATGGTAATTTATATCAATGAGTATTTGGAGATATTGCAAAATTACTTAAAAATTATCTTGATGAAATGAATTTGGCTAAGAGATAAAAAACCTATTATCAGCAATCAGCGGTTGCAGCCCATACTCAACTCTTTTTGATAAGGAATTATTTGAACAATACATTTGGTGAAAAATGGATCGGTAGATTTGGGCCACACCTATACCTAGCAAGAACTCCGGATTTAACAATTATGGATTTTTATATTTGGGGCAAACTAAAACAACAAGTTTATACCGACAACTGTGACAATGATTTGAAAAGACAAAATTGCTTATATGATCAGAGCCATACCTCTTGAAGAAATTAGAAGTTACAAAGAATTTAGAAGAAGGGTGGAATTATGTAGTAATTTAGGTGGGGTACTATTTGAATAGGTATTTAGTTGAATTCGTTGAAATTGTTAATTATGTTAAGAAAATAAAAAGCTATTTACTTTAATTTGTAGTATTTTTCTATTTTGTTCAAATGCAGTGAAAATTGGCACATGGCTCTGAGTTTCAATGCACAATATTTTTTTCAAATAGAATTTTTTCATACACTTAACCAAAAAACCAGTTTACCTTCAATGATTTATTTTCTTAGATTAACTCCGCGAGTTAAATCCCATTGGAACAGTAATTTGGTAAAAATCCATTTGAGGTTAAGTAAGCAGACCGTGACTGCAGAAAATCCAAGCCGTTTTTTTTTTTTTTTTGGTATACTACACCTATCACAGACTCAATCCGGAGACACACTGCAGAAGTTAGAATTTCAAAAACGATAAAATATAAACGGAGAGCCAATTTTTTCATTGTTTTTCGTATATGAACGAAGGAAACCACTAGAATTTGACAGTTGTTACATAATAGTTTTCTGTCATATAAAGTTACAAATAATGCATTATGAAGTGATTTTTTTTTTATATACATTTATTTAACGTCGGCCTATTTCCGCTACTGAGGCCTAACACCGACGCCTGTAGACGAGCTACCCCCAACCAGGAATTTTGCCGAACCTCTTCCCTTAAGAAGAGTAGGGATCTTTTACTTGCCTAACATTTAATAGACAAGGGACCGACGGCTTTACATCCCCTCCGAAGGATGGTATATCTCCTATACAACCCTCGCCTAAGGTTGTATAGCTTCCGCGCATACACTGATATACAAGCCGCTGGAAGATGTGTGAGGCGAGAACGCGGTTTCCGTTGGAATGGTCACCCATCCAACTACTAACTGCGCCTGGCGTTGCTTTACATCGCATACCGAAGTATGTACATAGTAAAGACGCACCTACGCTCGCCCCCATGAAGTGATTTAATATCTTAATAAAAGTAGATTTCGTTAAGTAGTCCCGTTTGCGAGTGATCACAGGTCACATGGTTAATCAGCATAAATTGATATGCATATTGCCGTTTATGAGATGAATAATAAATACGGAATTAACCATGCCTGGTAATAACCTCATCAAAGTTTACATATTTGCTGTTAAGGTTTTATATGGATTTCGGGATGTGCATTTACGATAATTACTATCAGTGTTAATTAGGTCGAAATGCGGGCTGCATTTGCCCGTATTAATAAAACAATGTTCATTTAGTGATTTTATAAATCGCTCTAAAGAGTAGTGTAATTAACTTGGACCATTACAAAGCTCACAGATGAGAACACGAACAGAGTTATCTTGTCAGATAAATTTTTTTTAGAGCCTATTATTTGATTACTTTGTAAATTTATGCTGTACCTGTTCTGTATATCTAATTCATTAATATGTATTATACTTTGACCTACATTCTACTTTTAAATAAATAATGGTTAAATTAGACATTATGTGTTTTTTGGGGTACCCCAGACAGTATTTAAATACAAAATAATAAATGAAAAACTTAACCATTTCCCAGTTGAGACAATAGTCACAAAAATAATTTTATTTCATAACAATTATTGCAGCAAATAGTCCAACATGAAGTTGAACAATCCAAATATTTAAAATATTTGTCTAAATATTATATAGGAAAGTCCACCTTGCTGCAGTAATGACCAATGCTATCATTGTTAAAATTAGAGTTGTAGCAATCGATAATATAAAATAAAACTTAATATAAAACAAATGATAAGAACCATGTCAGCGTTCTAGTAATATCGAATTTAAGTTGAAAATGAGAGTTAAACACTCATGTAAAATATCGTAACATGTTGAGGAAATGTAATTAAACGAATAGCAACTACCAAAATGTGTATGACAACAACATGAAATTAAATTCAATTGTTGCAAGTATTTTAACAGATAAAGCGCCCCGGTTCAGAACTTCGTCGAAAAGGTAACCCCCTAAGAAAATAATAATAAAATACCGGCCGATGGATCTAAGAACTGACCGTTACCCTGACCTAAACTGCACTCAATAATTGGAACAGCAAAACAGTCTTGTGAAATCTTACATGGCAATAATAGGTACACAATATTTGAAAAATTCAACTACATCCTTGATAATATCTAATATAATAATTTAGAAATTTGGAAAATAAATAATTTTTTTGCTGTTATCTCTAGTCTAAAATAATCATCTCGATCTAGTAGCGTTGTGTCATTCTTATCATTAGTTCCCAGTTAGATAACAATTAAAAAGTAGGTCCGCAAGTTTCGCAATACTGCTTTATGTGCCAGAGAAAAAACAAAAGGAGGAACTCGTTCTGTATGCACACTTGAAAAAAAATGCTGAAAGGGTAAGAGCGGCTGTGTTACGATCCTAAACGATCTACATAACGACAAACATTAGCACTCAATATTTCGACCCGTAATTGTCGCCGTATTCTGAAAGACTTACACTTCCATCCCTAAAAAATTCAAGCCGTACAAAAACTTCTGCTTCAAGACTTTGAAACACGTGCTGATTATTGCGAACGTTTCGAAAGAAATATTATTACTCGATTTTTAACTCTAAAAAAACTGTACTTATAACAGGTTCTCCTGTTCTTCTCAACAACATCACAATAAATGCCACTACATTGATGACAATGAGGAAAATTTACTTTATGAACTGATTGATGCTCCATCTTTGGTTAAACTATCTCAGGTCAATTTTATTCACCGTAAACTCTTTGTATGCCTTTTCAAAAAATATTTCTGAATAAAATTTTATTGGCTTAATCAGACGTTTCTGAGTCAGAAGTATCATTATTTCTGGATGTTTAAAGGTAAATAATTTTTTAAACACCAGCCCGTGACGTGAACAAAATTTTGTTGAAGTACCTTACATTCGTCAATACTTGCAAAAGTTGAAATTTCATCAAGAGGAATGGGCGTAATTGTCTGTCGAATAATAGCAAGTTTTACCAACTTGAAAAAATTCAATTTTGATAACAGATGACTTGGATGCATTGTTTTTAAGTTATAGGCGACGAACTGAAAAAAGTGCCAACATTTTGTGGTTTTTCAACAAAATAAACATTTATCAAGGGTTTGGAGGTCTAAAACTTGGATTCTACACACTCTCTACAACATATACAAGATTAAAAAAACCTATTACTTCGTTTGTTGTAATTATAAAGTACCCCGTTATTAAACTATTATTAAATGGTGAATAAAGTTATTTTTATTCATATTTGTTAAGGTAACTGACTTCATCTAGTCCGGCTCTTCAATTGCAGCAACGTATCGTGTCGTGGATGTCTGACTGGCGCCGGACTAATTATTAGGGATATTTTATGTATTAGCTAATTTGAATAAATTTTTTTCAATTCAAATTGAATTGATTCTCCCAATAAAATGTATTTTATGGGTCTGTCAAAAGAAGTGTGTCGAGTTTTGTTAAAATAAATATCTAATTTTACTCTCTATATTCTTATCTTTCATGAAACAGCTTATTTAGCGGAGACACAAGATACCAGCACTGTTGACCCGTGGGGTGGTAATATCACGGACGTCTGAATCAAATTAGATCATTTGCTGATTGTTTCTCTGTGGAACTATAATCACCTTTTTGGACCTTTGGCTAGCTGAGAGTAAATTAGATTTGTTTACTTTGAAATTGAATAATTCCCACTATACGGTCTCGACCGACATAAATAAACTCGCCGCATCCGTAATCCAATAGAATATTATTTTAAAATTCTCGGTTTCCATTTAAATGTGAAAGCAGTAATTACTCTTGCCGTTTTTACTATGCCGTATATTCCAGTCGACAATTAGTCCACAAATATTCATCAGAAAATGTGAAAATATAAAGTCTATTAAAATATGTCAAAAGGTCTAGCCGGATAACATGCCTATTAGGGTGATCCTTATTTGGGGGTTGGAAAAATATTAACTGTGCCGCCCCCTAAATTAGTTCTAAATTTTAAAAAAGTAATTACTACAAAATTTGAGGCTATTCGGCCAACGGGAACACATGTCCCAGGAGAGGTTTTTATGATATAATAAAGAAAAAATTCAAAAGCTTGATTTTTTGGTGATTTTCTTTTCGAAACCTTGATATAAGACATCATAGTACGACAGAATGACAGAAAACGAAGAAAATAGGTAGTATCAAATTTTTATCTCACTTCCGGTTTGGTAGGAAAATAATAGTTAAAAATTCCATTATTAACAATCCATTAAACTTACGAAATTACAACCAGAATGGTATGAATTCCTCTTAAACTGCAATTATACAGGATGTAACGCAACTCATCCGAAAATTTTTTACCATACATGCACCTTTAGTAATAAAAGTCCAACACAGAGCAACACAGAATTAATGAAAATTTGTCGATGTCTTGGTCACTGATGAAGCTATTTTTACGCGTAATGTTATAACCAATCTACATAATATGCACGTTTGGACCATTGAGAATCCTCATCCAGTAGTTCGGAATCACTTTGAACATCGATGAACGCCTAATTGGTCCGTTCATATTGCCAAATCAGATGGATGGTCAGCAATATCTGCAGTTTCTCCGTAATTATTTTCCTGGTCTTCTTGAAGATGTGCCCTTGGAGGTCCGAAGTCGGATGTAGTTTTTACATGATGGTGCGCCCCCAAATTACCGTTTACTAGTCCGAGGTTACTTGACCCAATTAAACGGAATACGTTGGATTGGACGGGGTGGATCTGTAGCTTGGCCTCCGCGGTCCCCAGATCTAAATCCTCTTGACTTCCTTTTGTGGGGATATTTAAAAAATGAAGCCTACCAAACCGAAGTTGACAATATCGATCTATTACGTGAACGTATCACAACAGCTGTCCATAATCTGCGTCTTCGGGAACAGTAGGAAGGGAGAACACTTCAGCTAGTGTGACAAAATTGGATTCGACGGGTTCAGGTGTGCTTTAATGTCAATGGACAGAACTTTCAACAGTTTTCCCTAAAAAACGTAAATTATAATATATTTGCTATCTACAGGACGCCAACATCTAACACATTAAACTTCATAAATGAAGTAAACAGTTATTTAAATATTAATAGTACAGCCGACATTAATATCATGGTAGGGGATATCAATATTAATATAAAAAACCCTAACGTAACAGTAAACTCATATTTAAACACATTAAGCTCTCAAGGTTATATATCTTATATAAACTCAAACACCAGAGTGACGAAAAACTGTGAAAGTTGCTTAGATCACATATTTATAAAAAAAAGAACTGACCATGTAGTTGCACAAAAATTCACCTCAATTATCTACGAAACTGCCATTACCGATCACTATAGTGTGATACTTAATATAAGTGAACATAATACAAAGACCAACAACCAAAAACCGGAAGATTTTGTACAAATTGCCAATATTGATTATATTAAATTAAATAACATCCTACAAGAGGAAACGTGGCATAATATATATGCGGAAGAAAATATAGATGTAGCTTATAATAACTTCATTAAACAGTTAAAATATCACATAAATAAATGTACTCGATATAAAAATATTAAAATACACAAGAAAGTTAAACCATGGATCACAAATGCACTAATAATATCAATTAAAAACAGGGACAAAATGAAAAAACAATGTTTGAGAGACAAAAATAATGAACAGTTATGGAACCAATACAAAAACTACAGAAACACGTTAACTAAATTATTACAAAAGTCTAGAAAAGACTATTACATAAAAAAACTAAATGAAGCAAACAAAAACACAAAGAAAGTCTGGCAAATAATAAAAAATTCAGTGACAGAAAATAATAGCAATAGTAATTACCAAATATATGATCAAAATAATAAAGTTGAAACAAGTGCAAAATTAGTATCTGAAATTTTTATTAAATACTTTTCTAATGTTGGTGAAAATTTAGCTAACAAAATAAAATCAAGTTCAACGTCAGAAACAACAAATATATCATCAAAAATCGCAAATATTGAAAACTCTATATTTCTAAAACCGGTCACTACAAATGAAATAGCAACCATAATTGATCATTTGAAATTAAACTCATCTCCCGGAATAGATCAAATAACCACAAAAACACTTAAAAATATTAAATCTAATATTCTTAATATCCTAGTACATCTGATTAACTTCTCATTCCAAAATGGACAATTTCCAGATCCACTAAAACAAGCTATTATTACACCTATATTTAAAGGTGGCGATAAACTTGTTACGAACAACTATAGACCAATATCGGTAATTAGTAACATAGCCAAAATATTTGAAAAATGCATAGTCTCTCGACTTCATAGCCACTCACTGTCTCACAACATAATATCGCCAAAGCAATTCGGATTTACACAAAACTGCTCCACGGAAAACGCCTTATTTCACTTTACAAACAAAATACATGAGCATCTTAACAAAAATGAAAAAACTATTGCCATATTTTTAGATCTAGCTAAAGCTTTCGATAGTATATCACACGAACTATTGCTGGAAAAAATGGAGAAATACGGAATTAGAGGAATAGCATTAGATTGGTTAAAAAGCTATTTATCAAATAGAAAAGCCTTAGTAAAAATTAATAAAACATTAAGTAGTCCAGAAAATGTGACATATGGTGTTCCACAAGGAACAGTTTTAGGTCCGCAATTATTCCTTTTTTACATAAATGACATGCTGAAATTAAATATAAGTGGAGATATCATCGCATATGCTGATGATACCGCTCTAACATTCCACGGTACAGACTGGTCTGAGGTCACCAAGAAAAGCGAAAAGGGACTGTATAAAATTAAATGCTGGATGGACAATAACTTGTTAAGTCTCAATCATGCAAAAACAAAGTTCATTACTTTCAGCAATAGTTCAAGACTACAACCAAAAATTGACAATTTAAAATTCCACGAAAAATGTGACTTAATAAACTGCACGTGCGGGAATGTAATTGGGAACACTACAAACATTAAATATCTGGGTCTTATAATAAATGAGACAATGAGATGGAATGAACATACCGAATATCTTAATACAAGACTAAGAAAACTTGTCCATGTATTCTATAAGCTTCGCAACATTCTTCCAATTAATATTTTAAAAATGACATATAAATCGCTGGTAGAATCAATACTTACCTACGGCATTATAATATGGGGTGGGACATATAACAGCCAATTGAAAAATATAAAAATAACACAAAAATGGATACTTAAAGTAATGCTGTGGAAAAATCGAAGATATTCTACAGAACAACTTTTTCTAGACAGTAATGTCTTCAATTTAAATGGATTATATATCCTTAATGTAGCAAAATTTATCTACAGAAATAGGGAACTAAGAGTACCAACAAATCACATACACAATACAAGGCAAAATGAACGCAATGCGCTTTTTACACCTAGACCAAATTCTAATTTGTACAAAAAATCTCTTGGCGTCACTGGTCCAAAGATATATAATATTATTCCCGAATACATAAAAGCAATAAATAATTACAAACTATTCTGTAAAAAGCTGTCAATATTTATCATGCATAATTTACATTTATTTGAACAAATATTCTCATAACTTTTAATTCAATTATTGCACTTAATCTCCATAATTTTATAATAATTATTAATAATTCATTATTAGTCTTTTATTTGTTAGTTTTAGTTTTTAGTTGTTAGTTAGTAACGAATACGATATGTACATTGATATTATTAATAATAATATCTTAGTGAAATATTAAGACACAAAACGATTTCCTTGTGAAATCAGGTGCGTTTATACAATAAAGAATAACTGTAATAATAATATTGTAAAATTGGATTAAAAATAAAGTTATTATTATTATTATTATTATTATTTTATAGAAATAATACGTTATTTAACATTTCCATTAATTTGTAATTTTAACAATTTGTATTTTTTTTTGTGTTGGCCTTTTATTATTTTTTTTTTAAGAAATCGACTTCTTATTTAAAGGTGCATGTATGGTTAAAATTTATCGGGTAAGTTGCGTTACACCCTGTATATATAACGTGATACTATCCAAATGGGCCGCTCCCTAAGTTAGTTCTAACTTTAAAAAAATCTTGGAAAATTTGAGGCTATCAGGTTAATGGGAACACATGCTCCAGAGAGGTTTTTCTGACATAATTGAAAAAATTCGGAAACTTGATTTTTGGTGATTTTTTTTTTCTTAATACTGATATAAGGATTCAGAGTTCGATAGGAATACAGTACGTTAAAAAAGGAAAAGAGGAGCTCATGCGATTTTTTTCTTTCACTCATAAATTGAAAAAAAATAATTGAGTTGAAAGAATTGATTAAAATCGTAACTTGCATTAACATTTCACCCATACGTCTAAACTGTCTGAAGAAGTTTGAAATTTTTCTTCGGGAGTGGTCGGTATTTTTCGAAAGAGACAACAAGTTCAACCGTTGAATTTGAATGCAGCCCAAACACCTAACCTCAAATTATACTTGGCTCCCAAACTGTCGATGTTTAATACCATAACTTATATACTTAGACGACGAGATGGTTTAAGAAGCTATGAGGATAATATATAATAACCTGCAGACTTACCGTGCATATAAAAAAGGCAATACTTTACCATTTCGTTAAAATGCCGTTAAACTAGTCGCAAAAGTAATGCAGAAATGCACTAGAAATATTTAGATCAGCAACTTAGTCATTTTTAACAGGGCGTTACGGTCTAGTATTATTAGTACATTCTAAATACAGACGAATTTTAAGTGCGGCTCTGTACTATTTTGTCAGCAAATCGAGTTGCTTACCTTTATAGGTTTTTATATGTAGGCTTGTTTGGTGACACCATACCTACTGGTTCAACTGCGTTAATAATCAGTTCGTTAAGTTTTTATTTCATTTTTTATCTGCAAGGAAGTTCTGAATTGTACTATATAACTTTTTCAAGCTATCTATTTCTTACATGAGTGGTGGTTGCATATAACTTGTTCTCTCTTAGATATGGTAGGGGAATTAGTTATGTTTGTTATGTTATGACAGATGCAGAAATGTGTATTACGAAATAGCTACTGTAAATGAATGCTAGAGTTTTGTTTCTCTGTTCAAAGGGAGTCCAGGTTGTTTTTATTGTTAATATTTTCTCGCCGAACCTGCACCACGTGATTGTGCAATTGCCGCCACAGTTCACGTGATGGTTGCATGATCGGCCCCGGAGTATGTTCTGAAGGGGATATTTGTATGTATTATAATTTAAATAAAGTAGGTTTTCTCTCTCTCTCTCTCTCTCTCTGTCTCCTTCGAGTTTTGAATCGGATTACTTCTTTATAGGATCAATTTACGATATATTAAATGTTGTCATATTTTTTTGGATATTTCTTTGTATAAATTCCGTACAAGTTGATTTCAGATTGAATTTGTAAGTGAAAAATTATGACTAATTGCAGATTACATAAAGATAATTGGAAAATATTTTGAAATGCAAATGACTTCAATAATCCATAACGGAATAGTAAATTATTATTTTCCCTACCAAATCGAAAGTGAGAAATACTGAGAAAAAAAACAAAAGGCCTTATCTCACTAAATTCTTTTTATTTTTGTTAAGACGACTGGTTTCGTGAACTACAATTTTCTTCACATCATCAGGCAACAAGACTGTATCAATGACTAGATATTTTTTATAAATAACAATAAATTAGGAGTAAAAATAAGAATTATATAATTATAAATAAAAGGGTTAGTAATATTATCGAAGTGTACAAAAAGTGTTTTTATAAAGAATAACAAATAAAAACTATTTAAATTAAGTAAAAATGTTTTAAGAGTAAGGTATATTGAAATAAAACGAATAAAAAGACGGGATATGAAAAATTATAGTAAGTGATTTCTATAAAATTTAAGCAAAGCATTGTCATTGG
The DNA here is from genome assembly GCA_963675555.1 of Leptura quadrifasciata. Lineage (NCBI taxonomy): Eukaryota > Metazoa > Arthropoda > Insecta > Coleoptera > Cerambycidae > Leptura > Leptura quadrifasciata. The sequence continues at coordinate 174,483,109 of OY776673.1, forward strand.
ATACAATATTGTTTCATCAAAGAACATGTCAAATAAAATAAAATGCAAATACTTTGATTAAATTTTATTGAACTGTAAGTATTTTATTCTTTATAAAAACACGTTTTATACACTTATATAATATTACTATCCCTTTTATTTATAATTTTATAATTCTTATTAATTTATTGTTATTTATAAAAAATATCTTGTCATTGTTACAGTCTTCTGGCCTGATGATGTGAAGAAAATTGTAGTTCACGAAACCGGTTGCCTTAACAAAAATAAAAAGAATTTAGTTTGATGTGACCTTTTGTTTTTTACTCTCAGTAAGTACATATTGGTTTCATTTATATATTTTTTTTTCAAAATTTTTATTCAATAATTAAATTAGTTGACACATGCTAGGTTCTGGGATGTCATGGGTGGATTTTAACAGATGTTTACGAATCTGATCGTAAAATTTGCCTAGCATGTCAGGATTTTGATAAAATCGCAGTTAAATATATAAATGACATTTTCTTACATTATTGCATTAATTGTATCTTTTAATTATGACGTACGCAGTAAGTACAAAAGAGTTCTAAGAAATAAATGAAAATTGCTTACAAAGGTGAAAATTTTCATCTTTCCGAAATTTCCTTCCTCGCTCAGTAAATCACGTGAAACAGCATATGAGAGATTTCTATTCTCTTTCAAGAAAAGCGAGTAGTCGGTTAACCATAGTGAAAAGTGTTCCTAAGTCAAATTGGACTTATAACTTCGTAGTGCTACCATTGAACTAATCACAGAAAGAAATGTGATTTTTGGTTTTTATTTACTTTCACTCCTCATGTTGCAATTCTAAAAAGTCAAGGCCCATCAGTCTTAAGACTGCACGTTAAGGATTTTTTTAGGACTTTTTGATAATTGCTAATCCCAACTAGTCGCAAGAAGAAATTAATTTAAATGTTTCGACCCGCCCCAGCTTAGTACGTGTTTGTACATATCGTTTCTATATATCCTCTACAGTTTTAACACCACATCAATTACTTTGAATGTCAATAGATATGTTCCTTCCACTTAGTACTGTAGAATTGTGTTCGTTGGGCAACCCCCTAAAGACACAGCGAGATTTTGTTACACTCAAGTTTTCTCAAAAATTGAGCTGTCGAGTCTTCAAAATTGGTTTCGTGGTTATCGAGATTAGTGCGTTCGAGCAAGCAGAGAGACAGACGGACAGACAGTTCATATAGTAAATCCATGTAAATAACATTGTTGCTCAGTAAGAATGTATTGGATTATAATAATTAGATCAAGCGCATTAACCACTTATTTATGCCACCGTGTAATTTTGACTGGCGCATCCGGCAAAATCTACACAAATTTATTAAATACTTTAAATACTATAACTCTTGACTGTGGTAGTATGGGAAATTGGGGTATTAAACATTTCCCCGTCATGAGTTTTACTCTAAATTGAAATAGCGCGATGTCGTATTTCAAGTATGCACTTATTTAGGCCACTGTGTAATTTTGACTGGCGCATCCGGCAAAACCTAGAGTCTATTCGGAGTTCGTCGTGTGACTGGTGATTTCAATGACGGTTTTGTTTTACGCGCAAGCGGTACGTCTTAGAGAAAAACGTTATTAGATTTTTGTATTCATCTCTGAATCTTCTATATTCTTCGGGAGTTAAATTTGTATACTTCCGGTTTTCGATTTTCACCGCCTAAGATATGGCTGCGCACGTGACTTGATTTTACCCCAATACTATTATGCTCGACCTAAAGTAGTGCAGTTTCAGGATTATATTGCGATCGGACGTAATTGCTATTTTCGACTGCGGAAGATCCTCTCAATTATTATTTATTATCTCATTTGTTATCACAAATAAAAATTGGTGTATGCTATATATTCCGTGGTACTTTGGTATCAAGTTTGAATATTGTATTTTGGCGATGTCCAAAGACTGTTTACTTTTTCATCGATTTGGTTGACGGTTCAGCATTTAGAAAATTTACAAAGTCTGAGTAATACCAACACACGTTTGTTCCCCTTGAATTATAATAAATTGACTTGTCCCATTAATAATGCTAGAGTACAAGTGAATATCATAGCAATATATATCATAAAGTAGCGGATTAAAAATAGAGCACTGCAGAACTCCTTTGTTCATAATTAGGTAGTTTGACACAGTTGTTTAAGATCACTTTTTGTCTTCTTAAATAACTCGTTAGACATTTTTAGTGCATCCAAGTAAAAGCCTATGTAATGCAATTTGACAGAGCGATTCATGGATAGTTGTGTCACACGCTTTACTAAAAATCAAGTAATACTAACACAGTCACTTCATTTTTATCATAACTCTTATAATATTGCTACTGATTTTAGTTAAGATAGTGATAGTAGATTTATTGTGATGAAATCCAGACTGACATTCATGTAAAATATTGTTGGCCTATAGATGAGTTAATATTTACCTATTTATAATTTTCTCTAGAATGGTAGAATGCCTATCGGACGGAGGTTAGAGAAAGTCTCTGGCTTAGTACTTTTCAGGAGAGATTGAACATAAGCTCTTTTTTCATTTATCAGGAAATATTTTTTGTTCAATGCATAAATTAGATAGGCGTATTAATTGAGGTAATAAGTTAGGTAGGCAATGACATCATTTTTATATTTATTTTATCTCAACTAGAGGCGTGTGATTTATTGCCATTAAGTGAATTTATTATGTCTTCTGCCGAGACCTATTGAAAGCTATAATAGTAAAGTTTTATACTTTTTACAAATTTATATTTTAAGCTCATATTTCTATTAATTTTATATTTTTAAAATTAAAATATGAATAACGTTTAAAAGTATATTAAAATTAGGCATAAATAGTATAGTCACCGAAATAATTTCAATAGTTCTTCGCTACTAAATGACAAAGGAATCTCCTTTTTAACAATTTCTTTCAACATTTCTACTGCTAAAAAAACAGCATACAAAATGGAATACAAATTTCCGTGAAATCTATATCGAGGAAGTTATTTCGATTAAGGTATGAACATTGAAAAAAACCTAATGGATCTTATATTCTGAAACCTTTACGTAGAGTGAATTTCATGTAAAGTCAATAACTGGAGTCAAACCCCGCTACACCTTTTCCGCTGAAATAATATTGTCACCATTAAGGCGCGTTATTATTTCCTTTAAAATGTGAGTAGACATTTTGAATATTTCAATTTTACTCTAACAGCGATGAATATAATATCTTTATTTACAAAAAATATCTTATAATAGTCCAGTCTGCAGGGGATTTTTTATCATAGAATCTTGCAAGAGATCCTCAATTGATAATTTTTTTTGGGAAATGTTAAGATAAGTCTTATTATAGTACATACTACGTATTGTTAACAAATTAACTCAGACAACGTTAAAAATTACCAATTAAATTCATCTTTCAGCTCACCATGTCAAAATAGAAAAAAAGTATTCTTATCACTTAAATTAGTAGAAAACTATATTTTCCAAAAGCATTTTCCTGAAAAAATTCCCTACACTTCGATAATTCCTAAATATGCCCAAAACCATTTATAACATTTAGTATGCCAATCTTAGTACTCTAAGCTTACGAAATAATAACATTAAAATTTCAGCCCCCATATACTATCAAATAACTCCAAAAACACTAATCACACCCGCGGTATAACATTCGAATTCGTTTTAGTAAATTTTTCACAAAAAAATTCTTCGTTTAGTTTAAATATCTATTCGGTTTCGCGTCTTAAATAATAAATTACTCTATAGTACACGGAAATTAGCAAAAATAGAAGAAAACAATTATAATAAGCTGAATCGACAGTTGATAGGGGTAGAAATACAGTTTCAAAAAGATCCCATCCCTAACTGGTGAGCTTCATCCCTTTTTCACCCTTATAATGAATGACACCGTGCTGGTTTTTCAATAATATTTTGGAAATTAGATATTCTATGACAAAAATAGATGTATTGAAAAATATTCAGAATTAAATTTTCTATAAAACATGTCTTATAGGTCGTTTGCAGATTATTAAGGGTGTTTACTTTAATCGAATTTACGTTAATGTGGTTTTCCTTTGAGGCCTAATCCACTAAAGGCTTTACTCTTGCTCAAATTCAATTTCGTCGGTCCGTTCCGCATTAAAGTATGCTTGTCCGTGACAGTTCATACACATAGCCGAACATTTTAAACCAACCTTTAAACATCCGCATTGCTTTCCGCAGCCCTTTTTGCAGGCATACGAAATTAGCTCTAAATTTGATAAGGGAGCTGCTGCTTCAGTAGTCAAAACAGGTATTAAAATATCACCTGATTTCTTCCATCCCCATTCTTCTGGCTCTAAAACATTTCCATGCCAAGCCCGAATTTGGAGGTAAACTCGCAATGAATGTTGTTGCAAAGCTGCGAACGTTGGGGTAGGTAGCCTTACCAAAGTAACCATTTGATTAGAATTGCCAACCGAGGTGTTAAACAGAACATACCTCTGATGATTTATTGACGTTTCATTTTTTTGTCCTTTATATAGTGCAAGAGCAAATATTTCCCCAGCCTCAGTAATATCCTGTTTTGTAGCATTTGGTTTGTTAAAGGTTTTAACAACTTCTTGTAGATTTGTTTTCGAGTTTAATAAATTTTAGTTTGGAGTTTGTCTTTTCCAGAAAAAGCAGACGTTGTGTCACTACCACTAAATGCATGAGCAAAAAGAACTGTTATTCTTGAATTCTTAAGGACGTTTGACAACTGTAAATCTTTAGATATAATAACGTAAAAAGTAATAGAAATATCGATACATAACAGAACCTTTCTTGTAGAAAATTTTGTGACAAACCTTTTTCTATACTTATGTTTTTTCCCTAAGATAATTAAAGCGTTTAAAATATGTTGTAAAAAAACCAGTGCGGTGTCTTTAAAAGGGGTGGGATAGAGATGAAGCTTACCCCACAGGGGTGGGAACTTTTTTGATGTATATTCTTACACACACAAGTTAACTATTATAGACATTTCAGCTTATTATAATTTTTTTCTTCTATTCCACATAAATTTGCCTAATTTCCCTGTACTACTATTTACCCCGATTAATATTTACTTTTGTTCCTTCAACATATGCGTATATGAACAAATTTCTTTCATGTCAACTCTACAGCCCGCAGCACAGTTCAAACATGTCATCAAAACTTACTTCCATTCGTTCATCTCGAACCAAACAACAGCACTTAATATGACCGCAGCCGAGGATAAGTATACGCCTGCAGAAGCATGTTATGAGGGCGAGCCGAAAAGTAGTAAACCATATTCGGACGAATTTAGTAAATAATTTCAAGAGTAAAATCGACTTGAGCTTCATTCAAATACTAAAAGATTTTTAATTTTAAGGCCGAAACGATGACATAACTTTCAATTCTGAATTCAATCAATTTTACTATTATGATGCAATATTGCGCAATTCTTGCCCGCACGGAATTGGTGGGGACAATAAGCAAATTTTGTTCCCAACCTCGTCGACGTCAGACCATTAATTCGCGACATATCGCGAATCCAAGGTGTAAAAAAAATGTATTCATTTTTTATCATGACTCTATTTTTCTTTAATAGAAAGGTATCGGCAGATATTTTATTGGGCCGGAGGTTGGGGGAGGTGGGCTAATTAGGTGGAGAGGGAGAGGGAGAGGGAGAGGGAGAGGGGGGAAAAGAAAATACTTCACATGCTGATAACTCCCCGTGTAATTCACCTATCGCGATCAGACCGACGTACATTTTTTTATTTGCTGCAAGATAACGCTCGCCTAAAATTATTTTTTTCAGTTTCAGTTGATAACGTGAAAGATTTGAGAAGAAAATTGCCAGCGCATGTGAATTTCAGAATTTTTTCGTTGCAGGAAACCATAGTTTGTAATTCAAACGTTAATGTGATAAAAGGCCAGTTGGTAGCGAGATGCCCTGGTTTTGATGGCAGTATTTCACAAGGGTGCAACATTTTAGCAATAATTATTTTGTTTCAACCGTTTCAGTAAATAATGAAAATTGTAGACTATAACAGTTGCATTGGCTCTAAGCTTCATTGAAATTTATTCACCATTGTCTTCAGAAAAACTTTTAATTTTTCAGAATAGTAGTAAACAGAATTAATTCTAGTCTATACAGGGTGTCTCACCGGGAACTGAATCGACCGATATAGAGAAAAGTACTCATCAGAAAATTTTGAAAATTTAGATAATTACTAATGTCTGTGTGGCCAATCCAACTAAAATAATTACAAGCAGCTCGCACTTCCGCTTATACCGGAAGTCGATACCAACTTGCTTATTTCAAATGGAACATCCTATATATTTTAGGGTTTTCGAAAAGAGCATAAAATTGTAAGTCGAAAATATATATATAGCATATCCTATACTAAACCTAGCCGTTTCAGAGATATTTGACATTTTATAGAAAATTTGACAGGTGCAACGGTTTGCAAGAACCGTTGTAACTTATGTGCTGCAAGTTCTAGATATTACTTTATCACATTCTCCATAAATAATAAACAAATTTAAAAAGTCTTCGTGGGTGTAATTTAAACGTGCTGGCATTTTTTAACATAAGATAATAACTGATTGTTTCTAATCATGGCTATTTTGATGAAATGATTACAATTCATGAATTTCTAATAAAATCGCAAATATTTCAAAAAGTTGTAACTTTAACCCCCACAATGCTAATATCAGAAAAAAGGGAATTCAATTTTACACAACTTGACGTAAAAAAATACAGGGTGTTCCATTTGACCTAAACAAGTTTTCGCGGTTTGAAGTTGACAAAATGTAACGCGAAAAACGGAACACTTGGTATGATATTATTGAATTTATTTCAGTTGTAGAACGTAATTCTCCTTGTGTTCTCTTTACGTGACAAGAAGCAAATGAGGATCTTTTACACGAAGAAAGTTATAACGGTTCTTGCAAACTGTTGCACCTGTCAAATTTTCCATAAAATGTCAAATATCTCTGAAACGGCTAGGTTTAGGTATAGGATATGATATATATTTTCGACTTAGAATTTTATGCTCTTTTCGAAAACCATAAAATATATAGGGTGTTCCATTTGAAATAAGCAAGTTGGTATCGACTTCCGGTATAAGCGGATGTGCCAGCTGCTTGTAATTGTTTTAGTTCGATTGGCCACACCGACATTAGTAATTATCTAAATTTTCAAAATTGTCTGATGCGTCCTTTTCTCTATATCGATCGATTCAGTTCCCGGTGAGACACCCTGTATATGTTTGTTGTACAACTCATAACGATCATGTTCCATTTTTGTTTGATCCCATAGGACTTATAAATATCAAGATATTTGAAAAGAACCAATGGAAAATATGCTCTAAACAATTAATTGTTTAAATAAACAATACGCCGACTTCATCGAAACTGAAAAACTGATGACATATCTATACTTTGAAACAAAAAGGTGTCATGACCAGATAATTAAAATTTTGAAATTTCCAACTCCCAATTTAACTGTACTATATCATTATAGTAGTTGTATTCAGGTATTCTTATAGTTTATTCTCAATATAAGAAAAATGTCGACAAAAAATATTAAATATTTCATAGAGTCTGTATCTCTTGCATATTGTTTATTTAAAAATATTTTTAACCGTCTTCAAGATCGCGTTTAATTTTTTACTCAAGGTAAATAAAGAAGAGACAAGACAAGTGTTAACTGATATAAATTAGAAGGGCGGTGAAGCTACTCTACAAAACAGTAATTTCCTTACCTTTATCTCCTTCATTCGAATAGTATAAATTATTGGATTAGCTAACATCTTCATAATAACTAACATATTATCTGTAAGTCGAAGTGTAATAACTTCATATTTATAAACTTCATTAAGCGTATCTAATGTTTCCCCATGAATAGGACAATCATTTTTACACATCAAAATGAAAAACAAAAGGGCCGGCATCCATCCTATAAAACAGGATCCCAATATTAGCAGTGTTGTATTAATCGCTTTAATGTTCCCTTGTAATCTCACTTGATCTCTGTTTACTCTTTGACTGTTGGAACATCCATTAACCTGTCTTCCCTTGTTTCGTGTACTTCCCATTCTAGACAGATTTTTCCATGTGTTTTGTTGATTCCTCACTGTTATCAGTATATGAGTGTAACTGAATACCATAACAACTATGGGGCAGAAGAAGAGAGTACCATAACTCATTCTGGATAAAAATGTTGTAAATATTTGATTGCTTCTAATGCTTTCTAAAAGATTTCCTCTGCTCTCTATTGTACATAGGATTAATAACAAAATTATAGGACAAATCCATAAAAAAGCTATAACTATTGACACTTTTCTTTTTGTAACAATGGAATTGTAGTGTAAAGGCTTCATTATACCTATATAGTGATTCAAACTTAGTGCTAGTAAATGAAGTACTGTTATTACTATTCCACTAAGTCGAATTAGTTCTATTATACAAGGGAAGACGCCCATATATCCTAAAACGCCAATTTCTTCTAGAAACAGTATCAGACCGGTCATACTGGAACTTACTGCATCCGCTATAGCTAGACTGAGGCTTATTTTTAAGTTTGGTGTCATGGGACTCCTGATCCAGTACACGCTGATAATGACAACACAGTTCACGCACATCGCCAGCAAGCAGCATATCAATAGGAGCGATATGCACAGGTGTACCACAGTTTCGTCGAAAGTATTGTCGGTATAGTTCTCAAAACATGCTGTGGAGGTACAATTGAATTCTGATATGTTTTCCGTTATATGTGAAACGTTCCCCTCCATATTGTTGTGTTCTGAAACAAAACAGAGGATCAGTATGTCGTAACGGTAATGGTAATGGACATCACAATTTTTTTTTTAAAAAGTGCTGCTATATAGTTTGGCAATTAATCCAGGTCAGATAGCATAGAAGTATGCATTTTTTCAAAAAATTCCTCAGTACATTTTGTTAACGTGATAAATTAGGAGAAAAAAAAATAGTGGGAATTAGATGCATGTTTTGGAAAGCAAATTTTATTTGAGACCTGTTGAAAAAAGAGCATAAAAGTGTCGAAAACAGGTTTCACGTTTTCGATGCGAAAGATTTTTTTTATACAAAAAATACTACGAAATAGCTCGTAAAAAGACAAAAAAATGAGTTTTTGACAATTAAAATCGGTCAATAACTTCTTGCACAAAAAATTAAAAACCGCTAAATATGCCCATTTTTGACATTTAATTACAGGGACTGCAATTATTGCAGGAAGTTGTTTCGGAGCTTAAATTAACCTTTTTTACACTTTCGCTATTTCCGCTAAAAGCTTGCACATTTGATTTATGCTAAGCCCAGTCAGGCTATTTATTTTTCGATTGCAACAGACACTGGACTGCTAGATGGCGCCCGCTGACTATTTTACATGTCGCTATCCCAAAGATACCGAAATGTGCTAAATAGTCAAGTGATCCTCGTGTCGGTCGTCACATGCCTACCTTGCACTGACTAGAGCCAACAGCTCGAAACTGCAGTCTGCAAGTGGTGTGTGATGACTGGCACGAGAGCTTCTTTAAGTAGGATCAGTCTTTCGGCTGGTGTTTGTTGCAATCGAAGCATTAGCGGTTTGATGGTAATATGCAATTATTACACTTAACGCGCCAGGCTTGTAACTTGTAATTCAGCGCTCGGCGGGGCACATAGCCCGGAGAGTAGCTGTTGGCTGCAGTCTGGTTACGTTCCTTATAGTAAAAGAAGGATTTTATAGAGGAGTTTGCTACTAAAAATATTATGTTTTAAACGTAAATTAAATAAATAGGTAAATTAGTAGGTAAAAAGATGTTTGTGCATAAAGGACTAGGCACAGATATAAAAAAACCGGAGATATCTTTAGAATTGTTCTATATATGTTTATATTTATTCAATTTCCTTGTAATAAAGCGACTGGACATTATGTATGAATTTTCAATAATTCTTAATATTATTGTCATTAACTGTCATAGTAGATTTAGACTTTTTATTTTCAGTTAAGAAAATGCTACTATTAGCGATGATATCGTGGTCGCGTAGAATGCAACTATTAGTCTGATATACCTTAGTTCTAAGCATATTAAAATTTCTGCATATCGATGCCTAGAAACCCCCTTTATCTGCACCTAATCCCTTACATAACAGAAATCTTTTAATAAAACTCAGTGATACACCTAAATCTGATATAGATTTGTTTGTGGACCACTGATATGCTTTCTACAGTGTGTCTCATTTTGCTCGGAACCACTCCTATAAAAAGTTTATTTATTATCCGATTCAGATAATTAAAAAAAAAATATAAGTAATAAAGTTTTCCATATGGTGCAAACTTTTTGGCGGACACTATAGAAGCCGAGTATATACTATTCTACCAATTTAGAAGAAAATAAAGAAATCCGTTCGGCATTTATATTCAGGACTTTATATTTTTGGATTAATACAACCTAATTTGATGCTATGCACCTTGACGTCGATGTTCTGTATAGCAGTACAAATCGATCTTAAACGTACTTTTAGATGTTGTTAACATTTAACTGGCATTTGCTTGCGGATTAACTTAAATCCTAGATTAAGTACAATTACTGCCATGGTATCTGTTAAAGTTACGTAGTTGTAATTACCGTTCGAAACTTTCTGGTGACGATCGTATTTTGCTTCACGTCGGGTATTTAATATTAAATGACATTATTTAGTTGGTTAATTTCCATATATTTGAGCTTTGCGCTCATTATTAGCCATTCACAGCTATCGACACCAATAGCTTTAATAAACTTATTGCGATACATATGCAGGACGTCTGTGGGCGTCTATTGATTAATGGTTGTATTTATTCACCAGGATTTGCAAATGTCAAATTATATTGTGTGGTTACAGAAAGTTTAAAGTTGCTTTGTATAAATTTTTGTATTCTTCTTTTGTAGCGAGCTTTATGGCACTTTTTTATGTACAAAAATAGATGATATTATGTGAAGAGGATTAAGGTTGTTTGACGGAAGTTATTGTGAAGTTTACTCTTTAGCTCATCATTGGTGAATATAAATATATACAAAGGCCATATATTTTATATTTCTAATATTTAAGCCAGCCTATCCTTTTCATACAAAAGTTTGTCAAACTTTTCTTTTATGTATTTGAGTATTCATAAATACAAACGTTCATGTAAAAAATTGGATTAGATATTTTATTTAAGCTGTCATTCTACATATTGTCAACTACTAATGTAACTGTTGGTATGAGCTTCCTAAATAAGGTCCTTTTTAGGTAATGAAGAGCTTACGATATTACGGGCACTTTTAATAACTTATTAGGAATATGTATGTATATACAGGGTGTTTTACAAAACATTCCCCAGGCAGTTTTCGTGGTAACGAAAAGAGATATTCAAATTCTGCTCTGTGATTATTGAATAAACTGTAATGTATTGGACATTCTTTTGTATTTGCTTTAGGCAGTAACTCTGGTCGTACCTAGACCCTGAGGTCCCTCCGAGCTAGCCGCACCCTCTACTTTGTAGCACATGTGCGGTAGTGTTTAGTATTTTTCCCCTTTTTGATGCCTACCCCAAGTCAATGCCCCTCAGGCAGACATCGCCTAACACCTTCTCCACTACCAAGTGTTGGTGGCAACCTTCGAGAATTTGATATGAGGTGCATAAATTTGTGTTCGAGGACTTTTAATTTCCTCATTGTCATGACTGGTATGCTGCAGCACACCGGCGCCGCGTATGTGATGGACGGCCTGACCACCGTTATGTACATTTTGTCTGTTAAATCTGCTACCCCTGACCATTAGCAGATACAAACACCTGGGTAGGGAGTAGACTGTCCGTACTATCTCATTAATGTGCGTGTCAAACGTCAGTCGTTGGTCCAGTCTGACCCCTAAGTACTTCACGCAATTTAGAGAATGCTGTACGACAAATTACCTAATAATTAATCAAAAAATAAGATAGTGTATCTAGAATTATGTACAAAACATCATTAAATATATATTTAAACGATCCACTGAATAAATATTAAACAATTCAATCTAATTTCTAGACAATCATAGAGATGGTACGAAGCTACAAAGTCTCTCCGAATGCATTTATTTTTTAAATCTATGGTTGTCAGGAAATGTTTTTCAGATATACATCATTGTATATATGTACCTATTGTCTATATTTAATCATTTCTATCATATAGCAGATATGGTCGCCTATAATCGTAAATATAGTTTTTCTATATCACGTAGCATTTTTCTGAGAAGCTTTGTGGCTAGTTCGAAAGCAGCAAATGTTAAAACAGAAAAACATTGCATCACGACAGGGATATTTTAGTTTAATTATAGTCGTATTTAGTGAATAGATAGGAAAATTATGAACGTGCTTTGGTTAGCCAGAATCTGCTTATATGTTCTGTCCAACGTTACTGTCAGGCATTTTGTTATATCTGACCACTAAAAGAGAACAGATACATGCGTCCACTTGGTAGCACTGGATAATTACTTAGATATTGATTTGCATCAAATTCGCACTTTCAGAGATATGTCTTATAGTGCATATTCTTCAAGAAATTGATTGATCATATTGTAGCATTATATGCTAGAAGTGGGGTGACATGAACTAAAATTTTTCAGCAGAACTTTTCAGAGAATCTTAAAACGTTTAGAAAAATATAATTTTTTTGTTTGTTTTTGTTTGATAAGAATTGATTTAACTGGAATTGAGAGGGTGCGCCACTTTTTCATTGTTTTTGAGAGTTCAACAAAAATGTTTAATTTCCTTGTGATCTTATTTTTGTTGCCGAAAAATGAAAGATGCCCAAAGTACCCAAAAAATACATATTTAAACAAATGCTATCATTAATTTCCTTACCGAAATTTCTGTAGGATTTTCATAGCTCACATACAATGTATACATGTTTTGTTGTTAATTTTTTTATAAAATAATTACTTGCAAAAAGTAATATTTGTTTTATAAAAACACGCCGGAATTGATTTTTCTTGTGGAAATCTTGATTCATCGACTTAAGTACACACTTTGTTTTTTAAGTATCATACATTCAGAACCTTGTAGTATTTTAAAATACTACTGTGAAATTTGTGAGGCCATGAATATGCAGCCAGGTGTACACTCAAGTGTACCTAATGTTGCATTACTCATGAAACGACAAGATCAACCGATAAAAGTTTCATAACAATTATTTTAATTTTACATTGTTTATTTCTTTAGTATCATTAAATCTTTTTTAGCAGTAAAGGTTATTTTCTCTTCTATGTAAATATATTTCCGCATTGGTTGGCAGCAGGACGTCTTCTGAGACAAAATTTAAGTTGGCAGCACTGGAAAGACGTCAAATTTCGGGGGAAGAGATGGCGGATTTTCTTGTCATTGGCGGAGAACGTGTGCGAAGGAAGGAAGCTTCTCTTTTCGTTGGGATCAACCCAGTTTAGTTTTGGGCATTTTGTGAACCAAAGTTTAGTATTTCTTTTGTGTGGAAGCTTTTTCAGCTGTCGCATGAAAATTATATTTCCGAGAGACCTCCTGATTTTTTTGGGTATAACTTTCTTCTCCAATTATACAGTGTGTCTACAGGACACCCGGATATTTTCATCATTTTTTTAAATCCGTATTTGAGCTTTGGAAAACTGAGACAATAGCAATCTAGAGCCCCAACACCACATTTCATTACGATATTCGCATTTTCAATATTTTTCCGCAAAGCCTACACACACAGTTACCGTTTTGGTTTTCAATTTAATAGGATGCCATTGAAATTGAAAAAAAAAAAATAGTGAACAGATGTGTCGATTTGACAAAAAAATCATTTTAAGAGAAAATCAAACAAACAATGAACTTTTGGTAATTGAAATAATTATAGAAACAATAATTTAAAGTAACAATCAGTTTTTGAGATAATTATTCATTATACGCAAATAAGAAATTTAATAAAACATCGGATGTAAAAACCTATAGCGCCCTAAAGATAATACTTAATCTTTTTATTTTGTACTCTTTATATTATTTCTATTTCAAATTTATTGTACTTGTTAAAATCATTTTTTATACTTAATAGGAGGAGAAACATGTGCCTCATCTATACAGTTTTTTAAATTGTATTAAATTGCTGGTAAAATTTCGTCCTTTTGGGTTTAATGACACGAATGAGAGAGTGACCTTTAATTTGACTTTGGACACTAAGCTATATCACTACCATTCTCTAGAATGAAGTTTAATAATGGCTCTGTCATCACGATATCTTGGATTTCATTTACCAGACCTTTTCAATTGAATTAAAGTTTTAATTAATTTTTCCCGCTGCAGTGTGTAAAATTATTGGATTTGCGATTTGTCTTAAGAAGCATCACGTGTAAGTAGAACGTGCATTGTCAGTATCAGCCTAACGATTTATATTTTTTAAGCAGCGTTAATGGCATAGCCATTTTTAAGCTGAAGGGAACACTGCACTTATATATCATTAGTAATTTTTGTGTATTTCAATAATAAAGTGTAACTTATGACAGTTGTGAACCAAATAGTAACAAATATTATTCCCCTTTTCGGTCTGTTAAAAGTTTTATGTAAGTACTATATATTAAAACACTTTACTTTGTCCTTAGCACTAATTTATTGTAACTTGAATGTTACTGCAATTTCGGTACTTAATGTAAAGTGTATACGACCGGAATTGAAACCGTATAAAAACTAAAAGCCGGCAAAGACAGTCGGTATCTCTTTATTGTACATGGACGGAGGTAAATAGAAATGATTGTCATAATAAAATGTTAAAATTGTATTCATTTTTATTATTTTTTGTTTATTAGGTTCATTCCGCCAATAACATATTTTTGAGGAATTATATCAGTTTTAGATATAAAGTCTAAATATTTTAATTTATTAGTTTTAGTTTTAAAGTTAACCCACATCATATTGAAATATGTTATTGCTCAGCAAGGACCAACGAGAAGGTATGAACATATCTTGCCAGGAGGGGATGAGACAGGTTAGATTAACGAGGGGCAACGATTTTAGTCAAAAATAAAATAAAAATTTAAGTTTCTTCTAAAATAAAAACGTAAGTTTCTTGAACAAAGCAAAGAATTATTATATGAAAACAAAAATAAATATTTGTATATATAAAACATAAATAAAAACAAAATTAAAATATTGTTCTAGAATGAAGTAACTTAAATTAAAATTTCTCGCCAACTAAATAAAATATATTCCACGAAATGTAACAATAAAAAAGTGAATGAAAAAATGAAGAAAAGTTAAATGTTAATTGACGCGTCCGAATCTTCACTTTCTGAGGAGGAATCATTATCCAGTTGAATTAAAATCGGCGCACTAGGGGGTAGCGTTGGATATCGATTTTCTTCTACAATTACATGCCTAACGCAATTTTTCCATAAATTAGTATTATTGTCAATGTCATTTATTACTTCTCTTATATGATCCACTACTATCGCGCTTAACATTGGAGAGTTATTACATTTTCGTAAATGTACTTTTAGTGTTCCCCAAACCATCTCGATAGGATTAAATATGCAATAGTATGGAGGTAACCGCAAAAGTGTATGACCGTGTATATTGGATAAGTTATCAATAACATATTCCTTTTTGAAATTCTGTTCTTTTATTCTTTTCAGTAATTCGCATTTTATTGGAACTTTTACAGGAATTTCCATGTTTTTTTTCTCATGAATTTTAAAATGTCTTCCTTTTTTGTGCTGTTATTTGGTATTTTATTTAATATACGCGAGTGATAAGAAGCATTATCTAATACAATTACCGAATTTGGCGGAATATTTGGTAGAAGCTGTTGAGCAAACCATTTTTCGAATACATCGGCTGTCATGTCTTCGTGATAGTCTGCAGAAGACTGCGATATTTTTTTGGCCGACAAGAGCAACGCATTGGGTACAAACCCATTTTCACTTCCCGCATGAAGTATGATAACGCGTTTTCCTCTAGAACACGGAGTATTTAAAATACAATTGTGCGAACTATCTACCCAAAGATACTGAACAACATCATGCGTGTCAAACCACGTCTCGTCTAGATACACTATATGCCTGTTTAGTTTACGATATTCTCTAATTTTTTCCAAATAATCTACTCGAAGTGAAACTATACGTCGCGATTCCATAATTACCATACGACTGTCAAGTTTTCTACGTTTAAAACTGCATTCTAATAAGACATTTCGTAGTGTATCTAAAGACCTATAATTATAATCAGGATAATCGCTCAATTTTTCTTGAATCATTTTTAACGTAGCGTTAACGTTAACTATATTTTTTTCATAGATATTATAAATTATACGCCGTATTACATCTCTAGTGGCATCATCAATATTTTTTAATTTCGTATTATTCCGTTTTCTCTTTGCACTGTGATCTATAACATCGCCTTCTTGAATTACGCGATAAATTGTTGATTTTGATATTTTAGTTAATTCGTTAATACGTCGTATTATTTCTTTCTCACATTGTTCAGGATTTTCACTTTTCAAACATTCATGTATATTTAAAATAACACGTTGACTTTGTACGTGTAAATCTTGGTTTTTAAACACTAAATTTATTTCGGCTTTTTCGACAATAACCGGTTTAACTATTTCGGGATTTTCGGGCGTTATTATATTATCCTCTGTTTCAAATGGTCTCCAGAAAGAAATTAGTAAATAATTAAAATATTTTACCTTTTATACAGTAGTAAATATTTATAAATATGAACGGTAACTAACTAAACTCCTACGCTTGATGTTATAATAGGTATTTATGCACTGCACTGGCACATAGACAGCACGTTGTTAGACTTCCACGTTGACTGATAAGAAACGATTTACGAGTTTTTTTGTGCTAGTAGGCCTGTCCGTTTTATTACCTTTAAACCAGTGCAGTCGTAGATGGTTCATTCAGGCTGATTACATTGCCAGTCTCGGACTCGCCTGCACAGTTTCAACTACCGTTCGAATCTCGATACCATTGTCAAATATATAGGACAAAATATCAAGTTCAGTGCGCACGGTCCTGTGCTTTAAAACTGACCAGTTTCAATTTTTGCCGTATTTACTATACCATTATCAAACGAATGATTTAAATATTGAATTTATAAAGGGATGAAATGAATGAAATGAATGGATTTACAAAGGGATATTTTTAAAATCATTTATTTAACGTCGGCGTATTTCCGCTACCAAGGCCAATCGTCGACGTTTTAAAAAGGGATTTAACTAAATTTTTTTATTTATTTTATTTATTTATTACTGCAACATTTGTTTACAATTTTACATTTTTGCAAATTATATGTAATTGATACTTATTTTATGATAGCTATATGTATATGCTAAATGTATGAGCTATGACACCTGAGGAGACCTCGTGTTGTGTCTAACATTTTAAAAGAATTTCCGCTTTACAGTAAAAGAAATATAGGAAATAATAAGAAGAATTAGACTAGTATGTTTGGATTTTGCATAGTTTTTGGGTTACTATGTGTACACATTATTGACTTCGGTGTTTTAGAGGAAACATCTTCTTTTATTAGACCAAGAGTTGGAGACATGTGGTATACTTTTTTATTAGATACTTTTTATATTCTCTTTTGAATTTCTTTTTATCATGGGCTTTTATTTGTTCAGGTAGTTGGTTGTATAGATTGATTCCATTGTATTTGATTTTTTTTTTTTGACAGAATGTTTTGCTATATTTTTTAGTTTGGCATATGTTTTTAGTTTTATTTCTTGTATCGTATTGGTCGAAACGAATGTATGTATGTATAGACCTCCCACATTTAGTAATTCATTTTCTACAAAAATATTTCTGCAGCTATCTCTACTTTTCATGTTGAAAATTATCCTTAATATATAATTTTGTGTTACTTGAAGAGGCTGCAGTATTGTGTTATTCGTAGACTATTGCCATACCTAATTATACATTCCGCGAGGCTATTGTATGTCACTAAGAGAGTTTTCCTGTTTAGGATACTTTTCAGGGTGTAGAACTGGTTAATTTCCTTAACTTCCATTTTAAATATTTAATATGGTTCTCCCATTTTAGGTGACTGTGATGTTTATTATAAGTTGGTAAGAGGACATTGTTGTGTGAAGTGCCTATTCATGTTAAGTTTATCTGATCATATATTATCAACGTTGACATTAAATTTTCTGCAAAACAAGATATAAAAATCAAATATTTAACTGACCTCTAATACTAAGGGCATGCAACTATGCGAAAATATTTAGACCAAGATTATGGAAACGAGATTTATTTTAAAGTATAACAATTAAATTATTTAATTATACACACAACATAGAACAACTTACAACTTAGAACATATTTTTAAAATGATCTTTCAGATATATTGATATAAGGTTATAATATTTTAATATATAATAAAAAAAATGTATGGTAATAAAATATGATTGATTTTATAAAAAAGAATCTTACTTTTTTAATCCTTATATATATATAATTTTTCATCGTCGCACCCTCTATAAATATACACACAATATATATGTTTTTTTAAATAAATTCAAACACAATTTTTAAAATCAAAGTATTATCATAGAATTACTGAGTTATTAAATCAATTTAAATATCTCAATTTCGTGTTCACGCTGTTTTCATTATGTTTGTTAAAATTAAATCAGGGTTTAATTTGAAAAATATATAGCAGCAAAATTTCAATTTATTTCATTTTGTTATAATAATTTAAATCATGAACACTAACAATTTTATCCATTGTTGTGTTTATTTTGTGTTAGTTTAGTGGGTTATACAATGCTTTTGATTTGAGTTATTTAATTTCAGGACACTGAATGAAAGTTTTCTGGAAGGAATTCGATTTATGCCTGAATTTGAGGACCCCTATCATAAAAGGTAAGTCGTTCTTAGTTATTTATCATTTTATTGCTCATATTTTGACATACTGTATAAATCCATTTCGGTATATTTGTGTGAGCTATGTCATCATCGATATTAAATGCTATTCCGTCGACATTTTCTACAGATAATAACGACCTTAAACAGACAGATAACAAGTAATGCCGAGAATCAGGAAAGAATAAGGAGAGGAAGGGAAGCAATCGGGGCCCTTGATTCATTTTTATGGGAAAAATATATTAAAAAAGGAACGAAAAAGCGCATTGACAAGACCATTGATTGTCCAAAGCGTCACTATATATAATGCGGAAGTTTGGGACCTAAGTTAATCCAACAAGAGAAAACCTCTAGTTACGGAAATGAATTACTTAAGACGGAGCTGCAGAACATCGAGACTTGAAAGCATACGAATCGAGGTCATTAGAGAGAATATGAACATAGAGGGGAAATATCGCAGACGAAGTTGAATAGAAACAACTGTTTTGGTTTGGTCGTACAAAAAGGATGCCGGAAAATAGATAGTCCAGAAACGTCTTATAGTGGGTGCCATCCGTGAGAAGGAAAAGAGGAAGGCCTAGAAGAAGCTGGAGAGACGACGTAGATGAAGCTATGCGGGCAAGATATCTAGATGAGGATACCTGTTATGAAAGGAAAATTTGGAAACTGGGGACGGGAAGGCGGCGACAGCCGTAGAAATCTGTGTATATATATGTAATATGTAATAACGACCTGAAAGTTATAGAAAAATAATTTTCAAAATAACAATAAAAGAATATACATTACTGGCCCATATCACATATCTTAGTTGTAATCCACAAATTCTTGACTAAATATTTTTAATTCGTCTGCGATGGAAGGAGTTTTGGTTTAGTAATTTCAGTTTTCTTTTAGCCGAACCAGTACAATCCCGCCCGGCCCTAGAATCTGGCGGTTGCATGGTCGGATCCCGTGTGGGAGCTGGGGAGGATTCTACTTGTGCTTAAATATTAAGGTGGGCATATCCAAGAGAGAGAGATCCGATAAGCAAATATTAATTATTTTTGGCCATAACTTTTTTTTAATACATATACTGGTAAAAAAAGTATAAGGCTACCTAAGTAGAACTATGACAGGTGTAGTGATATGAATTTTCATTTAATAATTTCAATTGTTTGCAAAATTAGTTAATTTAAAATTACAAAATATGAACATTGGCACTATTTAATTTTTAAATTAACTGATTTTGCAAACAACTGAAATTATTGAATGAAAATTCATATCACTACACCTGTCATAGTTCTGCTTAGATAGTCTTATACTTTTTTTTACCAATATACATATTTAAAAAAAAGGTTATGGCCAAAAATAATAAATATTTCCTTATCGGATCTGTCCCTATTGGATATACCCACGTGAATTGAATTACAATACCAGTGAGAATTACTCTGCGATTTTATTTGTGAATTCACTATTCACTAATAGTGCCTACCAATATTAATAATATTAATACAGGTATTACCTTAAATTACAATATCGGTTATTAAAGATAACTACCTACCTAATACCAATCTTATCTATAGCATATTTAGAATAAAAATCACGCTTTATTTAATTATGTTTTATGGGAGTGATTTTAATTAAAATGTTTAGGGTTAAAGCATTAAAATATTTAATTACCAAACACGCCGGAAACCTGAATAAGATTATTACCGTCACATTTTTTATTTCTTATTACACATTATAAAGATTAACCTTTATGCCGAGGAATTTGATTATTTATTGTTTTAAATTTAAGGGACAATATTGGTCCATAATGTAAGGTTTTGCTTGTAATGTAAAATACCAGTCTCTAAGAGGAGGTGTCTGAAACAGGACAGTTTGAGTTCACAGATCATGTTTTTTTAGGATTTTTTAATATTTTATGTAAAAACTGTTGAAGAGACTCGATCCCACCCCTTTTAATTATTAAAGCAAAGAATCGTGAAGGAATCAAGAACACATTTAATTCCATCCTGTAATTATTATCTCAATTTTTTGTCAAAATAAATAAACAAATTAGCCATTTACGTGATCGTTTAGTTTTACAAAATTAGAACCCAAATTACGTTGTGTTTATATATAGTATATGTACTCAAGTTTTTTATCCAAAGTTTGATATCACAGTTTCCTACCGAATATGATATTATTTACCTATGACTTTAGCAAGTCAATGACTCGTTTATAATATATACCTTGTAAATTTTAAGACACTGTTATGGTTAAAGTTTGTTTCAGATTTTATTTGATTGAACTTAAATCATTATCATTTATTTAGCTTATTTCTTGTATTACCAGGAAGTTAAAGTTGAAAGAAAAAGCAGTAATCATTTTAACACATATATTATTGTTGGGACAATAGTCACAGAAGCCATTTTTATTTTATAACAATTGTTGCAACAAATAGCCAAACATGAAGTTAAACAAACCAAATATTCACGACAATTGTCTAAATATTACGTTGCTACAGTAATGACAATACTGTATATGTTTCTGAGTTGGTTAATAACAAGAGCCATGTTAGAATTTCCGTGTTATTTTGGGTTAAAATCAGAGTTGCGGCAATGGCCGATATAATGATGGTTTAAAATTAGTGTGGTAACAATCGCTACGGTAAAATAAAACTTAATGCAAAACAGAGGACAAGAATCATGTCAATGTTCTAACACTATCAAATTTAAGTGGTAAATGAGGATTAAATGTATGTATGTATGTATGTAAAAATATCATAGAATGTTGAGAAAATCTTCTGTAATTAATTACAGAAACAGCAACTACCGAATTGTGTATGACTTTCCAACAGCGTCAAACGCGGCTAGTCGAAGTATTTTAAACAGACAAGACGTCCCGGTTCAGAACTTCGTCGAAAGGTAACCCCCTCAGAATACGAGCCACATACACGGGGCACGTGGGGTGAAGAACTGACCGCTAGCTTAACTGTCTTGTAGTTCGTAGAATAATTATAGTGATAGATCGTTATTGAACAGTCACAGAAAACTAAATACATGGCCGGTGAGAAACCTCACAGAATGATTTGAACAGCAAAACATTATTGTGAAATCTTACGTGTCAATGGGCATACGGTAAGCCACTTATATTACTTTAACTGAAGTATATAATTGAAGTTAAAGTTGCTTGTCATTGCATAACTTTGAACATATTCAGCTTGATGATATAAACTTGTAATTTAGCAATCGTAGATCTCCCTAATAAAATATTTAGAATGTGAACTTTTCCTTGCCTCATTATTATTATTGAAAATAATAACTGAGTGAATTGTAATGTAACTTTATCCTACTTTCTTGTTAAAAATCAAATCAAATCTTTCTTAAAAAATCTAATGTTTCATTTAGTACCACACAAATACAAACCACCCATTATCCACCTGAAACCATAATGTAAATTCAATTTTAAATAATAATGCGGAGTCCCGAAAAACAAGTTAATAACTTCAGAAAAGTATGTCAGCTAAATAACCTGACGTCGCGTAAATCACTCTCTTCTTCACAGAGCCCTCGACCGTGGTATAGGAGGTATCTCCAGCGAGGTTTCGAAACGGGCACTTCTTGTTTGAGGAACAAAGTGACTAGGGTGCGCTGGAGTAGTTACTTCGGTGGTTCCAGACTTCCCAAGCGCTAAGAGCCAAGCTGGAATAGCTGCCGAAGTAGTATTTGCAGTAACAGTTGGTTTTCTTAGCGAACTCAGAGGGCTCAGGATGTGTCGGAGGAGAGCACCCGTCAATGAGCGACCCGTTTCCTCGCTTTTTATATAATTTGCGTGTGAGATGGAACTACACTCTTTACTTCTTCTACCACATTGGTTATATGAAATTATTTTGCACGCGGCCCTACATTTGTAAAACGCCGTATATTCATTCTTTTTCCAAATTCCGTCTTATCCACTTTGCCTTAACTTTGCACGACGCATTTTGTAGACAAGGTATTATTCACCCCTATTTTATACTAAAGGCGATTTTAAAACGTAACTTGATATTTATCTAAAATTTTAAAATATGTAGGTGCCTGAAACCCTGCTGCAATTTCGTATTGAACTTAATTACTGTAAGATGTAATGCCAATTACTGTTTAATCGTTGTTGTAAAAGTTATGTTTACATATTCGAAATAAAATGGGATTTATTTTTGAATTGAAGACGCCCTAGTACGGGGGCGTTCCACTGTCAAAATTGTCACACGAGCTATTACTCAAATTTTCACTGTATTTAACATGAAATAAAATGCCTCCTTATAGTACTAGGTAAAATAAAGTAACTAAGGCATAAATGGCACTTTATAAGTATGTCGTACAAAAAAAAATAAATAATGGCGATAGAGCGAGAACAAAGATCCTAAGTTTGGGTGCTTTTTTCCATGAATAAAACAAAATTTATGTGTACAGCGCCCCTTGCATTTAGGTTGCTCCTATGATGTTCATTGCAAGAAAGGAAATATTTCAAAATGAAATATCAATCATCATTGTTCTGTGTCCTCTTAGACAGAAACAGCAACCGATACAAAGAAAATATAGCGCAGATTGAAGTATAATTTTTATCGCTTTCATTATTAAAATTAATTAATAGTGGAGTCAGACAAGCAAAACATAAGGAATTGTTTCCCATGTCAATTTTTTTTTTAACATGTTATATCGAATACTATACGAAGTGGACATTTTCTACCTGTAGCAACCGCTGCTACGCAAGTTATCGGCCATTTTGTGAAGAATCGCCCATTTTGGTCGTTATTTCTAAATATAGATGAGTATATCTCGGTATGTGTGGATCCAAAGAAAGTGAAAAAAATTGAGGCTGTTGTTCATTGTGATATAGGCTATCAGCGGTTACAATATGAAATTTTTATCTGCACACATAACCTAAAAAAATAAAAACTTGAAAAACTACTAAATTTTGGTTTTTTGGTTATAACTTCGGATGTTTTATATCAAATTTGATGAAATTTTCAAAAATTATACTTTATAATGTGAACAATAACTGGCTAAAATTTAAATTCAAAATTCTAATACAAGTCTCAAAAATTGACTTCGAATTTTAAAATTGATTGGCCAATTACTTTTGTGCATCGCATCGTATGAGGTTATATTTTTTTTACACGTAGGTTTTTTATACACTATGATGGTGACAAAAAAAATTATTAAACATGAAAAAAAGTGGAAGAAATCTATTTTTTGTATTTTTTCGTCAATGTTTTCGAGAAATTTCACTTTTTTTTTTAATAAAACTCGATTAATTAATTTTTGACCTATTCGGATCTAATTTTGCGAAAGAGCATTAAAAAATATAAAAAATCAATTATAAATAATTATACGTATACATATTTATATTTAGGTATAGATCAATAAAAACACTATTTTTTATGCAAATGTATATTTATGGTATTTAAATACTGTATAAAAAATGGAAACATTTTACTCGAAATTGAAAAAATATATATACGTAAGCAATTATATTAATCGCCTTCGTTATGTCTCACTTGATAAAGAATCATCACACTGATTTTCAGTATCGCTTGAAACATAATTATAAAATGCATCATCAATTTTATTTCCATCAATTCTTTGATCAATCGACCTATAAGTAAATGATAATGAAGAAGCTTCGCTAACACTGTCCTCAACTCTGTATAGGTTCCACACGTACAGAAAATGTTTCAGAATTATTTTCCAATTCTTCATCCAACTCATTAATTTCTTCTGTTTCAGGTACCAAATCTTTATCTTCACAGTTAAAGCAATTTAAGCCTTCGCAGTACTTACATGCTACAGTGCATTTTAATCCCAGTTTTTTACAAGAACATGCTCTATTCTTGCACTTACTACCTATTGATTTGCAACTGTATGCAATTGATTTTATAAATGAATCTGGTAGTGGTTTAACGTTTCTCGGAAGAGTCACGGGTAATAAGCCACTGGAGGTCATGTGCCATCCATAGTTGCATGCAGGCTTACTATTTTTTGGGAACAACCATTTGTGAATTTGATAATACACTCTTAAATAATGTTGATTTGCAGCTTGTGGGGTGGATGGTAGCGAAGTCAGCTTACATGCTGCTGATGTGTATTTTTGAAAGCAATTCAATTTCAATTTTCCAAACTTGTTTTTTTAATTGGGTTCGATCCGTATAACCCTTGTATGCAATCTGCGGGTGCTGAAAATAGCATAGTCTATTGCCTTTAGCCGCATAGAAAACAAGTGTGTTTTTTTTCAAAAAATTATATTTTTGCAAAGTAACACATGTTTTAAATCTGTTTTTTTTTAAAGAATATTATGAATAATATTTGTCTTTCGTTTTTCCTCTCATAGGTTTACAAAAATAAATATTTTCTGATAAAGATGAAGAAAAATGTATTAATAAAACTGACAAATCTATATCTTGACCGACAATTACATTATCACATTCTCCATTTCTTTTTTTCGAAACATCGGCACGAATATTATTTGCATCAACATCTTTGCATATTTCATGTTCAATATTTCTATTTTTAAATTGATTACACAAAGGGGAAATAAATTGCTGCTTATTTTTACTGTGGAGTAGAAACATTTTTTGCCTTACGGGAGGTGCTGTATCTATATCACTTATATTTACTTTAGTTGAAAAATTATTGTGCAATCTCCTCAAAATTTGTACAGAATGTAATTTTGTGAGCATATGTCAAAAATGGATTATTAATACAAAAAATTGAGTTTTATCAAAAAAGTGGAATTTTTCGAAAAAATTGAAAAAATACAAAAAAACGATTCTTTTCATATGTATGCGTAATATTTTTTTATACATAAATGATTTTTTAATTCTCTTTCGAAAAATTAGATCAAAGTATGCCAAAAATTAATTAATAATACAAAAAAATTGAGTTTTATCAAAGAAAGTGATATTATTCTAAAAAAATTACGAAAAAATAGAAGAAATCGATTTTTTCCACTTTTTCAAGTTTAAAATTTTTTCTTGTTACCATCATACCGTGCATAAGAAAACCTACATTTTTATTTAAAAATAGAACCTCATACGATGCGATGCACAAAAGTAATTGGTTAATCAATTTTAAAATTCGAAGTCAATTTTTGAGACTTGTATTAGAATTTTGAATTGAAATTTTAGCCAGTTGTTGCTCACATTATAAAGTATAATTTCTGAAAACTTCATCAAAATTCACTTAAAACATCCAAAGTTATAACCAAAATAACCAAAATTTAGCAGTCTTTTCAGTTTTTTTTTTTGAGGTTATGTGTGCAGATAAAAATTTCATATTGTAACCGCTGATAGCGTATATCATAACGAACAGCCTCAATTTTTTCGCTTTTCTTGGACCTACACATACCGAGATAACTCATCTATAGTTAGAAAGAACGACCAAAATTGTCGATACTTCACAGAATGGCCGATAACTTGCGTAGCAAGAGGTAGAAAAGGTCCATTTCGTATAGTATTCGATGTAACTAACAATTGACACTGGAAACAATTCCTTTTTCACTAAAATTTGATACTTGTCTGACTCCACTGTAAGTAAGAATTTAATTGACTTGTTTACTTTTCATTTCATTTTTTATCAATATTTCTTTGAATTACAGGCCAATGACGTTGGGGGAAATTGGATGCTTCATGAGTCATTTTAATGTCTGGAGAGAGGTAATTAATTACACTTTAAGAAAGATAACTTAATTTATTTATTTATTGTGAAAAATTCTTTAGAGGTAAACAAATAGAATATTTCATTATTCAATATAAGAGAGCTGTAATAATTTTAAAATACTATTTTTTATGCAGATCGTTAGTAAACGGTATGAAACTACATTAGTTCTCGAGGATGACATCCGCTTCGAGTCATTCTTTCGACTCAAAGTTGCAAACTTAATGGCAGAAGTAAGAAGAATACCAAACTGGGATTTAGTGTAAGTAGGAGTTTTATACTGTTTTATTGCCTGAGTATTGCTTTCTAGTTCGGTTATCGGACCATTACATTCACCATTTATAAGACCTTTATTGCAAAAAGATATATTTTAGATGTAAAATATTACACATAGCCATCTTTAAATGCCGGGGAATTGCTGGCCATGTTCTGTTCTAACTGCTGAATATTTTCATAAATAAAATAACCCTCTAACTTTCTCAGGAAACCTATGTGAGGCCCTAAAGTGACAAAAATATTACTTATTCCAGTCAGAAGTGCTATAATTGTCATTACAGATATATCTTATACGGTGCATGATGCCAGTTGAAAATGTACATCCGCTACAACTCTTACAGAAAATTTGTTCTGGGGATTTACAGAAAGGATGGGGTTGACCTTTCAGACATAACTGAAAAAAAATTAAAATAATAATGCAGTAATTATGTAAATTCTCTTTTTCATTTACTAAATTCAAAATATAATAAAAAAGACATTCTAATAGTCAAATCACCAAAAATTCATAGATATAAACAACTTTTTTCTGAAAAATTCACAATAGTTGCTAACAAACCACTTTTGGTCAATAAAGTTCACTTCAGTTACCAAAATTTACCTTTCAGTCTTTTATACCAAATCTATATTTAAATAATATTATCCAAAAAATCGGTTTACCTTATTGACAATAAAGTCTTTTTGTAAATTATAATTTTCATCAACAAATAACATACACCGTGAAATTATTTCGTTGCACTTTTTTGCACCAAAGTTTAATGTAGTTATATAAATTTCAGAAAAAATTAATAAACCCAATATCATTTAAATTTATTATAAAATTATATAATTTTTCATTTTCACTTATTTTCTTTTGTCACATATTAAGATTCAGTCATATCTGCAAATTTTCAATAACACCAATTTACCGTACTAAAAAGCTCACACCAATTACTTTTTAACAAGCAGGCTATCGGTGACTTAATATCCAAGCTCTGTGGACCATTAGTCAATCCATAGTGAATTGGATTTGAAATACAAATTAATTACGCGGACTTACTTAATTTACTCAATTTATGTTTAGAACATTTTTTTCCTATTTAATAATGAAACATATTATGAAAATGAAGGATTAGCCATGTGGTCTCCCCTATAACCTATTTTAGCAGATATATTTATGCATAATTTTGAGAGTTCTTTCATTATTAATAACCAAAAATTTAAACTAATCTAATCTATTATGTTCGATATGTAGATGACATATTAATATTATGGTCTGGTACTTTAACTCATTTAATGGATTTTGTTACCTGTCTTAATATTCTTCACCAGATAATAAAATTTACGATTTTACGATTGCATTAGAAAATAATCAGAAACAATTAAATTTCTTTGACCTAATCACTTCAATAAAAACAACTATTTTGGAATATTTCGTAAACCAATCATACATGAGTCATTAACGATAATTCATCAAACCATCCTTTTCAGCATAAATCAGAGGCCTTTCACAGCTATGTCGAAATAGTTTTAAAAATTCCTCTAAGTACAGGATTCTTTAACAGTGGATTAATGATTATGAAATAAATTGCTTATCACTCTAACATTAATTTAAACTTGATCGATAATATACTAACAAAGAAAACAGAATGAAATCACATCTAATTTAACTTTAACTTATATTGTTAAACCTCCCATAAATAACTTGACAAACAAAGGGAAATATTTTTCTTTGGCCTGTATAGGACCAGTTCCTTATAAAATAGCTAATGTATTCAATACTCACTGTAATATAGCCTTTAAATCGTCTAATTCTCTAAATCAGTTTTATGTACAAAATTAAGATAAGATACCTCTTTTAGACAGATATAGAATCTATAAACTGAAATATAACGATTGTAATATTATATACATAGGTGGAAATTATAGAAATTTCAAGACGAGATTAGAAGAACACCTGAGATGTCTCAGATTAAATTCAGGTTTTCACCTCTTAAATGGAAACCACAATTTTGATCAAGAAACTGGTTTTGAAGTTTTGCATTTAGCGAGTAAAGGGAATTTCCTCAATAACTTACAGTTATTAGAAATTCTTAGACACTCGAAATCTGATGATGTTAGCTCACTTAATACCCGATTACATTTTTATTCTACATGTGCTACCTCGGTTTTATTTTGAAATTAGTTTATTCTTTTATATTTACATTATGCTCCATGAGTCTTTGACTCCCCATTTTTCATATTTTGTAGTTATTTATTTTCATATTTAGTTTATTAATAATTCTAGTTCCATTGTATATTTTCTATCACATATTTATAAATATCCATGATTTATAGTTACTATTTAAATCCATAATTAGAGGGCAGGAGGTATTCTTAATGCTAACTCTCCCACAGATGTCTCATATTAGTGTCCGAACTGTCTATTGAGCACAACTTGTGGTATTGGATCACTGATGTCGTTTTTAATTATTTTTAATTTGTTAATGTATTGTTTATTGGCATTTGTCGTCGAATTCCATTTTTATTACTACTATGCCCACCACGTACATATGCCCAACGACGCCAGCATCAATTCAAGCTAGGACGCCCGGTCACAGCGTTCCAAACTCCGGCCGCCCAACGTTCACAACTCCATCCTCTTGTCCACAAGCTGTGGCTCTGGCTAAAAAAATATTAGAGTCGCCGTGATGCGGCGACTCTAAGCTGTGGCCGGGTGGCCGTAAAATGAAATCCAGCTCGGCGCTGGGTTGGTTGAATCGATCCATATTTTTGTTGGGTACCTACTCGAAAATAACCGCTCTTGAGAATAGGGTCTGAAAGACCCGGCGTACTTCCCTGCGAAGGACTCGCCGCAGGTGGCAGCCGTGAAGTGAAATGGTTTTAGGACAGACCCGAGCCAAAAGGGTCTGCCTAATAAATAAAGACTAAGTCCGTGAACCGGGGAGCTGGGCGTCGAGCGCCCGCGTGCTATCTCCCCTGAGTCCTGTCGTCCCTAGCTGAATAATTTTGAACCTCCCGAATGTCTGAATTTACTAATGTCAAGTCACTGATGCCCGTTCTGCGTTAACTACGGAGAGCACCCCCTGTACTGGTTGTCGCACAAGAGGTGGGGTCGCCGCGGTTAACGATATTTAGCCCGACGTGGCAAGTGTACGACACAGTCGGCTGACAACGAGGACGTCGTTGTCGGCGACGACGATGCGTTCGGCCAGCACGTTCAACGAGGCCACAAGGGTCCTCTAGGATGATGGAATGGAGCAGTAATTGGAATCCGGATGTTGGTTTCTGTCTGTCACCAGACAGGCATCAGTTTGGAATTTGGAAGTCGGGCTCTACTTGTTTACCAAGCAGACATCAATTTGGAATGGAACAGGCTTCTAACTCGTTTACCGAGTAGACATCATAACAGGCGTCGGAATTGGAGTCGGAACGTTGGTGAGGTTTTCGTGGGTTGGATTGGTATAAAAGGAATCAGGTTTGAGTCGAAGTTTGTGCTTAACGAATTTCCTTTTGTGATT
This sequence comes from Leptura quadrifasciata, assembly GCA_963675555.1. Lineage (NCBI taxonomy): Eukaryota > Metazoa > Arthropoda > Insecta > Coleoptera > Cerambycidae > Leptura > Leptura quadrifasciata. The sequence continues at coordinate 174,513,395 of OY776673.1, forward strand.
CCTTTACGAAGTATCGAAGTTAAACGTAGCGTCGTCTTCTCCTCACATCCAAAGCGTCGTCGTCGTCATCTATCAGCACTGCAGAATTGGCACTGCGTATGTCGGTAGGGAGGGCTCTGAAAAGAGCTCCCGACTCATCTGATAAGGTTTGTAAGTGGTACCAACGATTTCTTTATAAAAGCTTTTTGGTGTGCAGGTTTGTACACCACCAAAATGCGAGCGACGGGGCCAAATAAAATAAAATGTTGCAAATGGTTAAACCGTGAAGCGGGCGATGCGTGAAGTTAAATTATGATGTATGACTACTTAGCCATGAGAACAAACTATGCAGAAACGCGAGGTACTTGAGCCGTGAAGTTACCTCGATGAAGGCCCTGGATCGACTGGCGAGCTCTCAAAATTGCGTTTAATTTATATGATTTGCAGGGAGCGAGCTGGCTCCTGATTGGCCCGGCGGCCGAGAAGAAGGCGGGGCTTCGCTAACCTTTATATACTGACTGCGGCGTCTGCCGGTGACTCATTCCCGCCAAAAGTGCTGTTGCAATAACATCGATGCGTCATGCAAAGTCTGAGTCATGCAATATGCAAATTAGTTCAAGATGACTTGAGATGAATGTAATTGATTTTACTGAAATAGAAAGGCTTGGTTTTCATGTCCTGTTTAGCGGTTCTGCATATTTGTATCCTCATGTGAAATTTTGTCCTCTCCTGTGTGAGGTGATGGTCGCGTGTTGAAGATTTTTAAGTTTTGGATAAATTGATTGTTTAAATTAATTCGGGCCTGATGGGCCCGAAATCACTCTCCGATCTTTAGATATATCCAGCGAGGTTTCGCAGCAGCATATCAGTTTGCCGTTCGAGAACTTCAAAGCAACTACGAGAGCATCTAGCCAACTACAATCCAGCCTACCAGTCAGCTACAGCCCAGCCTACCAGCATCTGCTCGACGCACCAAAACCTTCAACACGACGCTTTGTCTGCCCCCAGCGTACGATACGAGGCTCTGTTATTGTTGCGGTGAAGAGTACGATCAGCAGTACAACGACAATGCGACTTTCGAATGAAAGACAAGTGAATAGTAATGCGGGAACCAGTAGAGTCAGTTTTAACTCAGTAAAATTAAATTAAATTTTAATCATATTACCATTTTTTTTCTAACATCACGAACGCCGTTCGAGTTGCGTTTAGTTATTTTTGGGAGAATATCGCCTTTCATTTTAATTCTAATTGCAACTCTGGGCATTAGCGTCCCTATAAGCCATCGTCTCGGGACGCTCGGCGCTGTAAACAGTCAGCCTGGACCCTCCTGTCATCGTGGAAGCCCATAGAAATCAACGCAGCAATACCTACCTACAACACAAGAGTCTCATCGCTACAACAGTACAAATCGACCCTGAAAGTAGCAGTTCGTCCACAGCAGTGTACCAATCCCTCAACTAGGCTACTGGCGCCCTCGGACATCCCAAATAAACTCATAAAACGTAGTCTAAACGGGGAACTCGGTAACACACTGTACTGTATTTTTATCCTATGGACAAATCTTTTTACTTTTGTGTGACGTAAGTTATTTATATTCCAAATTTTAAACTACCCTTTTCAATAATGAGTATCTTATTTTAAGAAACATTTTTATATTTATTTTAGTCTTGATGCCTGAAGATGTGGTAGTACTAGATAGATAAATAAATATAAATATAAATAAATACACCACAGGTAATGACGACCCCCTTTATCCCGGAAGGCTCTAGAAGGGCCTTGTGTGGGAGGGGGCTATACATTTAAAGACAAGGGACACACACCCAATATCCGTGTATAGTGAAAAAATCCCTCTCACAGTATTTTCCACTGCCACGATCGGGGATCGAACCCGGAACTTTTGGGTGAGAGGCAAGTGCGCTCACCTCTCGGCCATCAGTCATACATTATACCACGAAACCGGTAGCCTAATATAGAGTTTGTGAGATAAAGGACCTTCATTTTTCCGATTTCCAACCTAACAAATTAATTAATATTTGACAAGCAAGCAGAAATTGTCAAACAAATTTATATTCAAATTACGCATTTTTTGCATCATTTTTGATATATTTCATTTACAAAATTTCATGATTTCATATTTCTAACAAAGTCCTTGCTAGGTCACGCCTACCGCACATGGAAAAGTAAATATGAACAAAACAATTCTTAGAAATTGCGCTGACAGGAAGATCAGGAGCAAACTTGACGCAATGAAATCTATTTCATCTAAGCAAACATTTGCTATAAACTATACACATGTTTAGGTTGGTAATAATTATGGAGCTGAGTGTATTACCATCTACTTGAACACGGAAGTGGATAGGGAAACTGACATTTTTTTATCATATAATACAGAATTTTCACTACCACTATCCTCATCCGAACTAATCACAATATCCTTATCATTACTAGTTTCTGACTTCTTAGCTTTGTTCGAATTATCTACAAAATTTTTTGAATCTACATTTTCCGTGTTGTTAGGTACTACTTCTATAAATCTTCTGTTTCTAATAAAAGTATCTCCTTTATTATCTTCTATTCTATACGAACGAGAACGATCTATCACTCATTCTTTCACTTGACAGTTTTGTTCCTCTATCGTAATAAATTTTTTGTTTCTTTTGATTTATTTTACTATTTTTAATAAATCGTCTATAGTTTATATGGTGAGGTTTTAACAATTTATTAGTAACTGGCAACAGATCCCTAAGCTTTCTTCATATTAATAATTGAGATGGAGAATATTTATTATCTACATGGGTATTTCGATAAGCTAACAATACTAAATTTAAATTCTTTTTTGCATCTAATGTTTTTTTGTTACATTTTTTTAACAGTCTGTTTAGCTCTTTCCACCATACCATTAGACTATGGGAAACGAGGGCTAGACATTATATGTTTAATATCCCATTCTTCTGCAAAACTCGCAAAATACACAGATGTAAATTATGGCCCCCTTGTTACTAATTAAAATAGATGGAATGCCTAACTTTGCAAATATCGATTTCAAATGTTTTATTATAGATTCTGAGTATGCGTCTTTATCTACTAAAATAAATTCAATCCGCTTGATATAATAATCGATTGCCAATAAATACATAGTTCTCCCCATATAATAATGTCATCGATATACAGTTCAACCCCTTCAATATCAAAAATATATTTCAAGCTCTCTTCTGGCGCTGATTTTATGTCATACGGTAATCGTAAAAAATTATACTATCAAAAGGTAAAGATATCTGCCAAAATCTCGAATTTGCAACAAGAATACTGAAATATTTTGCTGTAGATAACTTTGAGATAATTACTTTAAGGGTGGGAAATTGATAATACTCTCTTTTTATTGCTTTATTTAAATCACGGATTCTAAACATAAACGTAAACTACCATCAGTTTTTTTACCATTACAATCGAATTAACCCAATCAATTTGCTCATCTATTTTTTTATAATCTTACTAATCTTACTTTTTCCTAATTCTTTTAATGTATTTTTTAACTTTGCAACTAAAGGTAAGAGTACATTTCTGGGTGAGTGGACAGCCGGTACTACATCTTCTTTTAATTCAATGTGGTATTTTTGTGGCAAGCAACTCATACCTTCAAACAATTTATTGTATGGCTTTAATTTAACAAACTGTATTCTAAAGAACCAAAATTAATATTTTTAGATTCTATCGATTCAACTCTTTTTATTAAATTTAATTTTTTATAAGCAATTTAGTCCGAGAAGAGATTGGGAACTTACTACAAAAAATTCACAACACTCTTTATCCTCATACCGACAATTTAAATTACATTTACCTATTACTGGTAATTTATTATTTGTATATGAGGTAAGTTTTAAATATGGAGCATTTAAATCATTACTGTTCATATTCTTTCCTTTTATTTGGATTTTCTACCACATGTATTATCCTTTTCAAAAACAAATTACACAGTCTACAAATAATAGAAAGGTATTTTACACGGGTAACACTTTCAAATCCATTTTAACAAAAACAAAACCGATAAACCGGGAGCAGAATTTAAAAAAAAACTGTATTTACAATATCCCGTGCGAATGTGATAAATTTTATGTGGGTGAGTCATCCAGACCTTTCAATGTGAAGTTGGATAAGCACAAGAATTACATTAGAAAAAATGAAATTCAGAAATCAAAGATTTGTTGACATGCTTCCCCTGGCATAGAATAAACTGGGACTCGGCAAAAATTTTAACAAAAGAGGCAGATAACAAAAAAAGAAAAATTAAAGAATCAGCAATAATCTTATTAGATGAAGATAAATGCATATCGAATTCTTCTATAGATATTTGTACAACCTGGCTACCAAAGTTAAATTAGGAACTTAACAAACTCAACATTATCTAAAAGAAAATATCATTAATTCTGTGTAAGTAGTAAGTATCTATGGAAATAACAATAATAACATAAACAGAATCTTAAAGCTGTGTATTTAACATACACAACAAATAAGAGTTCTTCGAAAAAAGCCTTTAAAACGGAAAGAGCCTACTTTCCGAAACGTCAGCAACGTACATTATTTCTGTGTTTATTCAGATTTATATTATTTGTTAAAAAAATAACTTCTGGTTGTAGCTTTGACGTATAGGAAAGAATATGCGTAGAATGCCACAAATAACTTTCAGACAATATTACTGTTCATATTTAATTTTGTAAGAGTTTTAACAGAAATTATATTAGCCATTACTCCTGTATCTAACTTAAAATCTGGACAAAAATTCTTATTAATTAACAAATTTACATTCCATGACTCCACACACATATTATATAACACAATGGATTAAAATGGCAGTCGTAAAATGTCGTTCTTAATAGCCAGCATCGTCCTGTTCAAAATAGTGCCTATTTATTGAAATAATTTCTATATTTTTTTGTAAAACAAAAACTGAACATTTTCAATCAAATTGTAAACAAAAATATGAATTTTAATTTCCTCAGCTTATAAATAATTTTTAAATCAATTTTAAACCGCTTTTACTTGAATACTGCTCCCGTAAGATTTTTGAAAATTAATTTTTGTAAATCATTTACATCAATTTAAATTTAAAACTCTGTGAAATAGTGCTTTTACTTCCTTATTTAAAAAAAACTCTTTTAAATAATTCCTTAAACAAACCTGAAATAATATACACAGTGTTGTGTTAAAACCGAACCAACTGCAAATACAGTTTAGCAGGGACGTGTCTGAAAAAGTCTCGAGCAACAAAAACATTTAATTTTTTTCAAAACTCAGATCGTTGTTCTTCTTTGTTTGGTCATATAAATTGTTGTTTACGTGCTCATGGTACGTAGTGGGACAAAATAGATGGTGAATAGTGGGACTGTCCCTTTGTATACCATCAAGTTGTCCCTTTATATACCATATTAGTATAAATGAAAAAATAGGTATGTGTTTTCTTGCAGATGCGTAAAGTCAGTAGAAAATACGAAAAAATGGAGGTGAAAAGGAGTAAGATATTTCATGAAAATTATAAGGAATGTATGACAACCGCTCTAGAAAGAGTTATCGCCGCCGAAATGAAGTTAAGACAATCAGCAGAAACCTACGGTTTAAGTAAGTCTGCTCTACATCGCGTCGTTTCCAAATTTCAAAAAACTAAAGAAGAAGACCGAATGGGGTTTTCCTTTGAACGGAGGCATGGTTTTCGCCAGATATTTAATGATGCAGAAGAGAAAATGCTGGCAGAATATTTAATCAAAGCATGTCAGATGTACTATGGGCTCACAGTAAAAGGCACATGTGAATTTGCTTATAAGTTTGCAATTGCAAATGACAAAGTTATACCCCAGAGTTGGCACACTAAGAAACAAGCTGGAATTGAGTGGATTAGATTATTTCGCAAAAGACAATCTCAGCTTTCTTTGCGTACACCTGAAGCTACTAGTTTGAGCCGGGCTACAAGCTTCAACAAGCATTATGTAAAATTATTTTTTGAAAACTTGAAAAGTGTAGTATCAAAATATAAATTTGATTTGAATAAAATATATAGTTGCGATGAAACTTCGGTCATCACAGTCCATAAACCCGCAAAAATTATTGCTCCTTTAGGACAAAAACAAGTAGGGAAGGTTACCAGTTCTGAAAGAGGCATTCTTGTTATGATGTGTGCTACTATCTGTGCAAATGGACAATATGTACCACCATTCTTTGTGTTTCCGAGGAAACATTTCAAACCTCACATGCTAAATTGTGCTCCGCCTGGATCAAAGGGGGCTGCTAATCTTAGTGGTTGGATGACGGGCGATACTTTCTTAAAATTTGCACAGCATTTGGTGGAGATTACGAGATGCACTGTTGATAATAAAATTCTTTTAATTTTAGATAATCATGAGAGCCACTGTGACTTCAATGTACTGAAATATTGTAAGCTAAATGGAGTGATTCTATTGACTTTACCTCCCCACTGCAGTCACAAGCTGCAACCACTTGACGTGGCCTATTATGGACCATTCAAAACATACTATAACAAAGCAATGGATGATTGGCTCATAAACCATCCATGAACACCAATTAACATTTATAATATAGCAGAAATAGCAGGGAAAGCATTTCCCCAAGCCTTTGTACCATCTAACATAATCAAGGGTTTTAAACATACTGGAATTATGCCCTTACAACCCAGAAGTCTTCACAGAAATCGACTACATGTGTTCATATGTAACGGATAGACCTGAACAAAATACTAATGGCAAGAGTAAAGAATAACAACAATCTTCCGATCTGAATAGATTTCAAGAGTTAGAAAGAACACCACCAAACGTCACATCAAGTCAGGTTCAACTAACAAAATCTTCATCTTCAAATTGTGAAGCACCCAAAGAAGTTCAAAAATAATTTGTTTCACCAGAGGAGGTAAGACCGCATTTGAAAGCCCAAAATAGGGCTACAACACGGAAGGCTAGAATGAAGAAACAATCCATTGTTATTAAACATAATATTTTTAGTCGCAAACTCCTCTATAAATCCTTATTTTTCTATAAGGAACGTAACCAGACTGCAACCAACAGCTACTCTCCGGGCTATGTGCCCCGCCGAGTGCTGAATTACAAGTTACAAGTCTGGCGCGTTAAGTGCAATAATTGCATATTACCATCAAAACGCTAATGCTTCGATTGCAACAAACACCAGCCGAAAGACTGATCCTACTTAAAGGAGCTCCCTTGCCAGTCGTCACACACCACTTGCAGACTGCAGTTTCGAGCTGTTGGCTCTCGTCAGTGCAAGGGAGCTCCTTTAAGTAGGATCAGTCTTTCGGCTGGTGTTTGTTGCAATCGAAGCATTAGCGTTTTGATGGTAATATGCAATTATTGCACTTAACGCGCCAGACTTGTAACTTGTAATTCAGCACTCGGCGGGGCACATAGCCCGGAGAGTAGCTGTTGGTTGCAGTCTGGTTACGTTCCTTATAGAAAAATAAGGATTTATAGAGGAGTTTGCGACTAAAAATATTATGTTTAATATTCCGCCCTCTAAAAGCACATTTGAACAATCCATTGTTATTACCGATACACCCAACATGGAAGAAAGAAAAAAAAGGAAGACGAGAAGATTGAAAAGGAGAAAGCAAAACAACGAAAGATGCAAAGAGCTCGTACCATGAAAAAAAAGTTATTCCAGATGACTCATCTAGTGAGAGTGATGTCGCGGAAGAGAGAGTGGATGATGACTCCCTCGATGACATAACAGATTCGGAAGAAGAGAAAGAAGAAAACAACTCACAATTGAAAGTAACGGATTTCATTCTAGTTCAGTATCCACTTAAAAAAAGTGTTCGGCACTACGTGGGTCAAATTGACAGAATAGAATCAGATGAATATTATGTTAACTTCCTGAGGAAAACGTCCGGTTCAAAGTTTATTTTTCCAGATATTAAGGATGAAGATATTATTAATCAAATGGATGTTATTTGTAAACTTCGTGAGGTCAAGCAGGTCGGAGGAACAGAAAGATCAATTAAGCATTGTATATTTAAATTTTATTTTTCATCTTACAATGTCTACAATGTTTTATCTCACAAAATATACATATATATATATATATATATATTAGAGCTCTAAGGAGTAGGCAGATTGAGGCCTTAGAGACGGATGATCGTGGTGAGACCTGGGGAGTAGGCAGATTGAGACCCCGGAGTCGAACCAGTTCCACGAACTCCTAGCATTATTACCTTTGACAATTGACTCACTTTTGCTCTTGAAAATGGCTCCAAAACGGGAGCCGAAACGTCGAGACATTAACAATCTCAGACGCGGTTCAACCCGAGAACCTAGTATTTTTCATACCAACGACCGCGGAAGCTTCTCGGAACATATATATATATATATATGTGCTATATCTACTTAGTTTGTAATGTTCTAATCGTGTTCAATAAATATTTTTTTCAATGTTCCTGTATGTACCATGGGGTGGTTCATATAGGGACAGGTGGCATATGTAGGGACACATTTTCTTTCTTATTAAGTATTAAATAATTATTATATTTGACATACACAGTCGATAGAAAATAGTAATTTCAATTTTTGATGAAAATATGGAAACTCCAAAAGAATTATAATTAATTTTTTAATGAACAAAAAAAAACATCCCAATAATACACCATTTCAACGTGGGTCAAGATTTGCGGTGATAATATAAGTATAACGTTTCTAAAAGGTGTAAATATTCTCGGGACATATTGGCTAATTTTCTACCATATCCGTTATAACGATGTTCAGGTGCTAGGGCAGCTCAGTAAAGAGGATCGATAGTGTCACAGGTGATGTCAATTATATCATCACTCGTTGAGCCTAAACCTCAATTTGTAAGCTAGGTCACACGGTATTTCATGTTGCGAAATGCCTCTAAATACATAGCTCACAGAAGTTTCAAGACTTCGACCTTGCAGTACGTTGAAATTGTATGTACTATTTCACTTCTGTGTAATTAGTAATTGATTAACAGGTCATGAAAAATATACCATTAGTCTTAAAGACAAATTGCTTGCAAATATCTAATGTGAAACAAAATGTAACTTTAAAAAATTGTATTGTAATACTTTATTTTTAATAGTAACTAGTGTTATATAAATGAAATTGAACTATAGGTTATAACCCATCATCTAGAATGATATTTTTGCCACTAATTTGGAACCGACCCTTCTTCTTGAGCGTCTCATAATAGGAATCTTTCTTCTAAATGATTTCTATCTATTATGAGAACCTTTATTTCTATTTCACACGCACCGTTGTTAAGGCAATAACTGTTTTTCTCGCGTGTTGAAAGGCAATTTATTCAGCTTGGGTTATATTATTACCAACTGCAAATATTAATAAATCCGTTTTTAACTTGAATACATATGCGACACAAAAATGAATGTGGTATTGTCTAAAGAATATTATGCATATGAAGGGGATTTTGAAAGTAATATTATACATCGTGTTTTTGAATTTCAATGTTAATCTCACTCATGCGGTGGCTTTTATGTGTGCATCACTTTATTTTTGTATTTTGTAATACAAAAATTCATGGACAAAGTACAGATTTTGTTTACATGTTGTGATTTCCAGATTTCTTCAATATATTTTCTATATTTATTTTGTAATAAATAAATCGGTAAAGGACAAATTCTCTCTGTAGCTGGATGATTCCCAGAAAAATATGGCCATTTGGTATAAATATTTTACTTGTAACAGTTATACAGGGTATTTCGTGAGTGATTGGCCATACGCTAGTACAGAACCCTAAGACGATTTCAGATGATAATTATTATATCCCTAACGCCCCTTGCTTCTGATATACAGCGTGTTTTCTATTTTTTTCCAAAACGTAGATCGGCTGTAATTTTTTAATGACTGTAGCGAATTGAACCAAACTTAATAGATATGTTCCACTAATAGAGGTCTACATAATTCAGTACCGAAAACAAAAAAATCGGGTCGGGGTCAATTTTATTTTTATTTTGGCTGCTACCTTAAAAACATCATCCTGTGCATGGATTTTGGCAATGTACAATACCGATTTTAAAAATACTCTAATAGTGTAACTGAACCATGTAGTTAGTTTGTTTGTACACTTTTAACGCCTCTGGAATTAACAGCTGAGTTTCAGAGTAAATCCATTTTAAAAATATTTTGTGACTTTCGGCCACAAAAACATCAGTATCTACATGAGCGACTTTAATTTTATGAGGGAAGATTTAATTTTACAGTCTGTCTGTGAGAATTTGCCATAACAACAAAAAAATGTAAAAATGTATAAATGTTAATAAAAGCCACAAAAAATAATATTAAAAAATCGGCAGCTACTGGAACTGGCTGGTACCTCCTCACTCTGCGGATTTTTGAAGCCGAGAAACGCGCGTAACGTGACGACTTTCACCGCGCAACGGCTCCGCGCATCGGCCGTGTCACGCATTTACACATTTACTTTCTATTTTTTTTTTTTGGTTTCTTTCACGGAAAGGGTGCAAGTGTGATATATCGTTGAAATTGGAATTTTAACTACTTTTCAATGGTTCTATTGCGAGTTGTAAGTGATTATAAAATAAACAACTTGTTGTGCTAAACCGGCACTAAACGTAATCCGATCTCAACCAAAATCTTTTCAAATCTTCTGGAGTACAAAAGAAACCCCCATGCAAAGTTTTATCCAAATCCGTTCAGTAGTTTCGACGCTATCGTGCTCACACTCATACACACACAATCACACACACACGCACATACACACATTTTTCAAAAACCACTTTTTTGGGTTCTTAGGATCTCAAAATGTAAAGATTTGGACCAATTTTAGTAACCTCTCACAATTTTATTGTGGTGGGGTTAAAATGTAAAATTGTGATTTGTTCATAATTTTTATTTATTAGAACAAATACAAAAGATCAACAATTAATTATACGGAAGTGAAATAACTGAGGAAATAACACTTCTAAATATTTAGTTCAATTAGCTAAAAATAATTCGATCAAATACAATTACACAAAATTAAAATAGGACACCCAAAATATAATGAATAAAAATAACTAAAAAAATTTACTACAACAAATTTTCAAAATGTCAGCCTCCAACCTCAATACATTTTCTTGCACGAAACTATAAATTATTTATAGCATTTTTAGTCATATGTGCGTTATCTTTTATTTTAGTATATTCCTGTTCTATGCGTTCTCATAATCCCTCTCTGATTGTAACTTCGGTAACATACACTTCTTGCTTTAAATGTCCCCATAAAATGTTATACATTGGAGTCAAGTCTGGGGACATTTTAGGCCAGGAAACTGGATCATTACGACCGATCTGCTTAGTAGGGTAATGATGGTAAAATGCTCTTCAAGAAATTGCTTTTCCTTCAAGACGCTGAACCATTTCTAAGCGGAAAGGAAGCAAATTGTTGTTCCTAAAAGTTTTCTAAATTCTTACATGACGGATTTCTAAATCTACATTTACTCTTCGCACTCTAGTTGAAGGATTTTGCTGCACTATCTCTAGAATTTTATTTTCTTTGTTTACATCTCGTCGAATAGGACGTTTATGTCTATTTTTTTTTAATTCCAATTTTTCCGTTACAAGCAAATTTACAGTTCTTTTTTGCTTTTCGGCTAAAATGAAAGGCAATACATATATGACTTATAGTACTTTGAGACATCTACAATAAAAAAAGTGCAAAATGTTAATGTGGATTTAATTTATATTTTTTATGCAATAGAGGTTTTTGTAATATAATTTTTTTAAAACAAGATAAAAAACTATTTTGAAACAAAAATATTGTAGTAATATTAATATGCATTATTTTTTAGTTACTTATTCGAGAGAGAATGGAAAAGAAACAGAATTTACATTAATAACTGCAGTGTGAATAGTTAAAAGTAAAATTTCATAACAGAATCAAAGTTATCAGAAAAGTTAATAAACCCAAAAAATAAATCTTCTTTCATATTAAATAATGGAAAACATTTGGAAAAGTAATTAAAAAGAGAATTGTCAATAATTACCGATTGTTTTACGTAAAACCTGAATACATCCCTGTATTCAGCTCCCTCCTATGGGAATGTACCAAATTTCATAAAAAAATACGAATTAATAAAATTTTTGCAGATAAATTTAGTAATGAAAATATTAGTACGCATTTATTATTGCAGGCATAGTAAGTCATGGAATAAACATCAAAAACAGACAACAAAGTTAAATCTAATAAGCAATGAAAACATAAAGACGCTAATCACGCCGCAAAATTAACATGGAACCAATAACAATGAAATGAAATAATTGTAACAAGGAAACCCTAAAAAAAATTTATTAACAACAATAAGAAATGTAATATAATAAATGAAGATTGTAAAGAAACAAATTTTTGAGGCTTCCACCAAACCACCGTTCAATGTAATACACTTTTCATATCTTTTTTTAATTTGACACTCTTCTTAAGTGTGTAGGGGTAATTTCTAGACATGCGTTCCTTATTCTAGCTCGGAGGTCTTGTCTGGGGTCTCGATTTATATACCTTTTCCTTAATAGTACCCCAACGAAAAAAGTCCATTGGTGTTAGATCCGGTGACCTAGGTGGAAATTCAATTAGAGGGCTGTTGGAACCTATCCACTGACTTCGAAAATGATTATTAACCACTGTCTCACTATCACTGCATTATGTACAGCCATCTAACTGAAATTTTAAATTAACTCGATCACGAATGGGTAAACTGTCTAGTGCTTCCGAAAATTCATTCCTCAAAAAATAAAAAAATTGGAATCTATTTAAATTTACTTCAGAGAAGAACGGACCAATAATTTTATTATAGAGTATCCAGCACCAAACATTTACTTTGAGCGAATATTGTCTTTTACAATTGATAACCCAGTTTGGATTTTCTATTGACCATTAGCGAACATTTTGGGATGAAACCATATCGTTGGTGGTGAAAGTGGCTTCGTCGGTATATAATACTTCTTTAATGAAATTAGAATTATTGAGGTATTCTCCTTGAGCCCATAACCAAAATTCCAGTCTTCTATCTTCATCTCCGGGTTCTAAATTATTCAAAAACTTTGGTTTGTATGGTTGCAAATGGTTCTTTACAAGATATATTCTAATTGTTTCTCTTGGAATATTTAAATCTAGACTGGCACTTCTTAAGCTGGAATTAGGAATATTACGAAAATATACCTAAATTTGATCATTATGTCTACCTACAAAATGGTTTCTACATCTGATAATGTTTTGATACGGCACCTGTGCCATTGAAAACTTTAGTTATATTGTATACAGTGGTACTACTGAAGTTTGGTCCATTGAGATGTCTAACATTAAATTCATCAGCTGCTTTTCTTATCGCACGAGCATTATCACCAATCAGACGAATTATTTCAATTTTGTGCCTCAAATTTATTTGTTACATAATAAATATCACTTATTTTTCAAATATTTAGCATACAGAACTTATTCACACCTTAAATTACTGTTAACAATATTTTTTTATTGTTTGTAAACTTGCCTTTTCATGGCCAACTTAAGGCATAATAAAGAAAATAATAATTTCACTTGCAAGTCTAGAACAACAAATCAGCAGAACTTTCTTAAAAAAAAAAGGATTATTTGATACTCATTATCTACCGGTTTCATGATAAAGCTCAAAAAAATTATTTTCTGAAATCGCTGAAGTGGTTATAAAGGGTAAAAGACATTCATCATTCGAAAATCATAACAGAAGGGTTTATTGTTCTATAAAGGCCATAGTGTGATCTTAATAAGGAAAAAGGCGATATACAAGTGCTGTTGGTGTATAAATAGGTGCATGAAAAAGTGCGTGTTATAAGAAAAATTTAAAAAAATTTTTTTTTGGCCAAACTAATTTCAGATTCGTGTTCTGCGACCCCAAAATAGGGTATCCCGAAAAAACCACGCAAAAATTCGAGGTTTCCGTTCTCCTTTAGAATTACCAAAAACATTTTCTATACTTCCAATATTATTGCACTGAACATTTACAATTTTGCTTATTTGTCCTTCCAATCCGAGGTTACGCTTATGAGATAATTTCACCTACCTGTGAAGAGATCGATTAACTCCAATTCTAAAGAGACATCTACATACAACACAATATTTTCCCATTGTTTATTCACAATAACAAATTCTGTCTTCAAAGACACTACAAAACCACTTTAATTACAACGTTTAACTTCGGTTTATCACAAACACTTTAATGGCGGCCAACGCTGCAACTGAATTGTAAACAAAACGTGTTGAGAGGGACTGCGTGCGCATATACCCACGTGCCTTTAGCCAATAGAATGCCGAGTAGCAGTATATATTTTTAAAGCAATGTAAACAAATAAATGATACACAACAAACCAAGAGGATGCTTTGTCTATCCTATTCTGAAGTCATTGCCTGCAATAATAAATGCGTAAGTATTTATTTTTTTATGAAATTTGGTACATGCCAGTTTAGGAGGGAGCTGAATACAGGGATGTATTCAGATTTTACGTAAAAAAATCTTAAATTTTAGCCCCTAATGACGTTTTGTCCAAAAGTGCAGTTTTTGGTGTTGTACCTTTTAATAAAGAACCGGTCAAAATCGATTAATAAATACAACTTTTATGAGGGATGTTAAGTTTTCAAATAGGTCACACTGTATAAGAAAAAAAAATATCTAAGTGGTCTTGTATCCGAGTTTTCTTTTTCACACGAGTAAACGAGAATGGAAAGGGACAACATTTTATGTATTTATAATTTTTATGTTAGCACAAGATCTATAAAGTAAACTTACGTAGTTTTAGGCCGAAATCGAATCGAATCCAAAAGAGCAGAAAAAAATCAACAAAAGAAAAAATGTTCTACGTTAATAGATAGGAAACAGAAGTAACAATTATCTAAGTGTTCTAATGATAAGAATTCTTCCCTCCGCGCGTCTTATATCGGGTTCAAAAAAGTGAATATGTCTCATTTAATGAGTGCTGCATGGGACAGCATTTTATTTCTTTATGATTTTTATATGAATACAAGATTTATTAAGCTGTTGCAATATTAGATTAAAATATCCTTTGTTTATTTATAAACAATTAAATTCTAAAAGTTACAAATTTTTATTCCAAAATAACATATTGCAACTTTTTTTTAACAATGTAGAACTCGTAGTAGCATTAAACCACATGTTTGCTTTTCATTGTATTTGAAAGGCCAAAGAGTAATGTTAACGAAAAAATTTGGAATTGAAAAAAAAAAAGTTTTTGTTTAATAATTTTATAAAATCCATCTTTCCAAATAATTCCATTCACTAGATTGACTGCACTATACATAGGTATTTAGTCATTGTTATGCTCGAAATGGAAACCAATTTTTCTAATACAAGTTCAGGTTCTTTCTCTCATTTGGGTAATGAGGTGGTAGTTGATATGCTTAACTTCATTTCACTATGAGGCAAAACAGTACCCTTGTGAGGAGACAACTATCATTAATGTTTGAATCATTAATAACTATTTTCTTATATTCATCTAAGTTTAATGTATTGCGATTTGTCTATTCTGCAAAAAGCCATCATCTTAGGAAATTGAGTTCTATAAAAACCGTCTGTTTTTAGGAAGACCGAAACATTCATTATTTGATGAAACAACCAATTTAAGCTAAACTAAGTATTGTTAAAGACTGTCAATAGTCATTGATTAATGATTTATACACACAAGTGTCTAGCTCACCTTACTTTTTATTAAGTCTCTTTCAACTGATTAATGATACACCAGTTCGGCCGTAGTTGATTCGATGAAATTAAAATAAGTGTTTTTAATTCGGAAACAGACAAACAGCCTACGAGCAATTATCTGACCTCTTGGTGCGATGAATTATTTTCTAATACTTTTATTTAAAATTTATTTTAAATGACTAGCTAATTTTTAATTTACTTTGTCATGTATCAAGGTGTCATTATGGTTTGGACATTCATTCACATTTTTACATTGATGAATGTAAATTATGTAACACAGTGTCTCCGGATAATAATAAACAAAACACCACAGAAATTAGACAACCCCCAATTCCAGAAGCCAGGGCTTGTTCGGAAGGGGGTTACATATTGAAAAAACGCGGACATACAACCATTTCCTCCGACAGTGCCGGAGCCAGGATTCGAACCCGGTGGTGCGATGTCCGTGTGATTAATCGCAATTGCCACCTCGCGCCTTAACCCACTCGGCTATCGACCAGACCAAGAACTATACAGGATGGAACTATACTTGTAATTTTCCGTATTTCGCATTTTAAGAGAAAAAGTCAGTCTTCATAAAAAGTTTTCCTTATCCTTAAAAGTCATTAGCCATACTCAGACTTTCAAAAGAACATACAGGGTGGTTAGCAAATAAGGAAACGTGAACTTGTGCCGAGAGTAAAGTATTAATTAGTTTTTTGAGAGAAATATAAAAATGTTACTGAAAGAAGTTGTTTCTAATGTTAATAGTAGTTTAAATATGAAATTTGAACGTCGCACAGTGGGGCAGGAATTCCAAAAACGTGGCATTTAATCGTAAAATGAAACGAGCTAAAGGACTATATATTATGTTGTTGACATATGGCAAGATTCTTCAAGAACTTCACGCAAGGTCACCTCGCCTACTAGCACCTCCATGAAACTGTTGTTGTTAAGTAATATTTGCGTATGATCGATGCGCTAACTTTGGTACAACTTTTAAGTGGATAAACTCATTTATATCTATAGTTTTTTACTTAAATTACTATGGATACAATATCGTCAGGTATTTACTCAATATATTACGTTATTTTACTATAATTGCTGAAGTTATATAGTAATCATAATTTCAAAAACAAGCCTATGCAAATATATCAATAAATTACAATATATTCTGTAACCATAATTTTACTTTCACATACGTTCACTTTGGGAATTTGATGTACTATTATAGGTGAACCATTTTAGTTTAATAATTAAAGTCAAACCAGTGCTCATGTGTACTCCTTAAAATTTTCTTGAGTTTTTAGTATGTTAACGTATGCAGTTTGAATTTATCAAACGCAAAATCAGCGAAACCAGTGTGCCCACTTACTTAATTTCCCCTAAAATTCATCAAATTTATAAATGAATGATTACAAGATTTAAAAGAGATAGTTATCAAAAATCGTACATGAAACATTTTAGAAATATGTACTATTCTTATAAGAACAACATAAAAATAACACAAATAAATATCATTGCTTTTATATTTTATTAAATTAATATTAGATGTCTTATTGATATTAGTTAAATCTTCTATATTATTTCTTGTCTCCTTCCTGCCTTATCGGTTCCAATATCGACTCCCTTGCCCCTGAGTTGGTAATGTTAATTATTAGTGCTGACCCGGTGATCACTAGTTACAGAAAACTTCTCAAAAAACCATTAAAACGTTTACCTACAGAAGTTGTTGGGTTACTTATTGCTCCAAATATTTCAATATCAGACATTTAAAATACGGAAGAAGATGATGTTTCCTCATTAGCAACATCAAGCGGTTCATGAAATGAGGCATCACATTAACAGCAGTTATTAAAGGTACCAGGTAAGCTGCTTGGAAGGTGGCAGGGGCGATTGGAGGTCGCACACATGGGAAGGTGGACCAGACGCCTTATTACAAATGTAAGGACGTGGATGGAATGGAGGCATGGAGAAGTGGGGTGTTATCTTACCCAAGCCCTGAGTAAACTCGGGTGTTTCATGGAAAACTTAAATGATACCGGTAAGATTGATAGCCGAGAGTGTATATATTGTGGGTAGGCCGACAACGCGGAACATAGCGTGTTAGTATGCAACAGGTGGAGGGAAGAGAGGCGACATGGTGGGGCGTCGTTACTGTCCCCGGACGATATGGTAGAGAGAATGCTGGAGACAGAGGAGAACTGGAGAAAGGCGGAGGAGGTGATAACTCGCATTATCAAAAAGAAGGAAGAGGATGAAAGGGAAGGGGCTGACCCCATGGAGGAATTCATAACAGTGAACTCAAATTGCCAGCTGGTTTGAAGATAAGCGACAGTTCCAAACTAGCCGGAAACAATAAATAGGCGGAGGGGTTTTAGCCGGTTGAAGTCCGGCACTACCTGTAGCGCTAGACACTAAGCTCAGATGCCCATGAATAGTTTCCCCTTCAAAAAAAAAAGGTAGTATTGTCCAAAAGTATTAAAAGGTTACTTTCTTGTATATATGAATAAAGGTGTACAGGGTGCTTCTAATTGCACATGCCAAATTTGACAAGATGGAAATTTACATTGGTGTTTCAATGTTCATAGATTATAAGATAAAATAATAACTAAAAATGAAACCGTCCAGATCATCTGATGAAATTTGGACTATGCAATATGGGACACCCTGTATAACAGGTTAATAAAATTAAGATTAGGAGTAATATTATGTACTTAGGGAGACAATAGAATGTGGAATTATCTGGAAATCCCACTTACTTCAACCGCCATATTGGAACACATCATTTCAAATCTTTCTTTCATCACGCACAAGCTTTTTGTTGTCAGTAACACCACAAACCTATGTTTATTAAAAATGTTTAAATTAATTCCGAAGTAAACGTTTTATATTGAAACCGTCATTTTTAATTTCTACATTTCAACGTCATTTTTAAAATTGACACCCTCAAAAACCCTGGTACATGATTTTTTAAGGATTGCTACAGAAAATAGGATTATTGCCACGTTTTCGAATTCTTGCCCCACTGTGCGTCGTATCTCAAAGTTGATATTATTGCGAAAATTATGATTAAAATAATTTTATAAATACAACCAAAGCACATAATTTATTGAATAAAATGATAACAAAACTATTCTATGTGTTGTATCCATAACAGCATACACAGATATTTATTTATAAAAAAGTCAAGTCCTTGTCAAAGAACTATTTAAATAATGTTGATTCTAGAACAACGAATTTATTTACTTTAGTGTTACGGTATATGTGAAATATCGGACAAATAACTCTGGGGATGTGAAAAACATAAAAAAGAGAAATGGATTCATATGAAAATGATGCTGCTATATTGCTTGCTATTGATTCGGTAAGAAATGAACTCAAAAAATCACTAGGAAAAAAGTCACTATTTAAATATCAGTAAGAGCCATTTGCAAAGAATTCTGGCAAATAATAAAATACATCCCTACAAACTAGTAAGATTACATACGCTTGAAGAAGGGGATGACGCCTTTCGTTTAGAATTTTGTATGTTAATGGGGGAACAAATTATGTTAGATAGATTTTTCTACAGAAGGATTTTATTTTCTGACGAGGCAACATTTACTACGGATGGAGTTGTTAGTTACCAAAATTGTAGGCACTGGTTGGAAGAAAATCCAAATTTCCGTATTATTACTAAAAGTCAACGATATAAGAAAGTAAATGACACCAAACATACGTTTTTTCGACGCAACCGTAAATCAGAAAGAACACTTACATAGAGATGTTGGAAAAAAATTTAATACGCGCTCTGGATGATATAAATTCACAGGACAGAAGAAAACTGTATTATCGACATGACGGTTGTCCTGCACACAGCGCATTTAGTGTAAGAAACTGGTTAAATCAACATTTCCACAATAAATGGATAGAACATAACCCCTCTTGATTTCTTTTTATGGGGAAACCCGAAGCCAAAAAGATTATGCCCATGATTTAAAAGATAATTTAAACCGTTTAAAGGAGAAAATATCAGAAGCAATAGCCGATATAAACGAGGATATAATAGGTCTGTCCGTAAAAGTTAGTTTTTAATTGGATATGATAGATTTATAGGTGTTCTATTCATTTAGGTTATGAAAAATTTAGAAAAAATATTGAAAAATGTGTAGTAGTAGAAGGACAACACATAAAACAGTTTTGTTAACATTTTATTCAATAAATTATGTGCTTTCGTTGAATTTATAAAATTATTTTAATCATAATTTTCGCAAAAATATCAACTTTGAGATACGACGTTCAAATTTCATATCTGGACTACTGTTAACATTAGAAACAACTTCTTTCAGTAAAATTTTTATATTCCTCTCAAAAAACTAATACTTTACTCTTGGCACAAGCTCATGTTTTATTATTTGCTAGCCACCCTGTATGTTATTTTCAAAGTCTGAGTATGACTAATGACTTTTCACGAAAAGCAAAACTTTTTATGAAGAATGGCTTTTTCTCTTAAAATGCGAAATAAAGAATACAAGTATAGTTAGGTCCATCCGGGGACGCACTGTATTAATGAATTTGTTTCTCAGTCACAAAACTAGAAATATATTAATAGTGCAGGTAAACTGTCTAAAGAAGCCTAAATTGAAAGAACTAAATCTAAGTGACCTCATCTTTTGAGGAGTTGTCGTTTATAATGTATATAAAAATTTTTTGTCCAATCACCTACCAATGGTGCCTGGAAAAAATAGTTGTAAATAAATAAAATAAAAAAAGTTCAGATTTTGCTCATATCTCTCTGATTTTACCCATAGCGATAATTTTACAAGAATTTAATTTTGAAGCTCAGGAATTTCTACACAAATTTCATTACAAAAATATTTTTGTGCGAGCAAAAATAAGCGCGGGAAGTCTCAATGTTTATAACGTATAACTCTGATATGTAACCGTGAAGAATTGCAGCCGGTCGCGTCGAATTGGCTTCTAAAGTGAGTAAATATTTTTCGAGTTTTTCCTGTGCGAATGAAAGTGAAGTGCTGCAGTAGGGCTGACAAAGTGATAGAGACACCAGCATATTAAAGACAAGACCGTGAGTGCGAGAAGGGGTGAGTTTTCCTCCATATTCGCAATTTATTTGACAGTGACAATTCAATAATTAATTTAATCATAGTGAATATAGACGCAAGGCGCAGAACCTCAATCTCTGTATCTGAACAGTAGGCGAACACCCCCTGCCGGACGGGGGACATAACCTAAAGAAAAACAATACAATTTTTTACAAGCTTTACCGGTAGGAGCACAAATTCTGGGGAACATCTACGGTCGGCCATATAAATCGATTGCTGCTCAAAAATATAAACATTGAAGTGGAGGGGCAGAAAAAGGCAGGAAAACCGCCACCTCCAGTGCCGGTAAATGGACATAAAACGGCAACAGACGTCAAAATCAGTCTCGAGATGTCGCGAAGTGAGACGGACCGAAATTGCGCCAGCCTTGACAGGCAGACGGTTAAAAGAAAGATAAGACGTAAACCCCAAACAGGCGCCGAGATCAAAATGATAATGGACAGTGCCTCAGACGCCAGTCAAGAGAGCGTTAAGCTAGCCTCCAGGAGCAAAGACAAAGCTGGTTCCACCCGTCAAGACAGCGACATTTTCAAATTAAAGTCAAAGAGGCAGAGGCTTACAGATTCAAGCGACCCAACATTCACCCACCCGGGGACCAACAGACAACAAAATATTACACCACGGGTGCAGGTAGCGGTAGCCGAAAATCGCTTCGAGGAGCCACTCCCGCTGCCTGCAGACATGGATGTCGTCCCCCCAAAAGGAGTAATGAAGAAGACAACAAAAACAAAGACCCAGTGAAAGGAGGCCGCCGCCGGTGGTCATACATGACCACCTCGAGAATCGTAAGGGAGTCAATGAATATTTAAAAAATCACCTCAAAGGAAAATACTTCTGCAAGCACTCCATGAACAATACCTCATTGCAGGTAACGTCTAAGGAAGACTGGACCGTTATAAACATGTGCTTCCAGGAGAGCAAAGTTGAGTACCACACGTACACGACGAGAGAGGAGAAAACTCGTGCATTTATCCTGAGGGGACTTCATCATGAAGTAAACGTAGACGAAATAAAAGAGGAACTAAAAGCCACGCACCAAATTACGTCGAAAGAACTGTACACCATGAAAGGCACCAGGTACCCCACCTATCTCTCCTCTCTCCTGTTGGAAGCCACCTCACCCGTACATTCACAAAGAGCAGGGATACCCCAGCAAAATGTATTAACTGTGGGGGCCCACACCCGGCTAATAGCGTCGGCTGTATCTCCTACAAAAAGAAAATAGAGCAAATTGAGAGGAGAAATAAAAGAATACCGCTGGCGCCAACCATGAAATATGTGGCTGCCCCACAGCCTAAGATCAACATATGGGAAGAGCGAAGAAGAACCCAGCAGACGCCGCCGCCCAGTCAAGCTTTCAATCAAGCCTCCCAAAGGACGGAAGAAAGAAAAGGACCTGCCTTGCTGCCCACTCCTCTCCTAAGGAACGGAGCTGCCGCCGCCACCACCACCACGGAGAAAATTGAGCTGCTCCGACAGCAGCAACGCAGAATGACTTCGCTAGTAGATTTGGACGCTCTACAGCAAGCTGAACGATGAGCTGGAGAGGTGTGTAAACGCAGGTTATGCTTCGTTTCCTTGAAGCAATACCCCAGGATGCATTCTAAATAAAAATTAAACTTTCTTCCTGGAACGCCAATGGTATAGATAATAAAATTTATTTTCTTATAAACCCTATACTGAGGCATAAAATTGACATTATGCCTCTAAATGAGACGAAACTTACCAGACGAGACAAGCTGCGAGTCCGAGGGTATACGGTACCTCGAAAAGATAGGGCCAACAATAACAGAGGCGGCGGGGTAGTGGTGCTCATAAAGTCAGATATTGCGCACACGCACCTTTCTATACGGAACACAACCGTAGAGAATATGTGTGTGACGCTAGAGGGCAGCATGAGCATCATAACTGCGTACGGTAACACACTTTTTGACTACGTCAATAGACATAATGTCATCTTGCAGTATCCGGACGATCCCAAGCATTTTCCGGATAACGGTACAACACCGACAACCCTTGACATAGTGGTCAACAAGGGCGTGAGGAACTCCACGACCCCAGTGGCCCTGAAGGAACTCACGTCCGATCACAACCCGATTATTTTAGAGTTGAACGATATGTCAAGTTAAGATATCACACGGAAAATCACACCTTATAGGGGCGCTGACTGGCGCCTCTATAAAGCACATATTAACACAAACTTAATACTGAACAACACAATCAGCCCCGGGAGAAGACGGCGTCGAACACAAACTGCTCAAATATCTCTCTGCAATCGGACCCGGAGTGGGTTCTGGGGAGGCAACTGTAATTAAAATTTAAAATAAAGTTATATTGAATTGAATTGACTACTGTTAGATGTCAAAAATAAGCTCAGAACTGTATTTATGATTGGAACAATATAGGCAAGGGTTTGTACTCAACGGTCTATTGTTTGTTGTCGGACTTTACATGCTAAAAACAGGCTTATCATTTTATGTTCAAACATTGATGTCAAGTATAGGCAATACATAGTTACTCGAAGTTGTATGGTGGTTTGTATAGATCTTTAAGATTGGCATAGAGTTACATGACAGTAAAGTAGTTGAGTTTTGGAAATGGCTGCCTAGGTGAAGGTGCTTGAATTTTTATCGTGAAATTTTCTGTTTAATTGCCGTTTTATGGATTTCTATTTCATTTATTCATGGAATATTGAGTAATTCATGGTTTTGAGTGCACATTATGGTTGTTCTGGGTGTCACACCATGTTCGATTAGTTCGGATCCTTAAAATTGTAAGTACGCTGTTTCTTGTGCATGGAGCACATGTCTTCCTAATTGATTTTGTCTTTTCCTGGTATTATAGAAAGCCATCTCACGATGATTTAATTCCAAGTTTGGTATCTTGGATCGCAGATTTAAGCCGCCCTACACCATTGAGTAAGAAACAAAGTATATATCCATTTTTTTGTACTTATATAAATGTTTCTTTAGAGATTTTATTTTGTTTTATGGTATTTTACTTTCACCTTTATTTTTTTTAATTCGCTTTTTGTCGTTTTTTGTTATTTTCATATTAATTTTGGATATCTTCCAAGTTTTGCGAGTTCCTCCACTCCATTTATTTATGCCTGGCACCATCCATTTCCGGTGCAGGAGTGATCTGGGTTTCGGACACCACTTTCGTACTCCAGTTTTGGACCCCTGACTGACATAATAACGACAACTATTCGCCATTAATTTGGACTACGATTCGGCGTTTGGAACATAGGTACGGGAACAATATTGACAATTATAGGCCGCATAGGTTTACAAACTCATACTAAACATATAAAACCCTGTATGGCGAACTGAAAAGTTGCCTTCCAAAGAGCAGCACGAATCATTGTTCAAACCAATTGCATACAGTTGTCGATATTCCAGTCCATAAAGGTGATCCGAACCATGAATCGTTGTCCAAATTAGAGGCGAATAGTTGTCGTTATTATTTCAGTCAGGGGTTCACAAGTGGAGTACAAAAGTGGTGTCCGAAACCCAGATCACTCCTGCACCAGAAATGGATGGTGCCAGGCATAAATAAATGGAGTGGGGGACTTGTAAAATAACTTGCAAAATTGGTAGTTGCCAGTGTCAAATGTTTACAGTAGCTAGCCAGTTAACAGTTATTTTTGTAACAAGTACCAAAAAACTGATTTTAGGTACGTATTACAAACAACATTTTTTTTTTATAAAGGTCCCTAAAACATTCAAATTTTTGGTCAGAGCAAATATTTGTCGAAAATAGTGAGCTTTGAATTTTAATTACAATACGACCATACTAACCAGATTGTTTAATGTAAACAACAAAATTTTGACGCGTTTTTTTTTGCACGGTATAAAATGCAGAATACACAAATTATGTTTGAAAAAGCGAAGGAAATTGCGCATTAAACTAAATCATCCTCAAAAGTTGCCACGGCAATTTTTTGGGATTGAGTCCCGAAAAAACTCATTTTACTAAAAACTAGCGTTCCTAAAGCTTTCCCAATCGACCCACTGGAGTATACTTTCTCCACTCGAGCTACTCAGCTTCGCGTACTCGGCTTGAGGGTAGTGTGTCCTATCACTTAAACTAGAATTGGCGCCCGAGCAAACCGAACACTCGTTTCCGGAGCTCGAGTGTCAAAGAGTGGCCTTTTTTCTCTATGTTACCGTTTGGGGTGGAGAAAAACGCATCACAACCATTAGGAAATTTAAAAGTGGAGTAAACTCATTAGTGTTACAAATAAACTGCCACACTATAGAGAGTTTATGTTTTGTATTTTTGATTTATATTGTACGGAATTTTACTTCAATATTTGTATTTTATTCTGTACTTTGTTTTTTTAGTAGTAGTAGTAGTTAAGTAGTATTGTCCTGTATGTTTTTAATGATTAACTCTTCTTTATATTTATTTTAAACAAAATTTGTTAAATTTACGTACTTTTGCACTGTTCTATAATATATTTCAGTTGACCCCCCCACCTTTAAAATGCATCATACGGCGAGCTATATTCCTAACTAGTTGGTGGTGAAAAGGCCTGGCGGCGAATCGGCATTGGCGGAAAGTTCTAGACCATTTTTCGGCTAAGGATAATTAATTTTTTGCAGATAATATGTTAATAAACTGATTAATAGACCTGTATTTTGATTTACTTTCTGAATTTCAGTGTTCATAACCTACATATTAAAAAGAAGAAAAATGAATCCATCAATACATACATTATTTTTTTTTGTTAATAATCTTCGTATATAATTTTTCTTAATTTTCATAAACAGCGGATATGCTAAATTTCGACAGTCTGAGCCCTTAATAACATTTGACACCGTACATCGATGACCTTTTGGAATGCAATATTCAGGTTTACATTGTTATAATTTCGTTTCTGGCATCTACCCTTAAGGAACTGGTCCATTATATTGGAACACGTTCTTTTATCACGCCCTGTAAACGCCAGACGAATCCATCAAATAACGACTATTTTTAATTCCAGATACTTCGGTCGTAAACGACTACAAGAGAGTGACGAGCCTTGGGTCGACGGATCGCATCTGTTAGTGAGAGCTGGCTATTCTTATTGGACTTTGGGTTACGCGCTCAGTTTTAGGGGAGCAAAAAAGTTGTTGAACGCAGATCCACTGTCTCGACTTGTACCGGTTGATGAGTATCTACCTATTTTATTCGATAAGCATCCTCAAGATAGTTGGAAGAGGCACTTTCCTGAAAGAAACCTTGTAGCATTCTCGGCTGCTCCCTTGCTTCTTTATCCCACGCATTACACCGGAGATAAAGGATATATTAGCGATACGGAGGACTCCGTTATCGTTCCAGAAGTCTTAACCGTAGCCAGGGATGATCTTTAATGTTTGTTAACTGCTTTTATGACACCTGTGTAAGTTTTAACTTATTTTTTATGGATATCATAAGTCCAACAGTTTTGTTAACGATATACACTTAGTTTGGAATTTTCTGAATCTCGTCTATATTTCTGTTGCCATATTAATTTATACTTAAGTGATAATTAATGTAGTGTTGAGAATTTTCAATCATAATTATGTTATTTTGTGTTATGTGTTCAGTGGAAATAGGGATGGTACATTTTGGGAATATACAGTACACACACCAAGTTTAAAAAATAAGTATAACAAACTTTTACATTTTTTATAATGAAATAAATGAATAAACACCCGGCATTAATGCATCCATCGTCTTTCCTTACTGAGATACAGGATATTTTATCGATTTTGCCCAAATTTTTATTTGGTCATAATTATTGAACCACCCTGTATAATCGGTTCATACTTAGAACATATGTTTCACTTATTTTACTTGATAGAACCTCATAATAAACCAAAATAGAAATCCCTGTCTGGCTTAATAAAAAACTGACAATATGTTATATGTCAAAATCAACATCATCCTGTAAGACAAAATTTTGTAGATCTGTTTCGATATTCAAAAAGAGCGGAAAAATTGACTTAATTTGTTTCCGCAATTCATTCATCATCCAATTTCATTAAAATGGTCAAGACAGTTGGAACTTGAATATTTATTTCAAGGTTTAATTAACAAAAATCGGCAGCTACTGGAAGCGGCTGGAACCTGCCCACTCGGTGGACCTTTGAAGTCGAAAGGAGCAGTAAATTGTGTGACAAAACGGCACTAAGCGTAATCCGATCTCATCCAAAACCTTTTCAGATCTTCTGGGGGACTAAAAAAACCCTCAACTTAATGAATTTACAATCATCTATGCGAGTTATTATCTACATTATCGCTCGAATAATATATTATTTGGATATTAACAACTTTAACATCACTTGAACGACTAAGAAAGTCTAGTTATCCTAAATACTACAGATTTGTAAAGCAACAAACTGAAAATTGGTAAAGTGATAATCTATAATAAATTCACCAACGAAGGTACAGAAAGCATATGATATTGATATTGTTACATCTACCTTTAAAGTTTGTGACAATCCACTAAAAATTACAAATATGCCGAAATCTTCATGACAATGACAATCGTCAATATTTGCTCATTGCAATCCGATCGCTCGCGGTTGTCTTTGTTAAATGAAACATTAGCATTTCAATAATTTTACTAGATTTTAGAGGAATATTTGTAGTTTAATTCTTCGATTTGTCTATATATATATTTAAAAACGGCACTAAACGTAATCCGCTCTACTTCTAGAGCAGTGAAGAAACACTCACACGTGAATTGACACGTGATGTGACGAGTTTTACGACGTAACGGCTACGCGCATCGATCATGTCATGCGAAATGCATCTATGCTTCATATTTGCTTTGTTTTTAATTTTTTTCACGGAAACCAAATCGAAAGGGTGGAAGTGTGATATATCGTTGAAATCAGAACTTTAACTGCTTTTCAATGATTCCATTGCAAATTGAAAATAATTATAAAATAAACAACTTGTTGCGTCAAAATGGCACTAAACGTAATCCGATCTCAACCAGATCTTCTGGGGCACTAAAGAAACGCACATGCAAAGTTTCATTCAAATCCGTTCAGTAGTTTCGGCGCTATCGTGTTAACACACATACACACACACAGACATTTTTCAAAAACCACTTTTTTGGGTTCCTAGGACCTCAAAACGTAAAGATTTGATGTTATCTCAATTTTCGTTTACATATTTCCGAATCTGTATAGTTGCATATAAAGTGCGTACACCTTGCTTTTCTTGCATTAGTACATTAGTTTTTTTTTTATTTTCTACGTTTTAGTATGACTTTTTACTGAAAAGCAAGTTTACATTTTTTCTTTATTTCTTACTTTTTAGTCATACTTTTTGGGGGGTTTACCCCGCAGAGATCCCACAATAAAAATTCGTCTTTTAACGATTTGTTTTGGTTTCTTGCTCCTTCGTTTTCTCGCTCTGTTTTGCAGATTTTCCAATTTTCACCCCTGCGCCCCCTATGTGCGGATATTTGCAAAAGTAACGGTAGAATAATGTATTGTCATCGGATCTTAGTAACTACACAAAATGTCATCAATTGATTATGTCAGAAAGTGTGTTAAATAAAGTGTGCAAGATATGAACAGAAACATTGTGCATACATTCTGAGTTAAAGGAAAGCAAGTAACTAAAAAAAAATAATATTATTTTTAATGTATGTGTGTACAACAGTAATAAATAAGTGAAAGTAATAAATACATAACTATAATAACTGTTGTAGCCTCCATTTCATTGAATACATTTCCTTACTCTAGTAGTAATAATTCTAATCATATCTCGATTATTTCTAACTTCTAAGCAAGCGTTTTTAACGCGTTCCAAAAGTTTCTTTTTACTATTAATGGCTACATCATATACCTTTGCTTTTAAATGTCCCCAAAGATAATAATCAACAGGATTGAAATCCGATGAGTTTGAAGGCCAATGATTAGGTCCATTTCGACCTATCCACATATTGGGAAAATTGTCATTTAAGAAATTTCTCACAATATTACTAAAATGGGGTGAAGCGCCATCATGCTGGTAATACATTCCCGCATTATTTTCATTTTCCAATAACACACGGGTAAAAATTTTGCAAAAGTCTAAATAAAGTTCACCTGATAATCTAATAGGGAGGATATGTGGCCCAATCAAATGATTGTTGAAAACACCGCACCAAATATTAACAGCAAATCATGTTGGAATTTATGTACATATTCAAGTTCCAACTGTCTCGACCATTTTAATGAAATTGGATTTACGGCAAGTAATCAAGGTTGATGAATGAAATGCTCAAGCAGATTTAGCTACTCTATTTTTTCCGATCTTTTCGAATATCGAAATAGATCTATACAAAATTTTGTCATACAGAGTGTTGATTTTAACATACAACATATTGTCAGTTTTTTATTAAGCCGAACCTGGATTTCTATTTTGGTTCATTATGAAGTTCTATCAAGTAAAATAAGTGAAATATATATTCTAAGTATGAACCGATTATACAGAGTGGTTCAATAGTTATGACGAAAGAAAAATTTGACCAAAATCAATAAAACATCCTGTATCTCAGTAAGGAAGGACAATGGATGCATTAATGCCGGGTGGTAATTTGGAACCCGCAAAGTGCCCTCTATCCACAAGTAACGTTAACTTAGAAACACTGTATAGATACTGTTCCCCTATTATATATATAATCTTATTGCTTGGGCATGTGAAGTAATTTTTTAGTTCTCGGAACCAGTAGCAGATTAAACGAATGTTGTGAGAAAAGCCTATTTATTGATTTTTTCCATTATAAACCATTACCCACATGAAATTAACCTTTCATTTTCACATTAATTTTTCTTCAGTAGGTCACTGGAACTAGTTTTTAAAATAAATAAAAAAATTTATTCAGTGGGGATTTACAATAAATATATCTCATATCCGCACTTTTAATCTTGTTATATATTCTAGTATCTTTTTTTCTTTTAATTTTTTTAAATTTGGTGTGTGTCTTTGAAATAAAATATGAATAACTTATTTTCCGCCACAAATAAATAATAAAGAAAATAAAAATGAATGTATAAATTGTATATAATTTAATGAACCATAATTTTATCTATACCTATTTACTGTTTACCATTTTTTTGCCTTTTTATTGAATTTAATGTGATCCAACGTTCTTAATTTTAAAATCCTGTTCTTTGATATAACCAAGATAACTACAGAGGAAGCCATTTAAAAGCGGGGCACCTCTTTAAATTTTTATTTGATGGTCGATTTAAACGATTTTTTTTTTACTTTCCCATATAAGGAAAGTATGGTGATCGTGCAAAAATTCGATTTTGAGTTTTCATCATTTGGAGCTCATTCCACATATAATTTAATTCTCTTCAAAAAACTTTAGTGTCATTATTGCCTAAAGCCAATCAGGAAATAACTATTTGTCAAAATGCACTTGAAAATTACAATTTTTCATTTTTTCTCTTTTATCTCCATTCACTCCATTCGTTATCAAAACGACTTTGTGCATACACCAACATATTCAAAATTTGATTATCTTTATCTTTCATTAGATACACTGTATGCGTACGATCTATCGTTTTCGAGTTTTTATCGACTTTATCATGAGACAAGTGTTCTGATAGCGCGCTATAAAGATGTTTAAAAATTCATATCTCTGCCAATATTGATCAAATGGAAATGAACAATAAAAGGTAATTGTTCATAATCGAATTTTCTGCAACTTTCATTTGAAACATTTTGCGATCCGAATGACCATTTTCGAGATTTTAGCGAGAAATGCGCGCGTTTCCGTTGCATCGCAAAACTGTCAAAATTTCAAAAAAACCTATCTCGGCTCCAATAGGTCGTACGAAGTTAAAAAAACGAAATTATGCAGATTTTTATTACCTAAAATTTTCATGTGTACATATTTTACAGTAAAATTGATACTCTCCGAGTTTTTGCGAAAAACCGATTTTCTTTACCTATTTTCTCCCTCCGTCTCCTCTGCCTACGTCTACGAGTGAGGACCTTTGATATGTTAAAAAGTACCACAAAATAAGCCTGTTCCTAAAATTTCAGCCGGCTTTCAATTATTTCATCCAAATTTTCCCATTTTACTGGGCTAACTATGATAATGAGGGAGTTGCACGTTATTTTTTTATATCGCAGATAGATAGACGACAGAAAAATATGCTTCCTGGTAATTTTCTTTTTTTTTTTGTTAAAATTGAGGGCTAAAAATTTTTTTTACTTTGGGTGAATATAAAACCATTGAAACGCTCTCTCCGTGCCAAGTGACGTCGTATGTGCCAGATGACGTCACGTTATTATTATTGAAATGTTGAAACATCTAAAAGGAATGCTGTGGCTACAGATTAATACGTTAAGCATGTTATGAAATCATTATCCGTCATATTAACCAATAGTTATTAACAAGATTAAGGATAACAACGTGAATTTGCAAACTCAGGGCAAATCAGTGACGTCAAAATGACGTCAAGGCAATATCATAGCATTTTCAGCCACGTGGTTTCGTTTACATAAAAGTTCAAATTTTAATGTCGAATACTTACAAAATGATATTCTTTTATGAGTTTATTTTATTATATTATCAACTTATATAATGTTAGTATGAAAAAATAATAAATTCAAGCATTTTAAAAATGCTTCCTCATTTAATGCATATTCCGTTCATTGCTTTCAAAACTTAAACGCGCAGGGTGGCGGTGAGTTGCGAGTAGCAGATTTTGACGGACTGTCATCGACTGGGAGAGTGGCAGCTTCAGAATCTATGGCAAATAAAACAGTTGATTTTTCAAGAAACTGTCGTTTTGGAACATATCCTCTCGTGAAATATAGCCCCAATTTCAAAATAATATAATAGGCCAGTCGTCAGGGAGTTGGGAATGCGTAAATACCGTTTTAGTCCAGTTGTCAGAGACTAATTTTGATGAAAAGTTAGAATTAATTGTTACCTCGCAAATTTTTTCATAAAAGGCTAGTTGTTTGCTAGTAAATTTCTCATGCTAAGGGAAGCATTTATTAAAACAAACTTTTATACTATTTTTTTGTAAAATTTCCCGCTCTTTCGTGATGCTATCCGTTTTTTTTTCATTATTTTTCAAGATATTAGCAAAAAACTGATGTTTTCCATTTCAGAGGCTTGTTTATAAGTATTCGCGGGGGTAAATTTTGGTAAACTTTTTTGAGTCACTTTCTACTAGCAAAAAATGAGCCTTTCATGAAAAAATTAGCGAGGTAACATTAATTCCGACTTAAAACCCCTGGCAAATGTGCTATTTTAAATCGAACAAAAGATTTTACTGTTGGAACCAGTTCATTATAGTCATCTTTTAATATACCTACTAATTCTTTCAGTTTGAACTGGCCTCCTATCTGTTGTCACTATTTGATGAAGGTGGAACGCGAAAAACTAAAAACTCGAGTTTTTATGATTTATTTTCTCCAGTCACTGATAAAATTAATTTTGGCATAAAACATACGTCCTAGATAGTGGGTTTTTACTTCATCGAGTTGTGTGGCGTCAACAAGAGACATTCACTTCTATCCTAGCTAGGTATGTAGAGTATATTCAGAAGTATTATAAAGCAATTAGCATCATTATCTTCAACTTGTACCCTACCGATGCCTCTGATAAGCATAAAAACTGCTGAGCGCCAACGACTAGCTCAAAGAAATGTTTCTGCAACTGTAAATTTTTACGAGTCTATGACAGCAACAATGCAACATGAGAAGTTTCTATCAAACAGTTAAAATTAAAATCGGCTTATCTCACTGATACGTAAATAGCTTACTACTGCAGGTATCGTTGTTGAGCAGACTGCCAGATGCTGATTCTCAGCGATAAATATATCACCTCATTACGATTCCTTAATTATAGTTGGTGAAGACGTTGACCTTTTAATTCTTATGGCAGGATTATCCGCATGTTATTCAAACATGTATTTTATGAAGCCCAGCAAGGGGGAAATGGACGGCCGAATTTATTATTCGAATTCTTTTAAATACCCAAAAGAACTTGCTGATAACATATTATTCCTCCACGCATTCTGTGGGTGTGACACAACTTCTGAATTCTTTAGGCAAGGCAAAGCAAAATTCATTAAATTATTACAAAAATCTGCAGGATTACAAAAATACGTGGAATGTTTTAAAGACATTCCCACCCTGATATTATACGTATAGCAGGCCAAAAAGTTATCTTACCCCTTTACGGAGCAGAATCCGAACAGCATTCTTTGAATTATTTCGGGTACAAATGCTTTATTAAGTTAGTGGAAGAAAGTACATGTTATATCGTTATTTCCAACTGAGTCTACTGCACGCCAACACCCCTTTAGAACATACTATCAAATTCAGCAGTGATACGACAATACTAAAAACTCTCAAGATTCGGGATGGATGAAAAAAAAAAAATTGTTTGTTTCCTATTACCGCCAAAAACGAAACTGCTCTACAAGAATTTTTGAAAACAATAAGCTGCAAGTGTACAAAAGGCTACGAAGCCGCATGTACTTGTAGAAAAGCTGGACTAAGACGTGAAGTTATTTGTTCTGGATGTCAAAGACAAACGTGTACAAATGTCGAAATATATGTAGACGACCTAGATCGAGCCGAAGAAACCGAAGATAAGGTATTGGATTGTTTGGAACAGGATAAACACGAGGAGGCTGAATTTAACAAAGACGATGTAGACGATAATGAAATCGACACTCGCAGTTTTATTGAAGCAAGGGAACGTTTTGGACCTTCAACTTCAAAAAACTAATGTAATGTACTGGCAGTGGATTAGTGAGAACGAGATGGAACTGGCTCCTAAGAAATCGGCAGGAAACACGTGCGTGAGACGTCAATGGATATTTTAGGCGAAGTGAAGATGGCCAGGAACACTATTAAATACCTCGGTGTATACCTTCACCATAGGCTCTCGTGGAACCATCACGTAGATAGCGTTACCGATAAGGCTGAAGGACTCGTTATGTCTCTACGTAAATTAATGCCTCGTACGGGAGGCCCCAAAACTTGTATCCGGCGTTTGCTCAACACGGTGGTAACTTCTACAATTCTGTATGCAGAACTGACAGAAATAGAAAAAGACTGTTGAGGCCTCAACAGAGCGCGCTAATCAGGGTCTGCTGCGCGTACCGTACGGTATCAACCACGGCCTTGCAAGTCATCGCATCAATTCCGCCAATTGATCTGTTAGTTAAAGAACGGCACCATAATCATGGAGCGGACAGTGCTACCAAAACTTATAATAGGGAGTGCCTTATGGAACGGTGGCAGAACCGCTGGTAAAGTGTGACTGAGGGGCCATGGACGAGAACGCTTATTCCGGATCTCCAAAGATGGATCCGCAGAAGACATGGCGACGTAAATTATTATCTAACGCAGGCCCTAAGCGGACACGGCAATTTTGGTAGCTATTTATTAAGAATAGGCAAGAAGGATAACGATACTT
This sequence comes from Leptura quadrifasciata, assembly GCA_963675555.1. Classification (NCBI taxonomy): domain Eukaryota; kingdom Metazoa; phylum Arthropoda; class Insecta; order Coleoptera; family Cerambycidae; genus Leptura; species Leptura quadrifasciata. The sequence goes on from OY776673.1 coordinate 174,547,617, forward strand.
GCGTTTACTGCCCCACAAGTAACACTGTGAAACATACGTTATTTCAATGCTCAAGATGGAATGCCACAAGGGAGATAGCTGAAATTAGATGTAGACGACCCATAAATAGACATAATTTAGTGGAAATCATGCTGCAGGATACTGAGAGTTGGGACGTTATAAACGCAATGTGCTGTGATATATTGAGGAGTAAGGACGAAGACGAAAGGCGTGGCGGAGAATAAGACGTGGGACGCTCCGAAGTAATGCTTAACGTGGTACTGAAGCGTCTTTGGAAGTGCTAGCGGACGGTTTATTAGTGGGTAGGAATCCCACATATCCCTGTGCGCCCGAACATCAGCACAGGGAACCTTTTGAAGGTTTTTCCTCCCTCAAAAAAAAAAAAAAAAAAAAAAAAGAAAGTGGATTAGTGCTAATGGGGACATTACTTAATAAAAAAACATCAAATGCTCTACCGTTAAGTAGAAAGGAGTGCATAATTGTAGTAACCACCGATAGTTGTAGACATTTGTAATTTCAAAATTGATAATAAATATATTTACTTAAACTTCAAAAGTGATAATTAAACGTAAACGTAATAGCAAGTAGAAAGCGTGGAAGTGTATAGGAAAGTGTCGATATACAGAGTGAATGCGATACGATGCTTGACTTCTCCCGCCTATAACTCCAAGAATATTAATACTAAGTAAAAGTCGGTCTAAACCAATTCGATAGAGAATTTACTTATGTTTAACTTTGAAATTGAAAGTCGTGATAAAGAGAGAAATATTATAGCCTTAATATAAATGTTCAGTCAAAATATCTGCCACTATTTAACTAAAAGTAACGCGTTATTGATGGCTAACAAAGTCACTTTGTTTTAGAGAGCTTTTAGCGGCTTTCATTTCGGAAGAGGTCATATATAAATCTAAAAGCCATATATTTCTGGGAACCGGTATAATTTATATTCACTAGAATTCAATTTGATTTAGTCTCACTCAAACAGAGTCTCTGTCACCTAAATATTATTTAATCATGGATCCTTTGAAAATCATGAATTGCACTTTTGTAAAGTGGATACGAACATAACACTTCTGTACTGAAACAGATACTATTTATTACTGCAGGTATACAGAGCGTTCACATCAGTAACTCAGAGGCAGGTAGTAGAGTCAAAACAAACAATGTCAGAGTTTCATATAACTGTTTGTTACTGAGTTACGAGCTTCAAAATGGAGGGCTGCAATATGTTTCTTATTTATGACTTTTAAACCGTAATTTTGAACTTAATCAAGTTTTGACGGCTTATAAAACACATTAATGTATTTATCGGCTCCAGAGTAAGTCTACGTATGGTAACCTGCAGATAAAAAAGACAATAAAAACTTTACGAACTCATTATTGACGTCGGTGAGTCATTCGGTATGGTGTCATTAAACAAGCCGACATACATTAAAAACTTATAAAAGTAAGTGATTCAAATAGCGAAATAGTACAGAGGTTAACGGTATTTTAGTGAGGTAGTAAAGTTTTTGTTGCCTTTTTTATCTGCAGAGTAAAATTGCAAACGACTATACCTTCTAGGAGGCTAGGAACGGACTAGGCCCAAGAGTTGGCAGCCCAATTTTCTTTACATAGATGATATTTTCGAACTGCAAATGCCATAAATAGATTCCTCAATATTTTCTTGTTTTAACTGTTTTAGCGAAATGTTTTATTCGGTAGAACAGACTAAATAAGGACTCCACCATTGAGAAAATAGAACTGAATACTTTATGAAATTTTGGTCTAAAGGAAGTAGCACAGAACAATACATGAAAATAAAAAACCGTTCATTTTTAGACTGTCCAAAGTTGCAAAAACCAAATTGTGATGATTTTTAAGATTGATTATTATTGCTATTCGGTTGATTGATTTGATTTGATTAACCAGCATGCGGTAGGGATTATTACCCCTTCTGGAAAACACACCGTCTGGTACTGTCGTGAGCAGAAAAAAATAGTACAATTTTTTTTCTAATGTAAATCTGTCTATTTGAATATGTAATGAGTAGCCGAAATAAAACAGATATCACTTTTAATTTATTTTTTATTTTAATGCTGTAGTTATTGCTATAGTAAATGATGGATGGTTAATGAGACAAATTGCACTGCGTTATAACATTAACAAAAAATTGGTGTGTAACATTTTAAGAAAGTGGGGAATAGACGGTACGGTTAGTAGAAATCCTGGATCAAAGGACAATATCCTACTTAACAAGAAACTAATTATTAATATGTCCTTATTGTACCATTTCTATTTTTTTTTATACATTTATTTAACGTCGGCCTATTTCCGCTACTGAGGCCTAACACCGACGCCTGTAGACGAGCTACCCCCAACCAGGAATTTTGCCGAACCTCTTCCCTTAAGAAGAGTAGGGATCTTTTACTTGCCTAACATTTAATAGACAAGGGACCGACGGCTTTGCATCCCCTCCGAAGGATGGTATATCTCCTATACAACCCTCGCCTAAGGTTGTATAGCTTCCGCGCATACACTGATATACAAGCCGCTGGAAGATGTGTGAGGCGAGAACGCGGTTTCCGTTGGAATGGTCACCAATCCAAGTACTAACTGCGCCTGTCATTGCTTTACATCGCATACCGAAGTATGTACATAGTAAAGACGCACCTACGCTCGCCCCCCATTTCTATTTATAACTTCTATAAGTCTGTTTGGTATAGAATTAAATAACCTTATACAATAATCATTAGTAATATAATTTTCCCATGCATTATTTACTATTTCCAGTAATTCTTCGGCATTTCGTCTCACATTTCGTTTTTGGATACTTCTTACAAGTAGTCCCCATACTTATTTCACAGGGTTAAGATCTGGACTATGACTGGGCCAGTTAAGAACATTGATGTTGTATCTTCAAACCAGTTAGTTACAGTATGAGCAGTATGAAAGGAACAATTGTATATGAACTCATTATTAGGAAATAATTGTGACACAGAAGGGAGCATAATATTGTCTAAAATCCTAATATACGTTTCACTATTAAATCGTTCCTCAATATACCACAAAACACCAGGACCACGTGCCGATATCCAAGCCCACATATTGACGGATAATCTACCACCACTTTTATCATTGTTAGATATATATTTCTCATCGAATCGAGTATTCGGAGGGCGGTAAACACGAATACGTCCGCTGTGTGTTGACCGGAAAGTCGTCTGTAAAGATTACATTGCTCCAAAAATTTACATCATGCGCTAAAAATTCAAGCGCAAATCCTACTCGAGATTATTTATGTTCAGCTTTAAGTATTTCTGTGCTGATGTATGACAGCGTAGCTCCGATTCTCTTACTCGCTGGCGACCAGTACTACTCGATCCAGGAAAATCGTTTCTTCGGTAGCTTGAATAACTGAGTAAAATGGATTTTCTACTAAAGCATTTACCAATTGCAAATCTTGTTGTTGAGTTGATATCCTTCGTCGCCCTGATCCAGGATTTCTACTAATCGTACCGTTTATTCTCCACTTTCTTAAAATGTTACACACCGAATTTTTGTCAATATTATAACGCAGTGCAATTTGTCTCATTGACCATCCATCTTCTGCTTGAGCAATAACTCCAGATTTAACTAAGTCGCTTATATGAGGCATATTAGTTTTTTGCACACTTGCAATAAATTATGACAACTAACTGACAATGTCACAAAAATTAAAGTTAGATGTACACAACTAGATTTTAGGAAAATATCATTATAGGACTTGTCCTATTTTTTTCTACACTGGGTCGGACTTAGTGATGAATGTTGCTAGCAGCGTCGTGATACGGAGCGTTTTCGCTGCTCTTTTTGTGTTTTGTTTCTAATGTTGTTCTTCTGAGGCTTTTATTTTCTTCATTTCTGAGTCCGACAGTGAATATATTATTCTGGTTTCATTGTGGTATTCTTTTTTTTTGTTGTTATTCATTTCCAGTGTCCTTGGTCCTTTTCTATTTTGTTTATGATCCCATCAATGACAAAAGTTCTGTCGATTCACTATGATAAATGAACGTTCAAAAAATTATCCATTACGATCTAGTCTAACATTTTTCGTAAAATTCTATGCTAAGACTCGGATCGTCCTCGTTTATTTCCTGATACATTTGCGTCTTGTATAAATGAGTCTACATATTTAAATATTTTAAGAACAGTTGATAAGCTGAAGTCACTGGATTCTCTTTAGTAGTTAACAACATAGGTACTGAATTCAGCATCATCCCCAAGATCGTCAATACCTTGCCTCAGTTCTAATTGCATTTAAGCTGATACTTAAATCTACATAGTGTCTAGAAACTCTCCGGATAAACGAAAACTGCAAATTCTAGACGTAATTTTATGTCGGTTTGGCGTAAATCCTATGATCTAAAAATGCTTCCTGACGGAAGCAGCTATAGTCCTTTAAAAAGTGCACCTTGTCATCAAATTTTTATAAATATTTTCAAAACGGTTTTATCAAAATAAATAAATCTTGTTACATTTATTAATTAAAAAATAACCCATCGTTTGTTGTAAATATGATTTTCCTATTGCGATGAAGCCCCGCCGGCATTTCAAATCACATTTTTTTGCATTTCCTTTTACATTTTTTTATGTCAAATTTTAAAACTTTATAGTCTTTTCCAACATTAAGGTATAGTAACCTACATACGGTGCCGATAAAAAAGACAACAAAAACTTTACGACCTCATTAAAATGAGCTCGTAAAGTTTTTATTTCATTATTTATGTGCATGGAAGCACTGAATGTTTGTTGTTGCTGTGATGCACCGTTTTCGAAAAAAAAATGATTTGAACTCTTCCTTTTCTTGCCTAAATTCTCCAACGATTTCTAACAATGAAATGTTGGTTTTGGAAAATCAACAAATAACTTAATGTTAGAAATAACTCTAAAGTTTTTAAATCTAACATCAAAAATGATAAGGAAAACCTTGCCCTCCCCCCTCAAATGAGACTCTTATCATCGCAATAAAAAAAATGCAAACGACGGGACATATTTACCTTAATAAATGTACCAAGTTTTATGTTTTTAGATAAAAGCATTTTGATGATATTAAACAAAAATGTATGACAAGGCTTCAGCTTCAAAGGGCTGTAGCTTCGTTGGGAAGCATTTTTGGATAATGCGATTTACGTCGTCAAATCGATGTAAAATCACGCCTAGAATTTGCAGTTTTCGTTTGTCACGAGAGTTTCTGAACACCCTGTAGATGCTTTTGTCAAAATAATTGAACAGCTTTAGTTTGAGCCCGGCATATTTTACCATACATGATTATTATTAAAATCATTATTTAAATGAAGCACTTTTTGTATTAATTTTACACAGGTAAGCAAATGAGATATAAAAATTATTAAAATGAGCAGTTTTTTAGGCAGGAGATTAACAAGGCCAATTTCGGTAAAATAGTTGGGACAAAAAAAATCTAGAGATGATAACTGTCGACATATCTTTTATAATAAAGAGTGTTTAACTTAAAATATTAGTTTTTATTTTGTTTTTATCATTTAACTCTTTGGAATATTTGGAAAACAAAGAATACATTACAGCCCTGAGCTTTCGAACGACGTGTCACTTGAATTTCTCTTGCATTTGAAAAAAAAAAAAATAAGGGCAGTTACATCACTCAAGGTGATAAACTAGGAACATTACCTCTAGAATGTAAATAGAGTACTGTATGCCTAAGTTATAGAATTTATTTCAGTTAAACCTGCCACGCTGCATAAATGTTTGAATTTAAAATAATTATATTATTTTCTTACCTATATTGCAAGTGTCTGGTAGGTAAAATCTATATGCAATAGCTTTCTTGCTTTCCCTTCATAATCGTTGATTTTTCTGAAACAAAAATGTATATTTAAATAAAAACAATAAACAATATCAAACAAATATAAACACTCGGAAATATTACTAAATTTTAATGTTACATATAAGTTAAGCAAGGTGGCCCTATTTTATTGAGTAAGTTATCGCGGAAACGATATTCTTTTGTAAAAAAGTATATTAAACCACTCATCCCTTCACAGAGATAATACGTAACACGTTGAAAATGTCTGCTGAAAACACTTTAACGTAAAAGAAATCAACTTCTCAAGCATTTCTGGACACATTTCGTATAGCACGATAAATAAAAGCAAATGGTTTTAATATTATTATTGGTTTAAACAAAATGTTAAAAAATGTATCTGACAACTTAAAATTAATTTTATTAGCTTTATTTGATACAAAAAGAGTAAAAAGTCAAGTTTACATAATTTTTTAGGGGACCGACATAAGTTATAAATTAAACTAAATTAAAAAACCATATTAGTGGAGTAAAATATAGATTTGTAGAGAAAATTTTACATGGAGCAACGCGACGTAGAACAATAAGTTTGTTTTAGTGAAACTAAGAATACACTGAGTTTTCAAAACTTTCCTCAATTTGTAAAATGGTCAAACGATTTTTTTTTTACAAAAATGAAGGTATTCTTATGTACTTTCACGTGACGTAACTAAAGAACAAACTTTTTTTAATTTAGCCGATTTTTTTGTCATTTTTGGTATATATATGCACGCGGCGATTTCCCGTCATTTTCGGTATTATACGTATGCGCGCACAAGTATACGTGTAATTATTCAATATTAAAAGTACAAGTGTCTACTTCCGAAACTGGAGTTTGGAATATTTCTTCACCCTCGTCATCGCTAAAGTCGTATACATCTCTGTATATTCTCTGAAGTATCAAAATTGACAGGATTTTGGATGGCAGCAAACAACAGATAATGAACTGATGCAGATAAGGACCGATAAAGCTCCTCTTCGTCGTGAATTACTCAATATAATTACTTGTCATTGAAAGGTCGATTACAAAACTTGCTCATGCAAAACCATTGCCGCCACATGCAGCAATTTATGCCGCAATGGAAGAAATACTTTGTATCAAAATGCAGATAATATTGTTGAGGAAGCTGTGGTTGATAAAGAGCCTGAGCAATTAGAAATTAGTCCTGATATTTATAATATTGAAAAAGTCGAAGAAGAAGTTTATACTTCAAAGAATATCTCAGATGTATACGATTTTAGCGATAACGGGGGTGAAGAAATATTCCAAACTCCAGTTACCGATTCGGAAGTAGACACTTCTTGTAGTATCACATCTAGTACAACTACTAGAAAAAGAAATCATGAATAAAACAAAATAATAATCAATATATGTAAAAAGTTTAATAAAAATCGAGTGAATTCTCGAAAAAAAAATTGTATCTTAACTTCGAGAGTTTTTTTTTTTAATCTAAATATTTAAAACCTGCTGACAATCACTTTTCATCATTAATATTGAAATTTTTATAATGAATAATACTTGTGGGCGCACACATATAATACCGAAAATGACAAGAAAATCGGCTAAATAAAAAAAAAGGTATTTTTAGTTATATCACGTGAAAGCATATAAAAATACCTTCATTTTGGTAAAAAAAATTCGTTCGACCATTTGGACAAATCGGGGAACGTTTTGAAAATTTTGTGGAATTTGGACTAAAAATGGAATTGCGGCCAAAATATTGGATATTTCTTGCCAGAAATTTGGCAGGCTACTTTTTGGTTATATATGTTACTTTCGTCTAAAATTTCATCCAATTTGGCTTAATTTTGGCCAAGTTAGCCGTAATTTAATTTTTAACGTTTTTTTTAGTATATTTATATACATATCGTGGGAGGCGGTGAACCGATTTTCACGAAATTTGAACTGAACGTTCCTTGTACATCTACAATAATAGGGTACTGTTTCTTAACTAGCATTTTGAAGGGTCCAAAATAAATTAAAACTGAAAAACCACCCTTAAAAATGACCAATTTACCCCTTTTCGGCAAAAAAGAGTTCCCCATCTACTTGAACTAGAAAATTCAGGGTATCCTTAGTTTCGTCAAAACAAACTTTTTTTTCTATGTCGCGTTGCTCCGTGTAAAATTTTTTCTATCGCCTTATTTTGGGCTATATTAACTCCACTACACTGAGAGAAAAATCTATTAGCCGTTATTAAAAATTTAATAATGTTTGCATAAAACTTCAATTAAATAGAGTACAGGCAGTGTCATTTCCTATGGTTATTAAAGTCATTTTCCTAAAAACATCTATTAAGGTTATTAAAGACCATGGAAATCTCTATTGAAACATTTGTATTACCATCAGTTTTTTTTATTTTCTTATGGTTATTAAATGCTTTACCTATTACTGCAAATTGAACAACTGGTCACTATTATCATTATTATGCTGAATTTATTAGAGAATCTTATAAGCGCTACAAAATGAACCGTTGGCTTATATTTTGTTAATAAAATAGTAGATACACGAAATAATTGCTGAGATAGTGAGCTTATAGAATAGGTATAATATCGTTCAAAGCTTCCCAGCAAATAAAAAACTCAACAAAAACTTTACGACCTTATTAAAATAACGTTACTCTGTACTATTCCGCCGGTAAATTGAATCATTTACCTTTATAGGTTTTAATGTACGTCGACTTGTTTGATTACACCATACCAACTGGTTCACCGGCATTAATGATGAGCTCGTAAAGTTTTTGTTGCATTTTTTAACTGCTCGGTGAAATTGAAGACCACTATACCTTCGAATGCATCTATATATGAATCTAGGCCCCACTGCAATAAAAATAATTTGTAACCCATCACTAATAACGTTAACAACCGTATCCTGTGAGCACTGAAGGTACAAGAACAGACATGAAATATGATAACGATGATGTGATGTGATCATGTGATGATCACAACTCGCGAGAGCCGAGGCCTGTCTGTGCGCAGTATCGCTACGTATGATTGTTTATACGATCAGTACCGAATATTATCGAAAATAAAAAATTAATTCGATGCTTGCTTATTTGGTACACGTAGTATTTCCAATTATTATAAGTAGTGAACTAATAACATTAATTAAGAAATATTTTGTTAGCCCCGTTTAATAACATCAACTTGAACTTTAATAAAGGTAATGCGTAATAACGATTATTAAGGTAATAGAATATTAGCAGCAACTCGTTTTATTAAAAAACACCGATTTATTCCAATAAAAAATGTTAGTTACCGTAGCTAGAGAACTGATAACCATAATAAGACTGTTTTAGGAAAACGACTTTAATAGCTCTTAGTACTTTGAAACGTTGTAAGTATTAAAGTTATTAGAATGGTTATAATATTTTTAATCATGTTTATTAAGCACTTTTTAGCAAGATACTTTAATAGGTCGAATTTTCTCAGTGTAATATGTACCCCTATGCATCGACCCGCTAGATCCTCTTAACCCCAGTGAACACTGGACAAATCGTTTAACCAGTTTTTGTATCATTTAATACATTTATGTTGATAAATTATTAATTTTGTCTCTAAAGTAGGTTGTTTATTTACCTCCTGTTGGAATACAATGATTACTGTACTTTATTTGATAATACCTGACAAATCCTGCAATTCTTGCAACTTTTATAATGATATATTGCCATGAGAAAGCCGTCACAGTTTTAAATATTTGAAGCCATAAAACTTATATGATTCATAAACTTTTAATAATTGTCAGGCAGAGATTGAAAAGTTATATCATCTATTAAGCACGGAACTTTATATAGCTCTAGCGCTTTCAGAGAAAGATTACTTTTAGCAATATTTGTAAAAATAAAGTGCAGTAATATTGCTCAGGCAAATGCTATTATCTAATTTTGTATTTTATGAACAAGAGTATTATTGTTCAAATGTGCTTTTAGAGGGCGGAATATTAAACATAATATATTTAGTCGCAAACTCCTCTATAAATCCTTATTTTACTATAAGGAAAGTAACCAGACTGCAACCAAAGTTACAAATCTGGCGCGTTAAGTGTAATAATTGCATATTACCATCAAAACGCTAATGCTTCGATTGCAACAAACACCAGCCGAAAGACTGATCCTACTTAAAGGAGCTCCCTTGCCAGTCGTCACACACCACTTGCAGACTGCAGTTTCGAGCTGTTGGCTCTCGTCAGTGCAAGGTAGGTATGCGACGACCGACATGAGAATACTTTGACTATAGTACATCCCGGTATTTTCACAATAGCGACATGTAAAACAGACAGCAGGCGACATCTAGCGGTCCAGTGTCTGTTGCAATCGAAAAATAAATAGCCTGACTTGGCTTAGCATAGTTCAAATGTGCTTTTAGAAGGCGGAATATTAAACATAATATATTTAGTCGCAAACTCCTCTATAAATCCTTATTTTACTATAAGGAAAGTAACCAGACTGCAACCAAAGTTACAAATCTGGCGCGTTAAGTGTAATAATTGCATATTACCATCATCGAAGCATTAGCGTTTTGATGGTAATATGCAATTATTACACTTAACGCGCCAGATTTGTAACTTTGGTTGCAGTCTGGTTACTTTCCTTATAGTAAAATAAGGATTTATAGAGGAGTTTGCGACTAAATATATTATGTTTAATATTCCGCCCTCTAAAAGCACATTTGAACTATGCTAAGCCAAGTCAGGCTATTTATTTTTCGATTGCAACAGACACTGGACCGCTAGATGGCACCTGCTGTCTGTTTTACATGTCGCTATTGTGAAAATACCGGGATGTACTATAGTCAAAGGATTCTCATGTCGGTCGTCGCATACCTACCTTGCACTGACGAGAGCCAACGGCTCGAAACTGCAGTCTGCAAGTGGTGTGTGACTACTGGCAAGGGAGCTCCTTTAAGTAGGATCAGTCTTTCGGCTGGTGTTTGTTGCAATCGAAGCATTAGCGTTTTGATGGTAATATGCAATTATTACACTTAACGCGCCAGATTTGTAACTTTGGTTGCAGTCTGGTTACTTTCCTTATAGTAAAATAAGGATTTATAGAGGAGTTTGCGACTAAATATATTATGTTTGAGAGTATTATTATCTCAATGCTTGGTTTCTCATTTAGGATCGGTTAGATTTTCAACTCTGAATTACGATACATAGATTGAAGTATTGCCTGAACATCAAATTCTATATAATTTCACACAATAAATCATCCTCAATAGTGTATAATCACATGAACATGAAGTGCAACATGCAATAGCATTGTCGCACATTTAATCATTATTGATTCACATCCCTGACATGGGTTATTAACAGTCTCTATTAATAATTTGGAGTAATTTATGTTTTAATCAGGTCCCTTATATTTAGAGAGTAAAAAATATTCTACAATACTTTCGTTTTACTGTGCCATCTATATAACCATTTTAAGAATAGAATTTAGTTTTTAATTAGAGAAGGAGATACTAATATTAACACTACTTCAAATCAAATCAAATTTATTCATAATCAATTAGGTCTATACGTAATATTTACATTTTTTTAAATTCGTGGCTATATAATAGTTTAATATTTTACATGTAAAATTAATGTTAAAAATGCAAATATAATAAAAATAAATCATACCATATATATAATATTATATCTTATTTTAAATGTATACCTAAACACTTGAAGTTTTTGTTTTGTGCACATTTCTCAAATTAATCCTAACCACTAATTTTTTTTTTACTTTGAGCAGGAGAATATAAATATTTACAGAGCAAAGTTTATAGGTATATAGGTAAAATTATTCTTGTATTATGAATATTTATATAGTAAAAGCATATTTAGTTCATACAGTATGAAGACATGAAATATAGAACGTCGGCGATATATTAATTTCGTAAAAATCTAACCCCTAGTTTGCGGTATGTGTATTTTAATCACACATTTTTATTCCAAAATATCTATAATTTTTTTTAAATGATCTTTTATATAAATCTTAGTTTTGAAGAATCTTGTATTTATTGTAATTAATGTTCTTTTTTAAGTTTAAAGGTAATATATTATAAAATTTGGCACTATGGTAAAAAACAGACCTTTGAGAAAAGTTCTTTTTAAAGAAAGCTACTAGCAAGTTTTGATTATGATGGTATCTAGTAGAATGTGAATTATGAACATATTCTGTTACTGGCGAGTTAAATTATATAGTAAACAGTGATAAGCATATAAAGATCTAATATTTAATATATTTGGTTCTGTCTTCGAAAATACTCTTCCCTTACGAAACAATATCTTAAGAAGTGCATTTTGTGTTACTTGTAATTTTTGTAAAGAATTTTTATATAATCCTCCCCAAGCTAAAATACCGTAATTAAAAATCGACTCAACGAGAGAATTGTATATAGTTATTAAAATTTGTTTTATTTAGAATATCACGAAGGAAATAGAATTTGTGTATTAATCTTTTTATTTTGATGTTAATATAATCTACATGGGCATCCCATTTCAGATACCGATCAACTACTATTCCCAAATATTTAATTTTGTCTATTTTTTTAATAGTTGGACATTGTTTGGTACAATTTTTATTATTGTAGCTTAATATCTAGTTTTTGTGGTTGGTCAATGCCTGTAGTGGTAAAAGCTAAAAATTTTGTTTCGTCGACGTTTAAACTTAGTTGTTTCGTATTAAGAAAGTCCCGAAGTGCCTCTAAACTCCCCTCAGCCCTTTTATATACTTGTAGGAATATTCTACTGCGGTCAGTTGTAAACAGTAATAGTTATTTTCCGCATTATAAATTTAACTAATGAAATCAGGAACATGGAATTTTTACATATTTTTTTTATTTTTTGGCCATTTTTATCTTCTGAAAATTATCTTTGGGCAACAAGAAATTTTGAACCACGTAAGTTGTATAAATGAGTGATTATTTAGCGTTTTTTTAGATTACCAAGAAGTTTCATTCGTATTTTTAACATTAGTAAGAGATATAGCAATCAATAAGACACAATGACAATTCGCCTAATGCTGTGCAATACTATCGTTTCTATGTTCCCCTTTCATCGTCTCTTCACCTTTAGTCCTCAACTGGAAGGTATAGTCTAATTGCAATACTATTGTCTATTAAATAATAATACAAAATATAGCTACTAAATAATAATATCGAGTGCGGCATTTAATATTTATCTCCAGATCAATGCTTTTTAGAAAAAAAATTGTTTCAAATAAAAATTGTTTGGTGTCGAGGTGGAAACAATGTGGTGATATTGGTTTTACTTTGGCTACAATTTCAAAGCTATTTCGGGACAATTTTATTTTTTTAAATTGGAACCTGCACTTTTTTGCTTCTTCTTCTTCTGCTACCATGCAATTATGCGTAGGTGATTATCTTGGAGTGAGGGTTCTTTCCTTGACCGCGTGACATAGTTCGCTGGTGTTGGTTATTCCAGTCCATTGTTTAATGTTCCGTAACCAGGACATTTGTTTACACCCTACTCCTCTCTTGTCTTCAATTTTTCCTTGTAGGATTAGTTGTGGTATTCTGTATTTCGGTCCTCTTAAGATGTGTCCCAGGTAGTTTATCTTGCGTTTTTTAATCAAGTTAAAGAGCTGCCTCGTCACATTCGTTCTTTGCAGTACGTCGTCGTTACGAATTCTATCTACCCAGGATATGCGGAGCATTCTTCTCAGTAACCACATTTCAAAAGCTTCCAATCTATTAATTGATGTGACTTTAAGTGTCCAGGTTTCCATTCCATAGAGCAAGATTGACCACACATAGCATTTGACCATTCTGTACCGGATCAAAAAGGACAGACTTTGGTTGCATAGGAAGGGCCACAATTTAGTGAATGCCTACTTCGCTTGCTGTATGCGGCATTTTATTTCATGTTGTCGATCCCATTCGTCATTTAATAAGGTACCCAGATATTTAAATGTATGTACTCGTTCTATGGGCGCATTATCGATATTTATGGCGACATTTTGCAGGGGTAAGGGATTTCTGCTCACAATCATGAGTTTTGTTTTCTGACCATTAATTTTCAGGCCATTATTCCTACCCACTATGTTTATTTTATTTACCAGCCGCTGAAGATCTTCATGGTTATCAGTAATAATTACTGTATCGTCGGAATATCTTATATCTGATATCACTGTACCGTTTACTTTTATCCCGCCTGTTACGCCTTCCATAGCGCTAGAAAATATGTTTTCAACGTAAAGGTTAAATAGCATCGGTGACAAAATGCACCCTTGACGGACACCCTTCCTCACTTCAAATTCGTCTGTGTTGATTGAATGATCCAATTTGATACGCGCCTTCTGATCCCAGTACAAATTCTGTATGATCCTGATGTCTTTTTGGTCGATGTTAGCGTTATGCAACAATCTCAGGAGGGTGTCGAGCCTGATATTGTCGAAGGCGTTCTCTTAGTCAATGAATGCCATAAATACATCTTTTCGTTGATCTAGACAATTTTGGACTAAGATGTTCACGCAGAATACCGCCTCTCGTATTCCCATTCCACCTTTTAAGCCAAATTGCTTCTCTCCGCATCATCTGCATCATTGCAGCATCTTATTTTTCGGAAAAAATGTAACTTTTGTCTGAAACTCTTTTATCCGACCTCAACTTTGTAAAATATTAATCTCTTAACAAGATTTTTAGCTACATTCTTTGAGGGAGTGATAAAAACTAGGCTTTTTTTAAATAAGATGATACAATAAAAAATACAGGTTTCCATTCAAAAAAACAAAGTTGACCCCACAATGACTTTGAAAGTGTAACCATGGCCAAAAATCAATATCATCACTTTCTTTCACATACGAAACAACTTTTATTTGAGATATTTTTTTTTTCTAAAATGCATCGGTCTTGAGATAAATCGCTGTCTCAAGTTAAATGCCTCACCCGATATAATTATTTTGCTAATTACCTGTAATATGTTTGTGTTTTACCAAGAAAAGTAAATTTTTTGTTAACACAGCTCGAAAATGTGGACTTTTACATTCCAAATAGAATATCGGTGGGCTTAGAAAATCTGTGTCTTTATATTTACGACGATTTTCTTACGACAAATGGTTTCGTAATCTACATGGCATACCACGTATTTAGCACGGTCATACATTATACTCTAACGCCAGCGGGATCGAAAACCAAGCAACTTTTGTAAATACTTCACTGGGTGCTTTCCATTTATACGAGTTCCACCGACTCCTATGTCGACTCGTGTCGACTCTCACCGCAAGGGTAAATGGAATGCTCGTTAGGCTAGCGTAAATCGCTTAAAAAAATACAAATTTTTTTAAGTATATATGCAAAATCTTACACTTTTTGAAAGGTTATTAATGTAAATAAATAGTGTAAAATTTATTTATTTGACGCATTCAGCATTTCAGATTAATGTGTGCACAAAATTATTCTAACCTTTACAATCGACTTCGTATTTACGAATAAATAGCTAAAAATCTACGGACCTAATATCTACAGATTACTGCGAATAATTAAATTTTTTCACCTATCTCCATTTTGTTCAGTTAGACTTTGCATTAACTCTATATTTTGCCTTGCCGCGTTCTTTCAAACTTCCCTTCTTTTACACCAAACTCAGCGATCTACCGGAGTCTGTTTAAGTTGACTGATGTCGCCGAGTCACGGCGACACAAATCAAATGGAAAGCACTTTCGGCGACATGAGTCGACTCGTGTCGACTTGTGTCGGAAAATGGAAAGCACCTAATCATACGAAATTCAAAGTACTGGATTGGAAGAGCTAGTCATTTTTAGAAAATTGTAAACAAATTGTTGAACTAAGATCTACTTATGATATCATTTTATAATTTACCCATTTAACTCAAATGCAAAAAATAATGAAGGATCTACTTTGAGTCAACTATTATTCTTAATAATTTCAAAAAATTTAACACTACTACTGTCGATGGATTATACGTTTGCCAATTTTCAGATGATGCATCCATAAATATCACAGCTAAAAATGTAAATGATGCTGTTGTAGTTTCGAATAATATGGTACATAAATTGGTAGAACGGTGTAACGAAAAGAAATAAGTTGGAGGAGAAAATTAATATAATGCATTACAAAGTATTTCCAGCTTCTGCTTATTGTAGTTTGCTAATAAGGTGTTGTTGTTGAAGATTTAAATTGAATACAACCTGTGAATCTATCAAATTTCATATTCGAAACTTAAACTTATTAACATTTACTTATCCAAATGAATGGCTACGTTCACATAAAAATGGTTAAAGAATAAAAGGAAAAAAATGGTAATCAGGGATTGCTTAAATAGCAAAAAACAAAACTTGTTTTTATAATTTATTATCATAATATTATTTTACAATTAAATAAAAATACCGTCCCGCCCAGTAAATATACAACCATAAAATTTATATTTACAGCTCTTTTGGTGTTGTGCGAATGGCTAAGCAGCTACAGCCATTTATTGTTAATATAGATAGATAGATAGAACTTATATTTATACTATATCTATACTTTTTATAGAGAAAAAAACAGGAAGAAAATCGTTCCCGAATCTATAACTGTTGTCAAACCCAGGATTTATATTTTTTGTTTGGTGCCTGCAATCATCTTGCAAGGAGAGTCTGTGAGTTTTCGCAAGTTTTCTCTACACTGAAGATTGTTGTTGTAAATACTAGTCGAACTATAAACACATAATTTGTATTTCTTGTTGCCATATAAAATTGTTTACCTTATGTCTAGTATATATAGATCTAGTTTATTTATTCATTTTAGTTATATTTCGTCATTTATTATACATACATTTTTGTACTCGTTATATAATTAATGATAGATGTGAGCTTTAATAAGATAATACTGTCCAATTATTCATCACAGTAGATTTCATATATGTTCAATTTTAAAACCTATTTTGGACGTTTTTTGCATTTGTTTAAAACCCAATGAACAAAAAAATGCATTTTTTTTGATCATTTTGAAAAAAAAATTAGATTTTTTTATCAATATAAAGGAAATTTCAATACCTTTATCTTAATAAAAAAAATAGTTTATTTTGGTCAAAATTTTTTTGAAAATGGCCGATAAAATTAATTTTTTGTTAATTGGGTTTTAAACAAATGCAAGAAAATTGCCAAAATAGGTTCGTTTGGTCATAATGGCCATAATATTTTTGCACCAAATTTTCAGGGTGTTTTCGTTAGAGTAATAGGCAGATTTTCTGAAAGTTTGAAACTGATCGGTTCACCCAGCAGTTCTGGGCAGCAAAATGAAAAAAGTACGATTTTTGGCAAGTTTCTTCACTTTTGTAAGTTATGGTTGTGCTCCTAAGACCTACAGTCAACATAGATTTGTAGAATATTTAATTACAAAGATTCTTTTTTGTCCCGATAGGACCTATATATCTCGAGTTATTTACATTTTTACGTTGAAAAACGCGGTTAAAAAAAATTAAATTGTTAGTAACAACTGAAGCACAGGGTCTTTGAAGTACAAACATTTTTTGGGTACTCCTGAGCACTCACCAATAGGATCCAACCATAAAATTGCTTATGGAAAATGTTCCACTTCAAATTCTATTTTAACTGTATTATAACTATTCTTTTTCAAGTAATAAAAATAAAGATATTTAGAAATACTTTTATACTAGAATATTCGTTTGGTGACATTAAAGGTGATTTATACTGTAACTTTGAACGGATAATCTATAATTAAATTAGCTTTATTAAATTCTAAATCTAGAGTAAAGTTAAGCAATTGTTTGTACAATTGACCCTAATAGTAAGAATGATCTGATGTAACACTGATCTTAAATTGATGTGCCATTTTTTATTTTTATAAATGTTGAAGTAAAAAGTGCCTTATGTTGTAAATTTGCTTTAGTAAAGCCTGTTCTAAACTATAATATACACATAAATTTGTAATTTTAATTGTCTAACTAGGTATAATATATCTTTTTAATTTTTTTCTAATAAAAATTAGAAACTTAAATGATTATTTCTTATTTTCCTAATACTATACTTAATATACTCCAGATATATTTCCCCCATAGAGTGAAATGCTAAAAACATTTTTTTCCCAGTATTTTTATATTGAGGACATGACGGAGTTTAGGTTCAGCTACACCATATGAGCAGGACACACTTAAACACACACATTTATTTCTTGCAACAAGCCATTTACGGTAGCTGAGAATCGAACTCGGGAGGAAAGAAAGCGTAGTCTTTCACACAATCTCGGCAACACGTGGTTAGATTATGGCTAACCGAAATTCGAACCCGAGAGTCCTTATTGTTACAGTTCAATTTAACATTTATACATTATTTAAAAAAATCTCTAAATCATTACTTTATCTCTTACATTTAATGTCTAACGAATTCGTGTTATCCGTCGTCATGCGTAATATTTATTATTTAGTTGTCTATATGAATCCGCAATTGTAAGGAATCTGTTGCAATTAAGTGTAGGCATGCCATTATACATTTTGTTGTGTAGCGTGTTGCATATACTTAGGCTCTCTATTTCTGTAATTCTTAAGCTAGGCAACCAATAACTTTTAATTAGTTTATAGGTAGATTCCTATAACCTACCGACGATCGGTAACACAGATTTATTTCTCCACAATAGTTTGGCTTAGGTTTGGCTTCCGGTATTCTGTCACTTTTTCACGTGTAGTTCGCTCGAACGCTTGGCAATTTATTAATCTGGTATTTTACGTGCTCGTTGCGAGTTTTGAAACAAGTAATTTCACCATTTTGGGATATATTCGCAACGTTATATTTTCGATTTTCCATTTATGTTTGGATGAGTGCATATTTTTATGGTATTGGAAATCGATTGTCTTCATTGGAAGGATCTATACGTAAAAGCCATTTTTGCCAAATTTACACGAGGCCAAGGACATCCAAGGTCAACAACATTTTTCTAAGAAAACCCTCCGAAACGAGGTAATTATTTTATTTTTATATTCAAACTAGCAAAATATCACTTGTAGTAAATTGTTCAATGGTAAAAATTTATTTTTAGGGTCTTTTTTTCCACCTACGGTTTCGCCTAGGATTTCGTAGTTTTTCCTACGTTTTTTTTTTGTCTCCCCTGATACGAATAACTTTTTCCACTGGTCTACACGTACTTATGTTACTTCTCCTTGCTGGACTGGAATTTCTTTTTTGTGGAGGAGCCATCCATTTTCTGGGTATACGCGTGTACCCAGTTAGATACATATTTTTTTTTTGTGTGTTAATTTGTCTGTTATACCATACCCTACGTTATTATACTGTTGAATGTTATAAAGTTAACCTACTTCGTTTATTTTTGTTAAAAGATAAAACTTAATTTGAATTTTTCATTATCGTCTCGCTAAGTAATTTATTTAGTAAATTTAAGGTTACATTGTACTTGAGCTGGTATTTGGAGAGGAAAAAAAATTTACTTAGCGCCCTGATACATCAAAGAAATTTAGAACCCCGACCATCTCCACTGTCTGTCGGCCGGCAAATACCGTTAGTCAACAGACGACGACCAACTAGTTACGTCAGATTGTAGTTTTAAAATTTGACGTAGCATTATGCTCGAGTCTAAGACGCAAGTGCTGATCTGCTTAATCGGTCACATGATACAATTGCCTAATAAATCTTTCTAGAGAATTTTAATCTAGCTTCAAAATTTCTGTTTGTAACTCAAAATTTCGATTGGAAGTGTGCAAGTTTAAGATGGTTCCCACGTGAAGAAAGTCTTATTTCCCCGTATATTCTGTGTCAGGTTGCATCCTATAAGAGATAATAATTATATAATTATAATTATGGTAGGTACTGTAACTGCGTTTCCATTCAATATCGAGATGTGAATATAGGAAATGCATCTTGAGAGACATTGGAGCTCCAATATTTCGGTAATTTTGCAATAAATTGTCGACGATTTGCTTGAAATCCGGGGATTTGCGGTTACTACTTTTTGAGCATCTAACATCCGTAAACGTAACAAAAACACTTTGAATCGACTTTGCAACGCTGTTATTGCATATTCACACGTTCCTAACCACAAATAGCATGTTTCTGACAGCACAATGCTGCCAACATGCGAGAACTTTAAGACGAACCAATCCTGACAAATGGGGATTGTTCGGAATCAGCGCATCAAATAACGTTAAGAATTTTTCTCATCTTCTCGGGTCCAACAGTTGATCGGAATTTGTAAACTTGTTAATGGATTTATTGCAATCAATCTGTTTTGTATTACCCATTGTTGAAATAATATCTACAATTCAAATTTATGTTGAAATAGTGAGTTATAATTTAAATGCTCTCTTAAACATTTCGATTTATCATTTATTTAACGAGGAAACCCCGAGGGCATTGACGATAACCTTCTGTATATTCATATGCATCTCTCATGAAATATTCAGCAATTTTATTTTGAATGAAATGGAGCGACTACTAATTGCTAGTTACATTATGAGGATAATTTATTTAGTACAATGAAAATTTACGTACTTGATGTACAAAAGTAAATACTAAAACTTCTAACTATGAAGTAAACTTAAACAAAAGGGAATAAATGTGTGTGGTATATGACGTTCATTCCGTGAATATTTTGCTAACGAGCTTCTTTGAGGTTCTGTCTTATGTTAGGATACGCTAACGATAGACTACATCTAAGCTATAAATTAGATACATTCTATGAGTATAATGACGACGTGCAATAATGTTTTATAAAATACGTGCAAATTAATCCCTTTCAAATAAACTTGTTTAATTAAAATAACTATTTCACTACAGCAAATACTGAAGTCATTTTCTGCTCAGACTATTTGATACAGAATCCTTAATAGCCATGTTTTCATCAACCTACTGCAGTAAACCTAATTCTAATTGCATAATTTAGTGCTGATTATATTTCTACATTTAAATTCAATAAATATTCGACTACCGATGGCCGAATTTGAACTTCTTTGGTCCTGGGTAAGATATTGAAAGTTGACTCAATTGATCCGAAATAAAGCTACATAGTGCTAGTCCAACAAAAATGATATGCACATCATACTCATAACCTCACTTTTTCAGCCGTTGCCACGAGAAATTACACCTTGTAGGTGTTTTACTAGCACCCGCTAGGGTTTATAGAGCACTGAAAAGTTGCATAGTCACTGTAACAATCATATCTTGTTTTAAGGCAAATTAATCAACGCACACAAGCCAAGTACGGTCGTGAGCAAAAAAAATAGGACAAGTCTTATAACGGTATTTTGCTAAAATCTAGTTGTGTACATCTAAGTGTAGAAACATAGTGGAGTAGTTCACCTCGCTGCGCCACTCGCCGTGCACATCGCCACACGGCGATGGTGAAACAATTCAATAGGAACTTATAGGTAAAGACATAATGGGAGTTGCTCATCTCGCCACACACCTAGAAGTGCACCTTGCCATGCATCAACGAACAAAAATATTTGTTTTTCAGCAGGCAGCTGCATGGAAGTAGCACCGTGATTGGTTCATTTAAGGTCACACTTCTTGCATTTTCCCACTATCGCGCTATCACGGCAGTTTAAACCGTAACAAACAAGTGTAATGGCGAGATGAACTATTTCAATATGTTTTGCAACGACGAGTATGAATGCACTACATGCGCGGCGAGTGGCGAAGTGAATGGCGCGGCGAATTGAACTACTCCACTATGTTTCTACACTAAGTTTAATTTTTGTGACATTGTCAGTTAGTTGTCATACTTTATTGCAAGCAAAAAACTTTCAAACGTTTGCAAACGTTTTTCAATATTTTCTGTATTTAGATTTCTCGCCCATTTATATATACGTGTTAAATTTTTTTTGGATACAGTTCGGTTACAAATATTTTGTGATATCGGTAGTTATTGCAAAAAATAATTGTTTATATAGATATGGTTAATTGAAATGAATTTGACATGTCTGTAATACGTGTGTATTGTGTGATAATTTACTTAAAACTAGCAGCTATATTTTGAACTTTTCCGATTTGAAGAATTTTTCTTTACTAAATCAATGTTAAAATCATCTGCGATTATCACTTCTTGTTTGCATTGTGTAGCTTGAATTAAAAAAACTGCAAGGACTTGTCTCAATCTCTATTCGGTGACCGATATATAGCATCTATAATGAATGGTTTTGCTATTGATACTAATTTGTACAAAATCTTTTTCTGAGGATTTGTTATATACAGGAGTAGCATTGACATGGTTTTTGACATTATAATTACTCTACCGGTGTGCCTACTTTCATTCATATGTTGAATATAACTGCGAGTTTATTAGTTAATAATTTGTCTTCAAATCTTGCATCCGTTATTTAACACACTTTCCGACATAATCAATTGATGAAATTTTGCGCAGTTACTAAGATCGGAAGGCAATACAGTATTTCACCATTACTTTTGCAAATTTTCTCACGTAGGGGACGCGGGGGTGAAAATTGATTAAATATACTATCCAACCGGCACCTCCGTCAACAGAATTCAAGAAGTTTTTCGTTTGATCAGAGACTACTACGTCCGCTTTTTCCCATACAAATGGTACGATATTAGTTCCGGTGATATAATGGAATGCCGTTAGATTTGTACCTCAGAACCCAGCTGCAATGAGTGAATTTATATAAATTGGTTCTATACGTTATGAATAATTAAAGTATGACTAAAAAGTAGAGAATAAATTTTTAAACTTGCTTTTACAGAAAAATAACATCAAAAAATTCTATTAAACAATAACAAATACATTCTTTGCCACATGTTTGCAAGAAAGGCAAGGCGTGTGCACTTTAAATATAAATGTATGTATCATCTTTATGTACGTATGATTGAAGGCAATATGTGTACAATGATTCCACCCCTTTCATACAATCATGCGTACAATCATATAAAATGCGCACGCCTTGTTTTTCTTGCAAATACGTGGCAAAGAAATTATTTACTTTTTAGTACGACTTTTTTGTTTGATTCCTTTATGTTCTTTTTCTGTAAGAAAAGCAAGCTTTTTAAAATTTTTCTTTATTTTTTTTTTTAAATGAAAATTACTTTTAAAATGCTGTAGTATCATCGAAACGAATAGTTGAAGTGCATGACTATATGGTAATGTCAATATCAAATTTACACCAAAGCAAGTAGCAATAGTTGCATTTTTGGGTAACCCCATACATACCCAGAACGTTCAAATTAATTATTGCAATTCTGTAACAGAGCTCTACATTTACCGGTGTGGATACATGGAATAAGATATAAACAAACAACCCTAAACTATGCTTCCCAAGTCGACTAATTACTGTTGGAAAGTTGGTAAAAATTCCATCAATTATGTCTTCTTTTCTTCTTTACCTTTCTCTCCAAATAGTCTCCTAAAGCTGATGAACTGTTCGTATGAGTCAATTAATAATGTCATTCATCTTACAAATGTTTCATAAAAATAGTCTCTGTCAACGACTGTTTTATAATATACCAATTATTTTCTATTTCTTCAATTATAATTATGTACATTAGTCACTACTAGCAGGCACATCTTCAATTTGAATGCAATCTCGTAAATTTTTACTAGATTTATGTCCAGTTACAATTGTGGGAACAATTTTTACTGAAGACATTGATGTTGCCGTTTAAATTTAATTTAATGTAAGCCGTTCTTTTAACACATACCGGCCTATTCAATAAGACTTATTTATGTTATAAGGATCATAATGATTGTTTATGATCCAGATTTCATACAAAATTTTATCTTCTGGCGTAACTTAATTAAAATAAAAATAATAAGTATCTCTATTGTAGTTGAAGCTTTGGGCAGTAATTATTTCAAACTGACATTCAAATAGGCTACTGCCATGCTACTGTTTATGATGTATCCAAGTTACTAAGCAACTGTTTATAGGTTGATTATATTCATATATTATTGTTATAAAATAATATTGCTAAAGTTTTCTCAGTTTTCCCAAAAATGAGCTATTGGAAAAAGACGTAGTTGCTTCCCTCCTACCCCAAAAATCTAAAAGCGTTCATGAAAAAGTTTATGACCAGTATGAAAGTTGGTGCAACCAGAAGAACATTGCGTATATTACGCATGAGAAGGTATTGATAGTCTACTTTAAAGAACAATCAAAGTTTAAAAACTATTCTACTTTGTGGAGCTATTATTTGATGACAAGAAGCTTATTGTCGATTAGAAATGTTGATATAAGCAAATGTATTCAACTAATTGCCTTTTTAAAGCGAAACTCTGATACATATAAACAAAAAAATCAAGAATACTTAGTAAAGAAAACATTGCAAAGTTTTTGTTGGAGGTGGAAGACGAAAAATATTCTTTCCTATTATTTGGGTTTTCTACCACATGTATCCTCTTCAAAAACAAATCACCGAATCTACAAAATAATCAAATTATTGGAAAAAAGCCTGTGCGCCCGTGAATGTAATTCTTGTGCTCATCCAACTTCACACTGGATGACTCACCCGCATAACATTTATCACATTCGCACAGGATATTGTAAATACAGTTTTTTGAATTCTGCTCCCTGTTTATCGGTTTTGTTTTTAATAGATCTTAAGTGTTCCCCGTTTGAAATATCGTCCTAACATCAAATTTGTCACCTAGACGGCGTAGCTTCTCCGATAGTCCGTATACATAAGGAATTATTGCTGTATAATGACGTTCAGGTTTTTGTCGTACCTATTGTCCCTGTTTTCAACATTTATGAAAACTATCAACAAAGGCTTCAGGGTATTGATTTTGTACTAGAACATCTTTGATAATTTTTTTCTCGTTATTTAATATTTCATTATTAGATAAAATTATTTTGGCCCTATCGTATAAACATTTTACAACACCCCTTTTAACATTTATTGGCTGATTTGAGTTAAAATTTAGATATCTATTAGTATGTGTTGGTTTTCTATAAACGTTTGTTTCAATTGTATTATTTACCCTTCTAATTAAAACATCTAAAAACGGTAGTTCATTCCTACTTTCTACTTCTAATGTGAATTTATTAGACGGTTCCTTACTATTTATATTTTCCAAAAAACTATCTAGTAAATCGACACCATGAGGCCAAATTGCAAAGATGTCGTCAATATATCTCCACGAGACAACCGGTTTGTTTATACAATTTTGAACATGTGTGTTCTCAAAGTTCTCCATAAATATGTTGCTTAAAAATTGGTGATAATGCGGACCCCATAGCCATACCAAAATCCTGCTGATAGAACTCATTGTCCAATTGAAAATACGTTGTTTTTATACACATTGTTAAGAGTTCCATTATGCTATTTACACTTAATTTAGTTCTGTTTCCAAATTATTATCATTTAGCAACCTATCTTTAACTATTTTTAAGGTTTCATCTACCGGAATATTGGTAAAAAGACTAACTACATCAAAACTAACCATCAGGTGTGATTCATGAATATCGTTTTCATAAATTTTTTCTATAAAATGTTTACTATTTTTAATATAAGATTCGATATTTCCAGATAATTGATCAATAATGTTAAGTAAAAATTTTGTCATATGGTCACATGATGAATTAATTCGTCTACGGAATATTTTGTTTATGTGAGTCATCCAGACCTTTCAGGATGAGGTTGGATGAGCACAAGAATTACATTAGAAAGAATAAAATTCAGAAATTAAAGATTTGTGAACATGCTTGGGAAAACGGACAGAATAAACTGGGACTCGGTAAAAATTTTAACAAAAGAATCGGATACCAGAAAAATAAAAATTAAAGAATCAGCAATAATCTTATTAAATGAAGATAAGTGCGTATCGAATTGTTCTGTAGACATTTGTACAACCTGGCTACCAATGTTAAAAGAAGAACTTAACAAACTCAACATTATCTGTGTTCTGTGTAAGTAGTAAGTATCTATGGAAATAACATAAACAGAATCTTAAAGCTGTGTATTTGACATATACAGCAAAATAAGAGTTCTCCCAAAAAAAAGCTTTGAAAACGGAAAGAGACTACTTTCCGAAACGTCAGTAAAATACATTATTTCTGTGTTTATTCCGATTTATATTATTTGCAAAACATAACCTCTGACTATTCCTTTGACGTAAACGTCACGGGCGCAGAAGCTTTTTTCCAATGATTCAATTATTTTGTAGATTCTGTGATTTTTTTTGAAGAGGATAATAATACATGTGGTAGAAAACCCAAATAATAGGAAAGAATATTCGTAGAATGCCACAAATAACTTTCAGACAATACGAAAAATATCTTCTAACAAAAATAATTAAAAAATCTTAGGACAGAAGATGTGCATGACAAAGGGCCTGTATGTAGAATTGTTATACCCAATACTAAAACTAAGGTATCCCGCGAATTTTTCATAACTTCTGGGGATATTAATGGATTAAATATGGCTCAATTTATTCGAAATATTTTCGCTTTTTTTTCAATTAGTCAGAAATAACAAATGTACAAAGCAACCAGTGGGTATCCATACTTTTGGAAATATGCCAAAAAATATCTCTATCATCCTGAAGAATATACAGGCCACTGTTTCAGGAGGTCTTCAGCCTCTATGTTGGCAAATTCAGGATCGGATCATCTCACTGTCAAACTGGTGGCTGGAAAAGTAATACTGTTGCTGCAGAATATATTGAGAATTCCAATAAAAACAAGAAAAAGATTTATATAGCTATTTTTGGAGAGAAATTATCAATGGTACCTTCATCCGCTGTTTGTATATCGCAAGATACTGAAATTTTTCAAGGAAACTATTAAACCAATGCAACAGTTTCAACACCGACGAACAATATCAGTATATCTAGTTATTGTAATAACTGCGTTATAAGATTATTATTTTAAAATAAATAATAATAAATCTTTATAGAACTCAGTCTGATTATGAAACCTTCAAAATAGTTAAAGATATGTTGCTGAATAATAGTAATTTGGAAACTAGAACTAAATTAAGTGTAAATAGCATAATGGTACTCTTAACAATGTGTATAAAAACAACCTATTTTCCATTGCAAAATGAGTTCTATCAGCAGGATTTTAGTATGGCCATGGGGTTTCCATTATCATCAATTTTAAGCAACATATTTATGGAGAATTTTGAGAACACTCATGTTCAAAATTGTATAAACAAACCGGTTGTCTGGTGCAGATATGCTGACGACATCTTTGCAATTTGGCCTCATGGTGTTGATTTACCAGATAGTTTTTTAAAAAACATAAATAGTAAGGAAGCGTCTGTTAAATTCACATTAGAAAGTAGGAATGAACTACCGTTTTTAGCTGTTTTAATTAAAAGGGTAAATAATACAATTGAAACCAGCGTTTATAGAAAACTAACACATACTAATAGATATCTAAATTTTAACTCAAGTTAGTCAATAAATGTTAAAAGAGGTGTTGTAAAATATTTATACGATAGGGCCAAAATAATTTCGTCTACTAATGAAATATTAAATAATGAGAAAAAATTTATCAAAGAGGTTCTAGTACAAAATCAATACCCTGAAGCCTTGGTTGATAGAGTTTTCATAAATGTTGAAAATAGGGACAATCAGGTACGACAAAACCTGAACGTCATTATACAGAAACAATTCCTTATGTATACGGACTATCGGAGAAGCTACGCCGTAAAGGCGACAAATTTGATATTAGGACGGTATTTTAAACGGGGAAAACTTTGAGATCTATTTTAACAAAAACAAAACCGATAAACCGGGAGCAGAATTCAAAAAACTGTATTTACAATATCCCGCGCGAATGTGATAAATGTTATGTGGGTGAGTCATCCAGATCTTTCAGTGTGCGGTTGGAAGAGCATAAGAATCATGTTAGAAAGAATGAAATTCAGAAATCAAAGATTTGTGAACATGCTTGGGAAAACGAACATAGAATAAACTGGGACTCGGCAAAAATGTAAACAAAAGAGGCAGATAACAAAAAAAGAAAAATTAAAGAATCAGCAATAATCTTAGTATAATCTTATAATCTTATAAATGCGTGTCGAATTGTTCTGTAGATATTTGTACAACCTGGCTACCAATGTTAAAAGAACTTAACCTCAACATTATCTAAAAGAAAATAACATCAGTTTTGTGTAAGTAGTAAGTATCTATGGAAATAACATAAACATAATCTTAAAGCTGTGTATTTGACATTCACAGCAAATAAGTGTTCTTCGAAAAAAGCTTTGAAAACGGAAAGAGACTACCTTCCGAAACGTCAGCAAAATGCATTATTTCTGTGTTTATTCCGATTTATATTATTTGTAAAAAATATATAAATAATTCTATTATTTTAAAGATTCGGTGAATTGTTTTTGAAGAGGACAATACATGTGGTAGAAAACTCAAATAAAAGGAAAGAATATACATAGACAGTTATACAACGACCATTGCCTACGATATTGCTATCTATCGCAGCTGAGACTCGAACTCAGAAACGGTACTTCACCTAACCGTGTTGTCTCGCACACAACCTCGCCTAGTCCATCGCTACCAACTCGGTAATACATGAAAAACACCACTAAACATCCATACCCTAGCCAGGATTCGAACCCGGGACTCCTTGGTTGCAAGGACATGTAAGAGTTGGGACACTGAGATATTAATGGATACATTTAATTAACAGGCGCTGTTTCATTCACTAAAGCGTCAATCATAATCATATAATGTTTAATAAGTCAAGCGAGTACATGCGGAGTGAACAATTAACGCAGTTCCCACATGTTATATGCTTGTATGCATGTAAAGACTTTATTGTTTTTGACAGTTTTTAATAACACAGGCTGTTTAATTTCACACTATACCTACGTTTAGTCAATCAGTTAGCTTTAATGCAGCTCAGCTTCAACTTCTATTTTTATGTGAAACTTGCACAAGTTTATTATATTATTTGACTCAGTTTGTATAAATCCTGTGGGTGTAATATATCTGAACTTAATTTGTTAATGCATCTAATGTTAGTAATTATGTAACTATTTCAAGTAAATGCTGTTTTCAATTCTATTATATCAACGTGTCTAAATAATACGACACAGTAATTACTGTCTATCTATAAATTGCCCGACAACTGTAATTACATTCGTGGGGTATAAAATAAATATATGTCAACACAAATTTACACTCCTCGTAATGAAACTGTGTGATTTACTTTGCTACATATATTATGTGTCCTCTAGTCTCTGTGTTAAATAAATCAATTTAAGTGTTGTTGCTTTCGATTTTTCAGATTACTTCATGTATATTTCTATTAAAACGTACAAACAAAAATTGCAAACATTGAATATATTGACATATTTTTTGTTCGATTTGGGGTTGCTGCGACACTCGCACATACGCTATTAGGGTACATGAGAGTGTCAGTTTTACACCTAATGTTGTAAGTGTTTGCGCTCATTTTTTTTTTGTGCTGCGTCTAGAGTTGCACTTTTGAGTCTCCGTTTCCTCCGTTTCTGCTTCTAGTAACGTACCTATATATCATTATAGTTTATTGAAAAGGAAAGAACTCCACCTATCAATATAGTATTCCTTTATTTACCTTGCCGTTTGTTCTTGGTGGAGTCCTTTCCTTCTCTTTCCTGGTCTGCTCATAGTCCTTGTATAGTATGGTTTCAATATTTCTAGTTTATTGCTATTGCATTAGAAAGCCATATGAATGCAGAAGAATTATCTGATTTTCTTTTTTAAGTATTTTATAGTAAAAGGACCATCCCCTTCGCCAATAATTTGTGCAGTGTAGTGTTGCTTTTTATTCTTCTCAGTTAAAAGTTCAACTAGAACCCACTGGCCTAGTTGTAGTGAAATATTTTCTTCCGCAATGTTTTCGCTACTTTCAGCTATGTATTGCACCATTACTTCTGACAATGATTCATCATCGCTTTACATAGTTTCTGAATCAGTCGACTCATTATCACTGGGAATTTTCTTTTTCTGCTTCTGCTTTTCTAATTTTTTTTTTCTCTCCTTCAGCTCTTTTCTCCCTCTTTTTCCGTTTTTAACCTCACCACAAAATTGTGGGAGGTTACTAAATAATTTTAGTAACCTCCCACAATTTTTTTGAATTAATGCTCAAAATCGAAAATTGAGATAATATCAAATCTTTACGTTTTGAGGCCCTAACAACCCAAAAAAAATGGTTTTTGAAAAATGTCTGTATGTTTGTTAACACGATAGCGCCGAAACTACTGAACGGATTTATGGAACTTTACATGAGGGTTTTTTTAGTGCTCCAGAAGATCTAAAAAGGTTTTGGTTGAGATTAGATTACGTTTAGTGCCATTTTTTTTAAATAATAATAATAATAATCTCTTTGTTTCCAACAGGTAAGCACTCAGTTACAGGAAATACATGAAAACACATGATAATAGCGAATAAAAAAGAAAAATAATATTGACACTTAAGTTACAAAGAAAATTAAACCTACTATTCAGTAATAATTATATGACTTAATATACTGCCTAGACTGTCAAAATTAATATCACATAGATGGGAGATTTTATTAAAATTATTGCACATTACATACATTGGAGATCTCGCCATAATATTTGTCCTATAGTTCTTGACATAGAAGGTTGTGTGACGGCGGATTTCAAGCCTGGGTATGTGGAATTTGATTTTATCTAACAAAAAGGGACAATCAATAGTATTGTGAATTAAACTGAATAAATATTTAATGGAAATTATTTCGCGACGAGTTTCTAATGAAACGATTTTAAAACGGTTCGTTAAAATGGACGTATTAATTCCTCTCGGCGGGTAAATGCCATCCTCCTTAAAAAACAAATATTTTAGGAACTTCCTCTGAACTGACTCAATATTACTCACGTGACATGTGTACCACGGATATCATATGATGGCACCATATTCCAATCTTGAGCGAACGTATGCGTAATATAACAACGTTAGGCTAGAAGTTTTGCTAAAACACTTGCAGTTCCTTAATATGAAGCTTAGCATTATATATGAGTTTGATACAGCACTATTAATATGGGCTCGAAATGTTAGCTGGCTATCGAGGAAAATACCCAAATCTTTGATTTCTGTACATCTAGTTATACTCTCTGAATTTATTTTATAATCATATTCTTTTTATTTATTTTATATTTATTTTTCCGAGAAAAAGTGATAACGTAACATTTTTGAACATTCGCACTACACCAATCAGATACGGCTTTAAGGTCATTCTGGATGATTCTACAATTACTTATCGTACTTATCTCCCTATAGATTTTCAAATCATCCGCGAACATTAATTTTGAACAGCTAATAACATCATTAATATCGTTGATGTAAATGAGAAATAAAAGTGGTCCTAAATTGGAGCCTTGTGGTACTCCGGATGCATCAATGTAGTAACCCGAACTAAAACCCTCGTACTCGACAAACTGCCTTTGGTTAAATTAATAAGACGTAAATAAATTAATTAAACCTGCGGAAAATCCAAAGTTATCTAATTTCTTTATTAATAAATATAGATCGATTTGATCAAACGCTTTCTGAATATCCATGTATACGGTATCTACTTGTCCTTGCTTATCGAGAATTTCCGAGGCAAACTGAGTTAAGCAGGTTAAGTTTGTGATGGTAGATTTTTGTATCTAAGAATCCGTGGTTGTGCAGGCAAATATATGGTCTAACATTAGGAGAAACACAATCATATATTATTATTTCGAATAATTTCGAAAAATTACATAAAATAGAAATAGGCCGATAATTTTGGAGTACAGATGGGTCACCTTTCTTTAACACGGGAGTGATTCGAGCGATTTTCCACATATCGGGAAATGTAGCTGTTCTCAAGATTACATTATAAATGAAAAGTAGGGGTTCTAACAAGGCACGACAACAATCTTTAACAAAAAAGCAGGGAATACCATCCATGCCTGAAGTAAGTTTGTCTTTTAATTTCTTAGATGCTTTTATAATATCGTCTCCATGTATGGTGTTTATATACAGGGATGAGTCATTTTGCAAAATATCTCCATAATTCTCAACGAATGAGACATGATGGACACTATGGAAGTTTTGGCACAACAAGTTGTTTATTTTATAATTACTTAACAATTTTTAATCGAACCGTTGAAAATCAGTTAAAATTACGGTTTCAACGATATATTACACTTGCACCCTTTCGATTTGGTTTCCGTGTAAAAAAAGCAAATGTGAAGCATAAGATCGCTTTTCGCGTGGCATGGCTTGGAGCCGTTGCGACGTGAAACTCGTGACGTCACGTGCATTCCTATTCAACAACTATACAGCTTTACTGTTGCATTTAATTTCAAATATTTTTGAATTGGAGCACACAATTTAGTGCTCTTTTCGGCTTCAAAGATCCACCAGGTGGGGAGGATCCATCCGTTTCCAATAGCTGCCGATTTTTTCTTTTCAAAATACTCTTACCATAACCTTAGACCACACAACACTAGATATTTTAATGACATTATTTTTTGTGGCTCTGTTCAAGACCAGAAAAGTATATTCTTAAATGGAGAAGGGACACCTTTATCATCAGAAGATGAAGAAATTATTCCGACAAGTCAGCCACCAGTATTTTCTTTTATTGACGTTGATATAATAGTTGTATTATTAACTGTAGAACAATCAGCAATATTTTGCCTCTTTGGGCGAGGTTTTTCATTAATAATGGGA
This sequence comes from Leptura quadrifasciata, assembly GCA_963675555.1. NCBI lineage: Eukaryota > Metazoa > Arthropoda > Insecta > Coleoptera > Cerambycidae > Leptura > Leptura quadrifasciata. The sequence goes on from OY776673.1 coordinate 174,580,051, forward strand.
GCTAATGGGGTTCCACAGTACTAGATGCAAACTCTTCTAAAATAATCTTATTTGTCACTTCTTCAAGTGAACTATTTGGTGCGGCAATGACAGAAACCGAATATGAATTAGGAGTTGGATAATCTAGTATGGAGGTTTTCCAGACTTGGTAGAGCACTAGTTTTCTTTAGAAATTCAATGGCAGTCTCTGCCCTCATCTTTCCTTCTAAGTGCACAAAATTTGATTGTTGATGTTCTACACTTGCTGAATTGCTCTCGATTTCGTATGTGCACACTTAGAATAGTCTACTGGATCTGTATCGAAGGATAGAGCCCACACAGCTTTAGAGCCATATATTATTAATGCCTCCTTTTTTAAGTAAGCTCTTATTGTGCGTTCAAGTAAAGGTGCAAAATTATATTTGGGAAGACGTGCATGAATATCCTCCATCCTCGAGGCATGAATTGTTTTTTGCCAGCCGGCCGGAATACCGCAACAGCGGTTCAATTATGTGAGCGGCATTTAGATGAAATGACGTTACGGATGTGTTACCTCCTTTCCCTTATTACATATTTTTGGGAAAGAATTGAGGCAACATATGCGGACGACTAGCTGGTTTAAGCCGAAGCAAAGAGCCGTAGATCCAGAGTATTCGTAAGAGTGAAGAAACTTACCCTTTTCTAATGCACAGCATTCATGAGAGATTCTTGTTTAGTTCGAGAAAAGGAGGCAAAGAAAAATTGATGTTAATTGGGCACCATCTATAGTGAAAATCAATAGAGTTGTCTCTTTTTCTCGAAAAACCAGTCTCCTATAGATTGGACTGAAATTGTTGTTAATAGAAATAAAAGGATTGTGTAAAATGAAAGATAAAATATATTACATGAATAAATAAATCAATTTGTATAATGTGCAACATGAAATTTTAAGTTATTTAATAATATCAACAAACAAAGACTAATTAATAATAAAAAGTTAATAACAGATTTACACTAGGATCTTAGATTCCTGGATTGAGTATCGTTGAGATGAAGGGTTCTGGAACAGCAATTCAGGTCCATAGTTGTCTCTTGCATAAATGGAATCTAAGGGTTTTCTTGGCAATTTAGTTTACGTCTCTCAATGAAGTGAAGTTTTAAGATTGTAGAAACTTTTGTCCAACTATATGGTTTTTAAAACTTAATGAACGCAAATGTAGGTGCAAATTTACGTAACAAATAATGTGAACATAAAAGGAATGGTTATAGAATCTATAGAAATAATATTCCTTTTAACGTAGAATATGAATTTATAATTGATATAAATTCGTCAGAAGCTCAAGTTTTCAATATAATAAATTATGAAGCTTAAATATAAAGCATAAGCATAAAATATATGAAGCTGAATTTCAAGTTTGAAATATATAGCTGAATTTCATTTTGAAGATACTCAAATTTTTAATATGAAGAAGAATTTTGAAATTATCAATATGCAGAAGAATAAGCTGATTTGCAAACTATAAATTGCCAAGAAAAAATGAAAAAGAAAAAAAATATTTTATAACCATGTGGTACATACAGTATTTTAATTACTTATTAAATTAAAAAGAATTGAATTAGAATTTAAATTTATTTAAAAAACTTGAAATTACATTAAAGACAAAGATTGAAAATTACTGAAATTTTAAATTACTAATAAATGAAATTTACCTGGTTGTTAAACACTTGTTAACGCGGATATAATGTAATATTAATTACTGATATCACACAGTTAAATTTGTATAGGTTGGAATCGGTACAAAAGCTGCATCCAAATGATTTCTTGGTCAATTTTACTAATAAGGTAATGTTTATTTATCCCACTTTCTGCAAAACGATACCAATACACAAACTTGAAAAATCTACTTTTACTAATTAAATGGAAAGCTGTAAAATATATAAAATGGTACAGGTATCGCCATCTGTCAATAGATGAGTTAAGCGCACAACCTGCAGATCTTCTTAGGTAGATTTCCTTTACTCACAACTAAAGTAGTAGCAGGTATATAATGGATAAAGGCATCTATAATTCTAAACGAGTATGGATAAATAATGACATTTATTGCAAATTTAAACCTGCTAACAAACTGTCGTAATAAATAGTGAAACGTTTGCAAACTATTTTGTGAAAATTCAGTAAATATACTATATCATATAAGATAGACTATATAACAGGTCAATGACAAAGTCAAAGGTACTGGTGATATTCACTACTACTGTAATTTTTGTCATTTAAGAACATAGTGCTGTAGATTAAAAGACATTTGTTTTAATAACTATATAATCAGAACCTAAAACAGTCTCGATAATAACCCTAAATATTTCTGGACCTACATCAAAAACAAAAGGAATCAGTATAGTCGCCCTACAGTTATGCGCTACGACGATTTATTTGCTGATAATACAAATGATATTGTTAATTTATTCGCATCCTTCTCTCCTCAGTTTATGGTATTGAACAAGTAAATCAAATTTATAATTAAGGTCACTTACAGGAATCACATTGACATTCACTTTTTACACAGTCACTTTAACTGAAATAATTGATAAACTTCTCCAAGCACCTTTTAAATTATCATCTGGGCCAGATGGAAATTCACTATACGTTCTAAAAAAATGTGTATTTACATTAGCGATACCATTACATAAAATCTATAACTTGTCACTGCACACCGGCATTTTCCCTGAGTTCTGGAAAAATAGCTTTTTAAACCAATTCACAAATCTGGTCCAAGAGATGACATCAAAAACTATTGAGCTATTTGCATCCAATCTGAGATACCCAAACTTCTTGATTGCTTAATTACTACAAAAATATCATGATACTGCACATATTATTAACAATGAAAAACACGGTTTTACGTAAGAAGAGCATCTCAACTAATCTGCTCTTTTGTGAACATTTTATTCTTAACGCTTTCGAACATCAATCACAAATGGATTTAATTTATACTGATTTCATGAGGGAATTTGATCGTGTTGATCACGTGTTACCCATAGCCAAACTAAGGGCTTTGGGTATCGAGGGTTGCATACTTGAATAGATTCATAATTACTTATATAACCGAACACAGTTTGTCAGATGCTCAGGAGCCGTATCAGATTCTATTTTAGTTACTTCAGGCGTTCCTTAAGGATCTCATATAGGTCCTTCATTATTTAACTTTTTTTTAATGATATTTGTGAAGTCTTCATTAACGGCAATTATTTAATGTTTGCTGACGATGTGAAGCTATTCAGGATTGTGGACAACTCTCATGGTGCCTCTCTTTTGCAAAGCGATCAATTATCTAGTTCGATGGTGTGACAACGATCTATTGAAAATTGAAAAGAGAATACCTTTTTTTCTATTAAAATATACAAATTCCTCTACCCTTCATTGGTAAGGAGTCTACTAGAATATAGCAGTGTGGTATGAAATCCAGCATATAATGTCGATAAAGAATCCATTGAGAATGTTCTATCAAAATTTCTTAGGCAATGTGTATTCATGTTGGGTCATCCGATAGGCGAATATTCTTACAGTGACATCTTACGCGAACTTAACCTTGAATGGAGAAGAGTGCAACTCGATTTATGCTTTTTGAATAAATTAATTAATTGTAATATGAACTGACCGGAGTGTTGGGTCTTTAATAAATAAGTGGACTGTGGTTTATATTTTTTTATTATTTTAACTTTATTTACAACTGGAGATCACTGACACACAACGCGTCTCTTATGTACCGTCCATAACAACTTAACAACTGGTGCGAGTTTTCGCCAGGCAGGGTGCTCTACTCAACTTAAACTATAAGTATGCTTTTTGGACCAAACACGGATACACTTCAATTGATTAGCTTTAATTTAAACGATCGTAGAACAAGACGTTCAGAACTTCTTGAAATACCCTTTCATTACATAAATTATGGTCAAAATGAGCCCATTAGCAGATTTCTCCGAACAGTAAACTCATCCCATAGTGATATTGAACTCTTTGGCTCGTCACTATATTCATTCAAAAACCAAGTTAAATCTTGTATAAGTAATTTTTTTTTATACATTTATTTAACGTCGGCCTGTTTACGCTACTGAGGCCTAATACCGACGCCTGTGGACGAGCTACCCCCAACCAGGAATTTTGCCGAACCTCTTCCCTTAAGAAGAGTAGGGCTCTTTTACTTGCCTAACATTTAATAGACACGGGACCGACGGCTTTACATCCCCTCCGAACGATGGTATATCTCCTATACAACCCTCACCTAAGGTTGTATAGCTTCCGCGCATACACTGATATACAAGCCGCTGGAAGATGTGTGAGGCGAGGACGCGGTTTCCGTTGGAATGGTCACCCATCCAAGTACTAACTGCGCCTGTCATTGCTTTACATCGCATACCGAAGTATGTACATAGTAAAGACGCACCTACGCTCGCCCCTATAAGTAATTTAAATTAGGTCTTGTTCCCTGTCTAGTCTGGTCGATAGCCGAGTGGGTTAAGGCGCGAGGTGGCAATCGCGATTAATCACACGGACATCGCACCACCGAGTTCGAATCCAGGCTCCGGCACTGGCACTGTCGGAGGAAATGATTGTATGTCCGCGTTTCTTCAATGTGTAACCCCCTTCCGTACAAGCCTTGGCTTCTGGAATTGGGGGTTGTCTAATTTCTGTGGTGTTTATTTATTATTATTATTATTAATACATGATGTAGCTGAACTTTATTGTATTTATAATTATTTTTTTCTCTTGTTTTATCTATTATTTTAAAACTACTCTAGGTAATTATGTTCTCATTTATTGAATTATAAAATTGCTTAGCCGTATAATTAATAATAAACAAATAAATAATAAATAAATAAAGTTCGTCAAAACTATACTACAAAATTACGAATCGGCTTAGCGATGTATTTTAACATGAACATTTTATTCGAATAGAAAAAAATAAATGTGTGACTTTAATAAATAAAATTTGAAACAATGGTGGAAATATTTGAAAGACGAAAGTACATTTTTATATATTCATCGAACATCTAACATCAATCAATTATGTTCATTTTCTAATCCATTTCTTTAACACTGGAAGCTACATTTTTCCAAAGATATATTTCATAGAACAAAATATGTTTCCTTTTTTTGCGCATATATCATGTACTGGGGTTGACATCATGACAGCAAGAAATATGAGAGGGTAAAGTTTAAACGATGTAAGTAATCCAGTCACGGATCTATTCGTCTTTACAACTCAGATAATCAATTAGGTTTTAGTAATACTCTCACGACAAGTTATTAATGGAAAGTATTAAAAACTATCTAGACTTCTATACATTTGTTTTTTTTTAAGTAGCGATATAGGCGTTTATTATTTTTCTTCGTACAAAAAACACAATGTCTCACTAAGTTCGTTCGGTGACGTAGTAACTTTTTTGTACTTGGTTATAGGACATAAGATTAGTAACTAGTAGATTAATACTTTTAAAGTAACTGCCATAAGGCCTCTGGAGGTAGGTAACAGAAATAGAAACAATACATTAGTTAATGTTAATATCTATCAATATAAATAAATAAATTAATAGTTGCAAAAACTCGTTAGAGTCTGGGAGCAATGATTGATTAATTAATAAATTAATAAGTTAATTTGATAGTGTATCTGCATATGCAAAATACCTAGCTAAAGTAAAAGATCTATATATTTATCGACGTATCCTAAGAACCTGAATGCAAAATAATAGACAAATGGTATCTCATAACTATATAGTTGGATTAACTTATGCAACATATTCTTACATTTATTCACAAACAAAAACATTGATAAAAAAGAAACTTCAGATATTAGTACTAAGACCTAAACCATTAAAACCTAACAATAAAAAAGAAAAAATAAATCAAATTTCATGACATAGGGTCATAAAACTTTTCAACTTTGTACTTACAGAAATAATAAAGACTTAAAGTAGCCATTTTTTTTACTTCGTTTTTATATCTTGCTACAGGTTTGATTTGCTTAATATTTTCCGGAAGCCTATTATATAGTCTAGGACCTAAGTAGGGAAAATATTTTGTTCCTATAGTTTTCTGTGCAACTAAAACCTTTAATTATTTTCTGTCTTTGCCCCATGTATCGTACATGTGCTCAACGAGTGTTATTTCTGAATATATTTTATGTTGATGAATTAATAAACATTGGGAATATAACTTGCGTATATTTAACAATTTTGTATATTTGTATAATAATTCAGTAGGATAAAGGTTGGGTTTACCGTATATTATTATTATTAGCCGTTACTAGAGTCCGAGTATAGAAATGTTACAGTCGATAAATTGCGCACAATAAAAAAACAAGTAAAAGGTGTAGTCTATTGTAATTCCCATTCATCTACGGTGCACACGACTATGGCTATAGAGGCCAATTCGGGAGAGCACATGTCGACCGCAATCAGGACAAACATAGACCTGGTTAGGTCTTGGATTCGGCCTTCTTGCAGCAACATTTCCTTGATAGCTGGCCACAACCCCTCGCCATTCGGTTCTGTCCGCTGCAAGTTGTTCCCATTGCTCGTCTGCAATACCGCAGGATTTTAAATTTTCATGGAGAGCGTCTTTGAACCTCTTTCGTTGACCGCCACGCTTTCTTCTACCGCTTAGCAATTCACCATAAAGTGTACATTTAGGAAGGCGGTTATCATGCATACGATGAACGTGACCTGCCCATCTTAGGCGTGCTCTTGAAATAAGCACCTCAATTGGAAGGCTGTTTGCTCTCCTGAGTACTTCCACGTTTGATATGTGATGGAACCAACGGATTTTCATCATACTTCTGAGGTGTCTTTGCTGAAAACGTTCTAATTCTTTCACATGACGACGGTAAGTGACCCAGCTTTCACATCCATATAGCAGTGTTGGAATGACAACTGCTCTGTAGACAGCCATTTTCGTTGACAAAGCAAGGTCGTGGTTGTCAAATACTCTCTCTCTAAGTCCCCAGAATGCTCTAGATGCAGCGTTAATTCTATTGCGAATCTCGCTGTCCATGTTTGCTTTGTCATTAACAACGTTGCCTAAGTAATTGAACTGATCCACCACTTCAAGAGAGTTTCCGTTAAGTGTAATGTCTATTTGGTTCACTTGATGAGGAGTTGACATAATCTTAGTCTTTCCAATGTTGATTTTAAGTCCCAAAGAATCATAGCTTTGGGCATACACATCTAAAAGTTCTTGAAGCTCTTCCGGCGTAGAGGCTAAAAGTGCACAGTCATCCGCATACTGGAGATCACAAATGAATCGTGTGCGTGTCTTCGTGAAAGCTCTAAAGCGCCCTGTGTTAAAGAGACCGCCATCAAAACGGTATTTGAGACCTTTTCCTCTGATTGTCAGTTTGTTGTCAACAATAATTGTTAGAGCAGTGGTAAACAAATTAAAGAGTAGGGGTGCCAGGACACATCCCTGCCTAACTCCAGTGAGAGTTTGGAAAGGTTCGGTTGCCTCATTATTATACATAACCTGGGCGTTGTTGTTTGTATGTAGACTGCGACATACTTCCACAAATTTTCTAGGGATACCTAAGCGGAACATAATTTTCCAGAGCACTTCCCTGTCCACCGAGTCAAACGCCTTGGTTAAATCAATGAAGGCCGTGTGAATTTCTCCTTGATGTTCGAGTGCTTTTTCTTGAAGCTGTTTAAGTGTGAAGATTAAATCCGATGTGCCTCGGTTTGGTCTAAAGCCACTTTGTGTTTCAGGAAGTAACTTTTCCATAACAGGTGTTAGCCTATTTGCCATCGCTTTAGTGAGTATCTTCCCTCCAACAGCCAGGAGAGCTATACCCCTGTAATTTCCACAGTCCGCAGCGCTCCCTTTGTTTTTGAAGAGGTTGATTAAAAGCGTATCACGAAACTCCTGCGGAGCTTGACCACTTTCCCACACGATATCAAACAGTTTTTTGAGGTAGGGTATGAGCTCTGACGACACAGCTTTAAAGATCTCAGCTGGGAGTGAGTCGGCGCCGGGAGATTTGTTATTTTTTAGCTGCCCAATGGCGGTTAAGATCTCTTCCGTTGTTAGTGGTTTATCTAAGTCTTCGAAGGTGTCATATTGAGGGATAAGATTTATAATATCGTGATCGGCTTGACTTTGCTGGTTAAGAATGCTAGAGTAGTGTTATTTCCATCGGGCTCTTATTTCCTGGTCTTCTTTGAGGAGATTTCCATTTAAATCTTTAATAGGGCACATATTTTTCCGACTGGGGCCGTACACTGCTTTTACTCCTTGAAAGAAATTCCTGTAGTCGTGTGAATCGGCGTACCTTTGAATTTCTCTGGCCTTGCTTGCCCACCACTCGTTCTTTATTCTTCTGATTTCGCGTTGCGTTTCATACTTAGATTGGGTAAAAGCTTCTGCTTTTGATGAGTCGTTGGGGTGGTTGATAGCGTTTTGGAAGGCAGTATGTTTGCGGTCAAGAAGTTCTTGTATAAAAGCTTCATTATCATTGAACCAGTCCTCCTGTTTTTTACTTGCTGCAGTGCCAAGAATTTCCTCACTCGCACTTTTTAAACTGTCTTTAATTTGTGTCCAGGTAGCAGCGACAGAATTGGTTTCTTCTAGTGCACTCAAATTCTCTTGAACTTTTTGCTTTAGCTGTTCGACGGTTTGTTGGTCACGCAATTTACTAATACAGAGACGGAGTCTGCGTTTTACTTGAGTTCTTCGGTGTTTGGGTCTCATAACAATTTTCATTTTAGAGACAACAGGACGATGATCGGTCCAACATTCGCTATCAATGCGCGCCTTTGTAATTTGGACGTCCTTGAGATGCTTCCTACGTACGATAACATAGTCCAGTAGATGCCAGTGACCTGATCTGGGGTGACGCCAGGTGCCTTTAAATTTATCCTTTTGTCGGAAAATGGTGTTTGTTATAACTAGATCATGTTCGGCGCATTTAGTTAGGAGTAGTTGACCGTTAGCGTTCATGTTGCCCAAACCGTTCTTGCCTATGATGCCTGGCCAGGTGTCTGCATCTCTCCCTACTCTAGCGTTAAAATCGCCAAGAATAACGAGTCGTTCCGTTTTAGGTATTCTACAGAGGGTTTCTTCCAGCTGTTGATAGAAGCTTTCCTTGGTTTCGTGACTTGCATCCAGAGTGGGAGCGTAGGCGCTTATTAGATTTACCGCGTTGCCATCTGATAGCTCATAGCGTAGCAGCATTAGACGCTCGGATAGGCCTTGTGGTACTTGTGTTAAGTTGGATACAAGTTGATTCCGAACGGCAAATCCTACTCCATATTGTCTTCTTGAATTGGTGGGAAGACCTTTCCAATAGAAGGTGTAGTACTTTTCTGTGAGAGAGCCTTCCTCCAAAAATCGAGTTTCGCTGAGAGCTGCAACGTCAACATTGAGTCCGTATAAAACTTTTTTTGGATTGTTATTAAAAGATTTATGTTAGTTTTATTAGCCCCTCCCTAGGCTATAATACTATGATTTAAAATCGACTATTATCATTTCATAATATATGATTTTAATGTGTCTGTCATTTAATAGTTCTTTTAATTTTTACTTCCATGTCCAGTGGAAGTATAGTAACGCAATTTTTTTAAAAAATTTTGTTGTTGTTGAAATGGGCTTAAAATGTCATGAAACGTCGAGATTTTAAATTTGAACGAAAAACAATTTCCTGTCTGTCAGTCAGTCGGTCTGTCTGTCTGTAACTTTTTTGTGCCCATGTTTACTCTAGAACCGTTTATGATATTGACTTAAAATTTGGTACACTTGTGTATTGTAACGAAATCTGGAACTAGATTTGATTTTGATCTAATTCCGTTGAAGGGTTCGGGGGTAAATGTAAATAAGGGCAAAACAAGCAAGTAAGAGCCCATAAAATTGCAATTTGGGCATGCACGAAAAGTTAAGGTCCCAAAATTTTTTTGGGCATCAGCCCCCCCACTATCACCCCCAATACCACCCCCCCACACTATTATGAAAGGGAGTAAAAAAACTAAAATGTGACTTAGTGTATATACAAAAACGAAACGTCTAAAAAATTTTTTCAGCGTTTGCTACCCCCTCTACCACCCCCATTGCCACCCCTACCATATTATTAAAGGGGGTAAAAAAAATTAAAATGTGATTTAGTGTGTATACAAGAACTAAACGTCTAAAAAAATTTTTGCCATTAGCTACCCTTTTACCACCCCATTGTCACCCCCACCCTATTATTAAAGGGTGTAAAAAAATAAAATATGATTTAGTGTCTATACAAGGACGAAACATCTAAAAAAAAATTTTTGGCGTTAGCTACCCCCTCTACCACTCCATTGCCACCCTCACCCTATTATTAAAGGTGGCAAAATAAATTAAAATGTGATTTAGTGTGTATACAAAAATGATACGTCTAAAAAAACTTTTTTGGCGTTAGCTGCCCCCTCTACTATCCCCATTGCCATCCCCACCCTGTTATTGAAGGGGGTAAAAAAAATAAAATGTGATTTAGTGTGTATACAAGAACGAAACGTCTAAAAAATTTTTTTTGGCGTTAGCTACCCCATCTACCACCCCCATTGCCACACCCACCATAATATTAAAGGGGGTCAAAAATTAAATTGGGATTTGAACCGAGGGCCAAATTTATTTTGGCATTAGTTACTCCCTCTACCACCCCCATTTCCACCCCCATCCTATGTTTAAGGGAATAAAAAATTAAATTGGGATTTAGTGTGTATACGAGAACTTCTATTTTTTTTTTTTACAAACCACCCCCACTCTATTATTAAAGGGAATAAAATATTACATTGGGGTTTAGTGTGCATAAGACTTGGATACAAAATCTGGATGTGGAAGTAGTGATTCCTTGGGCAGCGGTTTTCGAATACGTATAGCAAAGATCTTAATTTTTTTACGGTGTTAGTGACATGGTCGTCCCACTTTAAATGAGAATCTAATGTTATTCCGAGGCAATTAATTTTTTCGGTGGTTATAACCGAATCTGTGTTGGCAATATTTGTTTCAGTAAATGCTTGTAAATTTCTTTTATAAGAGCAGAATGCCAAATATGTAATTTTTGAAATGTTAAGGATAAAAATATTTTCATCAAATCAATTCTTAATCGCCTTCAAGCCCAATTATTCTGATATTCTTTTCACTTAATCCCATGATTTCTCTCTTAAAGAATTGCAGTGTCATCTGCGAATTATACTATCTCTCCCCTAATATTTATGCTAAATATGCCATTTAGACACATTATAAATAAAATTGGGGCAACCGTGTCCTGCGAGAGACCATAGAGCACGTTTTTGTCTTATTTGCGTTTTTATTGAGTTTTAATATTTGTGTCCCTTTACCTAAATAAATTTTCACTAAATCGTAGCAGAGAACTGTGACTTCAATGGCATGTTATAGCACCACTTGTTGATGTTTTTTCTCGGAACCGGAATTGATTTTTAGGTAAGTAAGTAAGTAAACTTATTAAGGTAATATGCTAATCTTTTCTTAAAAACTTGTTCAAAAATTTTCGCAATATTAGATGTCAGAGATATAGGGCGGTAATTTTCCATTCAATTTCTATCAACTTTTTTATATAAGGGTTTAATTATGGCGATTTTGAAGTTGAATAGACATAATCCGGATTGAAAATTTTTATTTATGAGATTTACTAATAAAACTAATAAGGAGTAATAGGCAATTCGTAATACATGGAATCATAACGGATTCTCTAAAATTTCTTATGTGTTATTGTGTATCTTATTTGCACTTTCCATAAGAATTAAAATTAATTCGGGTAAACAGTGTCACTCGGTTTTGTCGGTTAGTGTCTCGGTTTTTTTACGGAATAACCAAACAGACAATATTAATATTGAAAGTAGTATTACAATGGTATATATGGATCGCTACACATACACGAAAACGAAATACAATATATTTGTCTACGGGACGGCGTCGGCGTAGCAGTGAAGAATCAGAAAATACGAGATTAGATATGATTTGCATGCAGCCAGCGGCTGGTTTTATTCGCATAATCTATTGTTAGTTATGGATTGTACAAAACTTAAACGATAATAATGTCTTGTAAAAAAAATAAGTGAAGCATGCTTCTGGGAGCCATCTGAGCGATATGCAGATATCCCGGATTATAGGTTGACTTATACCCTGTTTAATCGAACATCATTACGCTGTATTGTGGAACATACCTAAGTGTGGTAAAAAACAATTCCGTTTTTTATGAAGTACATTTAAAGACTAATGTCGCTCATAAATATTTTGTATTTCGTTTTATATGCTTGCCTCAAGATAAATTCTGATAACATGTAGAATTCCCTGACTAAAATTTGTAACCTGAATGTGAGCAAGGCTGATTGCGGGGATTTAAGTGGTTGCAAACCGAGGTTATTTCGATATTTTTCGAAGTCTTCACTAGACACTGATTTGGGCATTAAATATACGGTTAATGCCCTAGAGGAATAAGTACATATTTGGTTGTATAAGAGCCCCGCCTATTTATTATGGTGTACATATAACGCCAGTGACAAAGAATATGTTTTATCGCCGAGTTTACCACGGTATAATTCACATCCCCTTCGAGAAAAGTAAACCGGTCACTGAGAATTTGCTATAGGCGCACAGTGTCAAATTTGTTTCCATTTAGTTCGGAATTAGCCAGACAAATCGCTCCACCAACTAAGAACAGTCATGCACCATCACCCACCGAATCAAGAAAGAGCTCTCAACCTGTCAATCCTTCCGGTATCCGGGCCGCAGGCTCTACTCCTGGTGGTGTCCTTCCGTCAATTCCTTTAAGTTTCAGCTTTGTAACCATTCTTCCTCCGGAACCCAAAAGCTTTAGTTTCCCGAAAGTTGCCCGCCGAGTCATCGGAGGAACGTCAGCGGATCGGTAGCTGGCATCGTTTATGGTTAGAACTAGAGCGGTATCTGATCGCCTTCGAACCTCCACTTTCGTTCTTGATCAATTTTTAATGATTTTCAATTAATTTGCTCTGATTTTTAGTTGTATGTACGCCAGATTTCCATAGCTGTCTACTCCTCGAACATATGGCTCATTCCTGCTTTTAATGTATGATTTTTATTTTACATACTTTTACACTCTGATAATATCACTCAACACAAAAGCAGTTAACAAGGACCTTTGTGATGCGTGTACATATTTGGACGTTCCAAACTAAACTTCTATGATTTAGGATTTCACTTTGACAGAAAATTATTCCTGCACAATCAAAGATCTACTAAGCTTTAGGATTTATTATCTGAAACAGCGGAAACATTCGGAATATTAACACATAAACTTTTATTGAAATGAAGGCAATACAGCATATTCAAGGCCTACTGAGTAAATTCTTTGAAAAAACGGTGTTGCCTTGCCTTTTCAATTTTTTCAATTTAAAAACGCAATTTTGAAAACAAATACTTACTTGTCGTTGTAAGGAGAATTTCATGTGGAAACTAAATATGTAAAAATATATACAGGGAGCTGTTTAATATTCAAAAGTTGTTGTTACTCTCGGTGACTGGAAGTGATATTTTTAGTTAATAAATGAAAAATTGAGAAATTGGAACGGGGCTAATCTCGTTGCTACTTGAACTGAAAATTAAATTATCAGTTATTAGGAACGGCATATTGGAAACAAATTACATTTTTTTGTTAAAAAATACTTACCAACAAATTGCTCATTTTTTGTCTTTTTATATTGTCAAACCTAATTCCTATTCGTCTCGTTAACATACTATCGTAAAAATGTGAGCCAGGCATGGTTAAATACTACTTCAATATTATTAGAAATTATTATTTTGGTTAGATATTGTTCAAGTGCATCTATGTTTATAAACAAGCATTTTAGTAACATAAACAAGGTCAGCGTCAGTAAACTGATATTGCTTGCATTTAGAAAGATGTTTATGTCATCATTTATCTCAGGTATTTAAAGATGAGGGAAATGATACAAGGTAGTGTCTATTTTCGACGCGGGAAAAGTTCTTTCGTTTCTTGTGTTGTTGAATAAATATTGTTATTGTTTATATAGGTTTTAATATATCTACGGAACTTTTCCCTTGCAACTCGTGCATATAGTGAGGTAACTTATTGAAATTACCGTTACTTGGCGGATAAAAGCACCAAATTTGGTATGAATGTACCTTAGGATACCTGTTTATGTAGTGTTTCTCACAGACAGGTTCGGGTGGTGTTGTTGGGATCACAGAAAACCCTGTTGCTTTTCGACTATGGATGCTCTCAGGACCTGATATTGCCAGAATGATCAAACAGTTTGAAGAAGAATACAGTCCCGATAATGATAGCATAGATAATCCAAGAGCACGAACTTCCATAAATAATAATAATAATGAATAAACACCACAGAAATTAGACAACCCCCAATTCCAGAAGCTAGAGGCTCGTACGGAAGGGGGTTAGATATTGAAAAAACGCGGACATACAACCATTTCCTCCGACAGTGCCGGAGCCAGGGTTCAAACCCGGTGGCCCGATATCCGTGTGATTAATCGCGATTGCCACATCGCGCTTTAACCAACACGGTCAGACACAGAACAACTTTCAGCAATAGGTTTATGCAAAACGATCAATGAAATGTGCAATCTCATCTTGGATGATTTCTCTAATCTGGTAAGTTGTCATAGTCGCAACTGCACAAGTGAGCCTGTAGTTGTAACATTACGCACCTTGATGAACATAGTCAAACGACCGTATCAGGGCTTTGCCAAGAATGTGCTTGATGAACGCACCTCATACATGACCCAATCAAGAGGAATTCTCTTGCACTCTTCAAGAGAACAAAGCATAAAGCAACATCCCAGCAGGGGAAGAAGCTGAAAGTGCTTCATAACAATATGGAACTATTTAGCCAACTATATATCTCTATGTAGAACCGGGAATCTGATTTGGATGAGTTTTTTGCGTATGAGATACAGTAATTCCCTCTTTCCATTTCAGATTTCGGTAAGCTTCATTTGCCAACCAGCAAGGTTGGAATATTGCAATGTGTTGGGCAGCCAAGTCAGTCAGAACCCCTTCAACCTATGATTCTAACTTTCTGCACGGTACCGTCTTCGTCCACTGCCCACCCACCTCTAGTGTCGCCACCTTCAATCAGTTGCTGATAAAATGTTTCTACCTTACCTTCATAAGTAGCTGGAAAATGCCCAAAGGTTAGATGCTGCTTGGGACACCTACATTCCAGACAATTTAAAAGGTGTCTACCCGGGAAAAAAGAAGTGAGGGGATTCGAAGGAAAGTAACACCAAACTACACTCAATGAACACGAAGGAATTGTTGAACTCTTTGACTTCCAAGGTTGCAGAGTTCAACTGGCAACCAGGTAAAAATGTGTATGTCACAACAGGAAAAGCAGTTGCACAAATCGGTACGAACACACCCATTGAAAACTGCAATCATGAAGAGGCAGACACGAGACTTGTGGTTCATGTACTCCATTCACTACAGCAAGGGGCAAAGGGTATCCTTGTGCGTACTGTAGACACATATGTGATTATGATCCTTGTTGGCACATTCTATGATCTAATAGAGACTCAACCTTTGGCCGATATCTGAGTGGTCTTTGGCATGGGCATACATTACGGGTTTTATCACATCATCGCCGTATGTACCTGTATTGCACTCATTCTCTGGTTGTAACACAACCTCCGCCTTCAAAGGTAAGAGTAAGAAGTACATTTGGGAAGTACGGTAAGCATTTCAAGACGTCACTGATACATTTGTGTATTTGGCCACTGATCCATTACAACTGTTGAAAGCCGACTCTGACAGTTCAAGAAGCTGGAACTACTGATGGTTGTTCTATACGATAAAACCACCCCTTTCAGCAGTATCAATCAGATAAACTTTTCTGTCAGAAGAATCGAGCAATGGACAAACTTTCACCGACTGAGGGTGCACTTCTTCAACATATCCGAAGAGCAGTTTATTAAGCAGGTATTTGGACCACCAACACACAAACTCAGCAAGTGATTCCTTCTCCAAAGGATTCTCCTTGAAATAAGGTTTCAGAGTCATGGGTACTAAACACGAACAGTACCTCTATGAATGGAAAAATAATATTTTTTTTTGGCTGGAGAGTTTTAGGTGAGACCCTGGAGGCCTGTGCCGTGCACTTTATTGTGTACGATTCGAAGTTGGGGTAGTTTGTCCTTAAACGGCTGGAATGCTACACCCTGTATATTCCTTTGCACTGAATTTAATTTTTATTTTAGCAGGCAGGGTCAAGGTAGATTATTTTCTTGAAATAACAACACTATATTTTAAACGAGAACTAAACAAGTATTTATTTAATCGAAAAACATGCTACGATTTACACGTACATAAACAAATAAATACGTTGGATATTAATGATTATAAGATATTACATAACGAAATCACTTGGGCTACTGTAGCGTAGCAGGTACCGTAGGGCACTAACTTAACCCGGATAAGTGATGCACGTGCCTACGATAAAATTTCTCTAGCCCAGACTATCTCAGGGCGTTAAGCCCAAGTTTGCATAAACTATGATAAATTATTAGTTTACTTACTTAACAGCTCACTGAGGTTTCCATACGTAGTGGTCGCAGATGAAATAATGACACTTTCTTTAAAAATGAAATGCACTGTATTAAACAATTTACAGATATTGGTTCTCTAGCATGTAACCTGGCGATGTTCAACAGGTGTGGCCAATTTCTCGATTAATAAGTTATAACATTCATAAAATGCCTCGTGTAGCTACACATCGGTTTACAATGTCCTCATAAATTGTCATAAATTCTGCCACAAAGGTCTGATTTAAAGAACCTCCTTAAATAAATATTAATGCATAAAATCTTTAAATATGTACAAGTTAAAAAATGCAAAAGTATCCAGCTGAACCACTGAAGGTGGTCCCCGGTAAGTAAAAAAAATAAACAACACAACACAATTGTTTAGGGTGGTACGATACCGAGTCCGGACGTGGAAGAACTGTAGCCCTACGGAGATGTCTTCGGGACACAAGAAATGGACCCAAGGATGGGGTTGATTGTAGCCTCACCAGCCCTGGAACCTTCCACTGTGTGTGGATGCCCCGTCCGTGGAACTCTCACTGACGTGTGTAGAAGCCCCGTCCGTGGAACCCTAAAGATATCACGATTTAATTCACAAAGTCAGAAATGCACGTGAAGCGTACCTAATGTGAGCAATTCTGACATAACCTACAAATGAAATATAATTTACCTCACTGATGAGGGAACAATCCATCAAAAGCCACAGGCGGATGAATGGGGTCGAGTCCGCCTTTCAAGTTGACACTGTATTTCCAAAGGAGAGCCTGCAAATTTGCGAAAACACGTGGGTAGAGAACGGGTAAGATGGCGTAAAGAGGTTAGCTTACCTTGTGTAATTAAATATCCTGCTTCCGCAGATAAAATTTACTCACAACCACAAAATATTCCGCTAAACGGAACAACAACAGATTGAGAAAATTTTCTTGTGTTGATAATTCTAAAATCCACCAGGATGCCTTGGATAAAACCGAGGTTCACAGAATTATCAACTAATTACCACCCAGCAAAAATGGTTGCCTCCGTTTTCCGCTCTCTGCTGATCACGTGCCACAAGGGTATCGTCCTCCCGTGGCGAATAACGAAATTTGTTACGGACGTAGCAGTTGTTATTATGCGGCCCACAAAACGCTAAAGCGTATGGTGGGTCGCATACGCTAGAGGTCCGCAACAAACACAGAGTTGATTATTTATGTTGTTGAAAATTTGAATTAATTACACGGTTACATTTATAAGATAACGTATCGATACTTGAAATTTTGCCCAACTCAGGCTGGATTCGGATTTGATTAAAATTAAGTGGAATAATCTGAGACAATTCCCTTAGAAATGGAGCCGCGAAGGCGATTTAAATTGGAACACTTGGACTGAATATTAATAACTAAATTTTTACTAGGGGTTGCCTAGGAGGATGACACGGGTACTAGTTTGAATTCTCGAGTTGCACAGGAGTACACACTTGGTATTATGCGCTGGGGCAACTGAAGAGGTAACGCGGGCACTGGAATTGCTTGTCACTGAATACGCCGAAAACACAACTTGCCGGGGTCTTGCTGTGCTCCTTTATTTTTATTGATGATGGGGACTTGGGTTGCTGAAGTCTGGATGAAAGCCGGATCGGGAGCCAGCCGCTCCAATGGGCTTGTATTGCGAAATTAAATGTTGAAATTTTGGAATTTCGGAAAGAAAATTACATCGTTAATTCGGCTATGAAAAATGAAACAATTTGATACAAACATGTCTGTTGAATCTATTTTTGTTTTAGAAATATGAATGATAACTGTCTGAATAACTTGTAGATTGAATCGGTCCCGTGAAGTACCGATGGAAGCTATACTTTAATCCATATTTGATGTTATATTAAGTCATGTTAATCCATATTTAATGTTATATTATGCCATATTGAGGGTAATGTATCACGGCGTTGAACGGAGCGCGAGCCAATTTTAGGGTAATAGCGTGAGATAGCTGCGAGTTACTAGCATGCGAAGGGGAACATGTAAATTGGACTTATGGTTTTTGAACAGAGTGGAGCCAATCGAAGGGTAATTGAAACGAAGATAGTGACGAGTTGCCAGCAATTCGTGGGGAACATGTAAACTGGATTTATTTTGGGACGAACGTTTTATGGGTTGGTTGGAGAGGTAAATGAAAGATGTTTTGATATATCGTTGGGAAGTTGAGTTTGAAGTTAGATTGAAGAGAAGAAAAATTTGGAAAGTGAAATAAAATATCTTGAATAAATGCTTGGGGAGAGATTTGAAAGTGATTCTAGTTATTGAGGGGGCTGTATTTTTTAGGGCGGTCTTTTGTAAAGTTTTGAGTGTATTTTGATGTGATTTGATATTGAGATGATTTTGTCGATATATTTAGATTATTTGGGAATTATCGATGTGGCGTGAATTTTCTCAAAATTATTTAGTAAATGTGGTGGGTTTTGAATTCTGCAAGTGTCTTAATGACTTTTTTTGTGGTTTGCCAAGCTGACCTTGACGATTGAATGATTTGACGAATTTTAGTACATTTTTCGTCGGCCATCTTGTTTAAATGGGGAATGTATGATAACAGTACCAGTTTGAATGACAATTCCAGAGGTTTCCCGATCATGCAGGGAATTGATTAGATGTTCCTGCAAAGCAGACTGCAAAAACTACAAATTTGGGAAAGCCAATCTGGATTGCTCACCACTTTGCAAGTGCTAGTGCAATTTATTATAACTGTTGCATACTGAATTCCACTGAATGAATAACTATAAATAATGTTTTGTTATTGGGAATTCTTATTAGCGTTATATTTGGACTATTACTATAATAATGATATGGATATATTTTATTATATTTTAATTAATATTAGACTACTTTAAGTTAGGTGTGTAGTCTACTTAGTTTGCTTAAAGCTCTAATTCAAAATGAACAGTGTAAAACATTGTGTTAAGTGTTTTGTCGTATTTGTCGGCCATTTGGGATTTTTGTGCTGTACATGAAATTTTTTATAAATTCCAAAGGGTTCCCAGGCTAACATTTATTAGTATACCCTAAGGTATCTTCATACCAAATTCTTATCCGACAGGTAACGATAATCTTACGATACATTGTTTATGTTTAAACATTTTCAAAATAAATACCACGCAATGGGAAAATTAGATTGGTTAGTTATGGGGACGAGATCGTTATCCCTGGGATCATTTTTACGTTTGAGCCTGCCTTCCCACAATTTTTGAGGAGTTTTTGTTTTTTTCCTTAACAGATTTTCTTAGGTGGATAATTATTATGGGAACACTCTTTAAATCTTTCAATATTTATTGGATTTCATTTTTCGGTAGCATTTATAAAATACAAATATTTTTGCCACATCAGAATTCAATTATGGAAAAATATACGGTCATATTGATAAGTGACACATTTTTCATTGTAAAGCTGTACACTAACATGCATCTCCATGGTGGTAGGATAGAAACTTGAATCATTGTTTCATTGCCATTATATACATAATAGAATCCCTAAAAATAAAATAAATAATTTTGTGATGTTCATTCATTTTGGGATGATGATAGCTACTAATATAATTTTATATATGGGTAATCGAAGTGAAGGCAATACATATTTTGAAAGTTTTTATGTTTTGGTAAACTCTCGTTTGTTAAAATAAAAACTTACTATTACTCTTACTATTTGACTCTACTGCAATGGCAATATTTTATATTTAGAAAGTTTCATAGTTAAATATCCTATTTGGAGTATTCTAAGACAGATGACATAGATGCCATATGGTAGTTTACAGACAAATTATAGTTTGTACAACTTATTAATCAAAAACCATTTCCAAATACTTACAGTGTAATATCCATGCCTTAAGGCAGCAACACCCTGCTAATATGTCCATTTCCAATGGTTTCAAGAAACTTTTGTACACATTGTAGGGTACTGAGTGATAATTAAGTGACATTTTCTTTATTGATTACTAAACCTATTGTAATAATAAAATGGCACTTATTATGGGGAAATGAGCTTGAAAGATGATGTTGAATCATGTCAAAGACTTTAACAACTAGTAGCACTGTGATAGAGGTGCTACTTCCCAGCTAGCACATAACGTCCCTGAGATATTCATATATAGTTGTTAGTCACCTATGTGGGATAGTCCTGATAATTGTCTACTCAAATATTGAATGTCACTCAACAAACTGACAATGTATAGTCTCTAGGACATTTCAATAGAATACATTTTAAGCATGTCTTTCTTTGCCGTTTTGGGAATTGAAATTAGGGACGTATCACTGTGCAGGTTGTCACAATGATTTCTAGAGAATTTCAGTAGAATAAAAATTAGCATGTGGCAAAATAACGTATATACCCGTAACATTTTTAGAGGCAGTATTAACCTAGTTTACACTAATCGTTAAAAATGTCCCCCCTAATAAATGTTACTGATAGTGTGACAAAGTATAAGTTAATTAATTGGTATGTTTAACAATGATCGTTAAACTAGGTATTTTATTAGTGTAGTTTTATATTTTACTACCATTTATTTATACTTGCCTTAGTGGCATTATAATCATTCGCCAGTCGAACCTTAGAATTACTAATTTAAGAATTCCCGTGAGAAAGAACTGAGCATATGCGAATTATAAGTAGGCGAATAGTAAGTTTTTAAAGAGTTTTGCGCCGAAAAGTATTTGCATTTATTAAATAGACAAACCACAGAACAAGGTAAGCATAGTACAGTGTAATCTGCAACACAGCAGGGCGGCGACGGCAGTACTGTGCCACATCTTGACGTGGAGTAGGACACACTGGTACTAATCCAGGAACCCTGGATAGTTCAAACCAAAATAACAGAGTTAACAAGACTAACCAGACTTATTTTCAGCTCACAGAGGGGACAGTCATCTACGTTCCTCACCATATCCAAATCCAGCCACTTCAACACCTTTCAACATCTGATATAACGGCCGTAAAGGTGAAATATTCGGTGGCAGGCAAACTAACAACTGTTTTCTTAGCATCAGTATACCTCCTCAGGACTAGGCCACTCCACCACCAAAAAGAGCAATGGAAGACACACACTGCCGCAATCAAAACTAGGAATTAATTATGGGCTATGACGCCAACATGTGACCTAAGGCAGTGAAGACAACGATGCAAGAGGTAAGTCTCTTTATAACTATATTACCAGTAACAACTTTAGTGTAAATAATAGGGGCTGTACACCGATATTTATTAACTCTAGAAATCAAACTATAGTAGATATAACACTAACAACGTGGCCTATTTCCTAATTCAGAATTGGCATGTATCTGACAGTGTAACATTATTAAGGTACTGTCGTGAGCAGAAAAAAATAGGACATTTTTTTTTTCTAATGTAAATCTGTCTCTATTTGAATATGTAATGGGTAGCCAAAATAAAACAGATATCACTTTTAATTTAGTTTTTATTTTAATGCTGTAGTTAATGCTATAGTGAATGATGGATGGTTAATGAGACAAATTGCACTGCGTTATAACATTAACAAAAATTTGGTGTGTAACATTTTAAGAAAGTGGAGAATAGACGGTACGATTAGTAGAAATCCTAGCTTAAAGGACAAAGGATATCCTACTTAACAAGAAACTAACTATTAATATTTCGTTATTGCACCATTTCTATTTATAACTTCTATAAGTCTGTTTGGCATAGAATTAAATAACCTTATACAATACTTATTAGTAACATTTTCCCATGCATTATTTACAATTTCCACTAATTCTTCGGTATCCGTGGTCTCACATTTCGTTTTTGGATACTTCTTACGAATAGTCCCATACTTCTTCCACAGGGTTAAGATCTCGACTATCACTGGGTCAGTTAAGAACATTGATGTTGTTACCTTGAAACCAGTTATTTACGGTATGAGCAGTATGAATGGAACAATTGTCTTGTTGAAATATGAACTCATTATTAGGAAATAATTGTGACACAGAAGGGAGCATAATTTTGTCTAGAATCCTAATATGCGTTTCACTATTAAATCGTTCCTCAATATGCCACAAAACACCAGGACCACGTGCCGATATCCAAGCCCGCATATTGACGGAAAATCTACCACTTGTGTCATTGTTAGATATATATTTCTCATCGAATCGAGTATTCGGAGGGCGGTAAACACGAATACTACCGCTGTGTGTTGACTGGAAAGTTTTTTTGTCTGTAAAGATTACATTGTTCCAAAAATTTACATCATGCGCTAAAAATTTAAGCGCTACTCGAACTTCATTATGTTCAGCTTTAAGTAAGTATTTCTGTGCTGCTGCATGACAACGTAGCTCCGATTCTCTTACTCGCCGGCGACCAGTAGTACTCGATCCAGGAAAATTCCTTTCTTCGGCAGCCTGAATAACTGAGTAAAATGGATTTTCTACTAAAGCATTTACCAATTGCAAATCTTGTTGTTGAGTTGATATCCTTCGTCGCCCTGATCCAGGATTTCTACTATTCGTACCGTTTATTCTCCACTTTCTTAAAATGTTACACACCGAATTTTTGTCAATATTATAACGCAGTGCAATTTGTCTCATTGACCATCCATCTTCTGCTTTAGCAATAACTCAAAATTTAACCAAATCGCTTATATGAGGCATAATAGTTTTTTCCACACTTGCAGTAAATTATGACAACTAACTGACAATGTCACAAAAATTAAAGTTAGATGTACACAACTAGATTTTAGCAAAATACCGTTATAAGACTTGTGCTATTTTTTTGCTCACGACCGTACTAAAAAAAACCATTTCGAGATCATCGGGGAACTGACATCAATGTCAACTCAGGGAAAACTTGGAAGGGCTTAACGAGAGGATGCCCAGACGGAGTGGTGAAATAGAGCAATATGTTAAAATCTTGCAAACAGCCACGAGATAAGCATTTGAGACAACTTGCCCCTTGAGGTCCTCGCAACAGCCCAATGAGGCAACCAAGTGGTGGTGCCAGAGGCTGACTGACCTCAAGAAGAAGGCTAGGACTTCGTTCAAAGCAGGAATCTGATTGGGAGCCATACAAAACTAAAGTTAACCAACTTCAACTTTTATCTGCATGCCTTTTCTGTTAAATACTTCTACAATATAGAGAAATTAAAATATTGAAAGAGCTTTCCAATTTCC
The DNA here is from genome assembly GCA_963675555.1 of Leptura quadrifasciata. Lineage (NCBI taxonomy): Eukaryota > Metazoa > Arthropoda > Insecta > Coleoptera > Cerambycidae > Leptura > Leptura quadrifasciata. Next base: position 174,603,711 of record OY776673.1, read on the forward strand.
AAATTGTGTCTTAAAGATAGATCGCCACTAAAGCTGAATTTAAAATTACTAACACCATATGTTAACAATGAGAAAGACATTTCAAATTATTCAGTACATATTCAAAGTAGGTTCTTCGTGATAAAATCTATTTTACAAATTGTGATGTATCGTTGATACTTACTAATACAAAAATATATAATTTATTTTATGAGCTGTAAATTCTTGTAAAAATAAAATAACAACGATTCAATTTAAATTTTTTGTGTTTATTAGTAATTACGATGCTTGTTAATAATAAATAATAACTTTACTAATAAGGAAAATTTATTTTGAATAACCCTGAGGATTATTTAATATAAATCGATATGTTAACAAACATTTGATTTTTCTGTAAATTCTTGACCTATTCCTATCTAACCAACCTTTCATAATTATAAGACGTTTATTATAGTTGCAATATATATGTTATATTAGAAATATACTATGATATATAACATTACCGAGACAGGCTTAACCTTCTCAAACATATCGTATTACATACTGCGTAACAGCTCTTCTCAATAACCGCTCACGCTGCATGAGCATAGTATTTCAATTCTAAGTAATTCTGATTATGCTGAATCAGCAACACTGTTTCCTTTGTTCTCAAAACATTATAAATATTACTAACAACCTTTTTGTAATCAGTCTTATACTCACTTTTGAATAAACCAGTCTAAATTATTATTGTATTTTCTTAACGAGTCAACGTTGACTCCAGTGTTAAATAAAATAAAGTTTTTAAAAAGTTAATCAAACAATCCACTATCTAACATATATAGTTCGGCTCATTCAATTGTGGCACTTAGAAACGCTAGCATTTTGCATGTCGGTGTTTATGGTTGAATAGTCATTATTTCATTTGATTTACCTTCTTAATTGGACATTTTAAATCCATATGTTTAAACAGATCCGTATCCGTGTGAAATATAGTTTTCATCAGTTCTAAATATGGACATAAGTCTCCAACATATTTTATTGCTGTCTCTTTATATTCATTATTATCATATTTATATAGTGTACCATTCACCTAAAAGACAAAAAATTATCAAATGATGAAACAATTTTTATTTCACCGATTTCAATTATGATTATCAAGACCATAACCTTACGCTTAATATTGTTATTCTATAGTTATTTAAGATACAAGTGTGTCTTATAACGTTTTATCTTCGATCGTTCCAATTATTATAAAAAATGGGCAATTTTTCATGAATATTTGTAAAACTGGATCAACTTTTTGTGAATCTCACTTTGACGGTTAGTATTATACGAGTTGTAGTTGAAGTCTCCATTCTAATTATATTACTTCATGGTCGTGACTAAAAATCTGTGATGATAGTAACTAAGGAAACGATATTTTAGAAATCGTGCAATAAAAGCGTGCAATAAATTTTTTTATTGCACAATTTCTTATAAAAGGCCACTTCTGACACTAGAAATGATGTAAAAAACTGTTACTTTTTACACGATTGTAGATAATAGTTATTTAAGCTACAAGTGTAAAAAACCATTCGTGCAATAAAGAGGTTTTTTACAAGTGTGTCTTACAACGTTTTATCTTCGATCGTTCCAATTATTATAAGAAATAGGCAATTTTTCATGAATATTTGTAAAACCGAATCAACTTTTTGCGAATGTCACTTTGACGGTTAGTATTATTCGAGTCGTAGTTGAAGTTTCCATTCTAATTATGTTACTTCATGGTCGTGACTGAAAATCTTTGATGATAGTAACTAAGAAAATGATATTATAAATGAACTGGCGTAGTTTTTAATTTTTTTAGAAATCGTGCAATAAAAGCGTGCAATAAAAATATTTATTGCACAATTTCTTATAAAAGGCCATTTCTTACACTGGAAATGATGTAAGAAACGGTTACTTTTTACACGATTGTAGATAAAAATATAAAGTTCATTACTGAAAATTGAGTTTTGCAAAATAAAATGAGTAAATTGTTAATACTTAAAACGATTTCTTTCGCATACAACAATCTGTTCACCCGTCAGCAGTAAAGTAATCGTTGAGACTCAATTGTAAACTGTATTTGGAGTTGATGATAGAGATGCTAAGAGTACCTCGAATCCTACTTTACGGCTTCAGGTTCCCAAAGTTGTAAACGTTTTAGTTCTAGGGATATTGATATTTCAAGTTCTGAAAACTGTACGTAACTCGATATATTTCAATTCCGAGTTATTCCACTGTAACAGTAGCTGATGATTGGTGTATTACTGGCAAGTAATAGGAACCAATGCAGACCGACAGCTACTGAATTTTTCAATAAGCTTCTGAGAATATCACTAAAATGGGTTAAAACTTTTCTTGAACATAGAAATCAACTGGTTAGTATCAAATATAATGAAAATAATAGTTTTGATAAGATTAGCTTCGAATTTGTCCATACTTAACGTTAGGAGTTCCACAGGCTTCCGTTTTGGGCTCTGTGCTCGTCTTGCTATATGTAAATGAAATAGATTCGCTTTTCTTTTGCACTCATGTTACGATGTGCACTGATGACACGCCGAAAAGACCCAGATATTAAGATTTTTACAATTGTCAAAAACAGTGTAAGTCATTAAATTTTAATATAAACAATACTCTTTTATGTACTAAAGTAGAAACGGTTAAATTTTTAGATCTACAGTTAGATAAAAATCTCAAATGGAAAGTTCAATGCGAAACTATTATTTGGAAGCTTTTCTCAGTCACATGTTTATTTAGAAACGGTTCTGTCTACAGAACAACTGCTTGCATTATATTACGCATAAGTTGAATCCCGTTTAAGATATGGCGTCTGCTTCTGGGGAAATTCTGCTTTTGCATTTAATGTTTTTAAAGCACAAAAACGAGTCTTAAGTTGTATTGCTAACATTTCAAGTATTCATTCATGCAAGGAAATTTTAAAAAATTTGAAAATTCGAACAGTGCCAAGTCTGTATATTTTTGAAATGTTTATATATGTTCTTAAAAATCAAAAAAATTTTGTTGCAAGTGGCCAGTGTCACAATGTTAATATGAGACAAAAATATAATTTTCATGTTCGTTTTGCTAAATTAATAACTTTTAATTCACCTTATTGTTTAGGGCCAAAATCATTTAATTTGTTGACGGATGATATAAAATATATAAAGGATGAAAGGTTATTTAAAATTAAGCTAAAAGAATTTTTACTTGATAAATGTTTTAAGCTCACCACAATAAAATTGTGAGAGGTTACTAAAATTGATCCAAAAACGAAAATTGAGACAACATCAAATATTTACGTTTTGAGGTCCCAGGAACCCAAAAATGTGGTTTTTGAAAAATGTCTCTGTGTAGGTGTGTGAATGTGTGTGTGTGTGTGTGTATGTATGTGTGCTAACACGATAGCGCCGAAATTACTGAACGGATTTGGATGAAACCTTGTATGGGGATTTCTTTAGTGCTTCGGAAGATCTGAAAAGGTTTTGGTTGAGATCGGATTACATTTAGTGCCGTTTTGGCGTAACAAGTTGTTTATTTTATAATTACTTTCAATTTGCAATCACACCATTGAAAAGCACTTAAAATTCCGGTTTCAACGATATATCACACTTCCGCCCTTTTGATTTGGTTTCTTTGAAAAAAATTTAAAACAGAGTAAATGTGAAGTATAGTTTGCATTTCTCGTTGCATGGTCGATGCACGTAGGTGTTGCGTCGTGAAACTCGTCACGTCACGTGCCACGTGCATTCCTATTCAACAATTATGCAGCTTTACTGTCGCATTTAATTTCAAATGTTTTGAATTGGAGAACGGATTTGGATAAAAGTTTGCATGCGGGTTTCTTCAGTGCTGTAGAAGACCTGAAAAGATTTTGGTTGAGACCGGATTACGTTTAGTACCGTTTTTAAATATATATTCAAACAAATCGAAGAATTACACTACAAATATTCCTCTAAAATTTAGTAAAATTAGTGGAACTGCAAGCTAACTAATGTTTCATTTAACAAAGACAGCCATGAGCGATCGGTTTGCAATTAGCAAAACTTGACGATTGTCGTTTGTTTCCCGCGTCATGTTTTAATAGTTTGTCACCCGATAATGTTGGTGTCTTATTATGTTAATAAGATTTCGGCATATTTGTAACTTTTAGTGACTGTGCACCAGTAGATTGTTTCAAACTTTAAAGGTAGGTGTAACAATAGCAATATCATATGCTTTCTGTACCTATGTTGGTGAATTTATCATAGATTATCACTTTACCAATTTTTAGTTTGTTACTTTACGAATCTGTAATGTTTAGGGTAACTAGACTTTCTTAGTTGTTCAAGTAATGTTAAACTTGTTAATATGATAATAGTATATTATTCAACGAGCGATAATGTAGGTAATGACTCGCGCAGATGAAATTTGTAGCACGAGCCGCAGGCGATTGTTGTAAATTCATCAAGTTGAAGGTTTCGTTGGTGCTCCAGAAGATCTGAAAAGGTTTTGGTTGAGATTGATGAGTTTAATGCCGTTTTGGCACATAATTTAATACTCTTTTTCGGCTTCAAAGATTCACCGGGTGGGGAGGTTCCAGCCGTTTCCAGTAGCTGCCGATTTTGTTCAATATTCGACTTCCTTTGTTTCTCTTAATTATACATTACTTATAAATATATATTTTTTATTTAATTTTTATTGCTATTAAACTTTCAGTCAATTTAAGAAAATGGGTATACAAAAATGTTGACTATTCCTATATAAATGTACATATTTGTCACTAAGGAAAATAAATATTATTATTGTTATTATTATTAACCTCCTTCAACTTTTATGGTGCGTAGTCCTGTTCAAGGAGACAACACTACGCTGTGTTCGGGTTCTGGTGGTGGGGACGTTTTTGTATGATGATTACTTCTCAAAATCAATATCTTTGATCTCTAAAAACCACTTTTACAAAACGCCACAACCTTTAAACACTACACTCGAATACATTACTCGACGCGTGATTCACTAACCATGTCAGCATTATCAGGAGATAATTACAACTAGTCTTACTAGTCGTCTCCCGATGGTGTTGTCATAAGTGGCGAAAGGCGCGTCGAGTAATAAACATAGGGTTAAAATATATTTGCACCTTAAAAAAAGTGGGTTTTAAATACTAAAGATATTGATTTGTGAAAAGCAACCCTCATACGAAAACGCCCCTATCGTCAAGAGCCAGGGCAACTGTAGTGTTTTCTCCTTAAATAGGACTGCGCACCATAAAAGTTGAAGGAGTTTTCAGAAGCTAAAAAGTTCAGTAACTCTTGGTCTAGTACCAGTACATGCATAGAGAAATAGCTGGTGTGTTAAAAATTAGCAGTTTCAGTTTTTGGAAGGTAAATCTGTTGTTATTCATGAATAAATTTCATAGACTAAGCTAATATTAGTCTATCATGGTAATGGTGGTAGCAGAGGGCAAGCTATTAAGATCAGTTTAATTCAAACCTGTAAATCTAATGGCATGTCTTCCAGAATTGTCATAGTTAGATTTATTGAAAAAGTTCTTCTGTCGGGTTTTGTGGAATTTACGTCTATAATAACATATTTTGGATTCACGTAGGGCATTATGTATCTTTCTAAAACGGCATGTTTAGTAAGTTTCTAAAAAGAAAAAAATGAACAATTAATTTTGGAATCACTGGTGGAAGCGTTTAATATGACAACTGCATCTGGTGAAGTTTACACAAACACCAAAACATGTGCACATTGCTTTTGGCTCTATATGACGCGTGTTTCGCTAACCATGCTGTCATTATCTGGAGATAAATGAAACTCAAAAAACCTAACATAAACTTATATTTACACTGAATTATCACTAAATTAGTATCATAATTCAATCAGTCCCACGGGTGAATGTAATTTTGACTTTCAAATTTTTATAAAAATTTCGCCCACGAATTTTACATTTATATTTTAAAATCTATTAGAGGAAATTTTCTCATTTTGGATATTGTCCACAGTAGCACCAATTTTTGATTATCCAAAATATATCTCCATTTTAATGCAGAAGGAAGTTCTATGATTAATTTACAGAGCGTTCATTGTTGGGGGTAGGTTCTCAACAATTTGTTTTTTTTGTGTAGATAACACACATGGTCGATATTATCTGCATCGAATTACTTTTCGCAAATTGTTATGACAAATTTTGAGAGTCTTTTTAATCGTTAACTATTTGGCTATCCTGGATTAAGCTTACCAATACATTTAGATAGAATTACTGGAAAGAATCTGAAATGTGTATCTTGTGAGGATATCGCCAATCGGCAAAGAAAAATCTCTTGCTCTTCCTTTTTTCCATTCACTTATTGTGATAGCACTTTTTCCTTTTACTAAAAAGGAGAAAGAGGCATTGGAAAGCTTGGCAAACTTTTCCGGATTTTACTTTCAAAGATTTGAGTAAAGATTCAATTTAGCCAAATAATGTCATATGTGCCATAATAATTTCCGATAATTATTTCAACACAGGCAATTCGCCCTGTTGTATGCAGTTATTTCCACTAGAAATGGAACTGTTGAAAATATACCCCATAATCAATTATCTTTCAATTCACAGCGATAGACTTTATTAAGTAAGATTTGTTTGGGATAAGCTTTGTCAGTAAAGCATATAATTTCCATATCCATTCAGATCACTGTCTCTGTCTTTGTTATTTTTTAGAAAATGAGAATGCTACTTTCAAATGATTTCTATAAAATTAATATTTCCCGTTTAACTCAAACTATATATGCTGTTATCGTTTTACTTCTTTTAAAATGGCCTAAACTTTTATTAAGCTTATTTATTTTGAATTCGCCAATGGCCTTTTATTTGTAAAGCTAAGAAAATGAACTTTGAAATTTGAATTCCAAATACATCAATTTGAAAATAAATTATTTAGACATATTCACACCAATTTGGAAGCTATTATCTTAGTAGCTAAGCTAAGTATATTATTAAAATTATTTACCCTCGTAGAGACAGACACTAAAATTATTGCACACAGATATATTATTATTTGCATATTAAAATTGTTGTAGTTTGCTTAATGCTATGAACATTTTTATACCTCCAAAATTATTTTAGGAGGAAGTGAACTAAAATATCTAATTTCAATATAAAATTTAATTAGTAGTTACGCACAGAGGTTTTCATTATTTATTTTAAATTGATATAGTATTATGGATATATTACGTTGTATAACTATAGACAAAAAAATGTTTTTTTATCTGACTGACCGAAAAGCTATTTTAGTAAAATAATATATTATATTATCTAAGTTTTCGTATATTTTTTTAATTAAATGATGAAATAGTTTTTCTATTTCACATCATATTGCACATAAGTATACAGAGGGTGCTTTGTTTACGGAATGAGTAAGTTTAAGTTTAAAATTGTTTTGACTAATTGAAAAATAATTTTTGGCTCTCCTACATACTTTTAGAAATTAAAAATAATTCCAAAACATATCACAAACGTTCCTCAACTAATATTAAAATATTTTTTGTTAAGATTCATTATTATGACTGAAAAGACTTTTTAAACATGTGGATCACTTGATAGAAGACATTATTTCCTCAAAAAGAAAATTACATCCAAGTGGTTGGTAAAGGGCCAATAATATTACATATGTTTGCAAATGCAGTGGTCATAAATCAAGCGGATGGTTTGATGAGACACAATAAAATTCCGTTGTTATAGGATTATGGAAAAATCGATTTATTGTTCAGGTAGGGACCGAACTAAAAATTTTCTAGAAATTTTAAGGTTTATAGTTATTTGGGTAAATTGAAAAATATTTATAAATTAGTTAGACCTTAATATTCCACCGAATAGTGTGATTGTTATTGAAAATAAGTTATCGTAGACAATTATTTGAACTTACTTATTCAAAAGATACAAAAATTAGAATATGAGACTAAAATTTATAAAATGCATTACAAGTCATATATAAATATTGAGCCATTTAATAAATAAGTTCATAGAGCTCGAGGTATAGTTACAATATAATCTCTTTGTGTTCTGTTTCTCGGAATAGATACCAGATAGTTAAATTAACTATGCAATATTGGATAATAGCGCAGTCCGATTGGGACAAAAAAAATCAAACTCTTTTTAATTAAAATTTTACGAATCTAACTTTAATGTAGGTCTTTGGAGGGCAACCATAACCTACAAAACTGAAAAAACTAGTCAGAATTACCGCTGGGTGAACCGATCAGCTTTGAACATTCAGAAAATCTACCTTTTGCTATAACAAAACCCTGAAAATTTGGTGCGAAAATATTGAACCGAGTGTGCGCAATTAAATTTGTTATTTAAAGTTTGAATTGGTCGCCATTTTATGCAATTAAGTACAAAACGAATCATTTTTTTCCCCAAAAGTTAAGTTTTATGTCATAAAAAAAATTTAAACCTGTTTTGGCCATTTTTTTGCATTTGTTTAAAACCCAATTAACAAAAAATGAATTTCTTCGGCCATTTTGAAAAAAATTTAGAAAACATTTTATCAGATCAAAAATAAAATTTCAATACCTTTATATTAATTTTAAAAAAGTTTATTTTGGCCAAACTAGACTCAAGATATTCAATAAAAACTGGTGCAAAAATATTAAGCCCAGTGTACGCAATTTAAGTTGTTATTTAACATTTCAATTGGCCGCCATTTTATGCCATTAAGCCCAAAATGGATCACTGTTTTCCAAAAGTTAGATCTGGACGCCAGCATTTTGATGCGGTAAAATATTTTTTAAACCTATTTTGTCAATTTTTTTGCATTTTTTTCGCAATTTTGAATTTATTTTTATCACATTAAAAAGAAAATTTTAATACCTTAATTTTAATTTAAAAAAGTTTATTTTGGCCAAACTAGACTGAAGAAATTCAACTTTTTTGCATTTTAGGCAAATTGTTAATTAACAAATGCATATTTCTGGCCAAAATTTGAACTATACCATTTTGAAGCATATTCAGTTCATACAACATATTCAAAAGAAATTTTCTTTTCATAAAAACTAATTTGCATACATTTACATGTAGTTGTTAATTTACCTGAGAAGAACTTTTTTCATTTGTTTTTCGATCTTAGTTACAAAATGCAATAACTTCCTTGCTTTTAAACCTTTTCCCAAGCAATGCATTACTCATTGACTTAACCGCCGATGAAATGAGTAGGTAGGTGCTAATCATACTCTTCTTTCCAAGTTTAATTATCCGCTCTTTCTCTCTGTGACCAATATTAATTTGTTTTCTCAGCTTTAGTTTTTTCGCATAGGCCAAGTGCGTAGCACATTCATGTAGAAAAAACTGTTGTAGAATCTGTGATATAAATTTGTAGTTTAAGAATATTTGTAAATATGTAGTATTGGTACCTATGGGTTCCAATACTTAAAACAGGAACCGAACTTCTTCGGTCTTCAAGCAAAATTAACCACTGCATTGCTGATGCTACAGTAACACATCTCTCCTCTCCGTTTACATAGTCTGACAAAGTCACGTTACAATCAGCGGCGGTTTCTGAAGGAGGCAGAAAAGCGTTTTGCCTTTATAGTTACCTTATATGATATATTATATGAATTTACTTTATCAAACGAAAAACTTCAATTAACATGAATATTCCTTAAATCTGGAGGTAGACCTCCGCTCTCGAAACATTCCTTTTCACTTTATGCGAATGTTTAGTGACCGTATTTGAAAAGTTAGAAGCAACATCAATTTAAAAATTCTTTCCTTTCAAAGAATCAAAATTTTAGCCAGTTAACATACGTTAGCAAGTTATTTATAATAAAAACATTGCGAAATACGCAAAGACTAGGTGCACTCCAGAGTGCACGCTATATTTTGCGTTGGGTGCACTACAGCATATTCGCAGATCCTACTACGCACAGAATAGGGAAATAAATGCTGGGCTACGACTGGTGGGAGCCCACAGAGCGCGAGCACTCCACTCTACATCAAATAATATTAACATATTTAACCTAACGAACTAACCTAAAGATATATTCGTATTACGTATTTTAGTTGTTAATTAACAAAATGTCACGGGCAAGGGAAATTATCTATCATAAGCAACTATACTAGATCAAATAATATTAACATATTTAACCTAACGAACTAACCCAAAGAAATACTCGTGTTAAAATGTAGTAAAAGAAAAGTTCATTCGAACCCACGACGGCCTGTTAAAGAATCGGCAGAGAATACTGCATTTTATGACGAAACTAGAAATGGCCTACGGCCATTTCTAGCTCTTGCAGAGGCATTCGCGCTTCGCGCTCATAGTGGCGCCTGCGGCGCCACGCGGGGATGCTCCCTCCGGTCGCATCCCCGCAGTTGAGGACGCATGAAAGTCGGAGATATGTTCAAAATTCTAGGATCGGTCCTCGGATTAGCCTCAAAATTCTAAGGAATTGTCCCTGAATGCGCCTCAATATTAATTATTATTATTATCAATATCAGAATTAAAATCAATATCAAAATCGACATGAAAGGATGTCGAAATGAACATGAAAGAATATCAAAATCAACATCAAATTCAGTATCAAAGTCAATATTAAAATCAATATCAAAGTCAATATTCAGTATTTCATTTTTCAGCATTTCATTTTTCAGCATTTCATTTTTCAGGATTTCATTTTTCAGTTTTTCATTTTTCAATATTAACCGAACATATATTTTAAGTTCGTATACGTTATAAAATATTGAAACGACATTCCCCGAATCGTTCGAGGCACGAATTCATGAAAGAAATATCGATAAAATGTAATGAAAGATGAGGAAAATCTATTTAAATTTTTTTCTACTCCCTTGCGTAAATTTGCCGTTTGCCGAACAGTCTATAGAATGGATATGAAATCAGTCAATCACAGCTAATCTTCCCAAAAAACAGTATATCACTGAAAATATTTTTTAAATCATTATACAGACAAAATTTTAGATATACGGCAAAAAAAAAGGAGCTGTGGGTGAGGATGGAACCAATTACCAATTAAAAGCTTTTTTTATTGTTTTATAAGTACAATTCATTCTATTTATATTGATTTTTCCCTGAGCTAACGTTTTTATAAACCTGCACAATGTGCATACAAAAACTAATTATCCTGTTCTAAAATAGGTAGTTCCTCATAGATACAGGTTGGCTGGTGGTAGCCGAAATCAATATGCTTTAGATTTATTTATTGTTGTTTTAATTTATCATTTTATTGTGTAGGAAAATTTATTCAAACCTACTTAAATTAATCATTAGTTCTAAAAATAAATAATGGTATTCTATCTGTTATATACATAATAAGGTTAAAAATTTAAAAGACAGAAATAAAGATGAATTTTCAATTAAGATAAAATGTACGGCAAAAAAAAAAGAGCTGCTGTGGGTGAGGATGGAACCGGAGACCTGCCGTTTGGAACACATCGACTATTACCGTCCGGCTACCGCGTCGCCTTTACAAAATGTTTCACGTACATCATGAGATTCAGAAGGAATTATTTGACGGCAACAAAATATTCCGTTTTACTATAAAGTAGCATTTTCTAAAGGCCACAACTTTCTTAATATATATAGTAGAGAAATGAAACTCTGCATAGCGGTAGATAATTTATTTAGCTTTATTTTCGTTAGGTACGAACATTTTCGCCGAAAACGGCCTATTTGCCGAGATATTCGGCTTTTAACGAAAACGCTACGTATTTTGGCCACCCGACGTCGTTTCCTTCAAAACGCTCTAGCTCGAAAACGGTTCGTCGAAGGTGATATCTGAAAAATGGAAACGATTCCTCATTAAATAATCTTGTCCTTTGGGAGTTTTTATTTTTAAGAAATTTCCAGCGGTTTAGAAGTTATTGAAGGAAAACCGAAAATGTGCGTATTTCGCCAGAATCGTGAAAAACCACCAAACACGCAATTTTTAAACGCTCATATCTGGCGAAAAACACCCCGCAGATGGCCGTACGATGTCGATACGGAACCACCGAGATCGGCAATGAAAGCAAATCGTAAATCCCATCGGCATAATCGAATTATAAGGCCGCCAGGAACGAAACAAAAACGGAAATTTTTTACGTTTACCAAAATAAGCGGGCGCCTACGTCATCAAAAAGGAGCGACGCAAATTCATTTTGAGGGTCGTAAAAGCGTGTAGGGAAAGAGATAGCCGACATTATTAGCCTAATTAAAAATATCAACCCCGAAAGGCACTCGTCGCCAATATGAACTTGGGACGTAGTTCGTCCTCCCGCTTCCGCTCGTCCCGCTCCCGACCTCTGGCTCTGCCGCAAACCGGAGAATATGCGCCAGCAAAATTGCAAAACGCAAGGGGCACGCACCAACACGATTTTAATATATATAGATAATAAATATTTTTGCCAAGCAAAAAGAGACATGTAGTCTTAGTTTCAAAGCTTTTTCGTTTAAAAATGATGTACCAACAGCCAAAAAACACCACGGCATAACAATCCTACTATTTGTAGAATGTATACTACCAAATCAAAGATTGTTTTTATTTAGGTTACTTTTTAGAGTTTATTTTTCAATTCGTTGTTAATTGCCTATGTCGTTTTTGAGAATATTTTTATTTGCGTTATATTTTTAAGGTTTATTTCTTAATATTAAATAAATATTTTTATTGGGGTAGCACTTCTGCCATATTGATAATGAACTCCTTCTTTAACAACATTGTTAAAATAACTGATATTTGTTAATGTTCAGCATGATTTCTATAGCATTTTGATTTAGTTTTTGTAAGTGAGACTACTTCAAACTAGAGGAATTATGTTTGTAGCACTGCTAAATATCTTCACATTTTATATATATTTATGTTTGTATCTTAGGAACTTTGTCATGTATTTTTAACATTAATTTATGTAATATGTATTTTTATTACAGCACTTCAATTTCCAATTGTCGATACCCTGTCTGCAAAACATTTATATTCATTTAAATTAAATTTTTTTCACTTTGTTTACTCTGTACATGTAGTTATTTTTCTTACCTCTAAAATAAAATTTCTTTCATTCACACCTGTTATATAATGTATTTACTGGATATTCACAATACAGTTTGAAAACAATTTATTTTATTAATTTCTAGTTTGATAATGTTATATTTTGCAATGAAACAACAAACGTTTACATTATTAATTAATCATGCGAAGATGTCATTTGCCTTCTGATCTGATTAACACCATAGAACTTTTCGATTGTGAGATCCTCCAGTAATTACTATTACAATTTCACATTCCTCATTTCATTGTGTTAGAGAACACCATCAGGTAAATTTTATTTATTAATTATTTTATTAATGTATTTTCACCTTTATTAAATAAATTAAATTTAATCTCCAATTTCATGTAACTAAAATTATCCATGTGATCACATGGTAATGAAATATTTTCTATCTCTCTTTTGGCAATTTTGTTCAAATCAGCAACTTTAATTTTATTTAACTTTATGCAACTTCAAATTTAACTTTAAGAAGCAACTTCCTTTATTTGAGAAGCAACTTTATGTATTTGAGTTAGTAACTTGATTTAATTATTGATTAATTAGCCAACTTACTGTTCAATTTTTCTTAAGCTTATTACTTTGTCGGCTTTTTTTAAGACGCTTAAGCCTTCATTTTTCATTCGACAACACTAGAAGTTATTCTGCGATCTTTCCATTCAAATTTCCTTTAAAATCGAATGTTGTCTAGCGAAAATAAATTGACAAAAATATATTTTTTTTTATTGCAATTGTTTGGCTTTGGACAGAGTCCATTCAGCCACGATTGACTTATAATTAAACTAACTAACCTAACAACTCAACTATAATACACAGCATATCAAAGGAAAATAAACGGGGACACACATTTCACGCCAAGGTGCCGGTCAAGGCGACTTTTTTTTTAACACAACAAGGTAGGCAACGGTAGATGAGTTAACCCACAAAATGTGCAAACATATGGAAACTACAGCTAACCTAAAATACCCTAAACAAAAATATTTAGATTCGATGTTTTGAGACTATTGGAATCTGGAGTGCAGTATCAGGATGTCCCAGCTTCAACTACACTTAATCTGGAATCGTAAGAAATTGATATTTTATCCTCGATTATTTTCTTTGTATTAAATTCCTTTTGCTTATGCAATTTTTTATATAAAATTTCACTCAAAATTATATTTAAATAAACCTAAATATCTTTTTTAAGATTTCAATTTCACAAATAAATTTTTTTTTTTTGAAATTCATGTAAAATTTTATTATTTGCTACGTCAAGTTTCAAAATTACAACCTGACGTACCTAGTTGGTCGTCGTCTGTTGACTAACGGTATTTGCCGGCCGACTAACAGTGGAGATGGTTGGGGTTCTAAATTACTCTGATGTATCAGGGCACCAAGTAAATTTTTTTTTCACTCCAAATACCAGCTCAAGTACAATGTAACCTCAAATTTACTAAATAAATTACTTAGCGAGACGATAATGAAAAATTCAAATTCAGTTTTATCTTTTAATAACAATAAACGAAGTAACTTTATAACATTCAAGAGTACAGTAACGTAGAGTATGGTAGACAAATTCACACAAAAAAAATATATCTAACTGGGTATACGCGTCTTACGTAAGTGCTTAAACCCCCAACAAATATCATAGATGTTTTAATTCGTTAACAGATTATTTTCATATGATGTTTAGCAAAATTTAAAAAATATATATATATATATATAGGTACAGTGGTGAAATTTTTTTAAAGCAAAATATACAATATATTTAAAAAAAAATCAATATATGTATGGCGTAAGAAGGATACAAACTGCAGGCAGCGGGGCTTCAGCTTCGGCTCAAATTTCAGGAATGGCAACTTCCAGCCTATCAATTAACCCAGAAAATGGATGGCTCCTCCATAAAAAAGAAATTCCAGTCCAGCAAGGAGAAGTAACATAAGTACGTGTAGATCAGTGGAAAAAAAGTTATTCGTTCGTATCAGGGGAGACAAAAAAAAATCGTATGAAAAAAAACTACGAATTCCTAGACGAAACCGTAGGTGAAAATAAAACCCTAAAAATAAATTTTTACCATTGAACAATTTACTACAAGTGATATTTTGCTAGTTTGAATATAAAAATAAAATAATTACCTCGTTTCGGAGGGTTTTCTTAGAAAAATGTTGTTGACCTTGGATGTCCTTGGCCTCGTGTAAATTTGGCAAAAATGGCTTTTACGTATAGATCCTTCCAATGAAGACAATCGATTTCCAATACCATAAAAATATGCCCTCGTCCAAACATAAATGGATAACCGAAAAATATAACGTTGCGAATATATCCCAAAATGGTGAAATTACTTGTTTCAAAAATCGCAACGAGCACGTAAAAATACCACTTAATAAATTGTCAAGCGTTCGAGCGAATTACACGTGAAAAGTGACAGACTACCGGAAGACAAAACCTAAGCCAAAAACTATTGTGAAGAAATAAATCTGTGTTACCGATCGTCAGTCGGTTATAGGAATCTACCTATAAACTAATTAAAAGTTATTGGTTTCCTAGCTTAAGAATTACAGAAATAGAGAGCTTAAGTATATGCAACACGCTACACAACAAAATGTTTAACGCCATGCCTATACCTGCAACAGATTCCTTACAATTGCGAATTCATACAGACAACTAAATAATAAATATTACGCGTGACGACGGATAACACGAATTCGTTAGACATTAAACGTAAGAGATAAAGTAATGATTTAGAGATTTTTTTAAATAATGTATAAATGTTAAATTGAACTGTAACATATTTATATAATATATTTTATTGTTCATATTAATAATTATTTCCTTTCCGTACCATAAATTTCAGTCTCGTCTATAGGATACTGGTTTTAAAGGAAAAAGAGATAACTCGTTCAGTATTCAATGTAGTTGATGCCCAAATAACATCAATTTATCATTGTCGCTTTTCCGCAAAGAAAAAAAAATCGTCTTATGTGATACACACACAAATAGGGTAAGTTTCACCTCTATTAAAAGCAATCAGAATCCACGACGCTTTGTACGCAGTGTACGTATTTGTTGCTTCGTTTATTTGCCATAATAACAAAGGGGGAATACACAGGCAACATATTCCCTACCCCCACAATCCCTGCCTGACAAGATATCCTTCAGACCTCCACGTTGGTTCTTGTGGATGGTAGAATTTGTTTTTTCCTTTATACTTTTGTACTTCATCATCATACAATGAATTAGACTGACTAACACGAATGGTAGATGTTTTCAAAGTGCACACAAAATGACCTTGAATTTTCTGGAAAATTTTCACCTGCGGCGTCCGCGGGAACGTATCCACACTTCACCCTGTATAAACAAAAACAATAAATTCGTAGTCGTAAAAGATTTGACGTTAAACATTTCTAGTTTAACGTAATTAAAAAAAAAATCAGTTTGAAAATTATCATAATTTATGGCGATTAACTGGTTTCTTCTGAATATATTATGCTGTAGTCTTGTGTAGAAAAATCTGCATAAAATTATTACACTTTTATTTGAAAGATAATATAATTTATCCTCTAATTATTTGCCTTTGTTACGATTAGATTCAAGATATCACCCTGTCATTAAAATACTGAAACGAACTTTAAATGGCATAGCATTCCAAGTCTTATGTGGTTGAGTAAAAATTCATATCTATAACACTTACCCCACAGATTATTTCTGTATAATTTACTGGAGCCGTTTATAATTCAATAAGTCTATTTCAGAGTACAATTTTCTCCAGAATGGTAGCAATTTGCCTTTTTACATTCAGCATTCTAAGTAATATTTTAATTGTAATTGAATTTTATTCTATTTTAACTATTTCTCATTACCAAATTACCAAATTAGTTTCCAACGATCCCATTTTATCATTTTAATGTTTTTAATTTACATTTTTGCTATAATAGGATCATGCAGTTTACACGATGCGGTGTACTCCTTGTTCACATTATACAATTATAAATAAAATTGAGTTAAAATTTAACAGGAAAGTAAAATGGTTTCATGGAATTACAGTCGGTGGTATGAGTGAAACTAATCCATGATGTGTATATAAGGATATATTTTATTTTTAAGATTTTTACGATCCTCATGAACAAGCTAAGGATTTGTTGTCTTAGGATTTGTCGTATTATTCCTTTTTCATGACAGCTGAATTTCTACAGCGTCTAACTGATGAGCAGACGTTCAATAATATTCATGTGATGGTAATGCTACTCATTTTGTGTTATAGTATGGAATCAAAAGGAATTTTATAGACTTACTAATGGATTTATGTAGCTCAAAATGCTTATTAATATTTTAATTAATTTATTCCTCGAAACAGCACAAAGGTCGGCTCCAAGGAGGCTCCCAAAATTTTGTTTATGAATCTATCAAAGAATTTGTATTTTAAGAAATATTTCAAATGAAACCTTTTTAATATGTGGAATTGCACCGACACGCCCTTTGAAATTTTTTTATCAGATTAAATGTTGCTAAGGCAAAGGATCCCGCACAAAATACACGGTAAAAGTTACACAGTCGTTTGAACTAAAACCGGTATTAGTAGATATGCTATAACAGTTCGGAGTCAAAAACCCATGTATTTTCTTATGGAGGTTCATTTTGCAGAATTTTGGTTCGGGACAATGAGAACGGAGTCAGAATTCGGGATTCTGAGAAATCATACAAGCCCTGAATAACACTAGTAGGGAGCAGGGAGCAGGTATATTTAATGTACAATAATTACTTATTGACTAATTTGAATTAATGAGATTTGGTAAAATAGGAACGGTCACTTTAGTTTATAATGAATAAAAAAGCCGAGCTAGCGTGTAGAATCGATCGTGCGTCCTCTGGGACACACTTTGTTCATATACACTTTTCGCTGCATATATCGTAAAATGTTGGTAAACTGTGTATTATATAACGAAATATATTCGAGTATACGACATATAATTTGATATGATGGGATTAGAAGAAATTCGATCAAAACATAATGTACTTTTAAAACATATGGAAAACAGCGTAGACTAACTTTATTGGACAAAACGATTACATTATATAGTTTTTATACAAACAATTGGAATTATTATATCAACTCTATATTCATTTCACATATCCATACTTATAGCCGTATTTTCATAAGATTTTAGTAAATTGTGATTAATATATAGGCATTTAAATATACATATAACAAAATGTAAGAATATAACTGATACTATAGAACATATATTAGATTAATATGTTTTGGGTGTGGTTACAGCATATAATTTGATTTGATGGGATTAGGGGTGCTGTTTTATATCATATAGTAGGTAATATTGTTAGAATGGAGGTATAGACGACTAAATACACAAATTTGAAATAATATATAGGATATAGGTAGTACATTTAGCAAAGTTCGATCTCTAGCAGAATAGAAAGTTCGATCAAAGCATAATTTACCCAACAGCGTAGTAGAATAGAATATACCTACTCTCTATATTGAACAAAACGATTTCATTACAAAGGTTTTACATGAACAATTAGAATTATTACATCAACTGCGCATTCATATATACATAACAGAATCATTTTTTAAAATAATAATGCATACCGTTAAACAATATATACCTAGTACAATGATTAAATTAATATAATATATATAGAGTAGATCACAACCAAATCAAATCCAAATTGTAGGTATCTAATGATGTACTATTGTAGTGATATTTTTGTTATACATTCTTATTATATATGCATTATAACCACAAAGGTCAGAAAAGGGTCATACAAAATATATACGGGACATTCAGCTTTATGACAAACTATTTAGCAGCCACAAATTGTCAACAAGCATAAAACTACTATATTTTAAACTTAATATAACCATATGGAACAGAACTAACTGTGCTTTAGCAAATATTTCTTTGGGTGGCGTTTGGTTTAGGACCCCCGCTGGCAAATTGTATAATGTATAAAAGAGGGTTGTAACATTTCACCATGTCACCAATTAAATTCACAAGTTGAGCCATCAAATGCGCAGGGTGTTGACACATAAATGGGCTATATGTATCATAATAGAGAACTATATCTTCTAATTTTTTCTAGATGGTTGTAGAGTTTTAAGACTACCCTGTGTTATAACATATACGAAAATACAAGACGCATTGTCAGAGGACCGCATACTTTGTTTTTATCTCAATCTATGGACCATGATAGTGCGCTATCCTTAACATTTGGACCACTATTAATTAATATTGCCTAGTTAATAAACATATTAATGAATTCTTCAGGATAATTATACGTTATTTTCGCCATTGATCAAATTTTCCCCAAAATGAATTTAAAACTAATTCGATGTGCACATTTTTACGTTTTCACTGTAAGTCATCAAATAAATAATTATTAAATACCGAGGATTATTTATGAGCTATATTAATATATTAATGATGTTAGCAAAGAACCTGAAGATACTTTTTAAGTGTCCATTGCGTGCTTTCACTATCCATCTTGTTTTAGTTGCAATGCGAAAATGATTTGCTTGTTCTATAGATAATTGACTCTCGTTTGGACGAAAAAGAGATGGCATCTTCGTAACTGCATCGAGCCTTTCTAAGAATTTAATAATTTCAGGATAACCATAATCAAGAACGAAAATATCTCCTCGTCTAAACCACTCACGCATTCCATCTATATCTATTTGAAGTTAACTCAAGAGACTGATCCCATCACTATTCGGCTCATTTGAAAAATACGGCCCTTGAATGTCGAGGATATGACCATTCGGAGCAACTAACATGGAGAGTTTTATCGCATGACGACCTTTATGTACACAAAATGATTAACGTAATGCTTTGAAACAAGGAATTTTTTCAATATATAGATAGGTACAATCATTGAAACAATTGCTTTCGGTTCTTCAGAAATTTCATTGTACAAGTCATTCGAGACATCTGTCACATAAGTTCGTATGTACTCTTCCCTTGTTATTGACTGAAAACCAATATTTTCATTTACAAATCGTAACATTAAAGATTGTCGAACCGTAGCTATTGCTAGACTTGTAGCTTGTCTCGAAGAAAACTGAAACATTACGGATACATATTCATCACTTAAGCCTTGTCTTAACTTACATGAAAACATAAAAGGTCTTTTTTAGTTATGTAACGATTACTATCTAGTAGAGGAACAGGATCACAATATGTAAACAGATCATTAATATCAACTTTCGAAATAGGAAAAATTACTCTGAATTCTTCATCTGATAGATCACTTTCATCTTCATACCTATGTCTTGCACTAAGACTTGTTTCTGCTCTCATTGCTTGAAGAAAATCATACATCTCAGGACCTCTAATGATCTGAGGTCGATTAACGTACCTTAATTCTCATATAACGTCCTCAGAAAGTAGTTCTCTTGTATTAAAATGACGATTACAAAATATATAATGTGTTGGAACATAAATATTTATTTTGGCAAAAATATCAACTCTACATTTTAAAGTTAATCATCATTGCGCCCGCTACACATAAGACAATGAGAATGATAGTATTGAGATATAACATTAAGCCTTAAGCAATCTGGATTTTGTAGTAACATATCTATTTCTGTACGGATACCAATATTACAATTCAGACATGCTCGAGTATCAAGAATTAGGAGCTTCAAGTAGTCCAGCTCCATTTTGTCGGGTAAAAACAATTACCTAAGAAGTGTCTTAAAGCTTCAAAATACCAATGGTACATCTGCCATAAACCATGTCATCTGGATCTTTATATTCTAACTCGGTCAAAAATATATTAAAGACTGACTCGCCTTCTGCACAATGCTATTGAAAACAAATCTCTCAAATATTATTTCTTCTTTAGTAGTACAGTACTACAGTACTACAGTACATTACAGTAATTCTGGAAGTTTCCCCTTTCTACATGCTCATTATCGTTAAAAGTATACGAATGTAATCCTCATTATCTCCTACTAGACTGCCAAAAACAGCAATTCTCTACGCCTTCGACTGTTAGCTAGGTATGTGACCTCCAGAAACAAGTCAAACTTTTCGATGGCACTCTTAAATGGAAAACTAAAATTTATATTATTAAAAAAAATGATATTTGAAATATCACTTACTTGGTATCGTTGGATTCAGAATGCACAATGCAAAAATGCAATAACCGGAAGTGAAAAAAAAATCAGTTGTATGTCAAAAAGTGCCGCTTATTATGTGTACAGTATATCCAAAATTTCAGTCAGTTATCTTCAAAACTAAAGGAGAAAAGGGGATATACCATGATCATGTTACACCCGGTATATAGCGACAATCCGCATACATGGCGACATTCTGGAAAACAATGCCGCACAAAACTAATTTCTATCTTTTAAAGTACTTCAGGGTTATCACCAAATTGCAATCGGATAAAGCATTCACTCCCAACGAATAATTTGCGAGATGCGTGGAAACCGGCCGAAGGAAGTGGGAGGTACAAAACTGGTTTCATACAAAACTTGTCCTTCATCTTTAGAACGATGTACATTTTGTATCGTTAAAGTTTAATTTTTTGTGTTTATTTACTACTGAAGTTTATCATGTTTTCGTTTAATCGAAATCTTAAACAGGCACCTATACTCTTGTGGCAATTTATAAGAGCATTCATTAAATCATGAACAAGAGAACTAAACATATTACACTAAGTGTTCTTTAAGACTGAAAAACATCCTATTTGCACATCGAAGTATATAGACAGCGTCAGTTGAAAGTTCAGCAAGCTCAGACATGTATATACCAGATATCTATTTTAAAGTTAAAGACAGTTCATAAACGTTTTACAAATTGTGTTTAATACATTTCTAATGATGTTATATTTCGTAACGATCTATGTGCGGTAAGTAAAATAATATTTCCATGTGATAATATTTTATGTTTGTATTTATTTTTCGCCGTTTATTCTAACAGGTTTTTAATGAAATGAAATTCATACATGATATATATATATCAAAACTTTTTGATGTATATTTAATTCAAATCATGCAGAAATGAGAAATAAACAGTATTAATCGATATGGACTATGAAGTCTGCAAATTATGAATGTATCGCTGTACCACATTCTTAATGAAAATGGGCCATATACATCATACTATGTGTTTATTTAATTTCAGCTATCGGAGATGTTGGATATATGTGCATTTTTCTTTTAATGGTACTACTAATAGATATTACCTCCAAAGCATCAAGATTTTAGAGAGTGCACCTCCACAGTATGTCCTGATCATATCCTGAATAATATGTTGTTAACTCTTACTTCCACGTCCGGCGGAAGTATAGTAACGCAAAGAAAATATTTTTTTTGTTGAAATAGGCTTAAAATGTCATCAAACGTTGAGATTTTAAATTTGAGAGAAAAAAAAATCCTGTCTGTCGGTCTATCTGTCGGCCTGTAACTTTCTTTTGTGCGTACGTTTACTCTGGAACCGTTTATGATATTCATTTGAAAGTTGGTACACGTATGTATTATAACGAGATCTGGAACTAGATTATATTTTTATCTAATTCCGTTGAAGGGTTCGGGGGTAAATAAGGGTAAATAGGCAAAGCAAGCAGGTAAGAGTTCATAAAATTGCAATTTAGGGCATTTACGAAAAGTTAATCTCAAAATTTATTTTGGCATCAGCCACATCCTCACTATCACCCCAAATACCACCCCCATACTATTATGAAAGGGAGTAAAAAAATTAAAATGTGATTTAGTGTGTATACATGAACGAAACGTCTCAAAAAAATTTTTTGGCGTTAGCTACCTCCTCTACCACCCCCGTTGCCACCCCCACCCTATTATTAAAGGGAATAAAAAATTAAATTGGAATTTAGTTTGTATACGAGAACCAAGATACTTTAAAATTTTTTTGACATTAACCACACCCTCTACCGCCACCCCCGCCCTATTATTAAAGGGAGTAAAAAATTAAATTGGGATTTGGTATGTATAAGAGAACCAAGGGCCTTTAAAATTTTTTTGGCATTAGTCAGCCTCTCTGCCACCCATATTGCCACACCCACCCTATCATTAAAGGGCGTAAAAATTAAATTGGGTGTGTTAGTGTGTGTACGAGTACCAAGGGCCTTTAAAATTTATTTTGAGATTAGCCACTCCCACCCCCTCTACCACCCCCACTGCCACCCCCATCCTACTATTAAAGGGACTAAAATATTACATAGGGATTTAGTGTGTATAAGACTTGGGGGCGAGCGTAGGTGCGCCTTTACTATGTACATACTTCGGTATGCGATGTAAAGCAACGACAGGCGCAGTTAGTACTTGGATTGGTGACCATTCCAACGGAAACCGCGTTCTCGCCTCACACATCTTCCAGCGGCTTGTATATCAGTGTATGCGCGGAAGCTATACAACCTTAGGCGAGGGTTTTATAGGAGATATACCATCCATCGGAGGGGATGTAAAGCCGTCGGTCCCTTGTCTATTAAATGTTAGGCAAGTAAAAGATCCCTACTCTTCTTAAGGGAAGAGGTTCGGCAAAATTCCTGGTTGGGGGTAGCTCGTCTACAGGTGTCGGTGTTAGGCCTCAGTAGCGGAAATAGGCCGACGTTAAATAAATGTATAAAAAAAATATATAAGACTTGGATACAAAATCTGGATGTGGAAGTGGTGATTCCCTGGGCAGCGGTTTTTAATATTCTTTAGACACAATTTTTCTTAACAACGTTTAATCTTACGAAAAATTTGCAACGAACGTTTTCGATAAAATTTCAATATTGAAAAAAATTTGATTCAAAATTTTTAAAAAATATTAATTTTTTTCTGAGAGAATATTTAACGAAATATTTCTTGGGCTTTCCCTGGGGCCGCCGCACTCTGGTGAAAAGTTTGAAAAATGTTTTTTCGAAGTAATTTTGCATTCGATACGATTTTATTCTCAAAAATTTTGCGTTTCTTGTAGAGAAAATAAACACGTTTATTATTACTCTATTATCATTATTTATACGTTATGAATTTTACATTTTTAAATTTTTATATGAAGAAACCAAAATTACTGCTCATAAATTTAGCCGGTTTAGTAGCTCAATGCTTACGTGTTAGGTTTGAGACCTGAGAGGCTTGAGAATGGTTAGGCTTGAGCCCAAGAAGTTCCGGGTTCGAACCCTGGCTAAGTCATGGGTCTTTAGTGGAGTTGGTGGAGTGTTACCGAATTGGTAAAAGTGAACCAGATGGGGTTGTGTGAGAGGCAACACGGCTAGTCGCTGTATCACTCCTGAGTTCGAGTCTCAGCTACTGCAGATCGCAATGTTGTAGGGAATGATCGCTGTGTAATTGTCAGTGTGAATGTGTCCTTCCCCAGAACGGTAATCCAAATAAGACAATAAGAATAAATGAATGGATATTAAAATGCGTTTTAGAATAATAAAAATAATTATGACATGAGTATTACTTTCTAAAATTGGTTTGAGAGGAAATGAACTAAAACGTATAATTTTAATATAGAGTTTAATAAATAATTACGCACACGCTTTTGTATGTATGTTTTCAAAATTAATATAATAACCGGAATTATCCTAGTAGCCGTATATGTATAATTTGCACAAATAATTTCCAGTTACAATTTATTATCAGTTAAATAAATGAAATTATCTATATCTATAAACAAATCAGCAATTCAATTTCATGTTAATGATATAAATTTAATTTCGATATATAAAGTATCATAACAACATATTAAGATATGAGGTTGGTGTGTTACAAACAGAATTGAGGAGATTTCTTTATAATGTACTTAATAACCCTATACGTTATACTATTTTTTATACAATCGAAGAATCTTGCATGGATTTAATTAAGAGTATAGAAAATAATTGACAGATGTCACATCTGGTTTCATTCGAATTATTTACATAAAATATTACATATTTTTGATTATTAACTGTGTAGCTGCAGAAATTCGTGTGTAGCTATATGATTATGGCTTCCGATAGGCATCTATCAGAAATCAAGTAATATGAGCTTTTTTAATACGCCACCTTCGTGTTAATGGAAACTTGTTTGCTTTTATTTGGCATAACTAAATCTAATAGGATATTTAACGTGAATGACTGAAAATAATAAAATATATGTATAATTCTGCAAAGCTTTCAAACGGATTTAGAATTTATGAAGTTTTATTGAATATTTAGGAACTACTATAAAATCTGGATTTTTGAAAATGAGACGAAATATTAACCTTAGCAGAGATAGGCGTTTAATTTTTTTTTATTTGGTGAATGTATTGAGTATGAATTTGTTATTTGTAAGCAAGCCAACGACGGTGAATTAGTAACTGCAATTAAAAATGGTTTTTGTACGTATCTTAAAGAAATTGAGTGATTTTGATTGTTTTTTTGTAAAATATGTCAAATAACTGAATTTGTTGAATGATAATAAATTTTAGATTATTATATTAATTATGTGAAATTTCGATAAAAGATTTGCTATAAAATGATTGATTATAAGTTTTAGTAGCTGGATTGGGTATTGATGAGCAAAGGGGCCTCTTTAGTAACGTTAGTGAATTTTTCAAGTGAACTGGTATATATGTATGAATTTTTGGTAATTTGACTAAGAAGATGACTTTCTTATTTCATTTTGAGCAAGATAAGGTATAAATAACACATTATGCTTACTTGATGACTTCAAAAAGATTTAACGTTTCTAGATTTTTTTTAGAAAGCTAGTAGCTCTGTCAGATATTTTCAATACACTTATTATACTTGCGTAATTGCAAAAGAATTCACTGCAGGTTTTTAAACCTCTTAGGTGGAAAATATATCCATACAAAATAGTTTGATATTTGATTAGAGAATTTACATAATACACCATAAGAGCTGCGGCTTTATTAACAAAATTAAAGAATTAGCGGAAGTGCTTCTAGTGAATATATAAATGTGCTTATATTTATAAAGATAACGCACTGTTCTTTTCAATTTAGTTGGTAGTATACCACGATGCCCAGAAATGTCTGTTCAGTGTTTATTAGTGTTTGATTATAAACAGCTGCGAACGGCTCCTCATAACTACAGCTATTTGCTGACAATATTGACACAACTCACCTAATAAATTTTTATTAGGTGAGTTGTGTCAATATTGTTTAGGTTGTTTCTCGTAACCCATGGTCCATAATTTTGATTGCGTTGCTGCTTTCTCGTTTAAGTTGTTTCTCAGCCTTAACCTTTTTTTTTATGAATTATGTAAGTCTAATACGTAATTTAAAATATTCGGTAACTCGGTCAGTCTGCGTGAACAGAGTATGTAAAAAGTGTGGAATGTAACTTTTTTTAAAGTTAAAAACATGTTGCCAGATGACTTGTTCTTGGTGGTTCAACAAACATTTGAGTGAGGTCACAGCACCATTAAGTTGCAATAAGTTTTTTTCACATATACTATATAGTTCTTGTGGAAAATCTGGGAAGAGTGCAATTTTTGTGTCGGTACTTTTGATAAGGTTACTAATTTGCAAAAGTTGTATATGACGTAAACATAAATTTTTTTATTCTAAATATAATCATATTCTTTGTACAAAAAAGTTGACAGGTTGGCTCAAATACCAAAAAGTACATCTAATGATATACTTGCTTGAATATTCACACTAAAATTTACTTTCGACGGCGACGACAAGGTCAGGTTCAAAAAGTACACTAGGCAGAGGAACTTAGCACCAAATTACATCTAGTAATGCACATTTTTGAAAATTTACCAAACTACACACTGTCGAAGATATATAGCATTTAATAGATCACTGAAGGCAGACTTGCTGAGATGTAAAATTCTTAGCCTTATATTATATAAGTCCGGTAGGGTTTCGTTTAAACTGGGACAGTGCCTCGCCAAGACGCTGTTCTTAACTTTTTGCTTCGTTTATCGTGCACTGAGATTGGGCTTTTCGGCGAGGGAGCGATTTTTGCATAGAAATCAAAATATTTTGAAATTAAAATTTATATGGAAAATTAGGCATTGATAAGGGGCCTCTTTTGAAGAAAGATTCAAAACTATATCTAAACGGCTATGGATTTATTTAAGATTAATTGCGAATCATAAACAACTGATATTGAAATGGTCCGGTAATGTATCACGAAGGTCCCCACTTCGAGTTGGCTGGCTTTGCGGATCGGAGAGACTTTGCAGTTAACCTGAGCTTTTGAGGTTAATGGGAGCGCTTTAGCGTATAGGTATACCGGTTATAACAGGATAATGGTATACCCCCCTGTTCTCCTTCAGCTTTGAAGATAATTAATTGAAATTTAGGATATATTACATACATAATTAGCGGCACTTTTTGACATACAATTGATTTTTCTTCACTTTCGGTTTCCCCGGAAGTGATACTAACTTTAGATTTTTAAATAGAATACCCTATACATTAACGAATTCTGCATAATTTTCTGAATTCAACGATGCCAAATAAATGACATTTCAAACATCAATTTTTTTTATAATATAATTTTAATTTTCCATTTAAGTGTGCCATGACGGTTCCAATTTATTCTAAATGACCCGTGTAATGCTTCAAAAATCGAAATCCCGTTAAAAACACTAAATTACGTAATTTATGAGCAAACAAAATTCACCAAAATTATTTTTGGGGCGAAACTAAATATTTTCATATGGACCCAATTGGTACCGTGGTACCATTTATTAGTACTATTAATAAGGAATTTATTCATATGTCGTATTATAATGTGCGATAAATAGAAACAAAATTACAGCTAAAATGAAATAAGAAAATACAATTTTTTGGCATCGTTGAATTTAGATAATTATGCAGAATTCAAAAATGCAATAAAATACAGGGTGTTCCATTTGAAATCGAAAGTTAGTGTCACTGCCGGCGAAACCGGAAGTGAAAAAAAAAATCAATTGTACGTCAAAAAGTGCCGCTAATTATGCATGTAATACATTCTAAATTTCAATCAATTATCTTCAAACCTAAAAGAGAAAAGGGCGGTATACCAAGATCCTCTTATACCCGGTATAGTCTGCATTCGTTGAAAAGGCAATAAGTTTTGAGGAAAACAGTTAATCTTCGGAAATGGCGACTTTTTATGAATTTACTGCGGAAAGTAGATAATTTGCAAGGAATTGAAACAAATTTAGACATTGAATAATGTGAAGGAGAATTAATAGAAAACTAATAGAAATGAAAATTAAATGTTGAGAACATGGATTTGGATAGCAGTTTTGATGTTTTGAAGTTCATTTGGGGACGGCATTTTTTAGGGTAATATTTTATAATGATTTATTCGTAAAATTGTTATCTCGAGTGTTTGTAAGCCATTATCGGTAAATTTGATTTATTTGTGAATTATCGAGCGTCTGTGATTTTTTTCAGGATTTGATTAATAAAATTGCAGTTTTTTACAAATTTAAATATCTGAATGACTTTTTTATTATGTGTTAATGTTATGGACTGAAAATGATGTTTATTATGACCCTGCAACAACTATTTTAAATAAATTTTTATAAAGAAAGCGGTTGATAAAAGCATATTTCAGTACCAAAATTTGAAAAAATTAAACAAAAATATTTTGGGTTAAAATGTAATACACCCACACCTTTCTTCACGTCACTGGTTGAAATTCATTTTGGTTGGTACCACGAAATAATAACCCTTATTGATATTAGATAACGCACAAAATCTCGCTGCTGTAATACAAAAAATTCTTGAAATATTAAACAGAAACTTGCTTTAGAGCACTACCTTCATTTTCATACAATTATATATGTAGTAACTTTTTTTCATATTTTAACAAACACTGTTGCATATGCAACCAATAAAAGCGTATTTTAGAAGAAGTTATAAATTTTTAAAAAATTTAACAAAGTAGTGTTTACAATTGCATAATTTTGCTGATGAGAAGCCTCTGAGGTTTGAAACAAAGCTGTTTTCTGGTACTAGCGTACCAGGGATAAGTACTGTGCTGAATTTTCCTATCTTAATTATGGTCGCCTGGTGTAGACGTTTATTATCCTGCCGGCTTTCATGAACTTGGGCTTAAACATACCGATATTACAAATTATGCAATTAAGTAATTAACTGTTGGAAAGTACTCTACAGATAAGGTCTTTATTTTAAATTAGATATACGAATTTCGTAATAATCTGTATAACTTATTTGAGCTGGTCTCACCTGGTTCGCGTAATTCCGCGCTCCTCTCTTTGTTAATAATATATTTTTTTTAATTTCCAGGAATATTTTAATAGCTTTGACTTTCGAAAATGAAAATATATACATTTGTAAACAGTGAGTCAAATCAGCGAGTCAAGTCAAAAGAATAATTTGTTTTTCTGCTAAATAGTAAAATGCAAAAGTTGAAATATCTTGGCAAATATGAACCATAGAAAAAAGTTTATTTTCTTCAACTTATTTATATAATTTTAAACCATAAAAGACCATTTTATTTTGGATTTCCTTTGTAAAATTTAATTTGTTTATAAGCAATTTTCTTTAAACGCTAGAAAACTGTCAAAAAATTTTTCTCTCGATTATCTGTAAGTACCATTAAAATACTATAGTTTGAGCTATCACGCACATTTATCGATTTTGATGGTAGAATTTCGCAAGCGTGTAAAATTTTAGCAACAATTACGATTTTTAGCTGCTTCAATGCTTGTTCTGATTTGAAGTTTTAATTGAAAATTATACTTTGTAAGACCTACATTTTCCTTAAGTTTCATTGGAAATTGGCCATTTCCTTTAGAGAAATAATAATTTGTTTAAAAATACCTAATTGTGCAATATTTATTTTTGTTATATTTTTTCTATATTGTGCAGCGAATTCTAGTTTATATATTTGTTGTACAACCCATAACGAATTTTGTCATCTTTTTCATTTGTCTTGTAGAATTTTAGATCCCGATGGAAAACACGCTATAAAAAATTTAATTATTTTAATAAACAATGTGCCTTCCTCGTCGAAACTGCAAACCTGAACAAGTGAAAAGAAAAAGCTGCCCTAACCAGACAATTTGCATTTCATACTTGTCGAGTTCTTACTTCACTCCACTATAATACTTTAACTTCAGATAATATGTCAAATATATTACGGAAAATGTAAACAGTACATTTAAATTAGCTTTTACTTTAATGAATGTTGTAATCCTCAAAATTGTAAGAACTCCTTTCGAACTTTTTCGTTGCTTTTTAATTTAATTAACTACTTATTAAATTCCACAACATATACTCGTATATATATTTTGCTTCAAGGAAGATGCTTGGATGTTGAATTCATTCATTCATTCATTCATTTTATTATACTATAAAACTCAGTTACCGGCAAATTCGCATTATAATTTGAAATGAAATCCCGATAAAACATTAACACAAAATAATTACTGAAATTGACTTTCTTGCAATTAAAATCCAAATTATTGAGTGTATATATTTTTTAAATTTATCTTCACGTTATAGCAGGAGAGTCGACCAGGATTTTAGACCTCATCGCGACATGAAGATTTCAATGATTTTTCAATAGTTTATATCTCTGCGAAGAAAAAGTCCCATTACCATTGACGTCTCTAGGGCTGTTAGAGGGTTAAATTTTTTATTGAACATGTGAAAATAAATGATTCATAATTTTTATCGCGGCACGTCAGTTTCCTTGTTTTTCTGTTTGAGGTAATGTTAGTCAATGTAGGAAAAATAATAACAGACATTTTCCCCCTCGCCCGCGTCTCTAGTGGGGGAAGTTTAAAATAATATGACACCGGTGAAATATTTTCATCACGGAACATCAGTTTCTCCTATAATTACATGTTTTTGATGAGATGAGAATCGACGAAAAATATTAACTGATAATTTGGCGATTGACTGCGGAAGGCCTGGAGTCTTTTTATTGTAAAAATTTTAAGCACTTTCGAGTTATAGCATCACGTCTACTTTCTACTTCATATGATTGATAATGCTCGGAAAGGGGTGGGAAAAATAATAACTGACATTTTCATCCATGTTCTTCATGTTCACCCCCCAATAAAGGGTTGAAACAATTAGGGTTATTTTTATTTATTTCAGCTTTGTTAATCCAGGGCTTTGGAGTAATTATAAGGGTAATTACAGTAAGATAGCGGCCAATACTTTCACTATAAACTCATTATCTTTATATTGAAAAGCTTATAAGTCAATGATCAAAGTAGGAAATGTATGCAGCATCTTTCACCTAGCATCAACAAAGCCGCTCTGGACTGAACCATCCAATGCGCTCAGGTTTGTTCGGGGAACTTCGTCTTTCGTGTTTCAAATTCTATTTTACTGTCGACAGTGGATCATTTATTTGCATCTGGTTGACAGGAGCAATCAATAACAAACAATGGATTGTTTCTGAATTATTCTAGATCCATCATATATTCGCCCATGTCTCTACCATAATAACTACGCTGAAAGTTTTCATAAGCATAGTAGGCTGCAGTATCGAATTTCTTTGCAACATCTAAATTCCAACGTTCATATGGAAATACTTTAGCATTCAGATATAGTCGAATATTATTTATATCTGCATGAATAAACTTTGTAACATCTTTGGTTATATTATTGGAATTGCCATTGTTTTGAAAACGAATAATGATATAACGAGGTTTCTCGAGACTGCTAGCGGCTTTAACAGTCCATATGTCTGTAGCAGTATTACGTAAAGTAGGTAGCTCATACAAATCCCACATATGATAAGCCATCTGAATTCTAGCATTATCACTGCTCTCATTAATTCTGTTTAATATTTTAAGCCATTGTCTATCTTCAGGTACAATATATCTAATCCTCCACTCAATTTTACTAATTTCTAGCTCTGCCTCAACTTCACTAATATAATAATCTTGGAAGGATCGAGCGATGATTAGAATTAATTCCTGCTTTGCGTTTAAAATATCTTTGGTGTAATCTTCTGTAAAATCCATGAGGTATTTAAGAGGAAATCTACCACTGAAAACGTGACTGGTAGAGTCTAAAATACCCTGTTTCTGTTATGTGAGCCCCCAACCTGTAGTTATTAGTGATCGGAGATGTGATTCCCTATATAATACCATAGTTTCCATTTTTTTTATACATTTATTTAACGTCGGCCTATTTCCGCTACTGAGGCCTAACACCGACGCCTGTAGACGAACTACCCCCAACCAGGAATTTAGCCGAGCCTCTTCCCTTAAGAAGAGTAGGGATCTTTTACTTGCCTAACATTTAATAGACAAGGGACCGACGGCTTTACATCCCCTCCGAAGGATGGTATATCTCCTATACAACCCTCGCCTAAGGTTGTATAGCTTCCGCGCATACACTGATATACAAGCCGCTGGAAGATGTGTGAGGCGAGAACGCGGTTTCCGTTGGAATGGTCACCAATCCAAGTACTAACTGCGCCTGTCGTTGCTTTACATCGCATACTGAAGTATGTACATAGTAAAGACGCACCTACGCTCGCCCCCATAGTTTCCATTGTTGTAGGGATTCCAGGCTTTCTAACGACGGCCACTTGCTGTCCACCTATTTCATATCGTATCTCATCAAATAGAAAAACTAGTGTAGTATTAGATAAACAACACCATTTGCTAGCATCTTTAGGTGTAAATTTTTCTTCTATATAAATGTAGCTATCTGTAACCTCGAGTATGAGATCTCGAAAATTGATGGGAATGTATATTTTATCAGAGTTTTTATAATATTGCGAACCATATGGTTTATATGTATGTTCATGTAAGCTAATAATTGACTGGTCATACACGGGCTCACCGAACACTTCAAGTCTTTCACTAGATATAATTAGTACCATTGTTAATGTATGATCCTCAATCTAGTTTTTACAATAGTCTTCTCACCTCGAAAATTAATTAAATCCCTCTGTCATCCAATATGCTTAGTGTGATGCCGGTATACTGACGCCCTTCAGGTGTGATAGGCAAATATATAGTGTTAGCCGGCTTCCCAATAAATTTGTAACCGGGTTTAGCATATATGTCAAATTCGAATAGGGTATGGGATTCAAGAGTTTTCAATAGGTTCGAGAAATAATGTTACAATCCACCCGTATCATTCGCATTTTGATAATATCAACAGATAGTGTTGATTCATGGTTCTTGTTTGGATGTAAATACATCGATTCAAATTCCAATAGACTTCCAGTAGAGTTTGGCTGTGTAAAATCAATGCAACATTTTGACCAAATTTCACACTTCAGCGTATTATTGTTAACTCGTAGTTGGAATAACTCTTCAGTTTTATCATTCTGCATTGATTTTAGTATTGCGCAATATATTTCATTAACTTCATAGGCTCCGCATGGTATATGGAGAACTGTGAGGGCCACTTTCGATCTAGTTTCACAACAAAATCGATTATTCGTCTCGTCTACATTGAATATGAAGTTGTAAGAATAGAATCCAATCAATCCCAGTCCATATCGACTAGCAGTATTTAATTCAATGGGTGAATAAAATTCGGCACTGAGCACGCTTGAATGAATAGTATAACAGTGCGCAACATAATTGACGTTATTTTGTCATTGTTGCATGAATTTATTGTGGTGTAGATAGCCCATCTCAAACCATAAGGTACCCTTGGTTATCTCATCGGTAAAAAATATAAAGCGCAATAGGACAATACAATAACGGACAGATGGGTATGCGCGCGGGCGGACGGACTGTTGGACTATAGTTGCCTTAATTACCATTAACTTTACTTATATTATCCTTAATTTCCCTTATTGTTACTGCAATTACCCCCATTTTCACTGCAATTATCCGTATTGTTACTGCAATTCCCTTATTGTTACTGCATCTGCCCCCACTGTTACTGCAATTGCCCTTAATTATCCTTATTATTACTTATATTACCCTTAATTATACTTAAATTGTCCCCCACCACTCTAATTATCCACCAGCCACAACCCTAATTATCACGTCACTTCAATTACCTCTCACCATTTCAATTACCTCCTACCACTACAATTGCCCCCCATCACCACTCCTCGGCCCCCCCTCTAACGTCCTGCCCCTAAGTTCCTCCCCATAATTACCTCCCACCACTCACATCACCCCCCACCCCTAATCTGAACACTGCTCCGGCTCCGTCCTGCTTCTGCTCCGACTCTCTCATTAGACATCTACTAATGTTGAATGATGCACACCTTCAGATAATGACATATCTATGGCGTTTTCAACAGAATATTTCAGTTTGGACAATACAAAATATATAATTCTATATTATTTTGTTTTTTAGGTTTTCGCGGGTGTTAAATAAAGTGTTATTGTACTTCCGGGTGCTCTCCCGCGCCGATGGTCGGCTCCTCCAGGAGTCACCGTTGTCTAAACGACGTTTCGGCAGAATCTCATCGGCCATCCTCAGGTTCTCACCGAAAGCTGCCTACTGCTGCTCCTCGTTGCTCGAACTGTTCTCCGAAACGTCGTTTAAACAACCGTGACTCCTGGAGGAATCGACCATCGACGCGGGAGAGCACCCGGAAGTACAATAACACTTCTATATTATTCTATATACTTCTACACGGATTAAGATATAAAAAATTACAACGATACGAACAATTTTGGCTCGAGTTCTCCCTTGAAGTCATCAAGATTGTCCAGACTATCCTAGTATTTTTAAGATGGTCCTCAAGGAAAAGTCCACCGGCGTTACTTATCATAACCACGGTGGACAATGGTTTACTTTTGAAAATGTCTAATAATTTTTACCTAAGGCTTGGATGTGTTGGTACATTCAGAGGTAAGAATGTTCATATAAATTCAGAAAAGCTGGGTAATTTAATTGGTTTGTATACGTTAATACTGATTTTCTAAAACTTAGTACTCTTATATGGCATGTTCAGATGAACGAACATCAATATAAAGATGAAAACTAGGTAGTTTCTTATATAATGGATCTTTTGAATGGCTATTACTATGCAATAATTTTCGATCCTAATTTTAGTGAAGAAAGCAAAATAGGATAGGCACAGCAATTGTACTCGACAAAAATAAAACATAAATGGGTATTTCTTAGGTGGGTCAAATGAAAAAATGGGGTTCCTATTTTGGTTTTTATGTTATTGTGGGTTATTTAAAGATTTTTTTTTTAATAACAAAAATCTAGTTAGTCTGTTCAGCTACTGATTATGCCCAAAAAAAATATGAGACACAAATTTGCGTACCAGAGATCTTTCGATATCACGGCACAATAAGCTTCAATATCTGCCAAGGTTCATATCATGGCTACCTAGACTTAATACAATAAAATGGCTATTTAAAAACAAATACCTTATTGCGATACATGGTTGAAACGAGAATTTAAAGTATACTCAGATAGATAAGAAAATGTATAGGATACCCTTTAAAATAATAAAGTTTGAGTTACTTCCGCTTAAATCGGTTGAAAATTAAAGTTGAAAAAAATGTTTGATTAGCTCAAAACAAGGACAATTATATAATATACAACTCTCACAAAATGCAATATTTTAAATTTTTCTTGTAGCAAAATTACAAAGTGTTACATGTGCCTTGTGTCACCCGGTATAATATACAAAAGGGCGGGATTTATGTTATTGTGCAGAGTGCTCAATATCTGTTCTTCCAATTTCTGACTTGATTTATCTAATAAGTAAAAATATTTATGTGATCTATAAACGTCTATACCATAATAAAACACGAAACCGACATGAAGAAACCTGAAAGACGCGTGTTTTATTTCCTTATTAAATTGTTGGCATTTTCAGTTGCCACCCTCGTTGTGAACGTGTTCAGCCGTCACCTTAATAAAAGAAAATATTTCCACTCTCTAAAGGAACTCCAGTTTGTAAACTATCTCAAAAATATTTCCTGAAATTGTTACCTACTCAATTGTGAATATCAACATTAACAACAAATAAGAGTATACTTCGTTTATTTCGAATATGACATATAGATGTCACAATAATACTTCTTTATAGTTCTGGGGCATATGTTATGTCGTGGAATTTTGAATGATGATTCTGAATAACTATATAGAATAATTTTATACAGGGTAGACCATTAATAATAGGCCATAGTTCGGGGGTAGATTCTATGGGCCAAAATATGAGGATATAACTAAATATGCCTTAGTAAAATGTTGCTGTGGAAAAAGATACAGGGTGTCAAATTTCAAATTATTTTTTCGTTTCTTTGCAATAACTCAACAGCCTCTTGACTGATCTCCGCCAAATTTGCTAGAGGTACTTTTTTATTTTAAGAAATCTGATGAGGACGTCATTTCCACGTTTAAAAGGTTCACTTAGTTAGAACTTGATAACTCTAACCATTTTCGAGGAAAGTGCCGTTAAACATTTGAAAGACAAATTCAAATTTAATGAAACAAAGTGTATTTATTGAAAAGTGTGCTTTGGTTATGTTTTAGTTCTGTCATTTACGTCTTTTTATTTTGTTCTTGCGTTTCTCGAGCTAATTTCTTTAACTTCTTTATTTACAATGCCTGGATATAATAATTTTTCAAATGGGGAAATGAGGGAAAATAATTTTAGCGGACATGCTGCAGTAAGGAGACACTCATTGCAATATCCAAATAGAATATAGCCAGACCATAATTTTCAAAGATCTGTTTCGTCGTTTGGGAGAAGTGGGTTCATTTCGCCATAAAAACGATGTAGGACGAACCAAACGAAATACTCATCGATCAATAACTAGAAATTTGTGTTCGTGTGGATGAAGATCCTCAAGTCAGCTCAAGTCGTTTAGCAGCGGCAACAGGGGTGAGTAAACAATCTGTCCTAAGAGCTTTGCGTAGAGAACGCTTCTACCATATCATCTCAGTCCTGTACAGAACTTACTTCGAAGGGATCTTCCACAAAGGGTACAATTTTGTCAATTTGTTCTAAATAAATACAACAGGGATCAAAATTTTGTTAAGAACACTTTATTCGCTGACGAAGCAACTTTTACTCGCCGAAGCGTTTGTAACTGGAGAAATACCCATTACATGTCGTTAAAGAAAAGCATTTTCAGCAAGAATTTAAGATTAACGTTTTTTGTGCTATCATCGGCGATCAATTATTGGGAGCATTTGTCCTTCCTCCAAATTTAAATGGAC
The DNA here is from genome assembly GCA_963675555.1 of Leptura quadrifasciata. Lineage (NCBI taxonomy): Eukaryota > Metazoa > Arthropoda > Insecta > Coleoptera > Cerambycidae > Leptura > Leptura quadrifasciata. The sequence continues at coordinate 174,640,740 of OY776673.1, forward strand.
AGTCTTATCTGTTTTTCCTTCAAAATACTCTTGCTGATATATTACATACTTTCATGCTAGACATACGGAACAGAACGTAGTTCATGCAAGATGGAGCTACCCCCTCATTTCTCCATCGAAGTCAGGAATTGTCTTGATGAGACTTTCCCACGCAGATGGATCGGTCGATGAAGTGAGTTTGCTTGGCCACCAAGAAGTCCTGATTAAAATCCTTTAGATTATTATGTGTGGAGACATATAAAGTCCTTAGTCTATGAAAATACTATCAACTCAAGAGAAGAACTGTGGGACAAAATACAAAACGCAGCCAATTTTATTAGAGAACAGGAAAATTTATTTTTCAGTGTAAGAAAATCTTTTATGAATGGAATTAGAAAAGGCATAGGAGTACGTGGAGGCCGTCGAACATTTACTCTAAGTTGCAGCAGTGGGGCTTTTGCATGGGAGGAAAGTTTATAATGCCATTAAGTCGACATTTACGTTATTTTTTGGTCTTCTAATAAGATTAGATCCTTATTTTAGACAATCTTTTGATTTATGTATTTATCTCAAGACCATGAAAATAATCCACTAGTTCATAAGAAAGTGACAAAGAGTTTACGCTGTTATTACGATTTTGTTTTCCCTTACGTTTTGTACTTTTCTTTAATAAATACACTTTGCTTCACTAAATTTGAATTTGTCTTTCAAAAAATTATTGAAATATCTAACGACACTTTCCTCGAAAACGGTTATCAAGTTCACGGCCACGAGAAAGTTTTAGGTAAAGACAATGCTTCCGGGCTTGCATGTACTTGAAAAGTACCAAGAAATGTAATTGATAGTCAATTACATTTCGGGGGAGTCAAGCCTATTATATAATAGCATGTGCAAATACTTTAATTCGTAAAAATGTCTCCTAAATTCTGCCGAATTGAAATTAAATCTATTTAATAAATACTGGTTGTCACAGCCTCTGTTAGGATAAGGATACCTGCCATCGATCCACTAAATGAGATATTTTAAAAAATTCCTTTGAACATACTCGATGAATTCTATATAGCAATCATAAATACGGTTCTAGACAGGAGAGCAGTATTCGAGTTTGGAACGGACATAGGCGGAGAACAGCGTCAGTGTAATTAAAATCTTGACCCAGTCTAAGTACAAATTCAAACATTCTCATGGAGGACGAAACGGTTTGCTCGATATGTGTGAAAAAACTATAATCAAGATAAGTTCCTAAATCTCTCACTGCTTCGGTGCGAACTAGAGCTTGCAATTCAATTTGATATGTTGAATTTATGGGAGTAAGACGATTTTTCTTACACCAATATACTATCCTGTCTAACTTGGGTTGCAGTAGACAGTCGTCAGCTGATTTAATTTATGAAAATACCTTCAAGTAATCTGCGAAAAACAATTTATGACAATCAATTACATTACTTAGGTCATTAATGAAAAGTTAAAAGAATAGAGGACCCAGGCTAGATCTTTGTGCAACTTCTGAGGTAATCACGTATTGGCTTGATTTAAAACAGTTATATGTAACGTACTGGAGACGGTCTGTCAAGTATAAGTGAAGAAAGTAAGTAACGCCGCAGAAAAACCCTGTTCTTCTAGTTTGATCAATACGATCAAAGGCTTTCGAGAAATCGGTATATCAAATCTACTTGCCTCTTTTGATTAATAACTTTAGACAGCAGTTGTGTAAAACACATTAAATTTGTATTGGTAGTGCGTTGTTCCATAAAGCCATGTTGGTCAAATGATATAAAATTTTTAGCGAGTGGGTAAATACGATTATATAAAGACATCTCAAAAATCCTTCCAAAGTTACACAGTAAGGTGATAGACCGATAGTTCGTTACCTCAGAGTTGTCACCGTTTTTCAGAATGAGACAGACACTAATACTGCATTGCGGTCCTTAGTCTATATTACTTGTACATAATGTACTTTAACTCAGTCTTTATTAGTGAGTTAGGCAGGGATGTGTCCTGGCACCCCTACTCTTTAATTTGTTTACCACTGCTCTAACAATTATTGTTGACAACAAACTGACAGTCAGAGGAATAGGTCTCAGATACCGTTTTGATGGCGGTCTCTTTAACATAGGGCGCTTTAGAGCTTTCACGAAGACACGCACACGATTCATTTGTGATCTCCAGTACGCGGATGACTGTGCACTTTTAGCCTCTACGCCGGAAGAGCTTCAAGAACTTTTAGATGTGTATGCCCAGAGCTATGATTCCTTGGGACTTAAAATCAACATTGGAAAGACTAAGATTATGTCAACTCCTCATCAAGTGAACCAAATAGACATTACACTTAACGGAAATTCTCTTGAAGTGGTGGATCAGTTCAATTACTTAGGCAACGTTGTTAATGACAAAGCAAACATGGACAGCGAGATTCGCAATAGAATTAACGCTGCATCTAGAGCACTCTGGGGTCTTAGAGAGAGAGTATTTGACAACCACGACCTTGCTTTGTCAACGAAAATGGCTGTCTACAGAGCAGTTGTCATTCCAACACTGCTATATGGATGTGAAAGCTGGGTCACTTACCGTCGTCATGTGAAAGAATTAGAACGTTTTCAGCAAAGACACCTCAGAAGTATGATGAAAATCCGTTGGTTTCATCACATATCAAACGTGGAAGTACTCGGGAGAGCAAACAGCCTTCCAATTGAGGTGCTTATTTCAAGAGCACGCCTAAGATGGGCAGGTCACGTTCATCGTATGCATGATAACCGCCTTCCTAAATGTACACTTTATGGTGAATTGCTAAGCGGTAGAAGAAGGCGTGGCGGTCAACGAAAGAGGTTCAAAGACGCTCTCCATGAAAATCTAAAATCCTGCGGTATTGCAGACGAGCAATGGGAACAACTTGCAGCGGACAGAACCGAATGGCGAGGGGTTGTGGCCAGCTATCAAGGAAATGTTGCTGCAAGAAGGCCGAATCCAAGACCTAACCAGGTCTATGTTTGTCCTGACTGCGGTCGACATGTGCTCTCCCGAATTGGCCTCTATAGCCATAGTCGTGTGCACCGTAGATGAATGGGAATTACAATAAACTACACCTGTTACTTGTTTTTTATTGTACACAATTTATCGACTGTAACATTTTTATACTCGGACTCGAGTAACGGCTAATAATAATAATATTAGTGAGTAAAGAATGGGACCAAACTTTGGTTTCAAGGAGATCAGCTGTGAGTTTCCTAAAACATTTTTGCTTAACTTATAATCAAAACTGTTGTTGAGGTCAATTAAATGTAATTTAGGGAAATGAATTTTGTTATTTGTTTTAAATGAAAACAAATTGTAAACTAATTTTTATATAAGTTTTAAGACGCGACTTAAATTTCATTAAAATAAACATTTTTTACATTGATACTAACTTGAATATCAGTATTTTATTTTGAAACAAAGAAATATTTTGAACCTTATGACTTTTCTTCTATATTCGAACATACAAATGATTAACTGCTAAGGATAAAGCAACTGTATTAAATGACAATTTGTGGATCTCACTGCTGCTTTTACTCATTAGTAATACGGCATGTCAGGATTTTGTGTAAAATCCTCCTTCTGGCAGAGATTACTCGAGGGATCTTCTTTAACAAAAAGACATTTATTTTGTGAGATTGGATTATTAAAGATATTAATTCGCTATTTTCAGCTTCTGTTAACATCAAATTAAATTTAAAATACGCTACAAAATAAGAAGTACGTATTTAAACAAGTTCAATAAATCTCATTATATATCAAAAAGACATCCATTTACAAAGTTAGTTGAACTAAAATATTTAAAGAGTATTTTCTGGAGAAAAACTTTACTCTTAAAGAATATTTAGCAAATCTATAAATCTTATGTTAGGTGCATGTAGTGCATTTCTATAAATTAATTTATATTTGAGTTATGTGGGTGTATCGATTTGAGGTAGCGCGTGTAATACACAGTACATGTAATTTTCTGTGATTCTGTGTCGAAAACAATCCCTACCACATGCATTTTGAATTTTTGAACTCTCCTTCAATTAGCGGAATCCAATCAATACCTTTATATGAAGTAATAATTAATTTAAAACCAATAAAACAAATTGCTTTTGCTGTATAATGATTAATTTTATTGCTCGTCAAGAACTTTGAACGAGCTTGTTTACATGAAACGAAAATATAAGCTAAATGATACACCTACATTTTTAATAAAGATTGGTTTATTTTTCTTAATTTTCACCAATCCATGATTTTTACAGAGTTTGTGGTGAGAAACTGTGACACAAATCTTATCTGAATTTAAGTTAACATCGTAACTGATTAATGATGACATTCTCTAAATTTCTATTAAATGTGTTTTGAGTAACGAAAATCACAAATAATAGTATATTATTCGACGAGTATATAATGATGGCTATTACTCATGAGAGTGAAATTTACGATACGAGTCGCAGGCGAGTGTGATGAATCGTCTGAGTGAATAGTAGCCATTATATGTGAGTAGAATACTATACTTTATCCACGACTATTTAATATTTTTATTGTTACTATGGAATTCATGAATAGATAAATTTATTTAATTGTTCAGAAATATGTCCTTTTAACCTCACCACAATAACATTGTGAGAGGTTACTAATTGGTCTAAAATCGAAAATTGAGATAATATTAAATCTTTACGTTTTGAAATCCCAGAACCCAAAAAAATGGTTTTTGAAAAATTTCTGTGTGTGTATGTGTTTGTATATGTGTGTTAGCACGATAGCGCCGAAACTATTGAACGGATTTAGGTGAAACCTTGCATGGGGGTTTCTTTAGTGCTCCAGAAGATTTGAAAAGGTTTTGGATGAGATCGGATTATGTTTAGTGCCGCTTTGGCACAACAGGTTGTTTATTTTATAATTATTGCAATCAAATCATTGAAAATAAGTTAAAATTCAAATATATGATATTGTATAGTTTGTTCAGATTTCTCTGACATATGTTTCGGCCTTGCGACCATTATCAAAGAGTCTTAAAAACTTTTTTTTAAGACTTTGATAATGGCCGCAAGGCTGAAACACGTTAGAGAAATCTGAACAAAACTAATGAAACAATAAATCAAGTGCGTAATGTAACTATTCTTTTGAATATTTATAGTTATTTTGTATTTATTTCGTATCATGTAACCTATACATGATAACAACTTTTATACGAAACTTTTTTCTATTTTCAATAATAATAGAAATAAGGGGGGATCAATATATATTGAATAAACCTGCTAGTGATATAGTACATTTCATTTAACAGCAAAATAATACAATTTTAAACTATCACAATTTTCAAAATAAACATATTATTTAATCCATAGTGTCAAACCGTAATAAAAAAGTCATTCAGATATTTAAATTCACAAGAAAACTACAATTTTTCTAACCAAATTCTGAAATAATTAACGAACTTTCGATAAATATAAATATGCCAAATTTATCGATAGTAACTTTAAAACTTTCAACATACAAATTTACAGATCAATCATTATGAAATATTAATCCTAAAAATGCCGCCCCCAAATGAGCCCCAACCATCTCAAAACTACTTCCTAATCCACTTTCGCAATATTTTATTTTCACTTCTATTATTTTTTCATCAGTTATCCCATACTATTTTTTAACACCAAATTTGGTTTCACATCCTTTCAAATTATTCAATAGAAATTTACTAAGTTTCCCAAAGATTAACCATCACCAAAATGTTATCAAAACTTACTTCCAGTTCGATGCAGATCTATATGGGAACATCCTCTATGTTAATCTCCACGCCCAAGTTGGTTAACCTCTAAACAGCACGTTGAGCCTGCCAACTCGAAGAAAAGATATTCCACAATCATTTATGCTTTTCAATTAATTTCAAATATTTCAAAAGCCGTTCTTGATATAGATCTAATTCTTTCTCCAAAATATGCTCATTGTCGTTGTGTGTAACATTTCTATATAAGTTTCATTTCGAAAATATTCTATTTCCCCTGCGAAAAAATCGCTTCCTAACCGAAATGAATGTCTGAGGCGATCGAAAAGAAAGAAAATAATGGGTTAAAACGTCCGTGCACGATCAGGTCATGTTAAAACGAAACGATACCGGACCAATATAAGCCGAGCATTCCATACACCAACAAATCAGTTCTCAATGATCCATTAAGTTATATATCTTCGCCTGTATGTAGTTTGGTAACCCGTTCAATAAACTGTAAAAAGTAGTTTTAGGTGCCTTGTGGACTTCATGCGCTACCCTTCCTAAATGTATTTTCTGTACCTGCTGCTCACAACCTCACCGTGAGAGAATTTTGGCAACCTATTCAAGAAAGTGCATCCTAGACGAACTTGTGGTCTGCCTGCGCCACCTTACCTAGTGCGTTTTCTGTGCCTAATTTGCTACCCATGTGTCGCGAGGAAACTTCCCTCTAACCGAATCATTGTACTACTTCCTTGTTAGAATCAAATAAAATACCACTTGGCGCCGTCATGTAAATTCATACCAAGGAAATTTTTTGAGACATTATATTTATTTATAATTATTCTTTTGCTTGTCATACTTATTCTATTTTATTTATTCGCTTACTTAAAAATCTCCACTTCAAGCCGCATTTACACTATGCGACATGTTTTAGAAATTTCTGTTCTACAACAGAATTGCTACCCATATGCATCAAGTTTATGAATGCAATAAAAAAAGGTGCACAATATTGTAGAGCAAGCGTGTTTTACAACAAATAATCGTGGTCTGTAACAGGTTTTAGTCATCCCGGCTCGAGTCGGTAAGATCAAAGGGAATCTGTGTTTCATGAACTTTTGTTTCTAAAACTTGTTTACAAACCTATTTGCACCATGCAACTTATTCAAGAAAATTGACCTTATCCGATACGAAGTATCAAGCACTCAAAGTCTGAACTGGTCATCCTTAAAAAATTATATATGCTATCATCAGTTGGCAATTCTCCTGCCAGCAAATCAATATCATCTCATTCCAAATCTTGTAATAAATTGCTACCGCTATATTTCTTCTTAGCTTCCAACGAAGGGCGCACCCAAAACCTTCTTTCTTTCCTTTTTACAACATGAACATATTGTCACACAGGCGGCAGCAGCCATAATTACGTCATCACTGCTTGAAGCCATCATGTCAAGTAAGTTTGACACAAGTTTGTGAAACATGTTCACACATTTTTTAGGGCACCCACAGTAATGGTGTACATTAAATGTTGTAACAAGTTTAAAAACAAAAGTTCGAGGTTTCAAAATCATAAGTTTTCGGCAACATGTTATACAAACAAAAGATTATAAAATATGTTGCATAGTGTAAATGCAGCTTCAGACTGAATTTCTGCTGTCGATTAGTTATTTCTTTCCACCCTTTAAAACCAAATACTTACTTTTACTGTTTTATTGCTCTCAATATTAGCCCAGGCGGTATTTGTTTTGGATTGGGTGAATCCGGTAGTATGGCAGATTTTTGGCTTAATCACTCCTAAAAATTATAAGAAATGATAATTTCACATTGCACTAGTTTGAAAATGTGGACGTAATTTTTTATTAAACAAAATATGAAAAAATTACTAAAAATTCCGCTTTTTTATTCCTATTTTTTCGTATATCTCGGTAACTGTTCCTTTTAGAGAATATTTATACAAATGAAAAAGTTTTGTAATTAATTTTTAAATAAAATGCAGTTAGTTGCGAATCCAAAAATAGTAAAAATCGCAAAAAAAAATTTGAAATAGCAAGTTATTTGTGGTTTTTTGTAAACTACATATATTATACGTAGGACGTTCATACTTGGCTAACGAAAACTTTTTAATGTAATAAATCTTCCCTCCAAATTTCATCAAGATCGGACTTTTAGTTTTTGCATAATAATTTTGCAATCTAAACTTCGCAAAAAAAATGCAAATTTTCCAAACGTTGCTGAAGCTAAACTAAAGCATTTAGAAAGTAGATTTTTTGACATATAAAAGAGCATTTAAATTTTCATATCCATTTTGAGATATTAAAATCCGTTAATTAGGAGAACCTAGGGAACTGTTTAAAAATTTGGTTAGTAAAACGTAGAAATGACCCCTGTTGTGCCGGAGCTCCGCCCCTCAGAATGAGCCCCCTTAGGACTCCAAGCCCTCCGCGTTGGGTCTCCGGCCCCAGACCTCCGTGCTGTTAGAAAATGCCCCCCGTGCTCTCAAAAAGATGGGGCGCTTGTGCTGTCAAAAAATGGGGCACCCTGGCTGTTAAAATGGCGCTCCGCGGCCCCCGTGCTGTCAAAAGGCCCCGTGTTCCCCCTTGTTCTGCGTTCCCCGCACTAGAGCCCCGGCCCCCGGACACAATTTTGGCAACGCGGGAAATTCAAACTGTTCTAACCTCACTCAGCAAAAAAATTGTCAAATTTTTAAACAATTCCCTAGGCTCCTAATTAACGGATTTTAATCTATCAAAATGGACATCAAAATTTGAGTGCTCTTTTATATGTTAAAAAACTTTCTAAATGATTTAGTTTAGCCTCAGCAACATTTTGAAAATTTGTAAATTTCTTTGCTCATATACAGGGTATAGTTTTTGACCCTTACCAAAATTTCAAAAATAGTTTTTTAACTTCACCAAGTACACGAGGTGCCCCAAGAGCCTCATCTCACGCTCTATCATTTTATTTTTTTAATTCCCGGAGTACCTCTCGTTTCACTAGTAGTGATTAATGTTTAATCATTGCTAGTAGTTAATAATGTATATATTATAATTGAAGAAGCACAAGTATAATTGGTATATTATAAAACAGTCGTGGACAAAATACGTTGTCCATGACTATTTATTTTCTCATCCACAATTGCTTTTTATTACCGTTAAAAGAAAAACCATTTACTTCCGTCACTTCTAATGAAGATTTCATATTTATTTTTGCAATTACATGAATTATTTCATTTTACTAATATGCTTTCTCCTACTAATATTACCACTCTCTCCTTTTCTGACAAGAAATGCTCATACCTCCCCGCGGTTCTTGCTGGATTGTAACAATATTAGTTTTCGAACAATATTACTCTTCGATTGTTATTTATTTTAATTATTGATATTGTTGATTGAATTCGGTAAATCATTTCTTGTTGTCAGTTTCATTTGTGTCAATTTGTTATCAGAAGTACACTAAACAATGAAGTTACTAAATAAATACTTCTTTTATGATATCTCTTTTAATATTTTTATAATTATTTAGCTACTGCATCACAGCTATTATTCATGAATTGGTGAGAACCCCTGGCATTTCTGACCCATCCGATATATATTAGTTCAGGCAGCGAAACGACCTTTGGACTCGCCTAGTTAAAGTTTACTAAACTTTATAATAAGTTGTCGGTATTTTGTGATCACATGTCTTTGATTAATTTTTGCAGATAGATAGATAGGATAGAAAATTGCCGTAGCGAGAGAAAATTTTAAAACTTCCTCCGCTGGCTCATTAAAACTAGTATTTTAACAAGAACAGGGTAATAAGTGATTAATAGTATTGGAAGGTGTTGAATGTTCGACTAATGCCGTAACTGTCATCAGAGCCAAAATTAGAAATTGGATGAAATATTACTTTATTTTGAAAAATTAGAAAATCAAGGTAAGAAGTTCACATCTAAAAGTGCAATTAGATTTCCATTCATTAGGAATATATCCGCTACAGCAGTTATTGCAAAATTTAAATATAAATGAACTGCAGTATCGTAAGATAGACAGACACACTGAAATTACTCTTCCGTATATTTGTCTTTATGCTGTGTAATATTTTATGTACTTACTCAACACAAACTAGTTTAAATTCAGGAATTCAGAATTAGCGGTATTATATTGTTTGAGTTATAAAATGTAATTTGTATGTTTCTAAGGAAAAACGGAAGCAAAGCATAGATCTACATATTCTACTTCATTATAGTTATCCAAATTTTTGTGAATTAAAAAAAAAAATTATTTATGGATATTATTTTATTTCGTTCCAAAATTTGCGGGACATTAGAATAAGATCGCATACTACTTAAATTAATATTATTTGATAATACTATATATATATATATATATATATATATATATATATATATATATATATATATTGTTTTTTAGGTTTTTGCGGGTGTTAAAAAGTGTTATTGTACTTCCGGGTGCTCTCCCGTGTCGATGGTCGACTACTCCAGGAGTCATGGTTGTCTGAACGACGTTTCGGCAGAATCTCATCTGCCATCTTCAGGTTCTCATTGAAAACTGCTTACTGCTGCTTTTCGTTGCTCGAACTGAACTCAGTTCAGGAGCAGTTATTATTACTTTTTGCACTTCTGCACGCCACTGTGCTTCCCATTGACTTGTGAGCGGGGTTCAGTTACAGCCCTACAACTTTTACTAGAGACTTTTCTTACCATCTTCAATAATACAACAATAAACGGTGGCCTAAATATAATGAATAACACGGTACAGGATGGCCCAGATAACACCATACGTTGGATGTTCTCGGTAGTGTTTGACATATTTTTTTTATTTAAAAGCCACCCTAACGTAATTTTTCCAAGGAATCCAATGCTGCTAAGAAACAAACAATTAATGAACATTAAAGAGGGGGTCAGCTACGGTGAATTAAAGCATCGCTGGTAATGTCCAGCACTTGGATGGGTGAACAAATTATTTGATCTAGTAGCCGGTAGGCTGTTGATTGAGACAATCCTGGGGCAGTTAACTTGACAGTGAGATTGGGGGGGGTTCTCTGTTGGATTGTTTGTCGTTGCTACAGGACCTTGAAGCTGCGGGTAATTTCGCAAACCTTAGGCCATTCAATACCAACCTCGGGGGCAAGAGAGGGGTTGCTTGAACTGATCTTGTTGTGTTTTAGGTTTTCGCGGGTGTGAAATGAAGTGTTGTTATAAGTCCTGGTGGTCGAGAAGGTGCAACGAGAAGCAGCGGTAGAGAGATATTAGCGAGAACCTGAAGATGGCAGATGGGATTCTACTGAAACGTCGTTTAATCAACCGTGACTCTGGAAGGAACCGATCATCAACACGAGAGAGCACCCGGAAGCTTAATGCTGACTTTATGAGGTAAACTCTTAGTAGGTAGATTTCAAAACTACGAAATGAGTGTTTGCAACTGTAGTTATATTGAAATCCTGTAATATTGTCGATGCATTATTTGTTTATTACCCTTTACTATACGGGGTATCCAGAAAGTCTCCTGACAAACGAAAACTGCAGATTCTTGACATGATTTAGGTCAATTTGACGTTAATGACACTGTCCAAAGATGCTTCCTAACGGAGCTACGGCTCTTTAAAGATGGAGCCTTATCATATGTATATTTTTAAATATCTCCAAAACGATTATATTTAAACAGATAAAACATGGTACACTTGTTAACCTAAAAATGTCTCGTCGTTTGATGCAAACATGATTTTTATATTGCCATTATAAGTTTTTCATTTGGGAGAGGGGGGCAAAGGATATTTTGAACGATATTTCTTTTGTTTTTGTCCGATTTAAATCAAACTGATCTCGAAAGATGGAGGTCGCCAAGGTTTATTTAAGACACAAAATCAACGCCATCTTCGATGCTAAATTATATGAAAAAAAATAAAATAATAATAATAAGCATTAAGCATTTTTTATCAAAAAATTTTATTAAGACAACTTGTTCGAAATCATTCAAAAACCCTGAATCCGAAGTTTAGTTAAATTCTAAAAAAACGAGGTCTTGAGTTTTTTCTAACATTAAGGTACTCTTGTTTGTTATAGCTTCAATAACATTTTGATTACTTCAGTAAAGGCAAGCTGCCACCACTGTTAATATTTGTTTTCGGTTTTGGGTAACTAGTATTTACGAACAAATAGTAAAAAAAAATGTTATGGATATATCAAATATTTATTATTAAGAATAAAAATGAGCTAATAAGAAATCAAGTTCTTTAAAACTACAGCTATGAAAATTGATAGTTGTATGCAAAGTAGTAGTATAAAAATAATTATGAAGTATATTGTTTAGTACAGATTACGATAATAATTAATCTCTATAGACCGTATCATATATATTTCAGTAAAACTGTTGCTCAAACAGAGTAAATGGACGCTTTGGGAAATAAACCTTCTGATTATAATATAGTTTTGTGAAATGTTTCCAGACTATTGGACGCTTTCGTACAAGCATGAGTTTGGCAGTCCACAACACTTGAACTTGAAATAGAAATAAATAGAAAAGTATAAAGAAGTAATGCATGTGACAGGGAAGGTCTTAGATAAAGCTACAGGGTGGAGAGAAAGCGATTTGGCATATTTTCAATACTGGATAGAGCAGAAGATATATAGTATAGTTTTGCTTCTTATTTAAATGAATGCAGCAGAAAATCAAAGTAAAAGCTTGTTTATTCATCTACGTTACATTGAAAATACACTTAGATGTTATTTTCTTGAAATATTTTAATGATTTTATCTATATTTTGCTAGTAGTATGGACAATATATGGTCCAAAATAACTGCAAAATTAGATCATCAGATTCTAGCTAATGTTGTTGCTCGAATATCTTAGATGATTATGCTTTTCTGTGATAGTATTTATGTTCAAAATTTCAAAATTAAATTAGTTTTTAAAGAAACGATTAATTAAATAATTCCGAGGGTTTTAAAATAAAAACGAAACGTCGAGTTTTAAAAGCCATGTGTTTGAAAAAATAGTGTTACGTGTTTACACCCTCCAGTAAACACCTCAAACATCATCATCCAATAATTGCAACGAGAATTTTCACTAACCACTAATTTATTAACCACTCACTATATTGCAATAATAAGTCCTTACAATTATACACTAATTATAACTAATTTACTATAGATTCACTACTTTAATTCACAACTTACTGTTCTTTATTTACCTTAACACTTGTTCATCTAATATAAAACTATTTCCGTGCGTTGGATTCGCTTCATATATTTCCGTGGTTTTATTCTCAAATCGTCCATTTCTTTCCCGATCGTTTTATTAAACTTCTCCATCCTTCTAATCTATCATTCGTGATTTTTATATCGTGTTCTATCCATCTGTAGTAGTGGTAGTTCGCCAGTTGGCCCAGGGCCGCTATACTGATAGCCAACTAGGCAGGCCTTCTTTCGCTCTGCTACCTGGGGTTGATTCAACCACTCTCCGTTAGAGGGCGGCACATAATAATTTGCTTACCGACGAAACATGACTGTAAAAAAAATTAATAGGATAAAAGACTTCTGTTCTTAAAACGCGGCTGTAGAGAAAATGACAAGTTTGTTTTTACCGCATTTATATGATTGTGAATCTCACTTTAAGCTCGTTTTGTAATTTTACGCTCATGCTGTAAAATGTAGCTACCACAATTGTTACACAATGTACTATTTTTTGTACATTTATATAACGTCGGCCTATTTCCGCGATTAAGGCCTATCACCAACACGCCTGGATACGGACTATCCCAACCAGGAATTTTGCTGAACGTCTTCACTGTCACAGAGTAGGGATATTTTACTTGCCTTTTTTTGAAGGGGAAACTCATCATGAGCACCTGAGCTTAGTGTTTAGCGCTACAGGTAGTGCCGGACTTCAACCAGCTAAAACCCCTCCCCCTCTTTAGCGTTTCCGACTAGTTTGGAACTACTTTCGCTTATGTTCAAACCAGCAGGAGTTCGTTGTTATAAATTCCTCCATGGGGTCAGCCCCATCTCTCTTTCATCCTCTTCCTTCTTTTTGATAATGCGAGTTATCGCCTCCTCTGCCTTTCTTCAGTTCTCCTCTGTCTCCAGCATTATCTCTACCATGTCGTCCGGGGACAGTAACGACGCCCTACCGTGTCGCCTCTCTTCCCTTCACCTGTTGCATACGAACACGGTGTGTTCCGCGTTGTCGGCCTCCCCACAATATATACACTCTCGGCTATCAATCTTACCAATATCATTTAGGTATTTCATGAAACACCCATGTCCACTCAGGGCTTGACAAGATAATACCCCACTTCCCCATGCCTCCGTTCCATCCACGTCCTTACATTTGTGATAAGGCGTCTGGTCCGCCTTTCCATGTATACGATCTCCCATCGCCTCTGCCACCTTTCAAACAGCCTGTCTCTGGCTTTTGCCTTCGCAACACCCTCATAGACTTCCAGCCGCTCTTTGGCCATCAAATCCAATTCCCGCCACCACCAACACTGCCTCGTACGAGATTGCTCTATATGGGCTGCACACCCATATCGCAGCGCATCGCTGGATCCTGGTCATCTTCCTCCTCGTCCTGTCCACTTTCATTATACTTTTTCAGACAGGAGCCGCATACAAGAGGGTACATTGCACGACGCTGCGCATCAATCTCCTCTTGCTATCTCTCGATCCGTGAATGTTAGCCATAAGTCTTCCAATGGCTGTGGCTGTCTTTCCTGATTTTTCGGCCGTTTTTGTGGCGCGAACGCCAAAGTTCAACATAGAGTCCAGCCAAACCCCTAGGTACTTCAGATGGTCACCTGGGCGTATCTCCACTCGTCCCACCCTAACTTTCATGGGTGGTAGGTTTCTCTTCCTGGTAATAACTAGGAACTCCGTTTTCTCAGCAGCTAGCTCGAGCTGCATCCTTGCTAGCCATCCCTCGATCTTTCTGATGGCCCCATTGGTTGCCTCCATTATGTGGACTGTCCAGTTTCCAGTCACTGCTATGGCCAGTCCTCTAAACCGATGACCTTAACACCCTTTTCCCATCGCAATCCGAAGACATCATCAAACATAATGTTCCACAAGGTCGGCCCAAACACCGAGCCCTACGGAACCCCACACGTGATATTTTTCCAAAGAATCTTTCTCGTTCTACCAGTTCATCCTATCTTGGAAGTAGCTCATACCAATCCTTACAAGGTACGGAGCTATCCCCATACTCTACATCTTCCTGACAATCATCGCCTATCCCGCTGAATTAAAGGTATTTTTGACGTCCAGGGTCACGATGGCGCATATGCTCTTTGAGGCTAGGACTTCCTCCCCCGTCTCCTTTAATAGTCTAATGGCGCCGACCATCGATCATCTTTTCCGGAAACCGAACTGGCTTTCAGATGAGCTCCTCTTCTCAGCTATCTCCTTTTCTAGTCTCTCAAGTATCAAGTACTCGAGAAATTTGCCCATTGAATTTGGGCGGTAGGATGCCGATTCCTCCGGCGGCTTCCCTCCTTTCTGGATCAGGACGATCCTAGCCTTCCTCCATCTGCTTGGGAAATCCCCCCTCTCTAGAGCGCGATTCATTAACCTTAACATCTCTCCTGGATACTCTTCCGTAACCAGCTTAACTATTTCAGGCGGGATCTCATCTAAGCCTGCCGCCTTCCCACCTTTCAGCCTGGCACGTGCTGCCTCGAGTTCTTCCCCCGTAAACGGGGGGACCGCAGTCACCTCTACCGCCCTCCACCTATGTCCTTTTCTGGGAACAGACCGCTTACCACTTTAGCCACCTTTTCCGCTGGCAATGCCGGAGGGGGATTTCTCATTTGTCGGGTATCAATATTATTGCCGTCTCCCCAGACATCCGTATCCACACTCTCACATAGTTCTCTCATTCTCTCTCTCTTTGATCTTTTAATAGCCTCTCTCAAGTTTCTTCTGGAATTTCAATACTCCTCAAAATACGGGTTCTTCCCAGGCGCTTCTGCTCTCCTATTCTGCCTTGTACCCTGCCGACGGTTCGCGATGCATTCTCTTTTGAGAGATGAGATCTCCTCCGTCCACCAATAGACCTCCTTCCTCAATCTCCTGATTCCCCTCCTGGGCATTGCTGCATCGCAGGCTCTAGTAACCGCATCGGTGAGGGTTTCCTACTTGCCTAATATTTAATAGACAAGGCACTGATTGCTTTACGTCCCTTCTCAAGGATGGTAATCCACTATGCAACCTTCGTCTAAAATTGGATAGTTTTTGCCTATACGGTGATGTTCCAACCGTTAGAAGTAGGGGCGAGCTTGCTGTATTTCCTTGGAGGTCACCCATCTAAGTACATGACACAATAGCTCTACTTTTGATATCGACGATATGAATATAGCAAACTTAGAATTACCCTCGCCCTGTATGTAATGCATCTGACAAGAAGTTGTAAAATTTCGTATCTTTTAAATATTTGTTTGAAACAAAATTGTTTCAATAGAATTCTGAAACTTTTTAACGAACATATGAGTTAACTACTGCAATCAGTTTAGAAAAGTACTCTTTCGCTTCAACTTTGACAACCAAATAAACGTTGCTCGGTAATTCTGCCCATTAACTCTTTCATGTCATGTATAAGTTTCGTAACTAGAGCGTAAAGCGTTCTACTAACTCAAATTACTGGTAAGATAAAGTTGATCTATAGGAATGTTCCATTTTTAAGTCAACTTACCAGTCAAGCAATTGCTTTCCATCGGTTTAATGCTCAGTTCTATCGATATTATATATAATCATGGGCTTTCCCCAATTCAACAAAGAAAATGACATAGTTGCGACATTGTATTAATAATAGTATTATATAAAGTTTTAGTTCAACATAGAAAATAGTTTTTATCACAAGATTATTACATGGCCTCTGTCTATTTAACAACTTTATAATTTATCTAAAACTTTACATTATTTTATTTCTGTTTAGCACGATCTGTATACCATTTTGATTTAGTTCTTGTAAGTGGCACTACTTGAAACTGATAGACTTTCCATTTTATTATTGCAAAATGTTCCTTCATAGAATTTATTTAGATTTATTTTTGTAACTTAAGAACTTGTCATGCTTCTTAACACTGTATTATGTACTTTCATTGCAGCATGTCAGCCCATTAATAGTCTCTATTCATCCTCATTTATATTTATTTAATTTTCATCTTCATCTTATTTCATTCGTTCGGTATGACATTTTGTTACCTTCACTCACACCTAGTATATAATGTATTTACTAAATCATCACATTAAGTTTGAAAACTTTTCTTATGATTTGACCGTTCATAGTTCATAGTTTTTTTAATTATGTTCTTATTACTTACCAATCATTATTACATTACCAATTATTTCTAAATAATTTCAATATTCAAGATTTTACATTATCGATCCCTGTCACCTGTTCAGTAAGTTTAATTACATATGGGAATCTAACGTGATAGCTTTTAAACAGATGCAAAAATTCAAATAGTGAACTTCTAAACTTTGAAGTTAGTCTAATGTCTCGTCAACAGATGACGCGACCATACCAAATATTACCACAACAAATATTATTTCTAATTAGAGACAAGGCAAACTTCCAAGTTGCCAAATTGGCACTACAATTAAAAATGTAAGATAAAAAAGTTTGGCTTTTTGATTAAGCATCTAAAGAATCACCCCCAAGTAACCTGCCCAAGCGTAGCCTAAAGTAAAGGCCCCTAGGTGTGCCAGCCCCTACAAAGGACTCACATGGTACAGAGTAATCTGCAACACAGAAGGGCGGCGACGGAGTACTGTGCTGACGTGTTAATGTGGATCAGAGTAAACTGGCCCTAATTTATTAACCTGGATAGTTCAAACCAGAATAATAGGGTTATCAAGACTAAGTGAGCTTATTTTTAGCTCACCAACAATAGAGCGGCCGTCTACGTTCCTCGGCAGTGCCACTTCAACACCTTTCAACATCTTATCTAACGGCCGTGAAGGTGGAATGTTTGGTGACAGACAAACTTACAACTGTTATCTTAGCATCAGTATACTTCCTACAGAACTCGGCCACTGTAACACCAACAAAGGAAATGAAGAACCTGGTATCACATTTCCGTAATTAGAACTAGTAATTAATCATGGGCTGTGACGCTAACGCACACAGGTGAAGATAACAATGCAAGAAGTATGCCGCTTTATGACTATATTACCAGTAACAACGATAGTGTAAGTAATAGAGGCTGTATACCAACATTTATAAAGTCAGAAGTCAAACTATAGTAGACATAATACTAACAACGTGGTGTATATCTAGCCTAATCCATAATTGGCATGTATCTGACTGTGTAACACTATAAGACCACAAGTGGATACATTTTGAAACTAGTATTACTAAGGCACCAAAAAACCCATTTAGAGACCCCGGAGAACTGACAGAGATAAATATCAAAGCCAACTCAGGGAGAACTTGGTAGGAATTAACAAGAGGGTTCCCAGAAGTAGTGGCGAAATAGAGCAATACGTTAAAATCTTGAAAACAGCCACGAGATAAGTTTTTGAGATATCCTGCACCTTGAGGTCCTCGCAACAGCCCAATGAGGCCACCAAGTGGCGGTGCCAAGGGCTGACTGACCTCAAGAAGAAAGCTAACTTCATTCAACAAAGCAAAACTGACAATACAGGAATCCGATTGGGAATCATACAAGATCAATCTGAAAGAATTTAAGGAACTAGTCAGAGAAAGACAAAGAGATGCGTGGAGAACCTACTGTGAGAAAATCAAAGACTACTAGGTTATGCAAAATCCTCACCAAAGACAAAGAACATGACCTTTGCCTATTAAAAAAGAGTGATGGCACCACCAACCAACTTTCGTGGAAGCCTAGAGTTACTCATGGAGACTCACTTCTTGGGATATGTGATAACAGAACGGAAGAAATATCCAAACGAGGTCGACACCCAACCCTGGGATTTGGATTGGCAAATCGCCAACCAATTAGTGAGTGAAGACATAATAAGATGGGTAATACAGAGCTTCTCCCATTCCTTGTCCTACTGCAATGGAGGCTGGATGAATTATTGCCTCATCTGATTGGAGAAGTGAAATTTGTATTCATACCAAAGGCAGGGCGGATAGACAATATCACCCCCAAAGCATACATACCTATCAGCTTGACCTCGATCCTGCTCAAGACAATGGAGAAGCTAGGTGAACAATACATAAAGGATGCTGTCGTGAAAAAACCCTTTACATCTCAACCAGCACGCATACACCCTTGAAAGGTCCACACTGCCCTCCATGCAGTCGCGAGTTGGATTGAGAGATCATTGGACAATAAAGAGTCCACCTTAGGTGTCTTCATAGATATAGAAGTTGCGTTTGACCACCTTTCAAAAAATTACAGCGGCCTTAGTGGAGAGGAGCGTTCCTATGATTATGGAAAGCTGGTTATCTAACATGATCTCGAAAAGAGTGGTTTAAATTAGTGTGGGAGATGTTTCTGTAAGAGAAATGGTTGCGAGAGATTTATCGCAAGGAGGTGTAATATCAGCACTGGAAATTGAAGAAAGGTTGCCATAGTCTACCAGTATTAATGTTAAAGGGTGATTTTCGATAATCTAAATTTAAAATCTTTATTAACTTGATTAATTTGATTTAAATCTAAGTGCAGGTGTTATACTTGACTTTGAACATTTTAATATTATAATCCAATTTAATAAATGTAGATAGGTTCACAACCTCAAAATAGTTGGTAGACAAATCATGTGTGAGAAGAGTCATTGTAATTACGTGTAATATTTAGAACGCATATGTGGGTGAAATGATGAAGAATTTATATTAATCAATATAGCTGGAATTATTTTGCAGTAGGGACAATTATATTATGCAACCGCACCATGCCATGATAAATATAATTGTGGCAATATAACTAGTAATATGAGTTATAATAAATAAAGCGTGTAAATTTTATTTAACTTCAATATTCAACACGAATTATTCGATATAATGGTGAATGCGCCGGGAGAAATTTAATAAAAATACTTTTAAACTCATGTCTATTTAAAGGTCTTGTGATTACTTTTTGCCATATTTAGTGCTTGTTAGTGACTGTCATTAACCTTTCCTTTCCTTTTCGGTGAAACATTTGATTTTAAAGAAAGTTTAAAATGAGTTTGTGTATAATTCCTCTAGTAGGTAAAAAAACATCAATAGCATCTTGTAAGTACTTTTTTGCCTCGAAATTTATGTTAATTCAACAATACCTTTTTTTAACTTCCACGATAGAACCATCTTCCAATTCTTTTTTGCAAATAAAACAAATTTCGGACACATCGATCTGTTCCACTTTTTTATGTAAACTAAAATATTGTTACGATATTTTAGCATATCGTAAAAAATTAAACGAATTTCTCAAGTATTTTAAATAATATGATATTTTAATACGGTTAGGGACACCTATGAGTCAGGGTATGAACTTGTGATTTTTATTTCTTTTCGAAATCGTCGGAATAAAAAGATATTGTATAAAAAAGATGGAGTTTTTTTTTTGGTAACAACCGGCATTCTAGATAAGGCGTTTAGGGGTGTAATGGGGTAGAGAAGCGCAAGTTATAGCCTCTCCTACTCAATTCTTAACCTCACCTTCGCGATGAGTTCAATTTGAACTTAGTGCACCCTGTTTTCACTAACGAGGCTCTAACGACCGAGTAAGGGCGGAATAACCCTTACCTTTTGCCGTGAGCACATCCACCTTCTCACGAAGAGTGCGGTAAAAATAACCCACCGCACACAAAGGTTGCTTTTGGAGTCGTTTGGTTACCCCATCGTCGCAGTCTCCTTCTGTGCCATGGGACCACACCACTCGCCTTCCGCAACCGAGCTGGTCAGTTGTATACCTGCTCCAGCTAAAACGGGAGGGTGCCCACAAGGACACCTCATCGAATGTCGAAAAAACACCGACAAGTTAAATCCAACAAAACTAATTCTTTCATCTACGGCGCTTGGAATGTTCGTACTTTGAACGACAGCACTCGCACCGATCGGCCTGAAAGAAGAACTGCTCTAATAGATAGAGAACTTCACCGACTCAATGTTGACGTTGCAGCTCTCAGCGAAACTCGATTTTTGGAGGAAGGCTCTCTCACCGAAAAGTACTACACCTTCTATTGGAAAGGTCTTCCCACCAATTCAAGAAGACAACATGGAGTAGGATTTGCCGTTCGGAATCAACTTGTATCCAACTTAACACAAGTACCACAAGACCTATCCGAGCGTCTACTGCTGCTACGCTATGAGCTATCAGATGGCAACGCGGTAAATCTAATAAGCGCCTACGCTCCCACTCTGGATGCAAGTCACGAAACCAAGGAATGCTTCTATCAACAGCTGGAAGAAACCCTCTGTAGAATACCTAAAACGGAACGACTCGTTATTCTTGGCGATTTCAACGCTAGAGTAGGGAGAGATGCAGACACCTGGCCAGGCATCATAGGCAAGAACGGTTTGGGCAACATGAACGCTAACGGTCAACTACTCCTAACTAAATGCGCCGAACATGATCTAGTTATAACAAACACCATTTTCCGACAAAAGGATAAATTTAAAGGCACCTGGCGTCACCCCAGATCAGGTCACTGGCATCTACTGGACTATGTTATCGTACGTAGGAAGCATCTCAAGGACGTCCAAATTACAAAGGCGCGCATTGATAGCGAATGTTGGACCGATCATCGTCCTGTTGTCTCTAAAATGAAAATTGTTATGAGACCCAAACACCGAAGAACTCAAGTAAAACGTAGACTCCGTCTCTGTATTAGTAAATTGCGTGACCAACAAACCGTCGAAGAGCTAAAGCAAAAAGTTCAAGAGAATTTGAGTGCACTAGAAGAAACCAATTCTGTAGATGTTGCTGCTACCTGGACACAAATTAAAGACAGTTTAAGAAGTGCGAGTGAGGAAATTCTTGGCACTGCAGCAAGTAAAGAACAGGAGGACTGGTTCAATGATAATGAAGCTTTTATACAAGAACTTCTTGACCGCAAACATACTGCCTTCCAAAACGATATCAACCTCCCCAACGACTCATCAAAAGCAGAAGCTTTTACCCAATCTAAGTATGAAATGCAACGCGAAATCAGAAGAATAAAGAACGAGTGGTGGGCAAGCAAGGCCAGAGAAATTCAAAGGTACGCCGATTCACACGACTACAGGAATTTCTTTCAAGGAGTAAAAGCAGTGTACGGCCCCAGTCGGAAAAATATGTGCCCTATTAAAGATTTAAATGGATATCTCCTCAAAGAAGACCAGGAAATAAGAGCCCGATGGAAAGAACACTACTCTAACATTCTTAACCAGCAAAGTCAAACCGATCACGATATTATAAATCTTATCCCTCAATATGACACCTTCGAAGACTTAGATAAACCACTAACAACGGAAGAGATCTTAACCGCCATTGGGCAGCTAAAAAATAACAAATCTCCCGGCGCCGACTCACTCCCAGCTGAGATCTTTAAAGCTGTGTCGTCAGAGCTCATACCCTACCTCAAAAAACTGTTTGATGTCGCGTGGGAAAGTGGTCAAGCTCCGCAGGAGTTTCGTGATACACTTTTAATCAACCTCTTCAAAAACAAAGGAAGCGCTGCGGACTGTGGAAATTACAGGGGTGTAGCTCTCCTAGCTGTTGGAGGGAAGATACTCACTAAAGCGATGGCAAATAGGCTAACACCTGTTATGGAAAAGTTACTTCCTGAAACACAGAGTGGCTTTAGACCAAACCGAGGCACATCGGATTTAATCTTCACACTTAAACAGCTTCAAGAAAAAGCACTCGAACATCAAGGAGAAATTCACATGGCCTTCACTGATTTAACCAAGGCGTTTGACTCGGTGGACAGGGAAGTGCTCTGGAAAATTATGTTCCTCTTAGGCATCCCTAGAAAATTTGTGGAAGTATGTCGCAGTCTACATACAAACAACAACGCCCAGGTTATGTATAATAATGTGTCAACCGAACCTTTCCAAACCCTCACTGGAGTTAGGCAGGGATGTGTCCTGGCACCCCTACTCTTTAATTTGTTTACCACTGCTCTAACAATTATTGTTGACAACAAACTGACAGTCAGAGGAATAGGTCTCAGATACCGTTTTGATGGCGGTCTCTTTAACATAGGGCGCTTTAGAGCTTTCACGAAGACACGCACACGATTCATTTGTGATCTCCAGTATGCGGATGACTGTGCACTTTTAGCCTCTACGCCGGAAGAGATTCAAGAACTTTTAGATGTGTATGCCCAGACCTATGATTCCTTGGGACTTAAAATCAACATTGGAAAGACTAAGATTATGTCAACTCCTCATCAAGTGAACCAAATAGACATTACACTTAACGGAAATTCTCTTGAAGTGGTAGATCAGTTCAATTACTTAGGCAACGTTGTTAATGACAAAGCAAACATGGACAGCGAGATTCGCAATAGAATTAACGCTGCATCTAGAGCACTCTGGGGACTTAGAGAGAGAGTATTTGATAACCACGACCTTGCTTTGTCAACGAAAATGGCTGTCTACAGAGCAGTTGTCATTCCAACACTGCTATATGGATGTGAAAGCTGGGTCACTTACCGTCGTCATGTGAAAGAATTAGAACGTTTTCAGCAAACCTCAGAATAATGATGAAAATCCGTTGGTTCCATCACATATCAAACGTGGAAGTACTCAGGAGAGCAAAGAGCCTTCCAATTGAGGTGCTTATTTCAAGAGCACGTCTAAGATGGGCAGGTCACGTTCATCGTATGCATGATAACCGCCTTCCTAAATGTACACTTTATGGTGAATTGCTAAGCGGTAGAAGAAGGCGTGGCGGTCAACGAAAGAGGTTCAAAGACGTTCTCCATGAAAATCTAAAATCCTGCGGTATTGCAGACGAGCAATGGGAACAACTTGCAGTGGACAGAACCGAATGGCGAGGGGTTGTGGCCAGCTATCAAGGAAATGTTGCTGCAAGAAGGCCGAATCCAAGACCTAACCAGGTCTATGTTTGTCCTGACTGCGGTCGACATGTGCTCTCCCGAATTGGTCTCTATAGCCATAGTCGTGTGCACCGCAGATGAATGGGAATCACAGTAGTGTACACTTTTTACTTGTTTTTTATTGTACACAATTTATCGACTGTAACATTTTTATACTCGGACTCGAGTAACGGCTAATAATAATAAATAAAAAAGATAAGGCGTTTGTAAAATTAAAACCGAAGTAACGGCCGGGTGGGTGTTTAAAAAAATATATACATTTACGTAAATTACGGATAAAACACCCCAAAAAGCCAGTAAGAGGGAGTCTTCTAAGGGCTGATTATTTGGGTCAAAGATACCCTCTTTAACAGTTTGGTGTGTTGGATAAAATACATCGCGTAAGCGTGCAGACGTCTCCTGTAAGTGTTAGGGGAATCGGCACGAGGAGGTAAGCGTTTGCATTATTTTGTTAAACTTGAAAATGTAGTAACAAGTTGTGTAATTGCCAAACTATGTATTATATATCGAGGTTAAGACCGGTTATCGATTTCTTTTAGACGTTTTTTTGTGTACCCGTTTATTTTGGGCTCGAATTGGAATATCAAATTGTAAAAATCACTTTTGGGATAGTCAGCAGCAGTTTGCAGAAAATCATTGGCGGACCACTTGTCCGAGGGAGGCCGAAATAAGAACCGTTCCCATAAATGCATATTGGATCGGCTGGCAGTGCACTGACGAGAGCAAGGGAGCTCCTTTAAGTAAGATCAGTCTTTCGGCTGGTGTTTGTTGCAATCGAAGCATTAGCGTTTTGATGGTAATATGCAATTATTACACTTAACGCGCCAGGCTTGTAACTTGTAATTCAGCGCTCGGCGGGGCACATAGCCCGGAGAGTAGCTGTTGGTTGCAGTCTGGTTAGGTTCCTTATAGTAAAATAAGGATTTATAGAGGAGTTTGCGACTAAAAATATTATGTATAGTATAAGTAGGTTGTAAGGTAGCGGCTATTTTAGACAACAGTATTTCTGTATTTAAACACACATATTTTAACGCGTTTTAAATATATTTAAGTTTATAATAGGGTTTTTGGACGGCCCAGTGATATTTTTGTTTACGTTACTGTGTCCAAAGACTCCGACTCTTGCAAGGGTAAAGTGCACTATCTAGGAGAATATCTGTACACCACCGTATATGTATGTTGAGTAATTATTGTTATAATATATAGTTGTTTATACACTTAAAGGTTTCATGTTCTTATTTTATCATCATTACATTGGCAACTTGGAATTATATTTAGTGATTTATTGTCCAAGTTTTATGAAGATTAGTTAGGGTAAAATTAATATTTAAACCACTTGGCGCCCCTGAGCATTTATTTTTCATTTTTTTTTTTTGGTGTTACTAAAAACAATCACCGATCCACGACCCTTAGTACGAGCAAGAACATTACTTGCAGAACTTAACCTTCAAAAAAAAATATATATGTATGTTAACGTTAGTCCCTGAAAATTAACAAACAAACAGGGAATTTGGTAATAAAATATTATTATACTGAATCGTCTTAATATTATTTAAAAACGCCGAACGGAAATGCCTTATGTAAAGAATTAAAAATAACCATAAATAACTATAATTGATTAGAAATAACTCTAAAAGCTGTTTATAAATGATTGAATTAGGACAAAAATTACAAATATTTATAAGTTTCAAGCTTTTTACCACAAAATTTCAATTTTTTTCTCAGTTATTTACGGTTATTTTCATATATCAATTGTTAATTAAAATAAATATTATTTCAGAAATTTATGGTTTTTTCCAGTTATTTACAGTTTTTATTGATTAATTTCATTTATTTTTATAATGCTTTTTGGCATAAACAATTTTCATATCCCTCGTGTAAATGTGTTTTGCGACAAATTGATAAAAACTATTAAAAACCGTAAATAACTGTAATTAATACTAGTAACAGTTATGTACATTTCAAAATACAGATATTAACATTTTAGAATTTCTTTCGGGGACAATATGAAAAAATATAGATAACAGTACTTACCAATAATGTTTTGAGAATAAGACTTTTCACAACTGTATGTATAAATATATTTTTATCCACGATCACATTAAAATTGGAGTTTTATCCACACTTATGAACTTCGTTCTCGAGTTTAAACTTTCTTGCGTGAATAGAACGCTATCAAAAACACTTATACAATAAATAACTATTATATGTAACTTCTAAAAATTGAATAAAAGTTGTTTTAACACAATTTCATAATAATTGTAAAAAAATATACAATGATATAAATACCTTAGACGTTAATTGTAGAGAAAATATTTATATGTACTGTAAAGTACGGAATTGCTTTATTTGAATGTAACCTAAAATGTCAACAGTAATTTATACTTATAACTTACCTACAGTTTACACCTATCAGTCAACAATTGTCACTGTTCTAATTATTGAAACAAAATAATATTAAAATAAAAAACGAAACAAGAAGTAAAGTTCACGTTGTAATAATCGACATTACAAGACAGTCTATGAAAACGTGGCCCACTACCATTATTCAATGGTTCTTACAAAAAGTCATATCAAGGCAGAATCAGTATACAGGACGTACCCAAAAAGGACGAATCTGAGGCAATTATTAAAAACAACACTCATTCGAAGAAATGAATGAATGTAAATATACAGGGCGTATCAAAAAACAATTTAAGGAAAAACAAAATACTAATATTAAGTGACGAATATGGGAAAAATCACCAATATGTTTAAGAAAAAATACAAAGAGTTGGAATCCTATGAAATAACTTCTATAATAAATCCAGGTGTACTACTGTGGCAAATAATAGAAAATATTGATGGATTATGCAAGAATTATACAATACATGATTTTGTAATTATAATTGTTGGAACCAATGACATAAACAAAAATTCCACTCCTTCGTTCAGATTTATTTCCAATAAATTGAAGCTGTACACACATACAAATTTAATGCTTACCCCCATCTCATATAAAAAAAATGGAACAAATTGTTTCTTAAAAAACAGATACATATACAAATACAATTATAAGCTTAATGAATTTTTAACCAAATTTAATGAATATGCAGAAGGTAACATAGCCTATCTGGAAGGAAATCCTTCACACTTACAGAAATATAGCTCTGAGTTAATGGGCCAAAATATAAAAAATGCTATATGTAGTGCAAAATATTTGCCGAGAAACGACTTAAAATTTATTAATTTGACAAATGAAGAAGGAGTAATATCTAATGAAAATGCTACAATTATAAATTTGTGTGATTCTGAAGACTTCCGAGTAAACAAAAAACAATTTAAGTTAATGTATATAAATATACAATGCTTAAAAAAATAATGTAATTTTCTTGAGTCGATGTGATTGCGTAATGATTTTGATGTTGGAATGATTAGTGAGCATTGGTTGAAAGATGCAGAAAAAGATTTATATCACTTAAATAATTTTAATTTAGTCTCTAGTTATTGTAGATTTAATCATGCACATGGAGGCGTGTGTATTTTTGTACGAGACGATGTAAATTATACAAAATTGGATACGATAAGTAAGTTAAACAATGAAAAACACTTTGAGAGTTGTTGTATTAAAATACCAAACTTAAACTGTATTATAGTTACTTTATACCGTTTCCTATGTGGTGATATAAATATCTTCAAGGACACTCTGTATAATGTCCTTCAAATTTTAAGAACAGTAGGTTACTTATAGGTCGTGATTTTAACATAAACTTTCAAGGTAAATCAAAAACCTCTAAGGAAACTATTGACATCTTTTATACATTTGGTCTTTTTTTCAGAGCCCACTAGAGTACAAAGAAATTCTAGTACATGTATTGATAAAATTTCTATAAACTTTGAAATTACAGATGCCGTTGTTTTAAATTATCACCTTTCCGATCACAAGGCTTTCAAATAGTTAAATTTATTGATGAATCAAAAACAGTAGTGAACACTTTGCATAAAACTGTCTTAAACAAACCCCGGAGAATAAAATAAAACTTTCCAATTATCTAAGCTCTGAAGACTGGGCAGGCCTATACAATGAAACGCTCCAGATAGAGCTGCTGACATTTTCTACAACATAATAAATTATTATCATGATTTATCCTTTCCCCAAATCTCTGTTAAAACCAAGTTTAAATACATTAATAATACAATTCATGTAAATCCAGAGGTAACATCTAAAAAAGTAGAAATTGAGCGTCTTAGTAATATTGTAAAATTTTTGCTTAATTATGAGGAAACAAAAGCAAAAATAAAACAAAAAAATACGAATATGAACAACTTATTATTCAATTAACGAAAGATCAAGTAAATAAGGAAATCTTAGATTCAAATAACAAACAAAAAACTATTTGGAATATTATTAACAATAATACTGGTAAAAACTGCAGTAAAAAAGATGCAACCTCAATATCTGCTGATAACTACAATGTTTTTTTTGCCCAAATAGCAGACAAACTAATAAGCCAAGTATCAATATCAAACTTAAATTACATGGAATATTTACATAAAACTGGTAAAAATGTTTCTTTACCCTATGGAGGAATTGGAAGTACAAACTATTTTAATATCCATGAGGAACTCTCGGGCTACTGACCTATACAACCACTCAGTAGATTTGTTGAAAGAAAATCTCTTACCTTTATTTGCTCCACTGACTTTTATCATTAACCTTATTTTTGAGACAGGCATATTTCCAAAAAAATTAAAAATGGCAAAAATTATTCCTCTATTAAAATCTGGTGATGTTGAGGATTTATCAAACTATAGGCCAATAGCACTACTTCCCATTTTAGCTAAAATCGTTGAAAAAATTATAGCTATAAGAATAATATTTTTTTTTGAATTTAATAATATTTTTACAAACAAGCATTTTGGGTTCAGGAAAAGTAAAAAATACATCAATGGCAGGGCTTTGAAACTGGTAACCCCACGCTGGAACTTTTCCTTGACTTGAGTAAGGCATTTGACTGTGTGTAAAAAGAGATTCTACTCCATAAGCTAGAATTCTATGGTTTTAGATGTGTAGCACTTAAACTGTAGGACTCCTACCTATCGAACAGACATCAATGCGTATTTTATAATGATAAAATTAGTAACATGCTACCAGTACAATACGGTGGTCCACAATGTAATGTGCTGGGACCACTACTATTTTTAATATACATAAATGAGTTGTCCGATATTATGTAATTTTTACGGCCCTTTTTGCGGATGACACCAACTTTGCGGCACATTTAAAAGATACTGGGAGTAATGTTGCTGTTTCAAAAAATAACTTTATGAACAAAGCCTCTGACTGGTTTAATGCTAACAAGTTATGCTTAAATACTAATAAAACAAACACTTTGTTCTTCTCCGCGGATAATAATACCTCCGAGACCGTAAAATTCTTAGGCCTGACTGTGGATAATAGGTTGAATTGGCACTAACATATAAAGGTTTTAACCATAAAATTGTCAAAAAAAATATATGCAATTAGATAAATTAAAAATAAGATGATAGACGCTGCAATTATGACATATTATACAACATATCTCAATTTCGACCATTTTCACCGGGATCCCAAATCAACTGTATTCGAATTTTCGACCATTGTCCTCGCAGTAACGCCAAAATAAAAAGTCCTCGAGCCTTGGGCCTATTTGAACTTTTCATCAGGAAGGCCTGAACTACAACATATTTTAAATTCGATCATTTTCACCGGTATCCCAAATCCTATGTTTCTGTGCGGGGTCCTTTGGCAGCTTCCATTTTTTCTTGCAAGTAAATAAATTAACAAAGTATTTGTATATACACCAGTTGCCTTTGACTTTTTATTACTAACAATTTCATATTTATTTGAACGATACGAGTAGTACATTCGGTAATATTAAAAAAAACGCCGAGGGAAGGGAATTTTACAACATAAATTGCTTTTTTTTTATTTGAAGTAATGGATGATTTTGTTCTAAAACTTTTTTTCATACATCTTGAGACGCCAAGAACAAATTTCAAGAATGAAATTGCTATTGCGAGGCATTTTGTTTTTTATATATAATTCAAAGATATAATTTGATGCCGCCACTATAATGGATATTGGTTGAAAGTTTTTAATGGAATTTAACCAACTTTTGGTGTGCTCGGTACCGTAACAACTACGCGACCGTCTGTATGTAATAAAATCATATGTCATTTTAACGAGATATGTTAATAACAATGAAGCAAGCGTAGCACAAATGCCAGTCTACATTGTACTTCAACAATAAAAGCTTCAAGAAATCCCTTATGATCTGTAAGTGAGGTTTATAGCGTATTCTCATTTCACATTCATACGATGTAAACAAATATTCAACGCGTGGCAAGGCGTGATTTGATGATTGCTGTATTGCCATTGGTCGATCGGCCATAAACTCGCATGTGTTTGGTTTCATAATATGAATCTGAAATGTCAATGTGTTGTAGTTTGTCTTTCTGTCTTTTTTGGTTAGCTTATACATAATATTTTCTTGCTATGATTTATCTTTATCTATACAGGGTGTTTTAAAGAATGTGGATTAAATTTTATTGTAGATTCGGGAGATAAAGATTTCACTAATAATTTTCTTTTCTTAGGGTGCCCCCTAATCCAGTTACAGTGCCTTAAACTGGAAACTGGAACTGGTATTAGGAAACCAGTTATCTCCAAATAACATTTAATCGATCAAATTTCATGCTGAACCCTCTATTTTGATATGCTACATGGTAATTAGAGTAATACGTATTGATATGCATTATGTGTATTTTACAGAGTGGTGTGATAAATGTCAGTCAGCTTAATATTCCTCTTGTTCATCATCGTCTTCCTCTTCTGGTTACTCAACTTGAATTTCCAATGCATTATCATCATTCTCACTGTCTGTTATATTTGGCTCTGAAGCTTCAAGGACTTTAGGTACTCACTTCCTTCATCAAGATCATTTGGATATGATGAAGCGTTGAGGTATGCTTGTGCGTTTCACTGCCCACAAACAGAGGAGCGTTGTAACCCTTCTTTTCTACATCCGCAACTCAAACCACAGCCTTTCTTAATGTTGTTGTCTGTTCCAAGGTTTCATTTTGCAATATCCATCCCCATTCCTGGGGTTCTAATCATTCCCTAACCAAGTTTGGATCTGTTAGTAGGCACGATTGATATACTGTCGAGCTGCTGTTCTTATAGGTGGAAGAGATGAAAGAGTATTGGCTTGTTGAGTCTTGTTGAATGGGGATGAGTATTGCAGAATGAAACCCTGTAACCGATATTATTATCATCAGCACCCGATGAACTGCTCAATACGATATTCTGCAATTGCAATAAAAGCTGTGGTTCGAGTTGCGGATGTAGAAAAGTAGGGTTGCAATGCTCCTCAGTTTGTGGTCACTGTAACGAACAAGCATGCCTCAACGCTTCATCATATCCAAATGATTTTGATGGCGGAACCTGGAGTCCTTGAAGTCGAACATAACAGACAACGAGGATGATGATAATGAATTGAAAATTCAAGTTGAGCGATCGCAAGAGGAAGACGATGACGAACAAGAGGAATGGAAAGCTGAATTACTGTTAATAGTTAAAATCACATTAATCAACAGGAAAAAATTCCCCTCACTTAAACTTGAATTGTAATAGATCTTGTCGATAGCCGAGTGGGTTACGGCGCGACGCAATCGCGATTAATCACACGGACATCGCACCACCGGGTTCGAATCCTGGCTCCGGTACTGCCCGAGGAAATGGTTGTATGTCTGCGTTTTCTCAATGTTTAAACCCCTTCCGCACAAGCCCTGGCTTCTGGAATTGGGAGTTGTCTAATTTCTGTGGTGTTTATTTATTATTTATTTATTTGTAATAGATTTAGCATAAACTGATGGTAAATTAAAATATATTTAAACAATTTCATTCAAATATCTAACTATTCCCATCCCATCATTAATGAACCGACTAGGTTTAATGAAAATTCATATAGTGCGATAGACTATATTTGTTTAAATTTAAATATTGTAAAGTATCATATATCGCTTCAAGTTTCCTTTAATGTATATCGGACCGCTCGTCACAAACATTAAGAATAGAATGTAAACCTGATGTTGTTAATAGAGACTTTGTTTATAAAAGAATTTCCAGCAAAAATAACTACAATTTATTTTCTAACTATTTAAGTAGGGAAACCTGGGTTGAAACATATCAATGTAGTACAATAGATCAAGGCTTTGAACAGTTTTCAGAACCGTTTAAACATTACTATGAACTGTATATTCCTATGTCTAAAGTTCAAACTAATGGCAATAAAAAACATTGGTTAATGAGAGGTATATGAATTTCTGCAAAAAAATTAAAAAAATTATATGAAACAAAAATTAGAACAAAACATATTGCAAATATATAAAAAGTATAAAAAAGTTTACAAAAAGCTTTAATAGTTGCTAAAAAGTTGCAGAATGATAAGTTGTTTACGAATTCGGATAACAAAAGTAAGACCATATGGAATATTATAAAATATAATACAGGGAGGAACCAAAAAACTAATAAAAATTTTATAAGCAGTATTTCACAGCATGATAAGGTGATATCGTTTAACATTGGCACAAATTGGTTTACTATAAAAAAAAGAAATAAAAATTTTGGGTATCAATTTTTTCGACAACATACAGGAAGTTATAGTTAAAAATTGGGAAAAGGTTGAAAACGCTACAGTAGGCTTAATGAATACATACAAATGCAGACCACTTTAATTTGTACCAGAAAATTTTTTTTTTAAATACGTATATTTTTTCCAAAATTTTGCCCATAGAAAAAAAAGTCGCAAACATCTTAGCTTCCCAAGTTGGGTGGTTCCTGTGGAACGGACGAATACGAAGAATTTCAAGAAATATATTAATCCTAACTAAAGGGAAGGGAGGAATCGAATTATTTGACCCATGGTGTAAGGCAACTTGCCTTTTTATTAAAAGATTTCTAGTATCATTCAATTTATCTGCAGAATTATATAGCTATATAGAGACAAATTTTGACAATCCCCCAAATATAGATAAACGAGCACCTCCTCACATCAGAGCCTTATTAATGGAAGTACCTTATATTGACAAACACCTCCTAGACTCTATTACTAGTGATCATAGCAACTTGAAAATATTGTACTGTAATTTGATTAACAGAATGAAACATTGCCCTAACATAATAGAAAAACATCCCAACATTCATTGGGAGAGAGTATGGAAAAATGTTAACAATAAAATACTAAACTCAGATCAACGTGCACTCTGGTTTAAAATAATTCATAACTGTGTGCTGACAAAGGAGTACCTACACAAAATAAAAGAGACTGATTCTCCTAATTGTGAAAAGTGTGGTGGTATAGACAGAGTGATTCATATGTTTAAATGTAATTCCAACATCATAGTGGTTTATAAGTGGCTGCAGGAACAAATTTTATCCTTAACCAAGTTTCAATTGTCTGTAAATGATATAGTTTTTCCATCTGTTGATCTTTTACCAAAGAAGTCAAATACTTTAATTATTTTTATGCTTGCAAACTTTGTAGAATTCACTGACAAAAATGTAGACAATTGTAATATTTTAAGTTTTAAGGATTTTGTTAGAAATAATTACATAAAGCTGTCAGAGGGCAAACGTAAAATGTTACCTTATAATTAATTCCATTATTTCCTTTATTGATTGTGTAACAATTCCTTTGTAGAAATTGCTCACATCCATGTTCCTTTCGATACATTATTCTTGCACAATTGCTTTATATATCTACCGATACAACCAAAGTGTAACTTGTAAACAGTTAGATATTAAGTACCTATGTAATTTTAAATTTTGAAAATAAAGATTTTATAAAAAAAAGGAGGAGCTCCGCATCAATGATGAAAAAAAAAAGTTAAATCCACTCATATTGATTGCAAGAACTTAATGGTCATATGTTATTATACACATAATATTCGGTAACCTTGTATAATAATGAATATCATTATTTTGTTAGCAATATAAGGGTCTCGTTCTACATAGAATGTTTTGTATCAGAATAAAAGGACTATAATATCCTTCGAGAAGAAACTTTTAAAGGCATGGATAAATAATATAATTAGCGATAGTTTGAAACTAGAGTTCTGAATGCTGGTTGAACAAGCTCATTGCATTCATGTTGTTTATCTCTACTTTACGTGACAATTATTAACACTTAGTAAGCAGTACAAACAGAAGCGACAGCCGGTGTAAAATAAAATGGTAAATTTCCAAATTAAGTTTATACATTTATTTTTACTCTTATTAATGGACAATGCCAGATGGTGCTTTTACATAATCTCAAGGGAAACAAACACTTGTGCCTGTTAAATTTTTACTCTTCTATCGGTCGCTATAAAAGATAAAAGAAAAAATTATCTTTCTGCTCTTTTTTAATCAAATTTTTTGTCATTTGATATAATTTTATTTCGTAGAACTCTCTACGTATCTGTATTTTAACTATTAGCTCATAGTAAAGGTTTAGCAAGAAAGGAATTATACAGGCTTGTTCTTAAGTACCTATGCTAGAATATTTTATAGGGTGATTCCTTGAATTATTATAAGTAGAGAAATTATGTAGACAACTCGAGGTATTAAAAGTTTTTAACAAATTTTTGTTTTTTAGGAAAGCACCAGTGAAGTTTAAAACAGTTTGACCAAATTTAGAGAACTAATGTACTTACTCGGAAACGAAGATCGATGGTTCGGTTTCATTCCGAAACAAGTTGGAAATTTAATTTCCAATTTATTTCGGACTAAGATGGAAGAGGTAATTTTCGATGCACTAGATGTGGTTCGGAGTCTATATGAAGGATCCATTCTCTCCTGTCTAAGGGGCTTGTATCAATAAATTTGTTATAAGGCGTTTTACCTTTCAAAGACAGAAATAAAAGTTTCACTTTCAGGGTGGGTTGCTTTCAATTCGGATAGGCGAAATTAAGAAAAAATATACTTGCTGTGGATTATATTTTACTAAAACTTTTTGTAGACTACGACGGTCTTAAACTTTAGACACACTTTACTGAGATTGTGTTGCATCATATGATTTTCTTGTTGTCTAATTACTTTTCTTAACATTACTTCCTTAATAGTATAAACGCAGACAGAAATGAAAAAGGAATATTTGGTAAACATGTTTCTAAGGCGATTTTAAAAGAAAGAAATTGATAAAGATATAAATTAAATGTACTTTATTTTTGGTGTCATACCACACATGGTGAGTACAGGGAACTAGCAGCGCTGTTTCAAACTACCATTCAACAATTTATTAGTTAGAGTAAGAGACATCACTTCGAACATGCCTTGTAAAGGTATGGCGATCATTTTAAAAAGGGTAGAATAGAATAGAGTAGAGCCGAGTAGATTTGAGTAGAGTGGATGGGATGGGATAGGTTTGTACAGTTCAAGTCTATATGTATATTTAATGAATTAAAGTTGGATAAATCCTTGTTTATTAGTTTCAAAATTTTAAAAATGTATGAAAATGGTAGAGAAAATATGTCTTGCTTTTGAAATGTCATTTTGCAAGATCCGCTAAGTTTTAATACCAACATACAATGTATAGCCCAGGCGGTATCTGCTTAAAATCACCTATGTTTGTGTGAATCGGGTAGTATGGCAGATATTTGGCTTAATCGCTCCTAAAAGCCATAAGAAATGATAATTTCACTATGCGCTAGTTTGAAAATATGGGTGAAATTTTTTATTAAACAAAATGAGAAAAAATTTCACAAATAACTTGCTGTTTCAAATTTTTTTTTCGATTTTTATTATTTTTGCAGTAGTAAAAATGGATTTTTCGATTCGTAACCAATTACATCTTAGTAGAATGCAGGTTTTCACGGCCGTTGTCTAATGAAGTAGTTTCTTCCGGGTCTTGCCGTGGTCGTCGAACTTGACTTGACATTTCGCTGATCATCCTGTCAGCTTCTTCAGAAGGATTCTAAAGACTGAATTTGTTGTGTTACACTACTCGTTATATACCTAGGCGCCGCTTCGCTCCACTGGTCATGGTCGTGCTTGGTTCGCTTGGCTGCTCATTCATCGTGATTGATTCCGTGACTTACTACGATGCTGGTACTTGGCAATACCAGTCTCCACATGTTACTAAGTCGATACCCATCCTCTCTGTTAAAATTGTTCACGTTTTTCAGAATTTCTAGCGATTCCCAATGATTCTTGGATAATAGCGCGTATTTCTGTCTAATATATTGACGTCCTCGTAGTCGATTTTATGGTTCTCGTTATTATGGACATGCTCTGCTATCGCCGACCTATCTGTGTATTCAAATCTAGTATTTCTCTGGTGTTCTTTGATTCTGCACTGAATAGTCCGTCCTGTGTGTCCGATGTAGCTCTTACCACATGTGTACTTCAACTGGTAAACGCCTTTTGATAACAGTTTGGGGACAGGTTCTTTGATTGAGGGAAGCATCTGCTGTATTTTCTTCACTGCTCGAAACCGTACACCTATTTTCTTTTTTAATATCGATTATGCCAGGAAGAGCGATAATATCTAAATAATGTAAGTCAGGTAGAAGTAAAAACCTTCATAACCTCAAGCATATCTGGAAAATGACCGTCACTAATGCAAGCATTGATAAGCAATGTAAGTGGCAGTAAAATTATATCAATGGTTTCTTTAAGAATTAGACTATTTATACCTTAAATGTCAGTGTAATTAGAATATTTTAAAGTTTTTACTGCCTCGGCTACTCCATGTACCGAAACTGGTTCAAGAAAAAAAGATGATATGACTTTAGGTAATTTTTTCAGGTGATCTGTTGCGGAGATGTTCGAAACAGGTTCGGCTATGTTGAATTTTTTTTTATTATCTACAACGTTTGCAGCTAAGAGATCACGTTTTACCGAAAATCGCAGAAAACCACTTTCAGCCCCTATACAGCACCCCCATTTCGCAATTTCACTTTATTAATTTTCGTTTTATCTCTCAGTTATAACCTTAACTAAATGTTCCGGCTGGTCCTTGCCTGTTCATAATTTTTTTTCAAAACGGTATTGGCACCAGCCTATTTAGTATTATTCTCTTTTTTCTTTGAAAATAAAGTTTTTGGATTAATAAATGAACTGACAATAGATTATTTCTTTATCTGTCTCATTTTTTATATCCATTGTAAAGTTATTGGCTAAATTTTTGTACAACTGTTTATCATAATCCATGCGTTTCTAGATTTAATCGTTAATCCACTAGAAGGGTCGGTAAACACTCTCACATAAAATGGACATTGTGACTATATTAACAATAATACATAGTTTTAAAAAATATTACAAATGTAATCATGAAAGTTTAGAAACTTCAACGATTAGTGTATTTTTTATTAACTTTAGCAACGGATATTTTGGACCTAAGTCTTTCTTATTAAAGCAACCCGTTATAATAATATGACGTATTTAATGATCATTGTAACACGGAAGTAATAAACGCTCAAAGGCGCTCCTCGAATAAAATGTAATCCAATTGGAGATAGAGGAGGTGTAACTGAAATTACCATTTGTATTATTTTGGAATCGCTAATTACCATTTGTTAAGATTTACGTGCTCGATATAGACATACCTAAAGACATAGTTTAATATACTTAACCCATATCTGCCAAGAATACATTTTAACTCAATTTATTACGGTGAGATTATATACGAATGGTTTTGATAAGATAGAACTCTATAACGTGTATGATAATGAATGCTGTAAGTTTGATGAAGGGTTAAAATACGTAACACATTCTAATTCCATTTATAACAGAATTTAGGGTCAATTGGTTTAAACCTGGGCAGACACTGTTGAAAGAGAATTAGCATGACACAGAAACCCCTACACCAATCGCTACTCTGAGCTTATTAAGCAGCCTTGCACACAAGGAATACAAAATAGAAATAGTATTAGTAATAAAAAAAATTACTTTAAATATATGATTTTTTCCAACTTATGATGAAACAGCAGAAGAAATATCTAAATACAAAATCCAGAAAAGTATCTATTCATTTAGTATCATTGACGTGACAGTTATTATAGACATGACTCGAATGTCTTTGAGAAAGAATTCATTGGTTTGAACTTAATTGATGACATACTGTATTCAAAATTGATACTTCATACAAGTATATTAATACGCTAAAACCATACATATAATGATCTCAAATATTGTAATTACATTTTCTCATCTTATTTTTCCAGACTATTATAGTGAAATACACGCCATCATCTATTCATCTCTATATAAAAGTTTATCTTTAACATATCCAAAAACAAGACTCCTAAACCAATAACACACAACGCTGTGATATTTTTCATGGGTATTAATACACAGAAGGTCGATTTTTTACCGGGTAAATTTTTTTTAACAAAAACCTGTTTTCCCATGAAAATTATTGTCCCTTGATTCCA
The DNA here is from genome assembly GCA_963675555.1 of Leptura quadrifasciata. Classification (NCBI taxonomy): domain Eukaryota; kingdom Metazoa; phylum Arthropoda; class Insecta; order Coleoptera; family Cerambycidae; genus Leptura; species Leptura quadrifasciata. Next base: position 174,678,857 of record OY776673.1, read on the forward strand.
GCAAAATTTTCATGGAAAACAGGTTTGAGTCACTAAATAAAATTTACTGGAGTAGAAAATCAACTCCGTGTGTATTGCAGAAGATAAAAATCTATTATCTAAAATAATTATTATTAGAATAACAAAACTGTATAATTATAATTTAAAAAATAACAATTTATAATAAAAAATAGAAACTTTCTTCATGATTTACTAATTCGAAGTTATTAACAGAATTAGTTGTAATTTCGTTTGCAGGATTTCTTAAATTTGAAATTAATGTTGAATGATGGGTCCTTATCTAGCTGGAGACACGGGTTTAGTGATTTGGTATTTGCATGATCAGTTATTATTATTAAGCGTTCATTAGAAATACCAGGTTTAGAAAGATTTGAAACTGTATTTTATTATTACATTATTATTGTTTTCGACATCGAGCCCAATTTTTATGGCTGCTTTTTTAGTCAATTTTCCAAGAGTATTCTCTCTCACAGCCATATTTTTGCACCATTCACTTGAGTGTTCTTGGTTCCAGGTACAGTTAGGTGTCCAAAATATTTTGTGTGTTTTAATTGAGTTCGACCGATTACTCATTAGTTTTTTGAATAAACGTACCCAATGTTGGAAGGTTTTTCTAAATTAGTCACTATCTTACCTATCGCTAAGCGTGTTTTCACCTCCTTGCCGCGTCTTTGATAATAATAAAATAGGATTGTGTACTATTCTATTAGTTAAACTTGCATATGCCAGCTTGGTAGTGTGATGGGAAAATTATGTTTTACAAAAACGTTCAAGAAATATGTATTGATAAACTATAGTCTGGCCCGTGTACAACACATAGTGAGGAACGGAACGACTTATAATGTAACCAACTACCATCCAATATGCGGTGTATAGCTAACGATTACACAAAAAGATTCAGTAAAAAGTTCAATGTTTATAATTTTGGTGGGCTTTCGCTTGCCTGTCTATTGACGTATTTTCAGTTCAATATCAATTTAGTTCACTCCTCGGAGCTTAAAAATGCTTGAATCGCAACGACTTTGAATTATATTCTGCAATTTTAAATTCATACGTTCATGGTAACTATACTTTTCTGACACCGAATCACTGAGGAACAGGTTTAGCGCAAATACGCTTAAAACCCATCATTTTCCCGTCAAAATCGACTGCTAGAAAATGATAGGGCACCCTCGACACTAAAGGCTATTTTCGCTAAAACTCTCGAAATACTTTGACTAGAGACTAGATAACTTGTCCTCATATTTAACACAACGAACGCATGAGTTGCAGTGCTGCACAACGTGGATTCGGTTTTCGATATACTTTCTAAATTTTGTGGTGTGCAGCGACATTTACTACACTTTCTAAAATTACACTCCTTGATGAGTTTCCAAGATTTTGGAATACAAAACGCTCCGTAGTGTGTAGTGAGTCCTCCAGATCGACTCAAAGGAAGTAGACGTGTTCATGTGAACGATCCATGCTTTGATGGAAGTCTGAAGGACGTATTTTCTGCTCGAAAAACTTAGAAAAATAAAAAAAAAATAGGAAAAAGAAAAATTTAATTTTCTTTTTCCTCAACCTTTTCTTAATTCTAAAACGTTCACAAAATTTTTAGGGTTCAACACGACTGTTTCAAACGGAGAACAATATAATAAATCATACTTACTGTCGTTTATGCTTAACTGCGGCTCTGATGGTATCAATTGGAAGACGTCGTAACACTATAAATCTAACACTGTCTGTATCACACTCTCTTAAAATTAAACCTGAAAAGGAATTTTGTTAGAAAACACAACTAAAAGACAATATAAAGTTCAAAATATGTATATTAAATCTTTTAAAAATTTATGTTTTTTACAACAACTTCTTTCAAGAGAAAATGTTAACAAACAATGGTCTGACCCGTGTACAACACATGGTGAGGAACGGGACGATTCATACGGTACCAACTACCATCCAATATGCAGTTTGATAAGCTAACGAGGCACAAAAAGATTCAAAAAAAAGTTTCATGTAACTGAAATTTTGGTGGGCTTTTGCTTGCCTGTCTTATAGACGTATTTATTAATTCATATAAATTTTGGTCGCTCCTCGGAGCTTAAAATTGCTTGAAGCGTCTCTACTTCGTTTGTATTATGCAATAACAACTTTTACGTTCAGGCAAGGCAGATCCCATGCACGTGTGAGTACATGGTATAGATACTTTTTTGACTCCGAATCACTGAGGAACCGGTTTAGGGCAAATCCCGTCAAAACGCATCATTTCCCCGTCAAATCCGACTGCTAGGAAATGATGGGGGTCCCATGTCGCTAAGGGCTATTTTCGCTATAACTTCCGATATACTTTGAATAGTCGTTGGACTAACTTGTCCTCATATTCAATACCTCGTAAGAGTTGCAGTGCTTGACAACGTGGATTCGTAAAAGGGTTTTTAATCTTGGAAATTTTGAAGTTCAAGTCCAATTTTAGTATACTTTCTAAAATTGGGTGGTCGGGGCGACATTACGTCCCTGTGCAGCGACATTTACTACACTTTCTAAATTAACGCTCCTTGAAGAGTTAGCGAGAATTTGGCATAAAAAATGCTCCGAAGAGCAAAAATATGTTTCCAAGAATTAAAAACCTCTTCCACGGCGTTTTTACGTGAAGCACGCTTTTCTTACGAAGTATTTCCTAAGTCGGATTTTGTTACAACGTCGAAAAGTATATCGGGGTTATAGCGTTCTTTAACACTCCCCTCCTTTCCGTGAATCTTTTTGTGCAACGTTTGGTAAAATTGGTTTTTGAAAAGAAAATGGATCATTGGATGTAGTCTCCCATGTGTTGTATTCGGTTATATTTCAGACCGGCCTATCTGAATATAACATAGATGCAAATCTAAAATGGTAATAAGTTTGAACATATATCGATGCATAGCATTCGATTGAATAATTGAACATTGTATATGAAAAAGGCATAAAAAAAGAAAAAAAGAAAAAAATCGAAAATCCTCAGATTTTCGATGACACAACACAAACACTTTCGACGCACTTATCTTTCACAGTGTTCTTCCACTAATGCGGGCTTGCGTCTGCTCCTCCTCGTGTCTATGCCTCGTCGATCACCTTCGGTGTCGAACTGCCTTCTGGAACAGCTTAGGTGGTCCTCGGACTGCTTGGCTCCATCTATACAATGGCTCTGCTCAGTTATATGAAACAATATAAAACAAAATTTTAGTAAAATGTATTGTTCATATCCCGTCTGGGGATCTGCGACCGATAACACATCGTCGTCTTTGAGAATAGGAACACTGAATTTTGTAGACTTATATTGATTGAAATGTTTCCGTGTAGTTAAAATTCTCTTCTTGGGAGAAATCTGCGACCGATATCACATCGTCGTCTTTGAGAATAGGAACACTGAATTTTGTAGACTTATGCTGATTGAAATAGTTTTTATTAAAATCTCTTCTTGGGAGAAATCTGCGACAGAATCTGCATCCGTCGGATCGTTGCATCTGCCCATCCAGCAGACGTGGCGGCATCTCGCCCTTGAGTTGCTAGACTCATCTGAATCGCGCTCTTGCGTCAGAGTCGTCGTCTTTCCATGCCGTGCCAATGGAACATTTATTTAGACCCTTTGGATCGGACTCTGCTTACAGATGAATGTTTAATAACATTTGAGGACTTAGAAAAAATTATAAAAAATACCAACTCTGCCGGACACGGTCAGAGTTGCTGCAGTGAATTTGGAAGATTTGTATGGACGATACAATATCCTCGATAAAAATAACTTGTAAAAAATGCATAAAAAATACCAACTCTTGTCTGACACGACAAGAAGTTGGTATGGAAATTTTGAGATAAAATAAACCTAGCACTAAGTTAAAACTTAGCCTAAGTTGAAAAATATTATAAGAATATGATGGAATCTCCAGAACTTGATTCTGAATCAGAAGAGGAAGCATCTCGTGGTGGTGCATGGATTTGTACAACCGTTTGCTCCGGCGGTGGAGGTTCTGTGGAATCGTCTGAGAACGGGAAATCATTTCCATCGAGTGATGTTCCGCCTGGACTAGCATTTTCTTCATCGGAAGATTCGATTTCCAAGTTGTGCTCCTCTGGCGGGGCTGGTCTCAAATCATTTACATGTACTCTCGTCGTTACATTTCCCTTTTGCACGAGATATACTTCGTCTGAAAACTTCTTTAAGATTCTGGTCGGGCCTGACCAAGACGGCGTGAAGGTATGTACCTTCCTTTTTCTCTTACTCATGACTCTGTCTCCTACTTTGAATACGACTGGAGTGACGGCCTCTTTCGGCGCGTACTTCTGTTTGTAATTTTGTTGAGCCTGACGGGCTTCCTTGACTCGCTCGTATCGTGGAAGCGTTTGTTGCTTGGCTCTTTCTTGCCTCCAGGCATACAAATCCCATTCGCCTCTTTCGGTTGGATCATATCCTAACACGATCATGCTGGGTGTTTGATTTGTAGCGGCGTTCCTACGATTTCTTAAGATGTAAGTCATCTGATGCACGTAGCGATCCCAAGTGTCGTTTGGCTTTTTGAATAAAAGGGTGTTTAAAATTTTCTTACACTCCTGAACCCGTCGTTCCACGGGGTTGGATTGTTGATGATATGCCGGAATTAAGTATCGTTCGATACCATTTCTTTCACAAAACGTGATGTACCATTCGGAATTGAAATGACCACCATTGTCTGAAATTATGACTCGAGGGACTCCGAATCTCGCTACTATCTCTTCATCAATAAATTTGGCTATCGTTCTGCCATCGACCTGAATGTATGCCTTTGCCTCTATCCATTTACTGAAAACGTCTTCGACGATAATCATGTATCTGTTTTCGGCGTCTTTAGTCCTCTGCAGCGGGCTAATTACGTCGACGCTCAAGGTTTCAAATGCATTTTGTGGTGCATGACTTCTAAGTGGAGCATTGGGTTGGGCTTGTCTTGTCTTTACAGACTAGCATATCAGACAGTCGTTTATATATCTGCCTACGATCCTGGCCATATTATTGAAATAATAACGTTTTGCTATTTTTCTAAGAGTCTCGTCTCTTCCTGGATGACATGCTTCATCTCGGTCATGATAATGGTAAATCAATTCCTTAATTTTCCTCTTTGGAACTATCAATTTAAAATTTTGATCGCAATCTTTCAAAAGTACATCGTCTTGGACGTGAAAATTTTTCATAAAAATAAGATCCGCACCGGAACGTTGTTCCTGTTGAAATAGATCATTCCAACGGCGGATCTTGTCTTGAATATCTCTTGAACTCAATTGAGCCTGTACGATATCTTCGTATATTTCTGAATGCGTTAAAACAGAAATACGTTCTGGACACTTGTAATTTGGTAGGAACATTCTTTCCTCTTCATCGTCTGTCTCGACATATTTATTTTGTGGGTTACGACTTAGAAAATCTGCTAATAAATTCTCCTTTCCTGGACAGTGTTCAATTTTGAATGCATATTCTTGCAATAGTAATGACCATCGTGTAAATTTAGTTTTGTCGTCCTTATGTTTGTTTAACCAGAGTAACGCCCTGTTGTCCGTCTTCACCAAGAACGGTTTGTCTGCTAAGTACATCTTGTACTTTTTAATATAGTTCACCACCGCCAAGCATTCTAGCTCGTTAATGTGGTAACGTCTCTCTGCTGGAGATAATGTGTTGCTTGCATACGAGATGATATATTTTTCGCCGTTGTCGCCTAATTGATATAATACGGCCGAAAGGCCTTCTAAGGATGCATCTGTTTGTAAAATGAACTGACGTGAAAAATCCGGCCGATGGAGTTCCAGCGGTCCGGATAATAATTCTTTTAATTTTCTAAAAGCTTCATCGCATACATGGTTCCAGTGAAAACGATTTTCCTTCGAAAGAAGTTTCGTTAGCGGCTTCGTGATCATCGCCACATTTGGTAGATATTCTCTTACCCAGTTGCAAAGTCCTAGAAAACTTTGTAGCTGCTTTTTGGTGGCTGGAACGGGATAATTTTGAATTTGTAGTACATGTTTTTCTAATGGTCGGGAAGTATCAGTTCTAATTGTGTGGCCTAAATATTGAATTTCATTCGTCGCTATTACACACTTTTCCGGTGACACTTTTAGATTGTGCAGACGTAGTCTTTCAAAGACTAACCTCAAGTGGGACATATGCTCCTTCACGTTTACGCTGTAAACGATTATATCATCTAAGTACACTTTACAGAAATGGTGCAGGTAACCCGTCAAAACGTCCTTTGCCATGAATTTCTGAAAGGTACAGGGAGCTGTCTTGAGGCCGAAAGGCATGACATTAAATCTGTAAGCTGCCCCATCAGGAGTGGTAAAAGTTGAGAAATCTTTTGATGCTTCATCGAGCGGTATTTGCCAATATCCACTCTTTAAATCTAACACAGTAAAAATTTTCGAATTTCCTAAATCTTTAATACTTTCGTGTATCTTTGGTAAGACGGAAGCCTCGTCTTCAGTCATTTCGTTCAAGTGGCGATAGTCGATGCAAAAACGTGGTTTCTTGTCTGAACGTTTTATTATCACGGGTGGTGAACTATATTGGGCAGTGCTAGGTTCAATGACGCCAGCTTTCAACATCTCTTCGATTTGGTCGTACATAATTTTCTTCGTACTCGGAGACATCGGATATGGTCTGATATTAAATGGTTTCGTATCTTTTACTATAATTTTGTGTTTAACAGTCACTGTGGTTGCTTGAGTCGGTTCCGCAGTGAACAGATCGACAAATTCTTCGAACAGCGGCCGTAGAAATTTGTCTTTAATAACAAGCTCTTCAGGAAGCTTTGCCTGCTGTCTCTCCCTCTGAGAAGCTTGATTCCAGAAGACGGTAATACGCTCTTCCGTGCCGGCATATAGGCATTTTCGGCCATAATTATATGCGACATTATTCATGTACAAGAATGGTGATCCTAATATTATTGTTTCGTTCAAATTTTCGATGACTTGAAAATCAATTTCAAAAGAAGTGCCTGAAATTATTACTTTTAATTTTGTCGTTCCAAGAGAGTCCACCATTCGATCTCCGCACGCCATAGCAAATGATCGACGTGTCGTGAGATTTTTAAAATTATCCAACATCCTCGGATGGATAACGTTTCGTGTCGATCCTGAATCAATCAGTGCGTCGACCGCATGTTCATTAATTTGAACTTTTATACGAGGCAAAGGGAACGCTTCGCTCATATAATTTATTGCTTCCTTGGTCTTGTGCAGAGGAGCGTCGTAGTGGTCATGAGTATCGGAAAGATTTATTGGACATTGCTGCCGCCTTGGTTCGGCCGTTGTGCCGGGGATCTTGCAGATTGACCCTGGCCTGGGTCTCTGGCCCCTCGAAAGTTTCCCGGTCTCCTGTTGAGATGAGGGTTATTCGGACACTGACTATGGAAGTGCCACTGCACTGTGTCTGTGCAGTATCGGCACGGGGTAGCCGGTCGGTCGGGTACTCGGAATATCCCCGATCCGCCATTAAAATTGTTTTGCCTGCGGTCAGGATTCACTGATCCGCTTGAAGAATTAGGCATAAAAAAAGGACGACCAGGTGCTCTACCTGGACCGTCCTGTCGAGAGACATCCTCTCGGAAATGCACCCTCGGTGTTGTCGGAGTTGGGCTTCCATTGCTCCTGTTACTAGAATTTTGTTGACTAAAACGTCCCGGCTCTTGATAGTAAGACGCGCGGGACAGGCGTTGATCGATAAGCTGGATTAGCGACGTCTGTTCGTCAGCTGAATCCCGCTCGACGTTAGTAGCCGCTGCTATTAACATCTCTGTGGATGAAATTAGGTTGCTTCTCAAGCGTGACCTAATTTCTGGACGCAATTGGTCCATGATGACCCGAGCTCTGATGGCTTCGGATTTGAAGGGATCAATACGATCGAAAAGGCAGGTTTTCCTTGTGATAAACACTGCCGTGTCGTCTAAAGACGTTTGTTTGGTGGCATACAGTTGAGCAATAGCTCGTGACTGTATGTCGGGAGAATTAAATCTCGTAAGGAATCTTTCCTTGAATAAGGCATATGAAGTAGTCAACGTCCTAAATTGTTCGGACCATCGTTGAGCTTCGCCCTTGAGTTGGCCGGTTACGTTATGGAGGCGATCATAGTCGTGGCTTATGCGAGCTCTGTCGAAATATTCCTCCATAATTTTCAGAAAAGCTTCTGGATCTTCATGATCAAGCCCATGGAACGTCACGTTCGGACATCTTTGTCTCTCATGGGGCGTACAGGTCGACACGTTCTGTATCGCCTGCACGAAGCCCTCTGCCATTTTCAGAAACATACTTTCCATCGAATTAGCAGTTTGTGGCTGTGAAGCAGATAAATTTGGATTATTTCCCTCTGGAAACAGTCGTTGTGGTTCTATCCCTCTAGAACCGTCGTCGACGAGCGGCGCGGTGACTCGCTCGTAAAATTCTCTTGGGGTCGACCCCTCGGAGTCTTCCGCCATGAATGAGAAAGGATTAGTTGGGTTTGGGGACGGCATGGTCCCTGCTCGGGCGCCATGTGAACGATCCATGCTTTGATGGAAGTCTGAAGGACGTATTTTCTGCTCGAAAAACTTAGAAAAATTAAAAAAAAATAGGAAAAAGAAAAAATTAATTTTCTTTTTCCTCAACCTTTTCTTAATTCTAAAACGTTCACAAAATTTTTAGGGTTCAACACGACTGTTTCAAACGGAGAACAATATAATAAATCATACTTACTGTCGTTTATGCTTAACTGCGGCTCTGATGGTATCAATTGGAAGACGTCGTAACACTATAAATCTAAGACTGTCTGTATCACACTCTCTTAAAATTAAACCTGAAAAGAAATTTTGTTAGAAAACACAACTAAAAGACAATATAAAGTTCAAAATATGTATATTAAATCTTTTAAAAATTTATGTTTTTTACAACAACTTCTTTCAAGAGAAAATGTTAACAAACAATGGTCTGACCCGTGTACAACACATGGTGAGGAACGGGACGATTCATACGGTACCAACTACCATCCAATATGCAGTTTGATAAGCTAACGAGGCACAAAAAGATTCAAAAAAAAGTTTCATGTAACTGAAATTTTGGTGGGCTTTTGCTTGCCTGTCTTATAGACGTATTTATTAATTCATATAAATTTTGGTCGCTCCTCGGAGCTTAAAATTGCTTGAAGCGTCTCTACTTCGTTTGTATTATGCAATAACAACTTTTACGTTCAGGCAAGGCAGATCCCATGCACGTGTGGGTACATGGTATAGATACTTTTTTGACTCCGAATCACTGAGGAACCGGTTTAGGGCAAATCCCGTCAAAACGCATCATTTCCCCGTCAAATCCGACTGCTAGGAAATGATGGGGGTCCCATGTCGCTAAGGGCTATTTTCGCTATAACTTCCGATATACTTTGAATAGTCGTTGGACTAACTTGTCCTCATATTCAATACCTCGTAAGAGTTGCAGTGCTTGACAACGTGGATTCGTAAAAGGGTTTTTAATCTTGGAAATTTTGAAGTTCAAGTCCAATTTTAGTATACTTTCTAAAATTGGGTGGTCGGGGCGACATTACGTCCCTGTGCAGCGACATTTACTACACTTTCTAAATTAACGCTCCTTGAAGAGTTAGCGAGAATTTGGCATAAAAAATGCTCCGAAGAGCAAAAATATGTTTCCAAGAATTAAAAACCTCTTCCACGGCGTTTTTACGTGAAGCACGCTTTTCTTACGAAGTATTTCCTAAGTCGGATTTTGTTACAACGTCGAAAAGTATATCGGGGTTATAGCGTTCTTTAACACTCCCCTCCTTTCCGTGAATCTTTTTGTGCAACGTTTGGTAAAATTGGTTTTTGAAAAGAAAATGGATCATTGGATGTAGTCTCCCATGTGTTGTATTCGGTTATATTTCAGACCGGCCTATCTGAATATAACATAGATGCAAATCTAAAATGGTAATAAGTTTGAACATATATCGATGCATAGCATTCGATTGAATAATTGAACATTGTATATGAAAAAGGCATAAAAAAAGAAAAAAAGAAAAAAATCGAAAATCCTCAGATTTTCGATGACACAACACAAACACTTTCGACGCACTTATCTTTCACAGTGTTCTTCCACTAATGCGGGCTTGCGTCTGCTCCTCCTCGTGTCTATGCCTCGTCGATCACCTTCGGTGTCGAACTGCCTTCTGGAACAGCTTAGGTGGTCCTCGGACTGCTTGGCTCCATCTATACAATGGCTCTGCTCAGTTATATGAAACAATATAAAACAAAATTTTAGTAAAATGTATTGTTCATATCCCGTCTGGGGATCTGCGACCGATAACACATCGTCGTCTTTGAGAATAGGAACACTGAATTTTGTAGACTTATATTGATTGAAATGTTTCCGTGTAGTTAAAATTCTCTTCTTGGGAGAAATCTGCGACCGATATCACATCGTCGTCTTTGAGAATAGGAACACTGAATTTTGTAGACTTATGCTGATTGAAATAGTTTTTATTAAAATCTCTTCTTGGGAGAAATCTGCGACAGAATCTGCATCCGTCGGATCGTTGCATCTGCCCATCCAGCAGACGTGGCGGCATCTCGCCCTTGAGTTGCTAGACTCATCTGAATCGCGCTCTTGCGTCAGAGTCGTCGTCTTTCCATGCCGTGCCAATGGAACATTTATTTAGACCCTTTGGATCGGACTCTGCTTACAGATGAATGTTTAATAACATTTGAGGACTTAGAAAAAATTATAAAAAATACCAACTCTGCCGGACACGGTCAGAGTTGCTGCAGTGAATTTGGAAGATTTGTATGGACGATACAATATCCTCGATAAAAATAACTTGTAAAAAATGCATAAAAAATACCAACTCTTGTCTGACACGACAAGAAGTTGGTATGGAAATTTTGAGATAAAATAAACCTAGCACTAAGTTAAAACTTAGCCTAAGTTGAAAAATATTATAAGAATATGATGGAATCTCCAGAACTTGATTCTGAATCAGAAGAGGAAGCATCTCGTGGTGGTGCATGGATTTGTACAACCGTTTGCTCCGGCGGTGGAGGTTCTGTGGAATCGTCTGAGAACGGGAAATCATTTCCATCGAGTGATGTTCCGCCTGGACTAGCATTTTCTTCATCGGAAGATTCGATTTCCAAGTTGTGCTCCTCTGGCGGGGCTGGTCTCAAATCATTTACATGTACTCTCGTCGTTACATTTCCCTTTTGCACGAGATATACTTCGTCTGAAAACTTCTTTAAGATTCTGGTCGGGCCTGACCAAGACGGCGTGAAGGTATGTACCTTCCTTTTTCTCTTACTCATGACTCTGTCTCCTACTTTGAATACGACTGGAGTGACGGCCTCTTTCGGCGCGTACTTCTGTTTGTAATTTTGTTGAGCCTGACGGGCTTCCTTGACTCGCTCGTATCGTGGAAGCGTTTGTTGCTTGGCTCTTTCTTGCCTCCAGGCATACAAATCCCATTCGCCTCTTTCGGTTGGATCATATCCTAACACGATCATGCTGGGTGTTTGATTTGTAGCGGCGTTCCTACGATTTCTTAAGATGTAAGTCATCTGATGCACGTAGCGATCCCAAGTGTCGTTTGGCTTTTTGAATAAAAGGGTGTTTAAAATTTTCTTACACTCCTGAACCCGTCGTTCCACGGGGTTGGATTGTTGATGATATGCCGGAATTAAGTATCGTTCGATACCATTTCTTTCACAAAACGTGATGTACCATTCGGAATTGAAATGACCACCATTGTCTGAAATTATGACTCGAGGGACTCCGAATCTCGCTACTATCTCTTCATCAATAAATTTGGCTATCGTTCTGCCATCGACCTGAATGTATGCCTTTGCCTCTATCCATTTACTGAAAACGTCTTCGACGATAATCATGTATCTGTTTTCGGCGTCTTTAGTCCTCTGCAGCGGGCTAATTACGTCGACGCTCAAGGTTTCAAATGCATTTTGTGGTGCATGACTTCTAAGTGGAGCATTGGGTTGGGCTTGTCTTGTCTTTACAGACTAGCATATCAGACAGTCGTTTATATATCTGCCTACGATCCTGGCCATATTATTGAAATAATAACGTTTTGCTATTTTTCTAAGAGTCTCGTCTCTTCCTGGATGACATGCTTCATCTCGGTCATGATAATGGTAAATCAATTCCTTAATTTTCCTCTTTGGAACTATCAATTTAAAATTTTGATCGCAATCTTTCAAAAGTACATCGTCTTGGACGTGAAAATTTTTCATAAAAATAAGATCCGCACCGGAACGTTGTTCCTGTTGAAATAGATCATTCCAACGGCGGATCTTGTCTTGAATATCTCTTGAACTCAATTGAGCCTGTACGATATCTTCGTATATTTCTGAATGCGTTAAAACAGAAATACGTTCTGGACACTTGTAATTTGGTAGGAACATTCTTTCCTCTTCATCGTCTGTCTCGACATATTTATTTTGTGGGTTACGACTTAGAAAATCTGCTAATAAATTCTCCTTTCCTGGACAGTGTTCAATTTTGAATGCATATTCTTGCAATAGTAATGACCATCGTGTAAATTTAGTTTTGTCGTCCTTATGTTTGTTTAACCAGAGTAACGCCCTGTTGTCCGTCTTCACCAAGAACGGTTTGTCTGCTAAGTACATCTTGTACTTTTTAATATAGTTCACCACCGCCAAGCATTCTAGCTCGTTAATGTGGTAACGTCTCTCTGCTGGAGATAATGTGTTGCTTGCATACGAGATGATATATTTTTCGCCGTTGTCGCCTAATTGATATAATACGGCCGAAAGGCCTTCTAAGGATGCATCTGTTTGTAAAATGAACTGACGTGAAAAATCCGGCCGATGGAGTTCCAGCGGTCCGGATAATAATTCTTTTAATTTTCTAAAAGCTTCATCGCATACATGGTTCCAGTGAAAACGATTTTCCTTCGAAAGAAGTTTCGTTAGCGGCTTCGTGATCATCGCCACATTTGGTAGATATTCTCTTACCCAGTTGCAAAGTCCTAGAAAACTTTGTAGCTGCTTTTTGGTGGCTGGAACGGGATAATTTTGAATTTGTAGTACATGTTTTTCTAATGGTCGGGAAGTATCAGTTCTAATTGTGTGGCCTAAATATTGAATTTCATTCGTCGCTATTACACACTTTTCCGGTGACACTTTTAGATTGTGCAGACGTAGTCTTTCAAAGACTAACCTCAAGTGGGACATATGCTCCTTCACGTTTACGCTGTAAACGATTATATCATCTAAGTACACTTTACAGAAATGGTGCAGGTAACCCGTCAAAACGTCCTTTGCCATGAATTTCTGAAAGGTACAGGGAGCTGTCTTGAGGCCGAAAGGCATGACATTAAATCTGTAAGCTGCCCCATCAGGAGTGGTAAAAGTTGAGAAATCTTTTGATGCTTCATCGAGCGGTATTTGCCAATATCCACTCTTTAAATCTAACACAGTAAAAATTTTCGAATTTCCTAAATCTTTAATACTTTCGTGTATCTTTGGTAAGACGGAAGCCTCGTCTTCAGTCATTTCGTTCAAGTGGCGATAGTCGATGCAAAAACGTGGTTTCTTGTCTGAACGTTTTATTATCACGGGTGGTGAACTATATTGGGCAGTGCTAGGTTCAATGACGCCAGCTTTCAACATCTCTTCGATTTGGTCGTACATAATTTTCTTCGTACTCGGAGACATCGGATATGGTCTGATATTAAATGGTTTCGTATCTTTTACTATAATTTTGTGTTTAACAGTCACTGTGGTTGCTTGAGTCGGTTCCGCAGTGAACAGATCGACAAATTCTTCGAACAGCGGCCGTAGAAATTTGTCTTTAATAACAAGCTCTTCAGGAAGCTTTGCCTGCTGTCTCTCCCTCTGAGAAGCTTGATTCCAGAAGACGGTAATACGCTCTTCCGTGCCGGCATATAGGCATTTTCGGCCATAATTATATGCGACATTATTCATGTACAAGAATGGTGATCCTAATATTATTGTTTCGTTCAAATTTTCGATGACTTGAAAATCAATTTCAAAAGAAGTGCCTGAAATTATTACTTTTAATTTTGTCGTTCCAAGAGAGTCCACCATTCGATCTCCGCACGCCATAGCAAATGATCGACGTGTCGTGAGATTTTTAAAATTATCCAACATCCTCGGATGGATAACGTTTCGTGTCGATCCTGAATCAATCAGTGCGTCGACCGCATGTTCATTAATTTGAACTTTTATACGAGGCAAAGGGAACGCTTCGCTCATATAATTTATTGCTTCCTTGGTCTTGTGCAGAGGAGCGTCGTAGTGGTCATGAGTATCGGAAAGATTTATTGGACATTGCTGCCGCCTTGGTTCGGCCGTTGTGCCGGGGATCTTGCAGATTGACCCTGGCCTGGGTCTCTGGCCCCTCGAAAGTTTCCCGGTCTCCTGTTGAGATGAGGGTTATTCGGACACTGACTATGGAAGTGCCACTGCACTGTGTCTGTGCAGTATCGGCACGGGGTAGCCGGTCGGTCGGGTACTCGGAATATCCCCGATCCGCCATTAAAATTGTTTTGCCTGCGGTCAGGATTCACTGATCCGCTTGAAGAATTAGGCATAAAAAAAGGACGACCAGGTGCTCTACCTGGACCGTCCTGTCGAGAGACATCCTCTCGGAAATGCACCCTCGGTGCTGTCGGAGTTGGGCTTCCATTGCTCCTGTTACTAGAATTTTGTTGACTAAAACGTCCCGGCTCTTGATAGTAAGACGCGCGGGACAGGCGTTGATCGATAAGCTGGATTAGCGACGTCTGTTCGTCAGCTGAATCCCGCTCGACGTTAGTAGCCGCTGCTATTAACATCTCTGTGGATGAAATTAGGTTGCTTCTCAAGCGTGACCTAATTTCTGGACGCAATTGGTCCATGATGACCCGAGCTCTGATGGCTTCGGATTTGAAGGGATCAATACGATCGAAAAGGCAGGTTTTCCTTGTGATAAACACTGCCGTGTCGTCTAAAGACGTTTGTTTGGTGGCATACAGTTGAGCAATAGCTCGTGACTGTATGTCGGGAGAATTAAATCTCGTAAGGAATCTTTCCTTGAATAAGGCATATGAAGTAGTCAACGTCCTAAATTGTTCGGACCATCGTTGAGCTTCGCCCTTGAGTTGGCCGGTTACGTTATGGAGGCGATCATAGTCGTGGCTTATGCGAGCTCTGTCGAAATATTCCTCCATAATTTTCAGAAAAGCTTCTGGATCTTCATGATCAAGCCCATGGAACGTCACGTTCGGACATCTTTGTCTCTCATGGGGCGTACAGGTCGACACGTTCTGTATCGCCTGCACGAAGCCCTCTGCCATTTTCAGAAACATACTTTCCATCGAATTAGCAGTTTGTGGCTGTGAAGCAGATAAATTTGGATTATTTCCCTCTGGAAACAGTCGTTGTGGTTCTATCCCTCTAGAACCGTCGTCGACGAGCGGCGCGGTGACTCGCTCGTAAAATTCTCTTGGGGTCGACCCCTCGGAGTCTTCCGCCATGAATGAGAAAGGATTAGTTGGGTTTGGGGACGGCATGGTCCCTGCTCGGGCGCCATGTGAACGATCCATGCTTTGATGGAAGTCTGAAGGACGTATTTTCTGCTCGAAAAACTTAGAAAAATTAAAAAAAAATAGGAAAAAGAAAAAATTAATTTTCTTTTTCCTCAACCTTTTCTTAATTCTAAAACGTTCACAAAATTTTTAGGGTTCAACACGACTGTTTCAAACGGAGAACAATATAATAAATCATACTTACTGTCGTTTATGCTTAACTGCGGCTCTGATGGTATCAATTGGAAGACGTCGTAACACTATAAATCTAAGACTGTCTGTATCACACTCTCTTAAAATTAAACCTGAAAAGAAATTTTGTTAGAAAACACAACTAAAAGACAATATAAAGTTCAAAATATGTATATTAAATCTTTTAAAAATTTATGTTTTTTACAACAACTTCTTTCAAGAGAAAATGTTAACAAACAATGGTCTGACCCGTGTACAACACATGGTGAGGAACGGGACGATTCATACGGTACCAACTACCATCCAATATGCAGTTTGATAAGCTAACGAGGCACAAAAAGATTCAAAAAAAAGTTTCATGTAACTGAAATTTTGGTGGGCTTTTGCTTGCCTGTCTTATAGACGTATTTATTAATTCATATAAATTTTGGTCGCTCCTCGGAGCTTAAAATTGCTTGAAGCGTCTCTACTTCGTTTGTATTATGCAATAACAACTTTTACGTTCAGGCAAGGCAGATCCCATGCACGTGTGGGTACATGGTATAGATACTTTTTTGACTCCGAATCACTGAGGAACCGGTTTAGGGCAAATCCCGTCAAAACGCATCATTTCCCCGTCAAATCCGACTGCTAGGAAATGATGGGGGTCCCATGTCGCTAAGGGCTATTTTCGCTATAACTTCCGATATACTTTGAATAGTCGTTGGACTAACTTGTCCTCATATTCAATACCTCGTAAGAGTGGATTCGTAAAAGGGTTTTTAATCTTGGAAATTTTGAAGTTCAAGTCCAATTTTAGTATACTTTCTAAAATTGGGTGGTCGGGGCGACATTACGTCCCTGTGCAGCGACATTTACTACACTTTCTAAATTAACGCTCCTTGAAGAGTTAGCGAGAATTTGGCATAAAAAATGCTCCGAAGAGCAAAAATATGTTTCCAAGAATTAAAAACCTCTTCCACGGCGTTTTTACGTGAAGCACGCTTTTCTTACGAAGTATTTCCTAAGTCGGATTTTGTTACAACGTCGAAAAGTATATCGGGGTTATAGCGTTCTTTAACATTCACTCCGTAGATATACTTGAAGGTACCATTAACTGTCCTAAGCCCACAAATCCGTGTTGACATTAATTTTTCTAAGTCCACAACACCATATTTGTGGTATTTTTCTAAGTCCACAAAATATTGAAAAATATTTTGCTAATTCCGTTCGACGTCACCCACCAGTAGCGCCTCCATCTAGCGCCTACTGCATCCATCTGACGCCTACTCCCACTCCTGCTGTCACTCCGATCTGACCACTTCCACCAGCAGACGTGCCTAAGTCCAGTCCCAGAAGTAAGTGAGAATCATAGAAGGGGTATAACGGAATAGAGAAGACTTGGCTAGTGCAACTACTGTATCCTAATTACGCCTTATTTGTTTCAGCCTGATGCTATTCCTACAAATTTTACTATTACTCGTAAGTGTTCTTCAAGCATCTTCGAAACTCTGGAAGTACTGAAAAGTAACAGCCCTGTTTCATTAATCATACCTTAGAGTTTCGACCTTTTTCCTGTTACTCGTAGGTGTCTGCTTCTTTAATCATACTTTACCGTTTCAGTCTTTTTTCTGTTACTCGTATGTGCTCTCCATGCATCTTCGGAACTCTGGAAGCACTGAAAAGTAACAGGTCTGTTCCAGTAATCATACTTTACCTTTTCAGCATTTCCCTGTTACACGTAGGTGTTCTCCATGCATCTATGGAACTCTGGAAACACTGAAAAGTAACAGACCTGTTCCAATAATCATACTTTATCTTTTCAGCATTTCCCTGTTACTCGTAGGTGTTCTCCATGCATCTTCGGAACTCTGGAAACATCGAAAAGCAGCAGGCCTGTTTGACTAACCATACTTTACCTTCCCAGTATCTCATCTCGAGGGAGGCCGTTCTCCATGCATTTTTGGAACTCTGGAAATACCAAAAAGTAACAGATCTGTTTTATTAATCATAACTTACTCTTTTAGGAAAATTAATCAACGCACACTAGCCAAGTACTTGATAACCTGTTGCACTGTAGTTTTTATACTCATAAATATAACTGTGGTCTTGCTTACTGGTCTGGTGTCCGTATTTTGTCTGCACCCTGCTTATTCTATTTTCGGTGTGTTACAGCCTGTAAATCTGATCACCTGAGTCATCTGGTACTATTGGGTTTTTCGTTGCTACGTGTGCTCTTCCCGGTACTTGATAAATTGTAAATTTTTCATAACAAATATTTAGATTTGTAGATTTAGGTAGATATGCTGACTTCATTGAAAAACTCTGAGTTTGACTGTTTGTGTGTGAACGTCTAATTTTCCATATATTGACCCTCTGGAGTAAACTTTCTCCACTTGAGCTACTCAGCCTCACGTACTGGGCTAAGGGTAGTGCGTCCTATCACTTAAACTAGGACTGACGCCCGAGAAAACGGAACACTTGTTTCCGGAGCTCGTGTGTCAAAGAATGGCCGCGCCTTTTCCCCACGTCAACATGCGAGGTGGCGAAAAACGCATAGCAAAATAAATAACTCGAATAGTAGGGTGATTATTATTGTAATATTAGACATGATTTTTTTTTAAAGAATGAAAAATTTTTAACGAAATTTGATACATAGCGATTTTAGATAATGCTGAAAAAGATTCTGTAAAAAGAAAAGGCCTATCTCAATCACTAATATAAATTCCTAATTTTTTCCAATTTCTTTTGATCATAGAAGACGTATTTGATTTCCAAAAAAAAAAATTCTTAAATAACTTTTTAATCACAATCTGAAACACAAGAAGTATACCAAATTTTATCTAAATTGATCGACAAATGACCGAGATATTGGAGAGTAGTGGTGAAAAGTTAGACACACTGTATATCTATAAAAAAAAATTGTAAAAAATTGTCTTTATTCAGTAGAGTAGCATCAGGTCTATCATCTTCCACAAAAATTACTTTGTATAGCGTCATACTATAACCTTATTTTGACTATTGTGCCAGCCTACCTTATTCTCTGGACTTAAATAAATTATCAGCGTCACAAAAATTACAAAATCGTGGTATGCATTATTTACTATTCTTGATACATTACAATGGCTTTCAGTCTCTGAGAGACCTTATTTAAATACCATGATATTTATTTTTAAAATAATAAATAATCTGCTCCCTACTTACTTTGATGAATTTCTCATTTATAATTCTCAAATACATACTTATCCGACTAGAAGAAATGCTAACTTTTACTTCTCAAAGTACAACTTAATTAAATCAACGAAATCTCTATCCTATAAAGGCTTCAACGACTTTAAAAAATTACCAGATTCAATTAAAAATTTAAAATCAGTACTTGAGTTAAAAGTTAACTATTAACCATTACTTGAAATAAAGTTTAGACATGTAGGTAAAATGTAATTTAAGTGGTTAAGCATGCTATTCATGTGTGATGCACTATACATTTAAAAATTTAGGTATGCATTTAAAATGTAGGTATACCCATGAAATATTGAATAATTTTAATTTGTGATTTTCTGTTTTTCTTCAATGTATTGTGTAATATGTAATATATTAAATAATAATTTTGTATGTATTAGGATATTACTCCTATTATTAATAAAGCTATCTATCATCTAACTTTAACGTTCTTAAGCGATATTGACTAATTCTTATACATAAGTCCAATAACATAAATACTGTGCATTTTATTTTACTAATGTCTCTACTTTTAAAGACGTTAGAAAGAATTATAAAACTTAAATGGTTAAAGAAAAACAATTTGTTACCTAATTCTCAATTTGGTTTCTATAGAAGCAAAAGCACCATTGATTGGGTTACTAACTTGGTCACCGACATCCAATAGATATTTGTCAGCATTATTTTTAGCTATAGCCAGTGTCTATGAGAGTATCCTCCTGAATATACTTTACAACAAACTAATCTAGCGTAAAATGCCGTCAACATTTTCCGTTAATATTCTCTATTTATTTTAAGACAAGAATTTATTCAAACAACAATGAACTAATTGGACCAAGAGAACTTAATAAGGGTTTGCCATAAGGATCTGCCCTTAGTTCTCTTATGTTCTCTTATATATAAATATGATGTATATTGCTATAATGATTATTTTCTTCAACAAGGTTCAAAATTTTACAGCAAAAGTAAGCTGTTTTCTTCACCAGCCATCATCTAACAAATGTCCCTAATTTAAGCCTTGTAGTGTTTAATATTCTAATCTAGTCAATATAGTTTCCTAGGTATATCCGTGGATACTAAATTGACTTGGAATTAACACATATTTAAATGTTTAATGTGACAAAAGCTTAAACATACTAAAGTGGTCAACAAATAGATACTCGCGTGATTCTAATTCTAAAGTAGGTAAGTCTTATATTTTACAGAGCTTTTACGAAGTCTGTTATAGATTATCGATATGTTCTTATGGCTCAGTTACAAAATCAAGGTTAATTAAATAAATTATTTTAGGTTAGCTGTAATTTGCTTGTGTATACATCCTTTTGCGAGTTACCTTGGCGTTTAAAAAAGAGTCGGCTTGGCGGGAAGTACGTGTCCCTATTTATTTTCTGTTGTTATTTTACGTAACAGGCTTTTTGGTCGTAAAAGCTGAATCCTCGCCAACGTTCAGCGTATTGTCGCCTTATAAGCAAGGGAATATTTATCTCTCAAGATTTTTGTTCCGCAATACAGCGCTATATTGCAGAGTCCTCATAGCTATCCTGAGGTAATTTGGTACATCGGAACAAGTTTATAGGAACACAAAGGGAACGAGAGAAAAGTATTTCAGCCACCGAAAGGGCCAGGTTTGGTACTTTTAATTATTTTATGTTCATGCCTTGTATTCATGTTTCGTTGATTTTGCTGCTTTGCTGTTAATTTCTGTCTGCTTGCTTTTATTGCTCTGTCTGTCCAGCCGGTGGTAGTTAGTAAATTAGTCTTCTTCAGTTTAATTAATTCATAGAACTAATAAACAACTGTATGTAATATGCTCTTATAATAACCGCGTGTCCGTAAATATTACTCTGTACGTACTCAGTGTCTGACGATTAATAATCCAATTTGTCTACATTTCCTTCATATGTAGTTTTAGAGTTTAGAGTTTTAGGGCAAATTTATATATTAGCAAAGTGTTAACCATACCATTGATATTGTTAAGGATTTAAATTTCCTCTTTAGCATCGATTATTAAGTTTATTTGACCATAATGCTATAATGCATAATTAACGATACTTATCTGCTCATCTAAATTAACCGCCATTGCAACATAAATTACGAGTACAACACATTTCCTTTGACCATTATTGGAATTATTTTAATTCAAATACATAATAATATATACACAAATATATATATATCAACAGATAAAATATTACTCCATTACTTACACGATAAATTATTCGGTTACGATAATATCACAAAACTTCTTTCGTGTATTTTCATAATTTGCAAGTTATTAGCTGATAATTTTCATGATTATTTAGATAAAACAAATACGAATACCAGTAGTCCATAAACAAATCGCAGAGTATTATACTACAACAGTTACTATTGTTTGTTTGTCTTAGAGACCTAAGATAATGTTTAGCTACTTGATATAACTATTCTAATTAATTTCGGCTGCAGGAATATAGCTGAGGAACTTAAATATTATTTGGGATATTATTTGGGTATCATTCTACTGTCTGATTTCGAATACAAGACACAGTTTTAAAATTATTTGAGAATTTTATTCACAGAAAATACAAATGATTAAGTTCTATCATTTCAATATACAATAAGAGAATTCGTGGTGTGTGGAATAATATTGAAAAAGTTTCCATTTTTATTTTCCTGTAATATTGAAGAGTAATATTGAGAAAATCACTCTTTCAAATCTTTTTTTAAATTGCCACCCTTGCGCTGTCTACGTACTAAGGGACCAATTAATTAAAAATTATAAAAATCCAATAATGTGTATAATTTTATAATAATAAAAACTGTGCTTTATAAATTTATTTCTGTGCATTGTAAGCGTAGGGTAAATTATTTTCGAGGAAATTAGTAGGAACTGTACATTTTGTTGGGAGATAAAACATCTCCCTACGAAAAGAGCCTATAATTTAATTTTTGTTTTGTAAAAAATACGATAAGGACTTTATTAGAGTAAATTACTTCCACGTCTAGTGGAAGTATAGTAACACAAAAAAAATATATATTTTTTTGTTGAAATGGGCTTAAAATGTCATGAAACGTCGAGATTTTAAATTTGAGCAAAAAAAATCTGTCTGTCGGTCTGTCACTTTTTTTGTGCGCACGTTTACTTTGGGACCGTTTACGATATTTACTTGAAATTTGGTACACTTGATATTATAACGAGATCTGGAAGATATTTTGATCTAATTCCGTTTGGAGTAAATGGGGTAAATAAAGGTAAATAGGCAATGCAAGCAGGTAAGAATCCATAAAATTACAATTTAGGGCATGTACAAAATCTTTCAGACCCCCCTCCCCACTATCACCTTAAATATCACCCTCATAAAAAAAATTAAAATGTGATTTAGTGTGTATACAAGAACGAAACTTCTCAAAAATTTTTTTTGGCCCCTCTACACCACCATTTCCACCCTCACCCTATAATTAAATGGAGTAAAATATTTAATTGAAATTTAGTGTGTATAAGAGAACCAAGGGCCTCTAAAATTTTGTTGCCATTAGCCACCCCCTCTACCACCTCCATTACCACCGCCACCCTATTATTAAAGGGGGTAAAATATTACATTGGGATGTAGTGTGTATAAGACTTGGATACAAAATCTGAATATGGAGGTAGTAATTCCTTGGAC
Source organism: Leptura quadrifasciata (assembly GCA_963675555.1). Classification (NCBI taxonomy): domain Eukaryota; kingdom Metazoa; phylum Arthropoda; class Insecta; order Coleoptera; family Cerambycidae; genus Leptura; species Leptura quadrifasciata. The sequence goes on from OY776673.1 coordinate 174,701,441, forward strand.
AGCGGTTTTTAATTTAATGTACGTATGTCTTACTTTTCACAACTACACCCCAATATCTCGGCCATTTGTTGATCAATTTAGTTCAAATTTGGTATAATTCTTGTGATTGTGACTAAATAGTAGCAAATATTAAATATAATCTTTCACCACTAGTCTTCTATCAATTCTGATACATTTTTCAATTCTCTTCTTATTATTTTTAACAACTTTTCTCAATTCTTCAATTGTTAATTCATTACATGCTTCTCTAATTCTATCACATAGTTACGCTCTATTTCGTTGCCTATCTTTATAGACTATTTTTTATGGTACTCAAGAAATAAAATCCATAGGGATGACGTCTGGTGATCTAGGAGTCCACACAATTAAAAGACTATTTCTTCCAATCCAAAGCATACGGAAGTTGTTATTCAGCCAATTTTTAACTATTACTGCATTATGAATGGAAGCCCCATCTAGTTGGAAACAGAGGTTTTGTTGTACGGCTAAAGGTAAATTTTGAACGGCATGTCGAAATTCATGTGTTAAGAAATGTAGAAATCTCACACTATATAAAGTGTCATCAAATAAAAATGATCCAATTAAGGTCTCATTTAAAATTCTACACCTGACATTTACTTGTTCGGAGTATCGCCGTTTATAATTTATAACCCAGTGTGGGTTTACCGTTGACCAATACCTTGAGTTTTGCGATGAGACCACGCCATTTGTTGTCAAAGTAGCCTCATCACTGAAAATAATTTTTTTCAAAAAATTTGTGTCATTTAAAAACTATGCCGAGAAGCAATATCGGTGCTGTCACCGCACCTGTTCGCCATCTATACCTCGGACCTCCCCCGGACCGACCATACAGCCCTAGCCCTGTATGCAGACGACACCGCCCTGATTGCCAGATCCTGGAAGGCCAGAGACGCAACCAGAAAACTCCAGGAAGCGGCCACACTCCTGGAAGAATGGTGCACGAAGTGGAAAGTCGCAGTCAACGCCGACAAGAGCCAAGCCATCCTCTTCAGACGAGTGCGGAAAGAAATTCCCACAGGACACGTCTCCATGAACGGCGAGGACATCCAATGGCACGACACCGTCAAATACCTTGGCGTGGTCATGGACAGAAGCCTAACATGGAGACAAAACACGGACGCCATCACAGCCAAGGCCCGACGTACGAGAGCCCTCATCTACCCAATGACGGGAAATGGGAGCCGACTTAACTTGAGGAACAAGCTCATGCTTATCAAGACCCTCATCAGGCCGCAGCTGACGTACGCCTCGGTAGCGTGGGGCTACCAGGCGAAGTCCTACATGAAGAGAATCCAGGCAGTGGAGAACATCGCCCTCAGGACGGTAGTTGACGCCCCATGGTACGTGAGAACCGCAGACATCGTCAGAGACCTGGAGTACACCACGGTCACTGAAGTCATCCGGGAACGAGCGAAGAAGCTGTACGCCCAAGCCGAGGAGCATGGGAACCCGCTGATCAGACAGGCCACTGATTACGACCCTGCCGACGCCCCGAGGCACAAGCGACCGAGGGTTCAGGTACTGGACAAAGGGTAAGTATAACCTTTATTTCCCGCTAACAGATCTGTTTCAGATACGCCAGGGCGGACCACCACTACCAGAGACATGACGTTTTCAACCCTAACCCAACCTCCTTGCTGGCGTCGGACAACATACCGTCCGACGCCCGTTGTCCTACCTGCTCCGTGGAGACCTAAAGTGCTAAAAGAAGCACTTAGGTCTCCACACTCCCGAGCTACACAGCTCATCCTTACCTTTCCGACGATCCGGGGTAGGATATCAATTGATGTCCTACGTACCGGCAGTCAGTCCCAGCCAAAACTTCCTAAACACAACTCGACCGATGACTACCCCCGGGGGTGACAAGCTGGCGAAGAAAGAAAACATCAAGACAAGAAGAGCGCCAGAAGAGACCTCAGCCAGCGAGGTTCAACAGCCAGGACCAGGGGAGGTCCGCAGAAAATACCACGACACATCTCACATTTGTGAGCTGGGTCTGGTAGAAGTACGCGGGCCCACCTATCACGAAGGCCGGTCCAGGTCTACAGAGATAATCTAGGTGCAAAGAGTAATAGTCCTACTCGGCCCTAGTTATCGAGACCGACATCCAGCCAATGGATATTGGCGCGAGAAGCAATATTTCAATCTCCTCTATGCGGCTCCTTCTTCCATAGTGTGTAAAAACTTGGGCTTATATGGTTTTAAATTATGACGTTTAAGACACCTCTAAATTTTATTTCTATCTACATTCAAGTTTAGAAATAAATCTCTGACACTAATACGTGTTGCAGCATTAACAGCATCTAATATTACTTGATCCAATGGACGATAAGCAACGTTGTATTTTTTGGCTCTACTGGATTCATCTCCAGTTCTATTGAATATTCTATTAATTGAACCAACAGTGGTGTAGTGAATCTGTGGGCGTTATGGATGTCTCAAATTGAAGATACTCGCTGAATCTCGAATATAGTGCATGCCGTCACCAACAGTAATTCTTATTATTTTAATTTTATCAGAAATACTTAATTGTTGTGCAGCCATATTTAAGTTTAAGTTGACATTTGATACAATTGTCAAGTCCATTCCAAAGCACTCCATGTTAACCAAGATATTGGTATACTGAGTTCTAAGTAGTCTTAAAAATAGCTACCAATTTTCAAATATTCATTTCATAATAGTATTTTATATAAAAAAACGTGTCCTAATGCTTAATTAGTGTCATTATTACACGACCACCAAGTTATATAAATATTTGGTAATAGATAACTCGAATAGTATTGTGATTATTATTGAAATTTTAAATACGATTTTTTTTGTAAAAAAAATGAATATATTTTAACGAAATTTGATATACAAGGGTTTTAGTTCAGGCCGAACGAGATTCTGTAAAAACAGGAACCCTATCTCAATCGCTAATATAAATTTCTTAATTTGTACTAATTTCTTTTGATTGTAGTAAAAAAAACCACAATGATGTACACGCACACACACAAACCAATAGCCAATGTATCCATTGGGGTGGAGTGGGGGTCGAGTGGCTAGACTCTACTTTATAGATATTCTAGTTTATGCTGGATAGTTCTGCCCATCTTAATATCTTTGGTCACTCTATGGTAAACTTGCTGATATCACTTATTATCCTAATTAAAAGGAATATTTAGGGATAAAAATACAAAAAATTTAACACCTTAAAACATTGATCGTAAAAAATTTGAAAAAGAGAAAAATAATTTTTTTTGCGAAGTTCAACCTTTAGAGGTGAACATTTTTTAGTATCAAATTCCACCTCCCAACACGTTAATAATTTTAAAATATTTTTCAAAAAATGTGGGAAGCAATTAACACCAATAAAATATGCTTTTAATAAAAGATATATAATGAACTTGGGTGTAATGGTGTAGTGAAGCGCAAGTTATAGCCTCTCCTACTCAATTGTTAACCTCACCTTCGCGATGAGTTCAATTTGAACTTGGTGCACCCTGTTTTCACTAACGAGGCTCTAACGACCGAGTAAGGGCGGAATAACCCTTACCTTTTGCCGTGAGCACATCCACCTTCTCACGAAGAGTGCGGTAAAAATAACCCACCGCACACAAAGGTTGCTTTTGGAATCGTTTGGTTACCCCATCGTCGCAGTCTCCTTCTGTGCCATGGGACCATACCACTCGCCTTCCACAACCGAACTGGTCAGTTGCATACCTGCTCCAGCTAAAACTTCAAATGCAGCTTCGTTTTCAGTCGATTAAGGCTTTAAAAAAATGATGGAGCGTTCAAGTGGGACAAAATCATCCGGAGGTAAAATACCCTCCCGATCGGATCTCCGGGGGAGGGTGCCCACAGGGACACCTCATCGAATGTCGAAAAAACACCGACAAGTTAAATCCAACAAAACTAATTCTTTCATCTATGGCGCTTGGAATGTTCGTACTTTGAACGACAGCACTCGCACCGATCGGCCTGAAAGAAGAACTGCTTTAATAGATAGAGAATTTCACCGACTCAATGTTGACGTTGCAGCTCTCAGCGAAACTCAATTTTTGGAGGAAGGCTCTCTCACAGAAAAGTACTACACCTTCTATTGGAAAGGTCTTCCCACCAATTCAAGAAGACAACATGGAGTAGGATTTGCCGTTCGGAATCAACTTGTATCCAACTTAACACAAGTACCACAAGGCCTATCCGAGCGTCTAATGCTGCTACGCTATGAGCTATCAGATGGCAACGCGGTAAATCTAATAAGTGCCTACGCTCCCGCTCTGGATGCAAGCCACAAAACCAAGGAAAGCTTCTATCAACAGCTGGAAGAAACCCTCTGTAGAATACCTAAAACGGAACGACTCGTTATTCTTGGCGATTTTAACGCTAGAGTAGGGAGAGATGCAGACACCTGGCCAGGCATTATAGGCAAGAACGGTTTGGGTAACATGAACGCTAACGGTCAACTACTCCTAACTAAATGCGCCGAACATGATCTAGTTATAACAAACACCATTTTCCGACAAAAGGATAAATTTAAAGGCACCTGGTGTCACCCCAGATCAGGTCACTGGCATCTACTGGACTATGTTATCGTACGTAGGAAGTATCTCAAGGACGTCCAAATTACAAAGTTCAAATTACATTGATAGCGAATGTTGGACCGATCATCGTCCTGTTGTCTCTAAAATGAAAATTGTTATGAGACCCAAACACCGAAGAGCTCAAGTAAAACGTAGATTCCGTATCTGTATTAGTAAATTGCGTGACCAACAAACCATCGAACAGCTAAAGCAAAAAGTTCAAGAGAATTTGAGTGCACTAGAAGAAACCAATTCTGTAGATGTCGCTGCTACCTGGACACAAATTAAAGACAGTTTAAAAAGTGCGAGTGAGGAAATTCTTGGCACTGCAGCAAGTAAAAAACAGGAGGACTGGTTCAATGATAATGAAGCTTTTATACAAGAACTTCTTGACCGCAAACATACTGCCTTCCAAAACGCTATCAACCACCCCAACGACTCATCAAAAGCAGAAGCTTTTACCCAAACGCAACGCGAAATCAGAAGAATAAAGAACAAGTGGTGGGCAAGCAAGGCCAGAGAAATTCAAAGGTACGCCGATTCACACGACTACAGGAATTTCTTTCAAGGAGTAAAAGCAGTGTACGGCCCCAGTCGGAAAAATATGTGCCCTATTAAAGATTTAAATGGAAATCTCCTCAAAGAAGACCAGGAAATAAGAGCCCGATGGAAAGAACACTACTCTAACATTCTTAACCAGCAAAGTCAAGCCGATCACGATATTATAAATCTTATCCCTCAATATGACACCTTCGAAGACTTAGATAAACCACTAAGAACGGAAGAGATCTTAACCGCCATTGGGCAGCTAAAAAATAACAAATCTCCCGGCGCCGACTCACTCCCAGCTGAGATCTTTAAAGCTGTGTCGTCAGAGCTCATACCCTACCTCAAAAAACTGTTTGATGTCGTGTGGGAAAGTGGTCAAGCTCCGCAGGAGTTTCGTGATACACTTTTAATCAACCTCTTCAAAAACAAAGGGAGCGCTGCGGACTGTGGAAATTACAGGGGTATAGCTCTCCTGGCTGTTGGAGGGAAGATACTCACTAAAGCGATGGCAAATAGGCTAACACCTGTAATGGAAAAGTTACTTCCTGAAACACAGAGTGACTTTAGACCAAACCGAGGCACATCGGATTTAATCTTCACACTTAAACAGCTTCAAGAAAAAGCACTCGAACATCAAGGAGAAATTCACATGGCCTTCATTGATTTAACCAAGGCGTTTGACTCGGTGGACAGGGAAGTGCTCTGGAAAATTATGTTCCGCTTAGGTATCCCTAGAAAATTTGTGAAAGTATGTCGCAGTCTACATACAAACAACAACGCCCAGGTTATGTATAATAATGAGGCAACCGAACCTTTCCAAACCCTCACTGGAGTTAGGCAGGGATGTGTCCTGGCACCCCTACTCCTTAATTTGTTTACCACTGCTCTAACAATTATTGTTGACAACAAACTGACAGTCAGAGGAATATGTCTCAGATACCGTTTTGATGGCGGTCTTTTTAACATAGGGCGCTTTAGAGCTTTCACGAAGACACGCACACGATTCATTTGTGATCTCCAGTATGCGGATGACTGTGCACTTTTAGCCTCTACGTCGGAAGAGCTTCAAGAACTTTTAGATATGTATGCCCAGAGCTATGATTCCTTGGGACTTAAAATCAACATAGGAAAGACTAAGATTATGTCAACTCCTCATCAAGTGAACCAAATAGACATTACACTTAACGGAAATTCTCTTGAAGTGGTGGATCAGTTCAATTACTTAGGCAACGTTGTTAATGACAAAACAAACATGGACAGCGAGATTCGCAATAGAATTAACGCTGCATCTAGAGCACTCTGGGACTTAGAGAGAGAGTATTTGACAACCACGACCTTGCTTTGTCAACGAAAATGGCTGTCTACAGAGCAGTGGTCATTCCAACACTGCTATATGGATGTGAAAGCTGGGTAACTTACCGTCGTCATGTGAAAGAATTAGAACGTTTTCAGCAAAGACACCTCAGAAGTATGATGAAAATCCGTTGGTTCCATTACATATCAAACGTGGAAGTACTCAGGAGAGCAAACAGCCTTCCAATTGAGGTGCTTATTTCAAGAGCACGCCTAAGATGGGCAGGTCACGTTCATCGTATGCATGATAACCGCCTTCCTAAATGTACACTTTATGGTGAATTGCTAAGCGGTAGAAGAAGGCGTGGCGGTCAACGAAAGAGGTTCAAAGACGCTCTCCATGAAAATCTAAAATCCTGCGGTATTGCAGACGAGCAATGGGAACAACTTGCAGCGGACAGGACCGAATGGCGAGGGGTTGTGGCCAGCTATCAAGGAAATGTTGCTGCAAGAAAGCCGAATCCAAGACCTAACCAGGTCTATGTTTGTCCTGACTGCGGTCGACATGTGCTCTCCCGAATTGGCCTCTATAGCCATAGTCGTGTGCACCGCAGATGAATGGAAATTACAATAGACTACACCTTTTACTTGTTTTTTATTGTACACAATTTATCGACTGTAACATTTTTATACTCGGACTCGAGTAACGGCTAATGAAAATAATAAATAAATAATGAACTTTCTAAAAAAATAACTAATCAAGAAATAGAGCAATACCTATCTATTTGAAATGGAGTTGACACAAATAAGAAAGATAATTATTAACAAAAGGTGCTGAATAGAAAGGGGGGAAGTTTTGTGCAAATACTTTTACAGATTTCTTAAGTAAGTACTAATTAGAAATGCCGTATTCTCATTTCGAATTGTTGAAGTGAAATTTCATCATGTTTTATAATTAACCCAGTCAGAATTTAATTTAAAAGTTTTATATTTATTTAGTGTTTTCTCTCTCTCTCATGTATCATTATCGTAATAGCATTTATAGATCTTTGCTTTGGCGTTTATTACATGTACTGTTTTAATTAAAAAACGTTATTAAAAATTTCAATTACATTATAATGAATATTTACATAAAAAGTTGTACAATTATAAAGTCTATCCATGTGAGAAAACTCATTTCACTCATATACTGTGTAAGATGAATGATCTAGTGGATAATGTCCCTTTCCATGAAGAATTTGCTGAATTAATTTGATGACCCACTGCTTATTTACACAGATGTATCTAAAATTAATTCTCGACTGGCGGGGCTTACTTCATCCCATCATTGATTATTGAGAACCATTTCCAATTGAACATCAATTGCTCTATCTTCACGGCAGAGGTATAGATATATATGAGGCATTACGATTTATCAAACGATTATTGCAATAGTCGTTTTATCCCATTCCTTGTCTGTCCTCAATGCATTAAGCAATACAAACATCTTCAGTTACAAAATCAATCCATATATTCTCAAAAAAACAAAAAACATCATTCACCAAATACACTTATCCGAAAAAAAGTTGCATTCGTCTGGGTTAAAGCACATCTAAATAGTAATAAAACACAACGAGCACGTAGATATATTAGTTAAAAAGAGAGCTTCCTCAAGACACATTCTACAACATAAAATCAGCTTAGCAGATATACATAGTATTCTTAAAATAAACTTGAGAGTCAAATGGAACTGCAAGTTACCAACCCTGCCAGGTCCCCAGTACCTGTAATCAGAAAAAATGTACAGAAAAGAAATTAATACAAAAAAATTACATAGTTCAAAGATTACAACTGGATGTGTGCGATGTTGGACACGTCCTGGTACAGCAAATCCGGGCTCCAATTGTCACACAGGAAATCTAAACGATGTTGGGCAATTTACTTCTATCACTTTACAGAATATGATTGCAAAGGATAAGCTCTTGTGGATTTTAAGAAATCCAGAATATCTTCTAATACAGTATTATAAATTCTTGGTTATTTCAATAATCCGATATTAATTAATAAAATTTAATAAACAACTAGGGGCACACTAGCATAAATCAGAAATAAGTTATCAAACCTAATGGTTTGATTAAGTGATATATTTAATATTATTGGGTAATTAGGAAAATGCTTGATTATTACAAAATGCTTGATAATTGCAGAAGTTTACAGATAATTGCAAAATTGCTAATTAAAATATTTCTAATTACAAGATTGCAAAATTCCAAAATTGTTAATTATAAGAATGTAGATAATTGATAAACGCTGATTGTTAACTAAATTGACAAAAATATAGAAAATACATATTTTATGACCATGTGGCAACATGTAGAATTTTAAACATAATATTTTTAGTCGCAAACTCCTCTATAAATCCTTATTTTACTATAAGGAAAGTAACCAGGCTGCAACCAAAGTTACAAATCTGGCGCGTTAAGTGTAATAATTGCATATTACCATCAAAACGCTAATGCTTCGATTGCAACAAACACCAGCCGAAAGACCGATCTTACTTAAAGGAGCTCCCTTGCCAGTCGTCACACACCACTTGCAGACTGCAGTTTCGAGCTGTTGGCTCTCGTCAGTGCAAGGTAGGTATGCGACGGCCGACATGAGAATCCTTTGACTATAGTACATCCCGGTATTTTCACAATAGCGACATGTAAAACAGCCAGCAGGCGCCATCCAGCGGTCCAGTGTCTGTTGTAAAATTCTAGTTACATAAAATTAAAGAAATTTGAATCCAATTTTATTGAAATTGTGGAAGCAGAACAATAAAATGATTGAAAATGGTTGAAATTGAATTGAATTGAATTTGAAATAATTAATAAATAAAATTTACCTGTATGGCGTTCTAACACAGAAAGTCATGTGAATAAAGAATGTTATAAGTATAGTCGAGAATTTCACAGTAAAAAAGTTCTTAGATGTCAATCAGTACAAATTTAGAAGGTAAATGGCTGTTTAACTATTAAGGTAAACATTTTTATATTACAATCTTAATTATGGTACCAATGTACAAACTTTAAAAATTATATTTTTCCTAAAGAAAATGAAAACTGTAAAATTTTACGAACGTCACGCCATCTGTTAATGAGCGACTTAATTATTCTATATAGGAGTATACTACAATCGGATTCCTTTTCTAGTTACGTTTCCATTCTCAACCAAATTACGGAACCGATATAGAATCGATAAAGAAATCTTTAATATTCAATAAGAAATGTTTATTACAGCGCAAATTGCAAACATAACCAAATAATAGTAGAATGCAGGTTTTCACGGCCGTTGTCTAATGAAGTAGATTCTTCCGGGTCTTGCCGTGGTCGTCGAACTTGACTTGACGTTTCGCTGATCATCCTGTCAGCTTCTTCAGAAGGATTCTAAAGACGTCTAAAGAAGTCTTTAGAATCCTTCTGAAGAAGCTGACAGGATGATCAGCGAAACGTCAAGTCAAGTTCGACGACCACGGCAAGACCCGGAAGAATCTACTTCAATAACCAAATAAGTACGAACTGTCCAAATAAAGCAAATCGTTTTCATATTGTCTTGTGTTGATCCAGTAAATACATTATATATCAATCACTACATAACAGGTGTGTCTGAAATAAGTTTTAGAGATAAGAAAAATATCAGTACAAGAGTACAACAAAGAACTGAGAAGGTCTAAAAGAAGATCATGAAGACGGTTCTGCGAAGGGATAGATGAGCTAGCCCCAGCAGTCCTCCTACAAAAAGTCCTTGCAAAAGACCACTCAAATGAATAGAGCTACTCAAAAAGCCCGATGGTAAGTACACAGATAATCAGCAGGAAAACATAAGGGTGCTTTTAGACATTTCCCAGGCTCTCGCATAATTCAGGGTGAATTTCTACAGGACTACCTGGATGAGGATGTTCATCGTCCTACCAGAGAAGAAAGATGCCTGGCTAGAAAAATATTCACCCACAACAAAATTGAATGGGCCCCTTTAAATCACCGGGCAGAAACGGTATTTTCCCTTCCCTACTTCAACACGGAATTGAGGAGCTTGTCCCATGCCTGAGAAGTATATTTATAGCAAGCTATACAATGGGGTATATTCCCCAAGCTTGGAGGAAAGTTAAGGTGGCGTTTATTCTGATAATAGGCAGACGTCCACTAAACGAGCCTAAGTCGTATCGCCCCATTAGCTTAACCTCGTTTCCTATAAACAAAGGAGAAACTTTTAGATCACTATATTAGAAGCGAAATCCTTACAGGAACACCGCTTCACGCAAAACAATTTGCCTATCAACCTGGCACATCAACAATAAATGCTTTGCATTGCCTGGTTCAAGGCATTGAAAAGACATTTACAGCAAAAGAAGTGGCTATTGTGCTTTCGTAGATATAGAGGGTATTTTTGACAACACCTCCTATGAATCCTTACAAAAAGCCACGGAAAAAAGGCGAATAGAGTCACCTACAATTAAAAGGATACAATCCATGCTCAGAAGCAGAATTCTTACCATAAGTGTGGGGGATGACTCGGCTAGTCAGGGGTTGTCCACAAGTTGGAGTCCTATCACCCTTGCTGTGGTCAATGGTGGTCGATGATCTCGGTAAGACTTGGGATCTAAGACCGAAAATGACACATTGGTCTTATCTTTCGGTTGTCAGACCTATGGTTATCTACGCATCATGCGTATGATGGTCAAAAACAGAGGAAAAAACAGCACAGCGAAAGTTGCAGAAATTGCAACGCCTTGCCTGTTTAGGGACTATAGGAGCAATGCACTCGTGTCCCACAGCAGATATGCAGGCTTTGCTTGACTTACTTCCCTTGTACTTGCATGTAAGGAAGGAGGCGGCATTCAGTGCATTACGACTACACCAGGCACATAAATTTAAACCAGGCGATCTGGTTGGTCACTTAAGGATTCTGGAGTTCCGTTTGAAGTCCATGACCAAACCCACTGACTCAATGCCAATAAAACAAGACTTTGACTGCCCGTTTGACGTGCTAATTGAAAGTTATCAGACGAGCAAGATAGAGGCACTGCGATTGGAATAAGGGTCACTCATCTGGTATAGAGATGGATCTAAGATGGCTGAAGGGGTAGGAGTGGGAGTAACAGGGCCTAATTGTAGGCTATCCAAAGCCCTCGATAACACCCCAACCATATTTCTGGCAGAAATTTATGCTATAGATCTGTGTGCCCAGGTATGCCTAAATAAAGGCATCCGAAGGGCAAAGATCTATGTACTATCAGATAGCCAGGCAGCACTAAAGGCTCTAAGGTTTTATATCTTTGAGTCTAAAATTGCCTGAGAATGTAGACAAACCCTGAAGCAACTGGCTAATAACAACAAGATTACCTTGATGTGGGTGCCAGGGCATGAGGGAGTACAAGGAAACGAACTTGCTGATAGCCTTGCAAAAAAGAAGCTGAAGCACCGTTCATTGGACCCGAACCGGTTTGTGGCCTAGCTAAGGGACATATAGCGGATAAGATAAAAGAATGGGAAAAGGACCAGAAAAGTCCCACTGGAGGAATACTCCAGGCGAAAGACAAGCGAAAAAGTTTATAACTTATTCGCAAAGAATGCCGCAAGGCTTCTCGAACTTGAAAAGTCCGAAATAAGGCTAATGACAGGCCTTCTAACTGGCCACTGCCCCTTGAGATATCTACATGGGCAAGGCGGTAGACAATAACTGCAGATATTGCAATACTGCAATCGAAACTGCGGAACACATACTTTACGAATACGAGGTGTTAGTCAGCACTAGGCTAAAGTTCCTAGAATAGGCGGAATTAACGCCTGAAGACATAGGGAAATTAGCTCCCAGGAAAATCACAAGCTTTGTAAAAAGTCTGGGAATCCTGGGTAACCACTAGATGTAGGGTAAATCACAAAAGATCTTTTAGGTCGAAGTGAGGTAAGGCTGTCCGAAGCCAAACGACCCCATAAAACAATCTACAATATACAAGAAAATTATCTACATCTTATAAAGAGTAAACAAAGTAAATAAATTAAGATTTTAAATGAATGTAAATGTTCTCCAGGTATGATAGAGACAATTGGTGGCCTGAAAAATGTAACGGAATTTTAGTGTAAAAAAACATGACTGAGTTCCTTAGATAAAAAAATAAATCTATAAAAATTGTGAGTTACAAAGAAAATTCTGTAAGTTTGAAGTAGTTTCATTTACCAAAACTAAACCAAATGCTATACCGATCGTGCTAAATCTAAATAAATATCAATTATTTTCATAAAGTTATTCAATGGAGACAGGTCATGTAACAATTTCCTGATGATATTCAAAAAAGTCAAAACGCTAACGTAAAGTGCATAGAATCATGCGGAATCGAGCCGAAATCTAAATACAAAATATCATTTAATTTAGTTTTTTAAAGCTCTCTGAAGATAGTGAAAATCCGTTTTTACACCGTTCTGTTACACATCGGGGGATTGGAAGAGATATTTATTTATTTTGGTTCAAAATTTAAAGAAAATTTGGACCACCTCTCATTTTATTCAATTTTGAACTGAATATGAAACTCGGTACATAATTTTCAATATTTTCGAAATTTAAAATCGTCGTATTAAAAATACCTTAATCATATTGATATTTTAAAATTAATAATTAAATGGCGAATTATATTTAGTCTTCACACATGCCCATACGTTTACTGTATTATGAAACAGATGTCTGTAACATTTTGTATCGACGTTAATTATATTTTTCTCCAATTATAACGTATCAATTTCGATTAAATCAATAACAATATTAATAACGATCTGATCACATTTATTTTTAATATAATTTTTCTAATCTTAATTAGTAATTTGGTTTATAACAAAGAAAATGACTAATTATTTGCTGAAGTAATAGTTTTTGCAATACTGATAAACACAGAGAAATCGTGGAGAAACGATTGGCTTTGATCTAATTTTGAATGTAGTTTTTATTACGTAACTCGAAAAACAGCCATAAAATGTTTTTATCCTGCTCGAGTACATTTTAATCAAGAAAGATCGTTACATATTTTTTAACGGTTCATGTAAAGCGATTGATTATTCATTATGCGCTTTTTATTCGTTCGTCCCTCTGGAACGCTTATTGTTTAGTAAGGAAAACCACAACATAATTGTTATTTATTATTATGATCTGGTCACTTCTTTAAGTTACTTTAAATTTAATTAGTATCATGATTTACCCTTGGACACTGAATTCAAATTATATTTTTACCGAGTGAACTTTAATGCCTTGATTAGTTGAAAAGAGACATAAAACATAACTCATACATTTGTCATGTCATAATAAAAGAGATATTGCACTGTACCACAATAAATTATTTTCGCAGGAATACATGGCTACAGAATATAATTCGTTTCATCTACGACCATATAACATTCTCATTAGGGGCGCGTTTAGATAAATTGGGACCCTAGGCGCTGTGAGATTTAAGGACCCCTCCGTGAAAACTCAAAAATAAAAAAAATCAGATCTAAAGGTTTAAAGGCAAGTGTATTTTTAAACTATTTACTGGCAATAGTTACAAATAGGTACATATCATATTATATTATAAAACTTAAAAAGTTTTATAATAATAGATAGAGTAGATACCGCATTATAAAAGTTTTTTCCAGATTTTTACGTTGAAATTACATAAATACGCAAAAGAGTTTCAACATTTGGAAATGTCGCCTGCAACCCATCGAGAATAAATTTATACATTTCAGAAGGCGATTTAAGCCCTTCTCTCTGGACATATATCAAAAATTGATGCAACTCATTTGGAGATAGCTTAGAATCTATGTCGTCTCTATAAGTTGATACTAGTGCATTGATCATTGCAGTGCGTTGATTTTCAGCTTGTCTTTTATCATCATAGTTTTTCCGAATTTTGTTCTTCTTCATTGCCAGATTCACCAGAATCGTTTCTGATGGTTCTTCATCTTCTCAGTCTTCATCTTCTCAGTCTTCATCACTGGTTTCATAATCAGAATTCTCTCCTGTTCTTCCTTCGGGTCTTCTAGATTGTTCTCTCTCAGGTTCTTGATTGTCACACTACCAGTAGATTTTTTTTCATTGATCTGAAATACACCGAAAAGCTGGTTCGTTAAAGAAAGAAAGAAAGATCTTTATGTAGGCATGTAACCTATTACAAAAGATAAATAGTTACAAAACTTTACACAATTTACATCGAATCTATACAATAGTAAAGAAAACACAAATATAAGTTAAATAAAAACGTTAAAATAAATTGCACAAATATAACTATTAATACAACTGGTTTACCTATTCAAAAATGTTGAGGCAACAACTATTAAAGGGAGTGACTAGAGGAGAAAAGAAACCTTTACAATATTTTTATATGACTGATTAAACTGCTCTTAAAGTTTGCTAAATTTGCTGCATCCTTTATTTTTTGACGCAATGAATTATATTCATTTAGCCCTTTAAAAAACATAGAATTCATAGCCTTTTTTGAGTTAGTTCGTTCAATATGTATATTATTTCTATACCCAGTATTATACTCGTGAATTTCACGGTTAAAAGTGACAAATGATTTCAAATAAGAAGGCAATAAGCCCTCTAATATTTTATATATAAATATCATGGTGAAGTAGTACAACCTATGAAGTACTGATTGCCAGTTTAAGAGTTGGTCGGAGTGTATTAGTCATCCATGCTTCCAATTTTAATTGTAAATGACTTCACGTCAATAAAATGATGCAGCTGAATGCACGGTGTGCCTGGAAGGCGAGAGATAGAGATGTAGTAGAATATGACATTAGACAAATTTATTATACCTAATCTTTAAATTTCTCTGTGCATTTGAGGACATTAGGGCTGATTTTATTTTAGTTCTACAAAAGGGAAAATGTTTATTTTAATGATACCTATGCGGGACAATAAAAATTATTTTTGCAAATCGAAGAAGAAAAAATTATTTTTTTATATATACTTTTTTTTCTCTCATCGTCCCACATTGTAACATGTTTTTAATATCTTTTAGTGAAAGCCGTTATTTTAAATAATGATTTATACGAGAGTAATTTGCACCGTCTTTCCGGCTTATATCCGGAGCGCTCTTAATACCTCAAGCATCAAGTTTATCGGAGTATACCTATTACACCGTAGTATTATTCTCATACCCCGGTTCTGAAGCTTTTGTAGTGCTGATTGGCTGTTTTTGTCTAATAAATATAATAACGATGAACAGTAGTTAAAATGAGGTTGAATGATTGTGTTATACACTAATAATCTACTTGCCATTGGTAAATTAACAGATACCCTATAAAAGAAAAATAGTTTCTTTCTTATCTTTTTTTGAATATACTGGAAGTGACTCTTAAATGACAGAGTATTGTCCAAAATAAATCACAGGTATTTAAACTCTGACAAAATTTCGATTGAACTATTATTTATTTGTAAGTTGATATTATTAATATCAATATTTGCATGTTTGTACGATGTTGTTATTATCATCGCCTTGGTTTTGTTTGTATTAAGGACTAATTTGTTAGCATTAAAGTATTTTTGAATATTTATTAGTTCAACATTCATTCTCTGAATGGCTAATTCTATATTTTCATCTGATATGACAACGAGGGTATCATCAGCAAATAAATTTAAAAATGTACAATTTGTTGACAAATTAATATCATTAATATAGATATTGAAGAGTAACGGTCCTAAAACACTGCCTTGGGGCACACCGTACTCTGTTTTCAAATTATTTGTAAATGTATTATTAATTTTACACCTTTGAGTTCTCTTATTTAAATAATTTCTTAACCACATAAGCACATTGCCAGTTATTCCATATTTCGATAATTTGTTTAAAAGAATTGATCTATCAATAGTTTCAAAAGCTCCTCTTAAGTCAACAAAAACTGCAACAATATATTTGCCATTATCAAGATCCTTCAGCCAGTTAGTAACAGTTAGCTGTAAACTAGCTTCGCAGGAGTGGTTAGCTCTGAAACCAGACTGATATTGCATAAGGATATTGTTATCATTGAAATACTTCACTAATTGGTTATAAGCAGCCACTTCAATTATTTTTTCAATTGGTGGCAAAGTGTTTATGGGTCAAAATTCACTGGCCAGATTTGTATTAGCTACCTTTGGTATTGAGGTTATAGTGCTCAGTTTTAACTCATTTGGAAATTGTCCCGTGACTAGTGATGTATTTACAATATGTAGTAATAGATGTCCTACTGATCTTATAATGCTTTTAAGAAATTTTGTATTTAATAATACGCTGGTGTCTGAACTATTTTTTAGATCTTTAACTATATTACTAACCGCCTGTATCGTAATTGACTGAAATTCATTTAAATTTGAGTTAATTTGAATGTTATACATATCCATATCTACATTTCCTACATCACTAACACTGTTGAAAATTTCATTTAAGCTACTAATAAAATAGTTATTAAAATGGTTTGCCAGTTCAGTTGGCTCAGAAACTGTGCTCTTCCCCTTTTATTTATTGTTTTAAAGTTTTCCACATTAATCTGGGATTTCCCCTGTTAATATCAATTTTATCTTCGTAATACTTTTTCTTTTTAAATTTACACATATTATTAAACTCATTTCTATATTTTTTGTAATCTGCCCAGAATATGTTGTTTTCGTTTCTGATTTTATTGCTCTTTTTAAATTGTCTATAAGCTTGATCTCTTTCTCTAATTTTATTTTTTAATTCAAAATCAAACCAAGGGAGATTCCGTTTACTATTTCCACTAATTATTAGTGGTGAAATTCTGTCAACAATATTCATCACCCTCACCGCGAACTCATCAAGTATTTTGTTAATATCTATATAACACAGAAGGAACTACTCTGTAGCTATAAGTTTTATGTTGATTTCGCGTATTTTTTTATCGTCTAAACGTCTGTGATGTGTACTAATGGACTGTATATTCAGATTCCTATTATTTTCACACACCAGATTCGCAGATAAAGCTGCATGATCAGTTACTTTTATTGTATTTAATATACCCACGTTTAACTTACTTTGGTTAGTCACTATATAATCAATAAGGGTGGAACTATTATTTGTAACACGTGTTGGGGTATTAATCATTTGCTCTAAGCCTAACATTTCAAAGGTGTTTCTAATTTTATTAGTATAAAAATTGTCGTTATTCATATAGTTTATGTTAAAATCACCAAACATTATAAATCTATTGTTATTTATTGTTATTGTTATTATTTATTATTGTTTCTTCATAAGCTTGCATTCTACTGCCAAGCTCATCAGTTAGTTGATCGTAGACCATACTCAAAGCACTAGCAGCAAAATTTTGTCGGCCTCTTAACACTACTTCATCATTGCGACTTTCATCGAAGAAGGTGAATGTGTTACGTTTTCTAATTCGTTTTTCCTCACACTCATATTGATGATCGTCAACTAACATCCTAGCTTCGGTTTCAATATTGTCGAATCTATCTCTATATGTATCCATTACTTAAAGCCAATACAGTGTCAGCCCGAGCAAACCATCTGTTACAGTTCAATTTAACATTTATACATTATTTTAAAAAATCTCTAAATCATTACTTTATCTCTTACGTTTAATGTCTAACGAATTCGTGTTATCCGTCGTCACGCGTAATATTTATTATTTAGTTGTCTATATGAATTCGCAATTGTAAGGAATCTGTTGCAGGTATAGGCATGGCGTTATACATTTTGTTGTGTAGCGTGTTGCATATACTTAAGCTCTCTATTTCTGTAATTCTTAAGCTAGGCAACCAATAACTTTTAATTAGTTTATAGGTAGATTCCTATAACCGACTGACGATCGGTAACACAGATTTATTTCTTCACGATAGTTTTTGGCTTGGATTTTGTCTTCCGGTAGTCTGTCACTTTTCACGTGTAATTCGCTCGAACGCTTGGCAATTTATTAAGTGGTATTTTTACGTGCTCGTTGCGATTTTTGAAACAAGTAATTTCACCATTTTTGGGATATATTCGCAACGTTTTATTTTTCGGTTATCCATTTATGTTTGGACGAGTGCATATTTTTATGGTATTGGAAATCGATTGTCTTCATTGGAAGGATCTATACGTAAAAGCCATTTTTGCCAAATTTACACGAGGCCAAGGACATCCAAGGTCAACAACATTTTTCTAAGAAAACCCTCCGAAACGAGGTAATTACTTTATTTTTATATTCAAGCTAGTAAAATGTCACTTGTAGTAAATTGTTCAATGGTAAAAATTTATTTTTAGGGTTCTTTTTTTTCACCTACGGTTTCGCCTAGGATTTCGTAGTTTTTCTACGTTTTTTTGTCTCCCCTGATACGAACGAATAACTTTTTTTCTGCTGGTCTACACGTACTTATGTTACTTCTCCTTGCTATGCTCCTTGCAAATGATTTCAAATAAGAAGGCAATAAGCCCTGTAATATTTTATATATAAATATCATGGTGAAGTAGTACAACCTATGAAGTACTGATTGCCAGTTTAAGAGCTGGTCGGAGTGTATTAGTCATCCATGCTTCCAATTTTAATTGTAAATGACTTCACGTCAATAAAATGATGCACCTGAATGTACGGTGTGCCTGGAAGGCGAGAGATTAGACAAATTTATTATACCTAATCTTTAAATTTCTCTGTGCATTTGAGGACATTAGGGCTGATTTTATTTTAGTTCTACAAAAGGGAAAATGTTTATTTTAATGATACCTATGCGGGACAATAAAAATTATTTTTGCAAATCGAAGAAGAAAAAATTATTTTTTTATATATACTTTTTTTTCTCTCATCGTCCCACATTGTAACATGTTTTTAATATCTTTTAGTGAAAGCCGTTTTTTTAAATAATGATTTATATGAGAGTAATTTGCACCGTCTTTCCGGCTTATATCCGGAGCGCTCTTAATACCTCAAGCATCAAGTTTATCGGAGTATACCTATTACACCGTAGTATTATTCTCATACCCCGGTTCTGAAGCTTTTGTAGTGCTGATTGGCTGTTTTTGTCTAATAAATATAATAACGATGAACAGTAGTTAAAATGAGGTTGAATGATTGTGTTATACACTAATAATCTACTTGCCATTGGTAAATTAACAGATACCCTATAAAAGAAAAATAGTTTCTTTCTTATCTTTTTTTGAATATACTGGAAGTGACTCTTAAATGACAGAGTATTGTCCAAAATAAATCACAGTTATTTAAACTCTGACACAATTTCGATTGAACTATTATTTATTTGTAAGTTGATATTATTAATATCAATATTTGCATGTTTGTACGATGTTGTTATTATCATCGCCTTGGTTTTGTTTGTATTAAGGACTAATTTCTTAGCATTAAAGTATTTTTGAATATTTATTAGTTCAACATTCATTCTCTGAATGGCTAATTCTATATTTTCATCTGATATGACAACGAGGGTATCATCAGCAAATAAATTTAAAAATGTACAATTTGTTGACAAATTAATATCATTAATATAGATATTGAAGAGTAACGGTCCTAAAACACTGCCTTGGGGCACACCGTACTCTGTTTTCAAATTATTTGTAAATGTATTATTAATTTTACACCTTTGAGTTCTCTTATTTAAATAATTTCTTAACCACATAAGCACATTGCCAGTTATTCCATATTTCGATAATTTGTTTAAAAGAATTGATCTATCAATAGTTTCAAAAGCTCCTCTTAAGTCAACAAAAACTGCAACAATATATTTGCCATTATCAAGATCCTTCAGCCAGTTAGTAACAGTTAGCTGTAAACTAGCTTCGCAGGAGTGGTTAGCTCTGAAACCAGACTGATATTGCATAAGGATATTGTTATCATTGAAATACTTCA
The DNA here is from genome assembly GCA_963675555.1 of Leptura quadrifasciata. NCBI lineage: Eukaryota > Metazoa > Arthropoda > Insecta > Coleoptera > Cerambycidae > Leptura > Leptura quadrifasciata. The sequence goes on from OY776673.1 coordinate 174,721,704, forward strand.
CTAATTGGTTATAAGCAGCCACTTCAATTATTTTTTCAATTGGTGGCAAAGTGTTTATGGGTCAAAATTCACTGGCCAGATTTGTATTAGCTACCTTTGGTATTGAGGTTATAGTGCTCAGTTTTAACTCATTTGGAAATTGTCCCGTGACTAGTGATGTATTTACAATATGTAGTAATAGATGTCCTACTGATCTTATAATGCTTTTAAGAAATTTTGTATTTAATAATACGCTGGTGTCTGAACTATTTTTTAGATCTTTAACTATATTACTAACCGCCTGTATCGTAATTGACTGAAATTCATTTAAATTTGAGTTAATTTGAATGTTATACATATCCATATCTACATTTCCTACATCACTAACACTGTTGAAAATTTCATTTAAGCTACTAATAAAATAGTTATTAAAATGGTTTGCCAGTTCAGTTGGCTCAGAAACTGTGCTCTTCCCCTTTTATTAATTGTTTTAAAGTTTTCCACATTAATCTGGGATTTCCCCTGTTAATATCAATTTTATCTTCGTAATACTTTTTCTTTTTAAATTTTAACATATTATTAAACTCATTTCTATATTTTTTGTAATCTGCCCAGAATATGTTGTTTTCGTTTCTGATTTTATTGCTCTTTTTAAATTGACTATAAGCTTGATCTCTTTCTCTAATTTTATTTTTCAATTCAAAATCAAACCAAGGGAGATTCCGTTTACTATTTCCACTAATTATTAGTGGTGAAATTCTGTCAACAATATTCATCACCCTCACCGCGAACTCATCAAGTATTTTGTTAATATCTATATAACACAGAAGGGACTACTCTGTAGCTATAAGTTTTATGTTGATTTCGCGTATTTTTTTATCGTCTAAACGTCTGTGATGTGTACTAATGGACTGTATATTCAGATTCCTATTATTTTCACACACCAGATTCGCAGATAAAGCTGCATGATCAGTTACTTTTATTGTATTTAATATACCCACGTTTAACTTACTTTGGTTAGTCACTATATAATCAATAAGGGTGGAACTATTATTTGTAACACGTGTTGGGGTATTAATCATTTGCTCTAAGCCTAACATTTCAAAGGTGTTTCTAATTTTATTAGTATAAAAATTGTCGTTATTCATATAGTTTATGTTAAAATCACCAAACATTATAAATCTATTGTTATTTATTGTTATTGTTATTATTTATTATTGTTTCTTCATAAGCTTGCATTCTACTGCCAAGCTCATCAGTTAGTTGATCGTAGACCATACTCAAAGCACTAGCAGCAAAATTTTGTCGGCCTCTTAACACTACTTCATCATTGCGACTTTCATCGAAGAAGGTGAATGTGTTACGTTTTCTAATTCGTTTTTCCTCACACTCATATTGATGATCGTCAACTAACATCCTAGCTTCGGTTTCAATATTGTCGAATCTATCTCTATATGTATCCATTACTTAAAGCCAATACAGTGTCAGCCCGAGCAAACCATCTGTTACAGTTCAATTTAACATTTATACATTATTTTAAAAAATCTCTAAATCATTACTTTATCTCTTACGTTTAATGTCTAACGAATTCGTGTTATCCGTCGTCACGCGTAATATTTATTATTTAGTTGTCTATATGAATTCGCAATTGTAAGGAATCTGTTGCAGGTATAGGCATGGCGTTATACATTTTGTTGTGTAGCGTGTTGCATATACTTAAGCTCTCTATTTCTGTAATTCTTAAGCTAGGCAACCAATAACTTTTAATTAGTTTATAGGTAGATTCCTATAACCGACTGACGATCGGTAACACAGATTTATTTCTTCACAATAGTTTTTGGCTTGGATTTTGTCTTCCGGTAGTCTGTCACTTTTCACGTGTAATTCGCTCGAACGCTTGGCAATTTATTAAGTGGTATTTTTACGTGCTCGTTGCGATTTTTGAAACAAGTAATTTCACCATTTTTGGGATATATTCGCAACGTTTTATTTTTCGGTTATCCATTTATGTTTGGACGAGTGCATATTTTTATGGTATTGGAAATCGATTGTCTTCATTGGAAGGATCTATACGTAAAAGCCATTTTTGCCAAATTTACACGAGGCCAAGGACATCCAAGGTCAACAACATTTTTCTAAGAAAACCCTCCGAAACGAGGTAATTACTTTATTTTTATATTCAAGCTAGCAAAATGTCACTTGTAGTAAATTGTTCAATGGTAAAAATTTATTTTTAGGGTTCTTTTTTTCACCTACGGTTTCGCCTAGGATTTCGTAGTTTTTCTACGTTTTTTTGTCTCCCCTGATACGAACGAATAACTTTTTCCACTGGTCTACACGTACTTATGTTACTTCTCCTTGCTGGACTGGAATTTCTTTTTTTGTGGAGGAGCCATCCATTTTCTGGGTTAATTGATAGGCTGGAAGTAGCCCATTCCTGAAATTTGAGCCGAAGCTGAAGCCCTGCTGCCTGCAGTTTGTATCCTTCTTGCGACATATATACATTGAATTTTTTTAAAATATATTATAAATTTTACTAAAAAAAATTTCACCACTGTACCTATATATATGTATATATATTTTTTTAAAATTTTGCTAAACATTTTATGAAAATATTCTGTCAACTAATTATAACATCTATGATATTTGTTGGGGGTTTAAGCACTTACGTAAGACGCGTATACCCAGTTAGATATATTTTTTTTGTGTGAATTTGTCTACCATACCCTACGTTATTGTACTGTTGAATGTTTTAAAGTTAACCTATTTCGTTTATTGTTATTAAAAGATAAAACTGAATTTGAATTTTTCATTATCGTCTCGCTAAGTAATTTATTTAGTAAATTTGAGGTTACATTGCACTTGAGCTGGTATTTGGAGTGAAAAAAAAATTTACTTGGCGCCTTGATACATCATAGTAATTTAGAACTCCGACCATCTCCATTGTTAGTCGGCCGGCAAATACCGTTAGTCAACAGACGACGACCAACTAGTTACGTCAGATTGTAATTTTAAAATTTGACGTAGCACATCTTGTGTCCGATACATTCTTCACAGTACGTTTTTTTTTTCCGAGATGCGTTTGAGGGATGTGCCATCTATGGTCGAGGCAGAAAAAAATACGTATAGATTCTGAACAAAGTCAAAATATGATACTGCAATTGGCGAGGATTCTGCCGCATCATTACCTACTAAATTCAAACGGTGATTTGTGGCAGGGAATGTATACAGCGTTAGAACTATGCTCCTTTATTCTAGCCTGCAAACCAGTGTACTTCCCTGACATATTTGATGCACTATCGTAGCTTTGCCCTCGACATTTTTTATATCAACTCATCAACCCTCTAAAGTTCAAAAAATTGTTTCTTCCAAATTTTCGCTGCAATGAGAGTAAATGTCAATGAATGCAAAAAATCTCTCTTTGACTGCACCGCCAGAAAGCACATATCTCAAAATAACACAAAGCTGATCTACATTGCTAATATCAGGTGTAGAATCAATAATTAAAGAGAAATATATAGATTCTTTCATTTCCTGAAGAAACTGTTCTCTTAGTTTGTCTCCCATTATTGTAATAAACTCTTCACATACAGTGTTTGACAAATAACTGACAGATCCTTGGACTATTTTTCCCATACCTTTCAATGTGTTCCTCCAGAAAAGGGTCAAATTCCACAAGATATTCCAAACACATATCGTAGTTACTTTTAATACTGTGGCCACGAAATGTTAGTCCCTGGGAGAAGATTTTACTGTGGCCACCATTCTTTTTAGAACATTTCTCCAATATTGTCTCTCATCGTTTACTTGTTTGGTTAATTCCGTGTTATTCTTCCTTTTTCATTTAAACGTCTACAAAAAGTGATCATCGAAACTATACATGATTTTTCGAATTTTCGTACTTTAAAATTTTTACATTGTTTGTTTACCTGAATAAAAAGGGAAATTGGGGGCTCCTGAAAAAGTGGGGCCCTAGACACGCACCTAGTGCGCCTAGGCCTAAACGTGCCGCTGATTTTCATAAAAAGAACATATATATTTAGAAGATCGAGATCTGTAGCACAATCACTGTAAGGAAATATCGTGAACTATGGTTTTATCTTGTCGAGACGCCTCCAAGTAGTAACAATCTGAGTTCTGATATCCTATTACGATCTAATATTCACCAAAATATGTGAGGTCGTAGTTATTATTCTTTTTAGTGAGTCAGAAACAATAAAACAAAACAGTTCTAATAGTCTCGAGTAGTAGTAAGGAAAAAAAACGTGGAACGTGGAACTCAATGCCCCAAAAAGTTTATTGATTTTTTTCGTATAGTCTATAAAATGTATATTCATGTCTTATTGCAAGAAAAGGTATTGAAGACTTATGACATAAGTGCTAAATAACGTATCCTTAGCTGTTTTTACTTTTATTCATATTAAAATTTTTATTTTCATTGTATCTGTCACTCCATCATAAGGCTAAACACTAAATATCCCCTCTTTATCACTATCATTTTTTTCTACAGAATTTGTGAAATCTTTTCCACAACAGCTTTTATAAAATAATATATATCGAAGTCCATATCGACGGTACGTATATGTCATATTATAACATGGTTCATTAACTGTCATTTTGCAGCTGCAATATATCATATTCAACAATCTATCTGGTGCAGGTCTCATGTCTATCATTATTGGCTAAAACTGTTCGTTTTCCTTTTGCCATCCCCATAGCATAGGATCAGAGTAGCCATGTCAAGGTTTTCCCAAGTGACGCACTGGCAAATGAAGATACTAGAATTTTGCAACCAATTTAGTAATTCTTCCCTACTTACATTTTCTCTTAATCCAAATTTGGATGCCCAATTACAAAACGTTTTGGATTTTCTAATATGTTTAAATTCAGAAGATTTACTTTTGCCAAATAACGCGCTAGTAGTGTTGCACCCTGTTAACGCGTAAGCAAAAGTAAAGTGTTGCAAGCTTCTTTCCCAATCGATTCCTGCATGGCTTGAATATTACGTATGTTATCGCTATATGTGGTAGTCTGCATTAAAATATTTTTAGAAGAAAGATTAACAAAGCGCAAAAATTAGCATGCACTTCGCATAAGATATAGCAAATATGAACTCATGTTTTTTACGCAATATTATCAATGTATATTTTAATATATTTAATGAAAATGTTTTACATTCACTTTAAAGCAAAAAGCATTTTTGTGAGAATCGGTTACAAATTTTCATCTAACCTGACTCGTCTATAAGAACAGATGCATGTTGGTGTTTGAAAGAAAGTGCAAATTGATATAGAAAAGAAACTGTAAAATAAAACTCTAAACTGTAAAACGTATTAAATATTTTTAGAACATTCTATTTTTTCAAAATTGGCTCGCACAACCTTACATATACATCAAATTAAATAACATTTCTGTGGATTCCGTAAATTCGTGACAACTTGGTTGTGTATTATATTCACGAACAAATTACTTCCATTTAATTGGTAACACAGAAATCATATAAACTTTGAAGTGAATGGCAAATACGGCCATAATTAACTAATAATTGGAACAAGTCGGTAGTAGTCTCGCGAAGCATAACAAAATTGAACAGAAACCAGAAACTTGCTTAAAATTCGATAATTTATTGATGATTGATATAGTGCAATAATTTTACGACGATGTAAATAACAAAGCAGCTGCGGCCAGGTCCATGATTTTAACGTTATTAATGGATAAATGGAATCCTAGCCACAATTTAAAACAGGGCAGAATAAGTAAAGTTTTAGAACAAAAATAATATTTGCGAATGAGTGGAATATGTCGAATAAATGTATTATTCTTAGCCTTTCGAATATACAGATGAATCTGCACCTAATGATAATTTTCATAACGCCGAATATTTCTTATAAACGTCTCATTTAAAGTAACATCCTGGCGGAGTTTAACCACAGCTATTTCACCACTCAACCAGAAGACACGCATAGAGGCAATTACAAAACCACCATTGCCTGCGACATTACAAAAGTATATGGAATATGTAGGTAGGATTGCGTTTCCGAATGAAGGACATTTTAAATACAAAAAATTGTTAGGTATAAAAAAATATATTTACTGGTAAGTTGAAATTCAGAGCCCGAGACCCAGTTTGGGTCCTGTGGAACCTTGAAATAACCTAGCTAGCTCAATATCAGGGTGTGAGGGAAAACTGTATAAATGAGACACAAACAATGTAAAATTTAATCCTATATTACAATAAAAATGTGTGACCCTGAGGCCATGGAACATAAAAATACACCAATGTCAAAAACAAATCGAAAGTTCGTTAAAGTCTACAGTAATCGAATACGCAATCAAATCATAGAAAAATAAATAAACTAATACATAAAATTTTACAGCAACGAAAGGTAATTTACAAATATGAACAAAATCTAGGATTTTTCATAGTAACAAAAGTAACATGATAAAATCTGGAGTATACAAAAAAATAGTTAACTATTCCAACATTAACTAAAAATCTAATTCTTAAAGTCAAAATCTCGAAAAGAATGATTTTATTTTTTGGTAAAAAGCCTAAAATTATTCAAGGAATTTAACTAGAACGTACTTACAATTTACGATACACTTTGTCACTTGAGGCAATAACTTGGCACTGACAAAAATCTACCAAATACCTACTTAGAGGGCGCATTGTTCGAAAATGTACAAATTAACCCTTAATTCGCTAAGGGTTCACACACCAGACAAGGGTCAACGCACCAGAAAGTCTTTATTTCACTTAGAAAGTGTTTAAGGTTTATACTCTGATAATACAGTACAGTATACGGACTAATACCGTAATATAACAAAACTGAAACGTGAACGTGAAAATCTCGTAACACGTATGGCGGACTTGCGGTTTACATTGGAAAAGGTGTCTTTCATTAACCAAATAAAACTTCTTTCTAAACTGGAACTTACGAAGGTAATATAGCATCAAACGAATCTGTAAGTAATTAACTCAACTTTACACATTATTTCACGGTACTACAACACTGGCAACAATGCTTTTTAACCATTTTTAATCGCAGGGCCGAATTGTTGCTGTCGGCAGACCCCATGACTTCAACGGGAATCCCACTCGGCGGATCCTCTCTCTCTCTCATTTCAGTACGAAAAGAAATATTTAATGTAAATAAGTATGTATTTTGTCAAATTACTACTACTACTAATATCGAAAGTAAGATAAAAATGATGACACAAAACAATAGATCTTTTATGAAACGTTTTGATGAAAAATTTTGGAGGTTATTAAAAAAGGGTACAGATAAACAGGTTTGCTCTAACGACAATGCAGCACATACAGATCGCATTTAAATATTGTTTTATAAAGAATTGAGTACTGGGTTTGTGAAACAAAAGGGCTACGCTGTTTCGTCAATATATGCTAAATGTACAGAATATCTCGGAGGAAATTTATCAAAAAAACAATTAATTAACAAATTAAAGATATATTTCAGTGATGATCTTCAACTTATCAAACCTACAAGGGCTAATAGATCAGATATTCCATTGTCCTCGAAATGTTCATGAAAAGATGAAATTTTCCATTCGAATACAGGAGAGACTTCCAAGGAAGATGATAATTCAATATTTAGAGGATTTTTCAAAAATTCTGTTCTGTATGATATTGTTAATAATATTAAGTTGGGTATGAACAACAGTCCAGAGAGAAACATTCAGAATTTTGGACTTTAACTATACTTGCAAATTATTTTTGATTTTTTGATGAAAAGTCATTCTCCATAAAAACTATTGCTTATTCTGAAAAGTCCTTAGCTATTCTTTGGATTAAGATTTAAAATGCAGGGTAGTCAGAAAGTAAAAAAATATAAAATTTCACTAAGAGTAAGTACCTTTCTGCATAATGAATATAATCAAATCTTTCTTATGTTATTTGTTTTACCTCATAATTTTGTTAAAAATTGTGCCACCTTTTTTTAAACATATTTTTACAATTTGTAGCGTCAGAATAGCTAGAAAATGTAATATACTTATGACTTTTTAATACCTGTATTATTGCTATTTCATATGCAGTGATATTGTTGTTAAAAAAGCGATAACAAAAAAACAATAAAAAGTTACGGTAATTGTAGGTTTCGTCTTATTCACACTTCACACAGGCACAACTGAATCGCGTGATATAATATAATATGCGAAATGTAAAGGAGGGAGGTCGACGATCGGCTGCTGCAATGTAAATAGACCAGCGGATTGTTTTGCATTTATTAATTTTCCTAAGCTATCTTACATACAAAAATTATAAAAGTTATACCGTTGTAAGCGGGAAACTCTAGTTGACAATATTGTAAGAGAGGAGTTTTTCGATTTAAGTCCTCGTTGTCGAAATACTGGTTGTGGAACGCTAAAATGCAACGAAAAATTACAATTTGTTCTCGAGCGAGATACAGACGTTCAAACTTTTAAATTGCCATAAGCGTCAATGCTTTTTCTTTTATTAATTTTTTTTTTTTGAGCAACCGCTACAGACTTTTTGATAATTTTTGTGCCAAAATATTTACTGTACTTGTATCAATCGTTCAGTATCAATATCTCGAAAATTTTGAATAACGCCCTTATTCTCAGGCCAATTTTTGTCCAACTGTGCACATAAACACAATTAATTATAAGCTATCAAATAAAACCGGTCGCATATTTTACTATCAAAACCCCCACAGAGTGACATATTTTGCTCAGTGCTCTCTACTATGTATTTTTTCCCATGATTTAATTTGTGTTGTACCAATGTAAACATTTAATTTAGGTATTTACGAAAAATGATTTAGTATGTTTCTTGATGAGTCCGATGTCTTTGTGTTTATACTGGTCGACTGGACAATTAATAAAGGATATTTTTTTATTACATACTCGACTTTTAGAGTTGGATAATTAAATCAACTGAGGAAGAATTCACTTCATCCAGCAGATTTCATAAACATAGAAGTTTACGGACTAGATGGCATGTCTGTAGGATGGAGGCTTTCTGCATGATTAAGAAAACACCTTGAGGTATCCTATCAAATTAAGGTTTAAGATGTTTCGTAGAAACTTCTTCTACAGATACGATTAGTAGTACGATGTTCATTTCGTTCAGTTTCCATAAGCGTTTGACTGCCATCCTTAAATTCTGATATTTTCTGTATTTTTCGCGTTCGGTCTTTTCTAAGTTGTTAGTGAGCGGGACACCGATGTCAATTATCCGCGCTATTTACTATCCGTCTCTATTAACATCAGGGCAGTTAAAATCCACCGTCTTATCGGTGATAATTGGTCGATCCCAGTAAAGTACTGTTTATACGATTCTAATACTACTGTTAAAGAATATTTGTAACATTGGTCTGGATTGGAGATCAAGTTATATTTTACGGTTAGACGGGAATGTACAATTTTTGCAACCTGTGAATACAGAGGTAGTCTGTATCTGCTAGAACAGAGCATCCAGCAGTGATGGGCTCTACAGTTTCCCCAAGTGAGCTACATTTTCTGCATTTATCAGTAACATTGAGTTTTAAGATATTTCTTTCATAATTTTTGATTCTGATAACTTTATCCTGTTTTGCTATTATAAACCCTTCGGTTTCGGGATAGAGGTAGCCTTGTCTTAGAAAGTACAGAGACCCAGGTTTATTAATAATATCAGCAGATAAATGCAGCGGGTACGTTCCATGAGGAACTTTCTCTAAGATATACTATCAGCTTTGGATTTTAAGTGGTATTCAATGTTATTATTGGAAAGGTTGAGTGGAGTGTATGAACGATCAGTCTCGACAACTTTTTGAATTTTTGAGTGAGTATGACGGTGGAAGTATTCTCTTATTTTGAGTTCTTGACTTCTACACAATCTGTTAAGATTCAGGAGACCGCTACCTCCTTCACTATGGGGCAAATATAATCGTTCTATAGATGATTTTGGGTGTAGAATTCGAAACTTCGTTAGCAATCGTCGAGTTAATCTATCTAGTTCTTCTAGATCTGTTTCACTCCATTTTAGAATTCCAAAAGAGTATATTAAAGAGGGAACTGCTCAGGTGTTAATTGCTTTAAATATATTTCTTGAATTCAATTTGGTGTTCAGCAGTTTGGTGAGTTTGGATTTATATTTTTTTGAGTACTCTTCTTTCATAGTGGTATGCGGTACACCTCGATTCTGCTGGATGCCCAAATACTTATATAGTTGTTCTGAATCAAGTGCAGTTCTCTCCATGATAACGTCGTCACTTTGAGTGAGAGATCCTTTAGAGATATGAACTGTGGCGCACTTATCGAGCCCGAAGTTCATTCTCATATCATTACTGAACTGCTTGGTGATATCAAAGTACCGAGCTGCTGTTTCGTTTCTGCGTACAACTTTAGGTCGTCCATATAAAGTAAGTGGCTGTATTTGATATTATCTTTCATTCACATTCTGAAACCGGCATTTGAGTTGTTAAGCAAATCTGATAGTGGGTTTAAGGCTAGGCAAAACCAGGTGGGACTGAGTGAGTCACCTTGATAGATACCTCTTTTGATGTCAACATCTCCCACACTTTTATTATTGATATTCAGCGTAGTTCTCCAAGAGCTCAGCATATGAGCGAGATGGCGTCTAATACTGGGGAAGATTTTATATATATCCAGTATTTTAAGTGGCCAATTATGGGGAATTGTATCGAGGGCCTTAGCATAGTCGATATAAGAAGTGTGAATGTTTCGCTTTCTTAATTGTGCTTGCTTCATGATTACGGAGTCAATAATGAGTTGCTCTTTGCAACATAGAGCCTTTCTAGTGCATCCTTTTTGTTCAAATGCGAATATGTCGTTGTTCTCGCAATGTTGGTAGATCTTATTATTAATAAGCGATGATAACAGTTTGTAAAAAACTGAGAGATAGGTTATGGGACGAAAGTTACGTGGGTCATTCCGGTTGCCCTTCTTGTATATAAGAGATAAATATTGGCAGATTTTTTGGATGTTCAAGGGCTTTAGAGAAGCAGCGTGCTAATGGTTCATGAGTTGCCGTGAACTGTTTTAGCCAGAAGTTCTGAATTTGGTCTGGACCAGGTGATTTCCAATTCTGAGCTTTCTTTAGCGCATCACTTATATAGTAAAACTTACTTAGTAAAAACAGTTGGTGTCATTTCGGGTAAATCTGATGACTTAGCCTCAGTCACTATAATCCAGGGAGCATTTAAGTCTGCCTCTGCGCTATCAGCCCATATAGATTTCCAATATTGGAGGAATTCGTCTGCGCCATTGCCGCAAAGGTCCGCATTGGTCGTTGTCACTAATAGATTATTAGAATTGTTTTTCCTTGTTGTTAAAAAGATGGTTTTGATTTTTGCTTTTAGTTGTTTCGTTGTACCTTCTGAGTCGACATCCTTTGGCTTTTACCTTCTGCTTTACTTCATCTTTGTATGCATTTAGCTTCTCACGCAAATTAGGTGAGTTAGGTGCAATTTTTAAGCGATGTTTGATAGCATCAATTTTCTTTGTTATCTTTACTGATGTTGTTCCCTTAATGTATTCCTTTCATTTATAATGTCTTCTTGATGTCCATTTTCAACAGCGGTAGATTCTAACATTGTTTCCGCTTCTAAGACCTCAGCAATAGTCTGTTCTTCACTTAAAGTTCTTCCAACTTCCCTTCGAATATACTCAATTTCCATTGCGGTTAAATAGTCTTTTTTACTATAACGTTCTTTTTGTCTACAACGTTTTGTTCCGACAGGTTCAATTCAGGATGTAATTTATGAACTCTGTATGAAGTTTGTATCTCCAACCAAGAAGCGGATCTTCTCTGCATTCGTTGACGTAGTATAAGGGATGTAGTACTTGAATATTCAGCTCCTTTGTTCATCTAATACGTTTATTGTGGTTTTTCCTGGTAGCAGCCTCTTGTTCATCCAGAGGCAAGCCAGCAGGTGGTGTGGGTTCTAGATTAGAATTGCCCACGGGATGTTCCACTTGACTTCCGTTGGAAGTTGTAGTTCTTTGAAAAGTGGGCGCCCGCTCCCTCAGCAGCCCACCACCGGCGGTTTCACTAGTGTTACTTCCAGCACCGGCTCTGGAAATGCCCCGGCGCACCCCATATTATTACTATCATCACTAAGGTTTGATTTAATAATTTCATTGCAAATATAAATAAGCTTACCCAAATATGTTACTGTTGAAACGTTTTAGTCAATCGTTGATTGTGGAATTGTACCTAGAAAAATAGAAGGAATTAGTAGGGTTTAACAAAATAAAACTTAATAAAACTTATAGCTAGGGAGGTAGTGACAATTAAGTATATTAATTCATCGTCATTAGTAGTGATGTATAATGTAGTTCATATCTCTGTTAATTACAAAAGCCAAAAATTGAGTAAAGATGACGATGATTCTTTGCAAAAATGAATATCAAAATTGAAAAGAAACTTCCTTATCTCTTTTATTTATTTATTTATTTATTTACATACACTGCTCAACAGGTAAACCCATTTAGAGAGCAGGACAAATACACAAATTTAGCATTACATATCAGTATGGTACAGGTACAAAACAAAAAAAACAATACATATAAAGAAAGAATACAAAAAATACACAATACGAAATACAAAAAAGTACAAAATGAAATTATCAACCAAGGAAAAACAAAGGTTCAAGTAGGGTTAAAGAGTTTTTTAATATCATTGATTGAGCTGTGAAAAATGTCAAACAGTCCACAGTTTTTGTTGTAATTGTTACACATAGTATGGAGATGAGAGAATTTTAAAACATTAGAATGTGGGATGCCGAGGTAAAAAGTTTGTGAACTTCTGAAATTCAAATTTGGAACGGCGAAATTTAATTGACTTAAAATGTCTTGACAGCGTATATTGCTGTGAACAATATTGTAGATACCTATAAAAATACGAGAGAAAAGCATTCGCGTCTGGTAACCAGAGAATTTATAGAAAATCTAGCTAGGAGTTCTTGCTGCGGGAAGCCAACCTCCGGGTATACTGTTGCGGACCTCTAGCGTATGCGACCCACCATACGCCTTAGCGTTGTGTGGGCCGCATAATAACAACCGCTACGTCCGTAACACAGTTTCGCTATTCTCCACGGGAGGACGATACTTGCGGCTCGTGAAAAGCAGTTGGTGAAAAGACGGAAGGCAACCATTTTTGTTGGGGTACATAGTTGATAATTCTACGAACCTCGATTTATCCAAGGCATCCTGGTGGATTTTCGAGTTATCAACACAATCTGTTGTTGTTCCGTTTAGCGGAATATTTTGTTGTTGTGAGTGAATTTTAACTGCGGAAGCAGGATATTTAAGTATACAAGGCTTTCCTTTGGAAGTATCGTGTCAACTTAAAAGGGGGACTCGACCCCATTTATCCAACTGTGTCTTTCGAGGAACATTGGTGGATTGTTCCCTCATCAGTGAGGGTTCCACTGACGGGGCTTCTACACACGTCAGTGAAGTTCCACGGACGGGGCATCCACACACAGTAGAAAGTCCCAGGGCTGGAGAGGCTATAATCAACCCCATCCTTGGGCCAATTTCTTTTGTCCCGAAGACACCTCCGTAGGGCTACAGTTCTTCCATGTCGAAGTCGGTATCGTACCACCCTAAATAAGTGTGTTGTTGTTGTTACTTACCGGGGACCACCTTCAGTAGTTCGGTTCGGTTATATCAATTCATACTTTTGTATTTTAACTTGTACATATTTAAAGATTTTATGCATTTATATTTATTTAAGGAGGTTCTCTAAATCAGACCCATTGTGGCAGAATTTATGACCATTTATCCTCACATTGTAAACCGATGTGTAGCTACACGAGGCATTTTATTAATGTTGTAACTTATAAATCGAGAAATTTGCCACACCTTTTGAACATCGCCAGGTTGCTAGAGAACCAATATCTGTAAATTGTGTAATATAGTATTTCATTTTTAAAGAAAGTGTCATTATTTCATCTGCGACCACTACGTATGGAAGACTCAGTGATTTGTTAAGTAAGTAAACTAATAATTTGTTATAGTTTATGTAAACTTGGGCTTAACGCCCTGAGATAGTCTGAGCTAGAGAAATTTTATCGTAGGCACGTACATCACTTATCCGGGTTAAGTTTGTGCCCTACGATATCTGCTACGCTACAGTAGCCCAAGTGATTTCGTTATGTAATATCTTATAATCATTAATATCCAACGTATTTATTTGTTTATGTACTGGTAATGGTAGCAATATTCCATCCGACTTAAACCAGAGCAATTTTATAAATCGTCTCTGCACACTCTCCAAGGCGTCAATGTGAATATTGTAATGGGGATTCCAGACGAGAGATGCATAATCTCGTTTAGACCGGACAAAAGCAAATCGTGTCTGCTTCTAATATATTATATTAAAGGCGTGTGAATAACGAAGATGCAAAAGGCGTACATCTACGCTGCTGTATTTTAAATAGAAATAATTGCAAATAGGTAAAAAAAAATCTTCTAAGTGATTTTTTTGTCTTTCTCTGGGATTTTTCTGTCTTCAATATAGTCCCCAGAAGTGGAAAATACAAAAGGCAGACGTATAGGATTTTAACCTGTATTAAAGAAAATTGCTTCAAAAATGGAAAACCAAAAGTCACAAACTTTTTATGACTTTATATCTTTGAGTGCTCTGAAGATGATATTAAAAAATATCGAAACGTCTGCTGATTAATAAAGTAGTTTGCTTTAATACACTTGATCCCAACTCCAAAAGATTTCCACTATCTATTAAGTGGTCTAGAAATATTCTATTAAAAAAAAATGTGTTCGTTTTTCTTTGACCTGCCTTCTTATTTTAGGTTTAAGAGCTAGGTACAGAGTAGGATGTTCAATAATATTTTGGATGTAGAGATAACACTTAAATTTCCTAGCAGTTATTACTGTACGCCCTGTATATACAGAACCTTTGCTTTACGTCCTGAAATATTGATGTGATGACCTTTGCCTCACGGTGTTTCTTGTCATCTATTCATCCTAATTTATTCAGGATGAATTAGTGCACCTAGAACAATCTCTGTGTATTTGTCTTTGTCGAGTAATAATTTCTCGACCTGTCTGCTTTATTTTTAGAGATATTGGAGAGTATTTTTAAAATATATGAAGCTTTTTTGAATAATAAAAGAGTAAAGTCACAAACGTTATTAAATAACGAAATGTAAAATAGAATTTTATGTTACTTTGACTGTCGCACCGGAAATTGGATGTGATAAAAAGATCCATTTGCGGAACACTCAACTCGAATAATTTTCCCTGTCAAAATTATCACGTCTTTCAAATCACTCAACTTTAAAATCCATAAAAAGTAGAAATACGTTAACGAAATAAAAATGTATACAGCTGGGGTCACTTCTACATCTGTCGTTTATAGAGCAGGGATGATATATTTGCCGTTATACATTTAATTAATTGATATGTATGTTCCTAGAATTTCAGTCATTAAATAAATCTGTTCACTAAGATATAGGAATTTTAACACCTTTTTAATCTGTTTGACTCAGAAAACAGAAGGAGTTTAGGTTTAAGTTTAATTGTTTTTAGTCAAGCTAGACCTAATCCGCCCATTAGACTACTAAAGGAGACGGGGGAAGAAGCTCTAGCCGCGAAGAGCATATGCGCCGTCGTAACCCTGGACGTCAAAAATGGCTTTAATACGGCGGATGGGCGATTATTGTCAGAAACATGCAGGGTATGAGGATAGCTCCGTACCTCGTAAGGATTACAATGAGCTACTTCCAAGACAGAATGACAGGGTATAAGACGGAATGCGAGATTGTCTGGAAAAATATCACGTGTGGGGTTCCGCATGGCCCGGTGGTTGGGCCGACCTTGTGGAACATTATGTTTGATGATGTCTTTCGACTGCAATGGAAAGATGGTACGAAGGTCATCGATTATGCGGACGATCTGGTCATAATGGTGACTGGAAGGTAGATAGAGCACATAACAGGCAGCCAATGAGGTTCAGAAAGATCGCGAGATGACTAGCAAGGACGAGCTCGAGCTAGCTGCTGAGAAAACAGAATTCCTTGTTATTACCAGAAGGAGAAACCTTCCTCCCATGAAAGTTAGGGTGGGACGAAAGGAGATACGTCCAAGTGACCATATGAATTGCCTAGGGGTTTGGCTGGACTCCAAGTTGAACTTTGGCGTTCACGCCACAAAAACCGCCGAAAACGCAGAAAAGAAAGTCACAGCCATCCGAAGACTTATGGCCAACACACACGGGCCGAGAGCTAGCAGGAGGAGAGCATGTTGAAATTGGACAGAACGAGGGGCAGGGTGACTAGGATCCAGCGTTGCGCTGCGATAAGGGTATACAGCGTATATAGAACTATCGCGGCGCTGGTGGTAGCGGGGATTCCCTTCCCCTCTATGAACCTTATGGCCAACAAGCGGCTGGAAGTCAGAAGGCAGGGACAGGCTGTTTAAAAGGTGGCAGGAGAGATGGGAGGTCGCAGACAAGGGAAGGTGGACCAGGCGCCTTATCACAAATGTAAGGACGTGGATGGATGGAACGGAGGCACGGGAAAGTGGAGTATTATCTTATCCAAGTCCTGAACGGACATTGGTGTTTCATGGAATACCTAAACGATATCGGTAAGACTGATAGTCGAGAGTGTGTATATTGTGGGGAGACCGACAACGCGGAACACACCGTGTTCGTATGCAACAGGTGGAGGTAAGAGAGGTGATACGGTGGGACGCCGTTACTGTCCCCGGATGATGACATGGTAGAAAGGATGCTGGAGACAGCGGAGAACTGGGGAGAGGCGGAGGAGGCGATAACTCGCATTATCAAAAATAAGGAAGATGATGAACGATAAATGGGGCTGATCCCATGGAGGAATACATAACAACAAACCTGAACAACCAGCTGGTTTGAAGATCAGCGAAAGCAGTTCCAAACTAGTCGGAAGCATTGAAGAGGGGGAGAGATTTTGGCCGGTTGAAGTCCGGAACTACCTGTAGCGCTACGCACTAAACTCAGGTGCTCATGACGAGTTTCCCCTTAAAAAAAAAAATTAAAAAAAAGAAGTACGGTCGGTCCCGGAGTGAGTTCTGGGGAGGCAAATGTGTAAATTTTAACTTGAATTTAATTTGAATAAAGAATTATTGAATGATTGTTGGCTAGATTGATTTATTGGTCATTAAATGAAAAGTGACTCTATTTTCTTACGTTTCGATTTTAACTATTTTCAGAGAATTAAAAATCAAAAAAATACGCTTCAATTTTGTTTCCACTTTATACAACACTGAATATTCAGTTTCCTGCAGCAAAATGCGTATTTATAGGGGCCAAATGATACGATCCTGAGAATTTTAATAAAAGAATATTTTTAACACAGAATAAATTCTTAAAATAACAAAACAATTTTGAGGCGAGAAAATGACGAATTACAATAAAATGTTCAAATATGCCCCCATTTTGAGCTGTACAATAACTGAATCGATCATAAGCTCCTTCTGACGTATTTAACAACACATTATGGTAATTTCTGAACGCCTTCGACGTTTACGACTTTCATCCGCAACTCCTCGAGGTTATTAGGCCGGTTCTCCTGGAAAGCATAAATTTGAAATTTTACGTGTCTCCATAAAAAGAAGCTATTATTAACCGTCTAATTTCTGGTACAATTTGCTACTGCGACAGATTTAATACTTACGGCTCACTTAGGGCCATTTAGTGTGCCATCAATGAAAAATATACCGATTATACAATCCCCCCAACATATCATCCCATTACATTCAGTTTACGGGGATACTGAGTTCATCACGCAAAAAACCGATGCAGATTTTCCCGAGACCAATAACGCAGGATTGGCGGATTATGTCGACCATATAATGAAAAGGACGATTCACCAGTGAAAACAATATTTTTGACGAAATTCTCATCACGTTCGCTTTGCCCACTACACTGCCATAAAAGATCATTTGTCTGATATTGCCCTCGGGAAATATCTCACGAATTTCTCTTACTTTTTATGATCGGTAACAATGTTACTTGATAATCCTGCTTACTGTCCTGTCACTTGGATCCACCGACTCAGCAATTGCTTTTCATTAACCATAGCCAACGTTGGTGGTTCTAACGAAAAGTCGGTGTACGATGTACGGACAATGTCGCGCCAACCCACATTTTCACCTATTTATGTAAGTAAAATATGGGTTGCCTCGACGCTGGAGGCCGACTTGCGTTATTTGGAAAACAGAAGTATTGGGTGGTAGGCGCAGGTCGGTGCACACTGGAGGAAGGTGACTTGCTGGGTCCCACAGGAATCGGTTCATGGTCCGACCCTGTGGAAGTTAATGTTTAATGTTGTTCTACAGTTTCCCTTGGCGGGCGGCGTCACAGTGGAGGGGCGTGCTGTTAACCTGCCCATAACAGCTACAGGAAACTGGAGAAAACAGAGTGCATCAATGTTAGCAGGAAAAAATTTTCCCACACTTTACAGTAAAAGCAGGGCAGGTGGAAATTGGACGTAGCAGAGGCTTAAAATATTTAGGAATATAGTTAAACTCGGGGCAAACCTATGGGTCTACATGCATTGAAGACAGTAGAAAAGGCGAGAAATGGCGCCTTTGCCTTAGGAAGAATTACAAGTAACACGAAAGGCGAATAAGAGAAGAGTACTATGCCATGTGGTGCACGCGAGAAGGAGCCTAGAAAGAGTACAGCGTAGTGATGTACTTCGGGTTTTGCAGTGCATACAGAACTGTGTCGCATGAGGCAGTCTTGGTGTTGGCAGTGGTCCCCTCGATAGATCTACTAACCAAGGAGAGAAGAGAGGCATGTGAGGGGATAGAGAAGTGAGAAGCAAGACTCTACTCTACCAGAGATGACAGACTAAGTGGAACAACTCAGCTAAAGGGAGGTGGACAAGACGTCTTATTCCAAATACAAGAACGTCGGTGGAGGGATTTCCCCTTCTTAAGTTGAGACTTAGGAGGCCTTCCGTGCACTTAATTTTGATGTATTCAAAATTTGGGTGGTTAGTTCTTAAACGGTTGCAATGGGCCAAATGCTTCGCCCTGTATATGTTTCAGAGCTACAGTTGACTTGCAATTGTTACTTAGAGTCTGAATGGCACTTTATTTAATTTTAATATTTATGGCAGGGTCGAAAGCTCACCCTATATATGCTTTTCTTGAAATTAAACACTTGGTTTTAAACGAGAATTAAAAAACTATTTATTAAGCGTAAGAAACAGAGTTGATTATTTATTTCACTTAAATTAAAACTAGATTACACGAGTTATAATAATTAACTTATTGACACCTGAAATTTTGCCTTTTAGACGATTGTGTTTTATTTAAATTATTTAAGGCTGGGAAAATTCACTTTTTTATTTGATGCGTGACGGCAGTTTAATTACATCGATCATATTTTACTTGGGTTTCCAAGGAAGTAGAATGGCCACTCGATTTATTGGCCGGGAAAGTCACAAAACACTATGGGTTATATAGACGGAACGCATAAACTAATTTGAGGTACACCGAAACTGACTTGCTTCGGGCTTGTCGTTATTTTCTATTTATATAGTATGATGGGGACTTGGCTAGCCGAAGTCTGGATAAAGCTGGATTTGTCCCCCGACAGTCTATGGGGCTCGAAGTTACGAAATATTGCGCAATTAATCTTAAAAAGTTGAATTCAGGACTGATAATTATACGATAATTTCGGCAATGAAAAATAAGTTTTTTTGATAATTATATGAATGGCAGTTGAATCATTTTAATTTTTGAAATATGAACGACAACGGCCTAAATAGAGTGTTAAAATTGAGCTGGCCCCGTAAAGTAATGTTGGATGTCGTAATTTAATCCATATTGATGCCATATTAATGTCATATTGAAAATGTTCTGTAGCCGGCGTTGAAACGAAATGGAAGTAAGTTTTGAGCATTGAAGTGAACATAGTCGCGAGTTGCTAGCAACTCGTATGGAACATGTAAATGGGATAAGCTTTGATGAATGTGTTGTGGGCTTGTTGGAAATACGAATGAAGGATGTGTTGAGATATAAATAGAAGATTGATTTAGAAGTTAGAAGTTGATTTGAAGAGAAATTCGTTTATAAAAAGTTTTCGGAAGTGAACTGAAATGTTTTGACATGGGGTTTTGAGAGTGGTTTAGAAGTGGATCGAGCTAATGAGGGGGCTATATTTTTTAGGACAATCGTTTAAATCGGTTAATTTTGATGTTTGAATGGTTCTATCGATATATTTAGGTTAATTGTGAATTATCGAGGTTGCATCAATTTCCTCAGAATTATTATTGAAAAATTGTGGTTTTTAACTAATCTGAGGGTCTGAATGGCTTTTTTATTGTGTTTTGACCAGTTGACCTTAAAGATTAAATTATTTTGTAAATTATAGTACTTTTCGCCTTGAATATATTGTTAATGCGTGGAAAATACTATAACAACCAAAAAAAAAAATCACAATATAAATACAAAAATTATATGTACTCATATTCGATTTTGATTAATTTCCTCCGAACGACCCCTTATATTCCTCTGATTTACTCTGATTTTTACATCTAATTTCTCCAGTGATTTACGCTTTAGCAAATATATTTATACTCAGCCTTCCACATCAGCCTATTTAATGTGAGAGGATCCATTAGTAGAAAGAAAGAGAGTTGATAATTTTATACCACCGACTTGAAATTGAATAAAACCAATTATTCTATGCCATTAACAGATTTAAATTGAATTATTGAACGATTATTCAATAAAGTAGAAGATAATGTAGTTAATTACTATTCGAGTCTTCCTTTTTGCCAACATTTTCTACTTTACACTGCCGCGCCGTGGATTAATTTTTCTAATACTAACGGAAATAACATCAACCAGTACTGGCCACTCACAGTTAAAACAGAATCAGATGAAATTATTGGATTAATGGATCGGTTCTACCTCATTAAATCTATAAAAATTTCATGTCACCACTAATTAACTATATCGCTAGAATATCTTAATGAGATGAAATATAAAAGTTTATGTTATAATTTATAATGCGACCCTTTCAATTGTTTGGATTATGGCAATTATGTGATAGACAAATATTTGAATATAATACAATAAGGTTGCACAAAATGACGAAAATAGTGTGTTTGTGTCTAATAATGTTAATATGTATATCTGCTAGGGTAAGTTGAGGTAATTGTTTGCCGAGTTTGGTGGGTGTTGGGACCAGCGTTTTGTAAAAAACACAATTTTTAATTTGTTGGCATTTCATTTATTGTTATAAACATCCCCAGGATACTAGAAATATAAAGAATTCTATGAAATTATTCAAATTAAAATTAAAAGTTTACGTTAAAATAATAAAATTGGTTGTATAACATGTATAAAATTTCAGTTAATTTTTTTTATAAAAGTGAATAGATACATACAAAAACGAAAAACTAACATAAACAACAATTTACATCGTAGTAAAAACTTATACACAAAATTCAAAAAGTTGGAAATAGACTTACATTTAATTTATGTTTTAATGTCATAAAAAAAATGTAGACATCACTAGATACCGGTTCTTAAAAACATCCAATATTATAAACAAACGAAAAGTATAACAGTAAAAATGGTTATATACATATACGTTTATTGTGTACCCGATGATACGTTATCAGATGCTCAGATTTTTTGTTTGTCTAGGAGGAAGTTCAATAGAATATTAATATATCTAGTGTTATTATGCTATTGACTTTATCATTTAATTTTACTAATAATATTGAAATAGGCTGCATGTAAATTTTTGATATCGAATCGGAACACATTTTTCGTTTTTCTTAGTGCAAATATTTCATATGTTAATCTTTTTTTTAGATAGTTTTGTTTCCGAATTATTGTAGTTTCATCAAAGTTAAAAGTATGTCCGGTTAATACGTGCTCTACGAGTTGGGTGAATTATTTTTCTTTAATGCATTTCTACTGTCAATCTTATATTCCATTATTCTCTGTTCTAGGTATCTTCATGTTTGTGCAATATAGCTTTTATTTCATTGAATACAAGGTATATCGTAGATTACATCCGATTGTAGTTCTTCTTTTGTTTTTGATTTTAATCTTGTAAAGAATTTATTTTTAATTGTATCTTCATTCTTAAAAGCTGTTTTAATTTTGTCTGTTTTTTGAGTTATGGTTCTTTTTAAGTTTTCTGGTAAATCTATTATATATGGATTTTTTAAATATTTTATATCACCCCGTACCTGTGTATTATTGTTTGTCGGTCTGGTAGATATACAATTATTATTTAGGAATCTTTTTATTAATTTTCGTGGATAATTATTTTTTTGAAAGCATGTTATGTATAGTTTAAATTTTTTCCCAAAAACAATGATCTGATAATTTTAGCATTCTGTCTTTTAGATTGTTGACAATATTTATTTTTGGTGGTACCACCAAAAATCTATTTTACGTTACGAAATTTATTTCTGGTATTCTAAATTACGCATTCCTTAAAGATGAAAGGTACGTAAAAAACTCAGTTGAGTTTGTAGAGTTTATTAATACTCAGACTGTTCATCAAAATTATATTGTGGTTTCTTTAGATGTTAAATCACTTTTTACTAATATTCCAATGGATATAATATAACAATTAATTACGGATAAATGGCATATGATAGAAGAAAACACTACTATGTCTCGATGTATTTTTGCTGTTATTTAAATTTTGTAGAGAAAATAATTATTTTCAGTATGAGAATGATTATTATACTCAAATTTTTGGCTTGGGCATGGGAAAATGTATGTCTTCAGTGTATGCTGATTTACGTATGTCAGGACTCCAAGATGTTAGCCTTAAAAAACTAAACTGTGTATTATTTTTTAAAAGGTATGTGGATGACATCTTTATGGCCATTGACAAGGATATGTTACAATTAGTGTAAGACACATTTAATGGATTTGTCAAAAAATACAATTTTCTGTGGGAAAAGAAAATAATAACCAACTTGCATTTTGGACATGTTGGTTATTAAACATGACACAGGGAAACTTACAACTTTGAATACCTCATTCTGCCGGACCCATCATATACGCCATCTACTTAACCTTTCATGCCTTGTACGTTAAGTGAATATGGATACATTCCTTGGGGGTAATGGGAAAATGTAATTTAACATTCTTAAATGAAAATTAAAAAACAAAATATTTTCTCTGCTTTGCAATGCAATAATTTCGAATTGGAACCATATATTTTGTATCTATTATTATTAAACAGTGTTTTAATGTCTTTGTAATGGAAAACTTTTGTATTGACATTTTTTTGATATAAGATAACAAGTAAATTGTCATTTGTAAAAACGCTCCAAATTGTATAAATACTTAGTTCCTTATAAATACTTCCCGAAATATTAATACAAACTTTGTTATAACAACAGCATTAAATTGCTATTTATAAATAATAGATAAAGTGTATAAGATGCCGTTTAAAGTTATTGAATTTTGAACTACAAAATATAAACTTTTTTTCTCGTACTTTTCGCCTCATCACGAAGTTTCATTTAAAAAATAAACTTCATGATCAACTTAACAATCCCTAATTATCAATTAATAAAGAGTTTATGGTACAATTCACAGTTCATGGCCAACTAAGAAAAATACTGCAATTCAGTATATTTGTGATGTTTCTTTAACCGAATTATAATTTTAGAAACGGGAGTCTACAGAATTTTAACAGCTAGCAGAATATCGAAAAAGTATTGAAATGGTCGTTAAAAATAATATATTCCGGTTAGGCCAGATGTCTTAAAGAATGTGAAAATATATGTAATCGATAAATGTAAATATAAAAAAATGATAGCGGTTTGCATAACTCCTGGATCACCCAGCGTTATAGTTACTATATTTATTTCTTTTTCAGAGACTTACTAAACAGATTGTTATAGAACGTTATGTAGAAAACTACGTGGATACAAGATATGTTAAAGTCCAAGCTAATTTTTCGAAACCTGACCGGAAAATGTTTTCAATTAACCTGACAATATTTGTTCTTCAGGATTTGCCAATGGATTTAAAGGTTTGAAAAAATACTTCAAATTATTTTAAGCGCTTCCTGCTGTTTTAATTAAAGCTCTTTGTACAACTTTATGCTTCAATATTATCGCAGAAGAATTCTGTGTATATATTTTAATTAGGTCGTATAATGCATTTTTTATTTGCACGGTAAAATTGAACTCGACTATATCTACATCAAAGATTTAAGACAAGAATGCTATCTGATGCACGCTTTTGTTGCACGATTTCTAAAAAATTAAAAAACTACGCCAGTTTATAATATCATTTCCTTAGTTACTATCATCACAGATTTTCAGTCACGACCATGAAGTAACACAATTAGAATGGACACTTCAACTACAACTCGAATAATACTAACCGTCAAAGTGACATTCACAAAAAGTTGATACAGTTTTACAAATATTCATGGAAAATTGCCCATTTCTTACAAGAATTGGAACGACCGACAATAGAACGTCGTAAGACACACTTGTAAAAAGCCTCTTTATTACACTCATGGCTTTTAAAAACACTTGCTTCGCTCGTATTTTTAATCTGGCCATTCGTGCAATAAAGAATGAATTTTTACACTTGTATCTTAAATAACTATTAATCTGTGTATTAAAAATATATGTTAATGTTTCGTTGTTTTATTAACCGCCTTTTAGGTCGTGTCAGTGACCCTCGTTGAAAAAAAATGGCGACGAAAGGTCCATACCCTGGCAATCTGAATGCAAAAAATTTGTCATAAGGCGTTTTACACATCGTTTAAACCCGGTGGATTTCCACTCTCACGGTGGCTTCTCTTCAACTCACAAACATGAAATTACAAATATTATACTTACCGTCGATTTTAGTTCACACCAACTTTTTGTAGATGATGTTCACTGGAAAATTTCAAAACACTTTACTAAAATTATGTCGCCTCTTGCGATTTTCTTACTCTCTATATCTATATCTATCATTTTCTTAACAGTACTTCCTTAGTAGTAAGAAGACAGACAATTTCTTGAAAAGTTGCAAACCCATCGTCGTAAGAGACTGTGCTTAAGTTCCGGTAGTGTGAAGAACGTTTATTCTGAAATTACAATATTACTTTTAGGGATATTTCCTAAATGAAATTTACTTTCATATTTTCTCTTAGATTTCTACAACTTGCCTCTCATTAGAATGTGCCTTTACCATGCAATTTTTTGCGACATTTTCGATGATAATGTGACCTTACAATTTTGAAGATTGAAATTGTTTTTTGTACACTCGAGGAATTTGACACATTTACTGAATTTCTTGAGACATTCTTAAGTGACGTTTACAAATTAGCGATCGGTAAATGATTACTTACCGACCAGGAGGCGGCAAGTAAATATAGGAATTTAAAAATCAATTTTTATTGAAGCCAAAATTAAAGTTACAATTTGAGCAATTATTAAAATTTATTGGAGCCATATAATTCAGGTTTAAAATAACGTTCTCTTCTGATTATGTTATAGTTGCTGCACATTTTGTAATAGCACTCTTTGGCACTTTCTGTCGCTGTAGAATTTCCATATGAAATCTTGTTTGAAATTTGATTTCTACTTTCCAGTGAGTCTTCGATATAACCCTCAGCTACAAAGGACGAATGCCACCCACCGTGTCTTTTAAGGCCTAAAATATCTACTCCTTGATTTGCCAGAATAGGCGGTACTCCTTCAGAATGCGTGTCCGGTATAAGTTGATGGACCCGGCAATTTTAAACAATGTGCAATTTTACTGGGCCAGCTTCCTATGGTATTTCTACCCGCTATCTGCTTCGCGACCTTCCCATCACGCATTGCCAGGAATAAGTGAACTGACTTTGAAGTCCAAATAATCCAAGTCCAACTGTCTCGTTTCCTTTATTTGTTATTGTAAACTTTCGTAATATGTGGGTTTTAGTGTCAGGAATATGTAATAATAAATGCACCTTTACCACCTTCACAGTCATTTATTCTCATATTATATAGTTCTTTCCTTTTGCACGCCCCTGCTACCAATATCATCCTTATTTCTATATTTAAATAGGCTTCATCAGAAAATTTAAAACTTTGTACATGTGTTCTCTAGAAAAGATTCTTGATTTTCTCACTTTATGTTCAATATTTTTTCTCTTAAGAAAAGCAATTAACGTAGCATATTTTTAAATATGAACACTTTTATGCAAAAACATTGTTCCTTTGAGCCTAGAGTATTTAGCCTATAAGCTTCCTGCAGACTTTAGGGTTTCATTACCTTTTCTGTGATATTTTCCAAATTTTTCTTGTTACACCACGCTGCGAATAGCTTGAAAATTTTCTCATATCTCTCTTTGCGACTTCTCAGGAATTATTGCTGAGCATCTTGCCAAGTATTTTCCAAGTCTGAATCGTCACT
Source organism: Leptura quadrifasciata (assembly GCA_963675555.1). Lineage (NCBI taxonomy): Eukaryota > Metazoa > Arthropoda > Insecta > Coleoptera > Cerambycidae > Leptura > Leptura quadrifasciata. The sequence continues at coordinate 174,748,080 of OY776673.1, forward strand.
TTCTTGAATCATAACTTACAAGCTTAAGTTGTGGCAAAAATCTTATCGTGGAAAAATGTGTGAAAATTTTTCATGTACGGCTTATTTGTTTTATATATCTTTAAGATATTAATTTTTTTTACTTTTAATTAAATTTATTCAATATTTGAGCATTCAAAAAATGCCATAAGCACTGCGGTCATTAAGTATCTTACTGGTTTTGGATGTTTTGGAGATGTCGACTACGTCTCGATCTCCAAACATATCCTTAACCAGAACACCTACTGCCCTTAATACTTAATATACCATATCGATTCCTTTGGGATATAATCAAATTAGTAATGTTTCAATTACCGTAGCTAGATACATGAAAGAAGAAAATCCTTTGTTGCTGTTCTATTATCACCAGCGTTGAAAGTAGTATGCAGAAGAATAGGGGTCAGATTAGGGGGGTAATGAGAGGGTGGAAGGTAATTAGGTAATTAGGTAATTGAAGTGGTGTGGTAATTAGATTAGTGGAGGCAATTACAGAGTAATGAAGGGTAATTTAGGTACAAATAAGGGTAATTAAGAGTATTTAAGGGTGATTGCAGTAACAATAAGGGTAATTACAATAACAATAAGGGTAACTAGAGTAAAAATAATGTCGATTAAAGCAATAATGTCCATCCATCCATCTGTCCGTTTGCTCACTTGTTCATTTGTCTGCCCAACTACTCGTCTATCCGACAGTCATTGTATTGCCCTATTGCATATTTATCAGTGTATTTTTTTACAATGGTAACAAACGTTCATTCTGGATAATATACTTAAAGTTACAAAATTATTTTACCTGACTTATCTTTAAGAATATCTACAAATACTGATTTATGAGGTGAACAATTGTGATCCTGCCTTTTCTTTATGATGATGAACAATTGCCACCTACATGCCTTATCTTTATGCCGATCAACAATTGCGATAAAAATTATTTTACCTGCTTTATCTTTATGCTGATATATGAGATGATTATTAGCGATACAAATTATTTTACCTGCTTTATCTTTATGAATATTTTATGCTGATGAACAATTGCGATACAAATTATTTTACCTGTCCGTCTTATTTACCGCGATTTTTATGGTCTTTAGTTTATGAAAAGGAGCATTGGATTGTAATTGTTTTAGTGAAATATTGCAGTGCATTCAGTTCCATTTTATTTGTGATGATTGCAATTATCTACGTCAAGGGTATCTTATGGTTTGATTTACATTATAAGATACGGTAAGAATGTTTTGTATTGTCTGCACTATAATAAAAATGACCGTCACCCATCAGAAGGAGTCAATAAATTCACGCAACAATGTCCAAATAACGTCAGTTATGTCGCATACTTTTACACTATCGGATCATTCAAGCATCCTGAGTGCAGAATTTTTTCCTATGGTTGCAGATTCTTTACTTCAAGGGTTTGATTTGTATGATGAGAATAGCCTGTTTTTTATGATAAACATCTCTTCAACGGATTTATGCACTTACTATTGTGAATCTGAAGACTGTATAAAGGCGTTCTGGCATCATAAGTGGGATGGATGTAAAATGCTATAAAGCCTACTACTGTGCTGCGGATTTTTTAGCTTGGCGTTAATTAATATTTTCTCTGTTTTTCTAGATAGCTGCAGTGTTTAAGACTACCCTGTGTTGTAACGTATGCAGCAATACCGACTTTAGCCATCGTCAGAGGATGACATACTTCTTTCATCTCAATGTAGGCAATGATAGCGTTATCCATAACATCCGCTATTCATTAATATGGCCTGGATAGTAAGGATATTAAAGAATTCTTCAGGACGTTGTAAGATGATGTTATGATTGATGCGATCAAAGAATTATATTGGTATATATTGTATGTAATGAAATAAATATGTGGTAAATAAAACTGTGAGGAGGTATATTGAATTTACTATACAGGGCGATGTTTCATTATATATAAAGAAAGGCCAGAAATGTTTATTAAGATATGGCATATAAACTGCAATATACAGCGTGTTTCTCAAGTCATGTCAGTCTCCCAATAACCTCAACTGAATTTTAAGGACAATTAAGGGTAATTTGGGTAGTAAATAAGGATAACTAAGAGCATTTAAGGATACGAGGTGTCGGAATACCCTTATTCTTACTTTAATTGCCCAAATTACCCTAAACTATACTTAAAATTCGGCCAAGGGGATTTGGGAGACGGGCATGACTTGGAACATGGCAGTTTATGTCATATCTCAATAAACATTTCTAGTCCAGGGAAGCCTTTCTTTACATTTCCGGATATAGAATCAGCTCCCAATAACATTTACAATATAATGAAACCTCGCCCTGAATAGTAAATTAAATATACCTCCTCCCAGTTTTATTTACCACATATTTATTTCATTACATAGAACATATACCAATATAAAAAAATCTTTGGTCGCGTCAGTCATAACATCCTCTTACAACGTCCTGAAAAATTCTTTAATATTGTTACCGTCCAACCAATATTAATTAATAGTGGTCCTAGATGTTAAGAATAGTATTATCATTGAATGCATTGAGATATACAAGAAGTATGTGATCCTCTGATAACGGCTGAAGTCGTATTGCTGCATATATGATAACACAGATACTGCAGTTATCTAGAAAAAGCAGACAAAGTATTAATTAACACCAAGCTAAAACCCCCGGAGCAAAACAGGCTACTCTCATAATACAAATTAATCCCTTGAAGTAAATAATCTGCTACCATAGGAAAAAATTCTGCACTAAGAACGCTTGAATGATCCGATAATGTAAAAGCATGCGACATAATTGACGTTATTTGGACATTGTTGCGTGAAACTATTGACTTCTGATGGGTATTATAGTGCAGACACTACAAAATATTCTTATCGCATCTTATAATGTAAATCAAACCATAATACATCCTTCACGTAGATAATTGCAATCATCACGAATAACATAGGATACTGAAATGCACTGCAATAAAAAATAACAATCCAATGCTCCTTATCATAAACTAAAGACCATAAAAATCTCGGTAAATAAGACAGACAGGGGACAGACAATTACTCTTATTGTTCCTACAATTACCGTTAATTACCCTTATTTGTACCTAAATTATCCTTCATTACTCTTTAATTACCTCCCACTACTTTAATTACCACCAGCCACTGTAATAACCTTCCACCACTCTCATTACCCCCCACCCCTTATCTGATCACTGATCATAATCATGCTCCGACTCCGGCTCTCGCTCCTGCTCCGACCCTCTCTCATTTCCATACTACTCTTGAATCTGTCTATTACCATAATATAATCCTTATTCTTTTACTTCAATTGTTAAATTTTAGGCTATGTCCGAAGTAAATCAGCGGTAGGCTTTTGTTCAATCATGTCATGTACCTACTAAATAATTTTAGGTTGCTGGTAAAATTTATAAATACACGGACAATGTGTATAAGGAGACTGCTTTCGCATATAAAGGAAACGTGTGCGATTATCTTGAAGTCGTACAGAGAGTAATATTTCAAATGGATAAAGATATGTTTGCACATTTCTTTAGGCAGTGCCCAGTAAGAAAGGTGAGTTATTTTTTTAAATTATCGTGAAGTGTACAGCATCAAAATGCAAATAAATATCTAGCCTTAAGTAATAGTTTATCTGTATATGCTATTAACGAATAGAAAATAGAATCAGGAATAGCAATATATTAATAGTGTTTTGTTCTAAAAGAAGTAAAAGTGAAATTTTTTGTGTCGGGGATGTACTTGACAGATGGGCGAAGCGAGTTCGACAAGAACAGCCGATATGCAAAAAATCACTTTATTCTTCACAAAATGCGCTATTTTTTTCTTCAAACATCGCATATTAATTAAATAATAGTATATTATTTTATTGGGAATAAAAATGGCTTTTATTCCGAATAAGACATGTTATTTTTTCTTCAATCGTCGATTAGCTACATGAAAATAAAGATAAAGATTTTTAGCTGCGCGTTGCCATTAGCAACGGAAGTAAAATTCTGCTCTTTGAAGCTAAAATACTTTTATCTACGATCGTGTAAAAAGTAACAGTTTTTTGCATAATTTCCAGTGTAAGAAGTGGCCTTTTATAAGAAATTGTGCAATAAAAAAATTTATTGCACTCTTTTATTGCACGATTTCTAAAAAAATTAAAAACTACGCTAGTTTATTTATAATATCATTTCCTTAGTTCACCACAGATTTTCAGTCACGACTATGAAGTAACATAATTAAAATGGAGACTTCAACTACAACTAGAATAATACTAACCGTCAAAGTGATATTCATAAAAAGTTGATACAGTTTTACAAATATTCATGAAAAATTGCCCATTTCTTATAATAATTGGAACGATCGAAGATAAAACGTCGTAAGACACAGTTGTAAAAAGCCTCTTTTTTGCACTCATGGCTTTTGAAAACACTCGCTTCCCTCGTATTTTTAATCTAGCCATTCGTGCAATAAAGTATAGCTTTTTACACTTGTATCTTAAATAACTATTATTTTTTATTCAAATACTTTTAGCGGAAATAAAAGACTTCTACTTCCGCTCCGATGGAGTATCAGAGAACTGACAGATATGTTCACAAATCTTATTATTAAAGGCACGCTTTTGTGATTGAAGGAAAACTATATTAAACGGTTCTATTACTTTAAGATAACAAACAATTTGTATAGAATTTATCAAAAATCAAGATTACTTTTTCAAATTAATATGTTGCATGTGGATCCTAAGCAAAAAATCTACAATAAAGAAAATATACTAATAAATGCCAAAATAACTAGTATAGTGCCGAAAACTACACACTGTTACAAATGGTAAAATCAGAATTTGTTTTTAGGGACTATATTACGTGCATAACTTAAATGAAAAAATGGTACATGTGTCTGCTCTGCCATTATGGAGATGTAAATTGGAATACTCATTTGAAATTGAACGTTCACCATTAATTAATACAACTTTGTATTTTTCTATCGTAGAAATGTGATGTGTTGTCAATGACCATAACATTTGTAATTTCAAAAATAAAATTTATTTTGTTGTATCTTAAAATCGACCTTGATAGTAACTCAATGATGTTCAATTTATAACTAAGTTATAAGGTGTATTTTAGTTACATACAGAGGTACATGATTTGACAGTATTATTACTAAACCTACTATTGAACAGTACAAATATTATGGCATGTTTATAGGTTTTGGTTTAATGCAGCATTAATGCTATGAGATAGTTTTCCTCTGCATTGAGGAAAATCGTTATTTTTAAACAACTGAGTTGTTTCTTTTTCTTTCGCAATTAGTTGAATTTTGATTAGTTTTTTAAAGTATCTTACCTGTTATACGAGAAAATATATCTGTACGCCAGTATTTCTAATAAAACGATCCTTCGAGCACTAATCTTTACATAACGTTGGTCTTTCGAACCGGATGATGAACTTAGCATTTGATGAACACAAATATCAACCAAAAAGTGAGTTCAGTAATCAATATCAATAGTAGTCAACGATAGTATACAATGAAGAGGCAAGTACACATACTTATAAATAAATAACATGCAAAATGGCAAAAGTACAAAGCAATTCAGATACAATTAGAAGTAATCGACAGAGCAGACAGAAAAGAGTGTGAAACGATATTCTATAGAACAAAGGCCAAATTTAAAAATGCTAAGCCGAGCAAATGAAGAGAAATGTGCAGAGTCAGCATCATCTGAAATAAAGTTGTCCCAGTTAAAAATATGAACAGTTTCAGGAAATTATCAAGAGTGGCATAGTTTTCGTGATATATTCGTATCACTAATTCAACAAAAATAGTAAAACGAGCCTAATTGCAAAGTTTTATTCCCTTTAGCAGGTGGATCTTTAAAGACAATCAATTCAATCGCCTCAGCCACAGAAAATTATGAAATGGTATGGAGTTTACTAAATGAACGATTCAATAACAGAGATGCCATCTCTATCGCCCATATGTGGGCAGCCAATAGAAACAAAATATTCATGCACAACTTTGAAAAAATTAGTCACTGAAGTTAAACAGTATATAGGATCATTAGAACTAGTTGGCTTATCTGTATAGTCATGGGGTGCAATTATAACTTTTCTTTTAAAGGTAAAAACGGTTGCTTCTCGCATACGAGAATGGGAGCCTAGCAGAAGTTCTAGAGATCAAACAGATATTCCAACATTAGAAAAGTTATTGGAATTTTTAGGGAAAAGACGCATTTCTTTGAAAACCATCGGCGAGCAACAGAGAACAAACTTTAAATTGCATTTTGTTTCTGAACAACCTAAGTGTTTATTATATAAAGCCAAACACAACTTTCGGCATTGTTCTACATTTTTACATCAAAATCAAAATGAGGAGGTTGCATCTATTAAAAAAATGAAGGTTAGTTTCAACTACCTTGGAATAATCATCGTCAATATTTCCTGATCAACTCAAAACAATCCAGATACATAACAACCGTCAGATTATCAACAAATTCTGCCTAATAACACTCAAGCATACTATAATTTGAGTCAACCAAAAGAGATTTTATTAGCCACTGCCATCGTTCAAGTACAGGACTTATCACAGCTTTTTGAAGAATAGTATTTGACAATGCAAGTCAAACTAATTTTGTTTCCAAATCTTTCATTTTAGGTTAGACATTCAACCACGCAGAAATTATATTCCTATTAATGGAGGAGGAATATAACTCAAACACAAGTTGGACAATCTATTCGTTTAAACACAAAATCTCGTGCAGGAGCTTATAAAAGACTCTTGAATTTTTGGTCGTGGATATTATCACTGATGAATTGCCAACAAAATTTATTGATTACAAATACTGGAATATTTCTAATAACATAACCCTGGCAGATTCACGATTATTTCAAGTCAAGGGGATATGCTATTAGGAGTTGAAATATTCTTAAAGATATTAGAAAAACAACAAATTAAGTTTGAACGTGAATCACCTCGGCAAGGGTAAAAACGTGGAAGCACGTAAAACAGCCTCATCTTGCCTCTTCGGAGCAGAGGGACTTGATATACAATTACATTTTTTTTATGAGATTGAAGAGGTTCAATATAAAAATATTCTTTCGTAAGAGGAGTTTGAATGCGAAGAATATTTCAAAACTACTAATGCAACAAGACACCAAACTGAACGATTCCTAGTCAAACTGATTTTGGACCTCAGTGGAGAGAACTTAGGCGCTTCATACTCAATTACATTCTAACGTTTTCAATATCTTGTGAATATGTTTAGGCATAGCGAGGATTGAAGAGTTCAATATTCTGAATTTTTATAAGGATATTTACTCCTCGTCACATGCAATTAGTTCCTGATGACTTCACAAAGGGCATTTATATGCCTCATCGTGCTATCAATAATAAAAACCAAACCCAATAATAAAGGTCTGAGTAGAGCTAGGGGGCTTATTATAGAAGTGCTTAACTCTTTTCGTATACATCTGTCAAATAAATTAAATATTGTAATGTTAATGTCAGTGGCGTTTAAGGAACAAATCTTCAGATTGTCTCCTGGGTCTCCAGATCTCACATCTCTGGACTATTTTGTATGGGGGTCATCTAAGGTCAGAAGTGTACAATGGAGTATTCATCACAGGGAACAGTTACTAGAAAAAAATGTTAACATATGTATGTAATGGTACTAAAAATAATCCCTAAATAATAACAATAAACCAAAACGCACTTACACGATCTGCTGCCACGCATAGGCCGATTTAGTACGGACATACAAATACAATTAGGGCTCGACAAGTGTAAGATTAGCTGCATGGAGAACACAACGGATATGAGGTAAGTGATGATCAGGACGCAATAGAAGGAATAGGCGAAGAGGAGATATATAAGTAGCGGAACCTTGCCTGAAAGAGTCCGCTCAATCCTACGGACCAAGCTGTCAGCTAAAAATATAGCAAAAGCTGTAATTACATATGCGATGTCAGCCATCCTTTGGGATCATCAAATGGACCAACACCGAATTCAATGAGTTAAACATAAAACAAGAAAAGAATTCCGAAAGCACCGTGTGCCCATCATTCTAAATCTGCCATAGAGAGATTCCATTTGCCACGTAGATTAGGTGGCAGAGGAATCCCAGATATAGGCATCAGAAACTATGAAGAAATGGATAACTTAAAGAGATATTTCTATAAGAAGGCAGAAACCAGTGACTTGCATCTGGCAGTCCCCAAGTTGACAAGAATGCTAAACCTCTTAAACTGGCTGATAGATACTTCAACCCTAGTACTGAAGCAGCAACAACTGATCAGTCGCTTCAACGATGGCGAAGTAAACCGCTGCGCTGCATGAAAAATACCTGTCTGGTATTGGAAACGGCAGCATGGGCACCACTGCATCTACAGCTACCTCTGTGCTGGGAACATATTTGTGGAAACTAAGGGCTTCATTGCGGCAATAGAGGACCAGGTGATTCCAAACAAATCATATAGGAAACCAACCCGATGCCGCATGTGTGATGCGAAAGAAGAACACTTGGATCATATTGTCGCAAGAAGTACAACGCTAACCTCTAAAGCATACCTGGACAGACATAACAGAGTTGGAAAGATTGTTGATTCAAGCAGCGTGAGAAATACATGTGTTCTGTAGATACTGCACCTTATTGTCAGTATGAACACCAACAGCCTGCGAAACCGAATAAGCCTGTATTGGAATAGGAAAATACAAGCTGATAGACCAATCTCAAACAACATCCCTGATCTCATAGTGATCTTCAAAATAAACAAAAAAGACTGTAATACTAGATTTCGCCGTACCGCTCCCAACTAACATTAATAAAACATATACGGGAAAGATAAATACTACTATGCAAAAAAATACTTCAATTGTGGCATATGGATAGAGTAACGATCATTCCTATTGTAATCGGAATCAAGGGCGAAATACCTAAAAAGCAGCATAAGTCAACTAGGCCTGGAATGGGAGCTGTAACTATCTATACAGAAGTCTATTGTGCGAAGGGTAATTGGCAATAACCAAATGTATTTTTTTTAATACATCCACTATCTTGTCCCAGAACCGATGAGTCAGAGCTTTCAACACCACTCCCACCGAGGAAGTGTGAAGTACGAAGGTAATAGATAGATAGATTTATTTGACCAAATTACATAGTACTACATTTTTGGCAAGTCAAGAGAAAGCGAGAAAAAAAACAAAAATAGTGATACAACTTCATACAATAGTACGTGTATACATTAATAAAACAAAAGTCGAAAACTATAATGATGGACGTACAGACATCAATATATAAAACATATACACATAATATATACAAGATATATAATCGTCACATAATTGGCAATAAAATATTAATTGGCAATAAAATATTAACAAGAAATTAAAAGAAAACAATAAAAGTTAGGTCAGAACAAACGCTATAAATTTCCAAATATATAAAATATGTAGAAACTATTTTGAACAAAATTATAAATAAAATTACTATATTTTGTAATTGAAACAATATTAATTGATTTCGACAACATGGCAGTCCCTAAGGGTGTATTAGAAATCAGATAAGAAAGGTGTATTAAGGTAGTCGTCTACGGAGTAAAAGCAGTGTTTAAGAAGAAATTTTTTAATTTCCTTTTTAAAGCGAAATATATTCAAAGATTTTATATCGTCAGGTATTTTATTGTATAACTTTAGGTCTAATGAATTTTTAGAAGACTTACAAAGTCTAAAACGAGGTACTCTAAGAAGATTGGCGGATCTGGTATTATAATCATGAATTTCTGATTGAGTGGAGTAATTGTTTATATTTTTATGTATTTCAAGTAACACAGAATAAATGTACAGAGAAGGTAAGGTCATGATTTTAAATTTGAGAAAAAAAGGGCGACAATGATCCCTATAATTAGCATTAGCTAAAATTCTTATTGCAATCTTTTGCTGACGGAAAATTTTTATTGCATTTGGAGATGAGCCCCACAAGATGACACCATAATTTAAATGTGTATGAAATAATGAAAAATATATATTTTTCAAGACATCAAAATTAAAATTTTTTAGTTGGCGCAGTACGAAGGTGGCACTAGATAGTTTATTACGTAAGGCATCAATGTGTTGAGACCAACTTAGACTGTCATCAAGGATAATACCCAGCCAGTTAGCACTAGAGCCCCTAATAAGGGCCCGGTTAGTAGTAGTAATAGTAATAATAATACTTTATTTGTCCTTTAGATCATTAAACATGCTATAAGATAAGTCAAAATATAAACATAAAATATACATTATACTAATTTACTAAAGCACAATAAGACGTGTTAAAACAAGTATTCATCGGAAAGGAATATAAATTTAATATAAAACACATAAATAAAATTTAATAAAAAAAACTTATAGATGTCATATTTCTGTTCAAATCTTGCATCCCTTATTTAACACACTTTCTGGCAAAATAAGTTTATGAAATTTTGCACAGTTGCTAAGATCGGATGACAATACAGTATTCCACAATTACTATTGCAAATATCCGTATGTAGGGGCGCAGGGATGAAAATTGTCTTCAAATCTTGTATCCTTTATTTAACACACCTCCTGACATAATCAATTGATGAAATTTTGCACAGTTACTAAGATCGAATGACAATACAGTATTCCATCATTTTTATTCACTCTTGACTGAAGGCACTATGTATACAACGATTCGACCTCTTTCATACAATCCATGCGTACAATCATACAAAGTTCTTGCATTCATACATTAGTATTTTCTTATTTTTTACTTTTTAGTAAAACTTTGTACAGACAAGCAAGTTTAAAAAAATTTTTTTTAAATTTTAAATTTAAACGAATCAACATTTTGCACGTATTTTGATTGGTCAGGCAGCGAATTATAAAATTTAATACCTAATTTAATACCTATTATAAATATTAAACAAACAAACATTTATAATAGTATGGTGATTTCTGGTATAAAATGGAATTGTGTGATAGTACCATGAGGTTATTTCCTCTTATACTATAATTGTGATAGGGCCTTAAAACATTTTTAAAAAATTTTATAATGGGCATATTTCGGAAAAATAATGACCAATCAAGCTGAGAATAGGTACACTATTTAGGGGAGTCCGAATATTATGAGGGTGTATGTATTTCTGCATAGATGCCGCTGTCGGCATATTTTATTGACATTTTTTATCATAGCTTTTTATTATTATTATTTTGGGTCCGAATGACTTCATGTTGTAATATAGAAACTAATTTTACGAAAATAAGGTCTACTAGCTTCAAAAGTGCTTTCTTACAAAATTATGTGTTTTTAAATAAAAAAATTGTTTTGTTTTAGGTATATTTCAGAAACAGATTCGCGTAACTATTTAAATCAAAACTGTTTTTTTAAATTATTCTTGATACAGTTGCAACTTAAAGAAGGTTCTCCATTTTTGACACCGTTTTGCAATATTTTGTCTAACACGAAACAATGATCCATTATTATTTCTAATTTTATTTCCTTCCTCTCTGATATTTCGTGACAATTTGTCTCTAGTGTGGCTTGAGTGTTGATATACATTGGATTTCATATTGCCCCAGATGAAAAAATATAGTAGATTAAGGTCTGGTCTTCGTGGCAGCCATAAATGATCAGATCCACGTCCAACCCACCGTTGCGCAAACTGATTATTTAAATAGTTTCGCACACTCAGTTCGAAAGGAATAGCGTTATATGATTTCAATAAGGATTTAAGAAATTCGCCTAGGATATCTCATACACAACACAGTTTTGTTTTACAAAATATCATACAAAAATAATGTTGATTATATATATTTTAACTAGGAATTTCGGCCACATTAATATCAATTGAATCCTTTATTCGACAAGGGCCCTAAGTAACATTTTCGAGCATTTTGATTTTTGCAACTTTTCGTATTCTGTATGTGTAACCCTATTATTTAATGTAGAAAGGGACAAATTTTCATAAGTACAACGTCCAAAAAATTTACCTCTTTCTCAGGTTTTAGGGCAGTAAGGTACTAATTGACATCAGTTACTCCCTTTCTCATATAAACAATCAGCGCGTTGTGAGTCATAGCTGATGGGTTATTAAAAGGTTTAAAAAAATAAAATTATTGTTTATCTTTTGTGCATGAATACACCGTCAAATCGAATTTTTTATTTATTGTTTTTAGTTTATTTGAGAAATGTACTAACTTAATTATTTTAGAATTCAATTTTTCCCTTAATAATGAAAAAATAATATTTTTCCACGACCGGGAGTAGAAATCGATTTCTATGGCATCAAAATTGTGACAGAAGTAAAGCATTTACTCCCTAGGGACGAAATAAGGCAATAATTTCCCTAGGAGAGTTTTTATTTCATGGCCATTAGTTAAACAAAATGTAATTCTTATTTATTAATTAATAAGACATTGCATATTTACTTGACAAATGTATTTGTAAACAAATATCTGTTGCCATGATACGTTGAATGGAAATATCCCAAAGGCTTCTAAACATAGTAATTTCGCTCCAATTTATTATAATTCTTTATTTATGAAATAAATGTTTCTACTCCCGATCGTGGAAAAAATAGTATAAACACTTTGGGAGAGACCGCCATTTTTCCCTCGATGTATTTGTTGCCCTCGGGCCTCAAATTACACCTTAGGAAAAATAAGACGTTTCTCTCCCTTAGTGTATAATGTACTATTTAGTATGAAGCTTTCTTTAAAGAACAACCCAATATATAATGTTTCAGTCATAACTTCATCGAAATGGGATTTCTTATTTATTATTTTCAGTTTATTTGATAAAGGTACTGATTTTTTTTTAGAATTCAATTTTTCCTTTAATGATATTAAAAAAAGAGTGTTCTAATATGAAGATATTCTAAGTTAATTCGTCCTTAAATTATTATAGTAAAGAACGTTATTGTATCCTACTTTTTAGGCTGTTAATTTAGTTTTTATTGATTTTCTCTGAAAGTACTAAATGTTTGTTAGTGCCTTTCTCAAATAATCCATTCAATTACTCTGAATACATTAATAAGCGATTTTTTGTTATTCATTTTACATAATACCACTATATTAAGTAACCAGCTAATATCTTTTTTATTTATATTTTACAAATATAAAAGTCAGGTGTATTATATGCAATATGTTAATTGCAATTGGCAACGCCTGAGTGTAACTTCCATTCGTTTCAAAATTGTATCACAGTATGCTTACTTGCAATGTAATGCAAATTCCATTATTTAGAATTATTGCAAAACAGTTGTGAGATTCCCTTCCTACATATTTAAATTTATTCTACTTAATAACTCACGCGTGGTGAGAATCACTCTCTCCTTATTCTCGCTAGATTAAGCGATAAAGTGGAAAACGACCTGTTTCACAACTTCTGATCCTTTTTGTTTAACACTTCAGATGTTTTTATGTACGCTACAAGGACGTTATCAATCATCCTAAGGAGTCAATATATTTCAAAATTCTGGCGATTTATTCGAAGAATAAATATATATTATGTAGAGATCCTTGCAAAAGATAGGAAACAGGCAATACAGGATTATCACACTGTCATGGTATTTATTTTCATAAAAATAGAATATGTTATTTATTGTTATTTAAAAAAATGTTATAAAAAAGTACTTAAAAATTAAAATAATGAACTATATTATGAATACGGACAACTCAGAAATTAAATTTATGGTCTTGTTGGATCTGGTCAAAGGTTTTGGCTAGGTAAATTTTAATTTATAGAGTATACTGTTCATTCCCGATAATATTTTCTGTCCAAATGTATGAGGTGGATGTTTGGAGCTCCATCAGTTTTCAGGCCAGCAAAATAGGGCAAATAATTCAATTTCTTTATGCCCTTGAAGGCTATACGTCTCGAAAATCGAACGAGATTCGAAAATCCTCAGATTCCACATTCCACAGATCAAAGATGCAGCCTAATCTCCAAAGCCATGCCAAAATTCAATTGGGTTCAATAGGCTAGTGGGAGTCAACAACAATCAATCGTGAATTATCGATTTACACCTATTCCGTTTACTTTAATTTGTTGATAGACCCCTAAATAGCTACAGTCTGAGTTTTGGTATTTGTAAATATGAAGCATTTTTTCTATTACATGTGATTCTCCAGAGGCGAAACGGAAGTCGGTTTTCGTTGCAGTTCTCAATTATACGGCTCCGGACGTAGAACGCGTTTCCACTAAATTCCTCACATTCAAATTGAACCCCATGCAACCATCGATTGAGCAAACTGAGTATTATTTGCTTCAATGCAAAATTTCATCCGGAAATGGAAATACTTCAGATAAATAAACGGAAAAGTTGAACACTTCTGGGTCAGAGCTAAAAGACATTTCCTCCTCCCATTGTTTGGGGCGGGTAATCGATTGCGATAGGTCCGAGGTTAAAAAAACCTTTGACCGTAAAAGAAAGATTGGGAGGTGGTCAAAAGAGACGAGGGAGGTGAAATTCAAAACCCACCCCTTATTTTCAGTCAAGGGGGTGAAAACTACTCCCTGCATGGATCACGCGCCTCCTTCAATCTTCCTCGCGTTTTTTTGCGGGGTCGCAACAGAGAAAACGTTTGAGCTCAACATCAATACTCGGAGCCGAGTCCCTTGAATGGTTTAGAATCTCGCGCGCCTCGACCAGTGCGAATTAAATCTCTACTGACAACACCGGAGTCTGTGGTGGCGGGACAAAAGTTTCATGTCTGTGGTTCAATGCAGTCCAGTTCGTTTTTATATATGCTCGAGTGTTTCGTGTATTATTTTGTATACTGTTTGTGTATATTCTGTGGAAAATCTAATATATTTCTATATACGAATCACCATCTAATATAATTTCCTACCACTAATTTCGATTTATTGAAAAACCGCGAGGAAGATTGAGGGAGGCCAGTGATCTCGGCAGGGGTAGTTTTCATGCCCTTGACTGATAATAAGTGGTGGATGAGCGAATTTTACTTCCTTCATCTATTTTGACCACCTCCCAATCAAATTTCTTTTAGGAAACCGGCAGAAAAATTGAGGGGGATCCGTGATCCCTGCAGGGGGTAGTTTTCACCCCCTTTAATGAACCGTCTCGGCGACCCCATAACAAAAATCACTTTTACAGAAAAAAGTTCGCACAATGATGCGAATAGGGGATGAAGGCAGTTTTTTTCACCTTCGGACCTATTGCAATCAATTCCTAGCCCCAACGACCGGGGGGGGACTAAAAAGTTAAATACTTTCAAAATAAAGAAAAATAGGAAGTTTTCTACGTCGTTATGACAATTGTCACCCACTTGTAGTTTCGTGTTAAAACGCCGGAGGAGCAGTTTACGTTTCATGGCATTTCCGATCCGACTTCCAAAAAAGACGTTATTCGACACTGCATGCGACCACGAATTTTTAGCTCATGTAACATTTTGTGGTAGTTTCAAAAAGGGCCATTTTCGGTCTGTGATGTTTTGTCTCTGACGGTTTTACATGTTGAAAAGTAAGTTCGAGGGCATGTTTCTTATTAAAACATACTAATATGAAGATCAAAATTTAATAAGAGTAAAGGAGGATTTTTTAAAAATTTGTCAATAAGGTGCGAAAATGGTTAAGTATATCAAGCGAGAAACTTTTTTATTTTTCAAAATAGATACGAAAACTATCAAGAACAAAGAAAGATAATACTTCAGTCAGTATGCCATTTGACCTTATAAGTCAACCAATGTCGACAATCTTTAGAGGAATTGTTGGGGAATTATTGGAAAGTATAATGCCAAGTCGTCGGGAACGTCGGATGGTGGGATTTGCTGCCATATTGGAAAGTGTGTCGCCGGCCGGTCTTATTCGGCAGCTGTTCAAGTTAAAACAAAATTTTAAAAAGTGTTTCAAAAGTTTTCAAAGGTATGTTTATGAGCACTTTTTTTCATATGTTGAATGGTTTTTTAATTAATTCGCGGAAAGGTTTCATTAATTTTGCTCCGAAATTGTTTTTTTGCATTTTTCAATTTCTTTCTCGTAAATGGCCACATCTACGATAAAAATAGAAGACACCAGAGTTATAGCATTTGAAGAAAAAAATTATGTTTACTACACTTACTAAAATTAGACCTTCATATTAGTACATTTTGTTTGTGTTACTTACAACCAATTCTTTTTTTTTATTTTTAAGTTAGTGAGAGTTTAACGTTAAAATAACTATTTTAATTATTTTAGAACCCTTTTCACATTCTTGCCAGTATCATTTGTCTTAACTAGCCAATAATGTCGTAATTCTCGACCCTGTCGTGGGACAAGTTCCTCAACAGTTCTGTTAAGATGACATTACTTTATACCTCAAAAAATACTGTTATGTGTATGCTCCCTCACAGAGGGCTCTTTAGGTGGTGCCTCTTAGTAGAGATAAGCTTACAATACAATGATAGTTCGTCAGTCGGCCCAAAGGTGGCGCTATTAATGGACTTGGTATTTCCTACTATAGAGTAACTAAATAATTCTAAACCTGTTTAGAATCATGGACTAGATTAATATGGAAGGATATGGAATAGAAATCATGGAGTATAAAAGAAGCGGAACCAATACATCAGAGGAGTTCTAGTTCAGACAGCGAAGTGATCATATCAAAAGCAAGAACGGAATGGACTGACTAGTAAAAAGTATAGCGACAAGTAGTGAGTTATAGTAGTTCAAAGTTGTAGTTAGTGTTGTAATTATAAGGACTAATTATTGTAAGTTAATCAGGTGTTAAATAAATCAGTTTGTAGTGTTATTTGTGTTGCAATTATTGAATCCACGTTTGGGGTGTTTACTAAATGGTGTAAATGTGAACGATCTATGATCTAGTTGCCTGAGGGACGTTCTGTTACACTTTCGAACTGGACTGTAAAAAGTTCACTTGCTGGGTTCGACTTAACAGACGTAAAATAAAAACCTTGTACTTCGATTTTGCTCAACGGAATTCACCAAATGGTATCGACTGGAACGTTGCTGCGCTATCTTATATCTAACATTTTATATGCTAATACATTAATTTCTAACACTTAACTAACCTGAAACGGAATGCTGTTAGTAATAACTCAGTAAGACACAATGAAAAAAGATATGATTCAGGTAAAGTTATATATTCGTGTTTTGGAAATATTTGTTATTAAATAATTTATGTATATGCAGAAGTATGAGGTTAACAACAGTCCATACAACACATGGTGAGGATTAGCACGACTTGGACAATGCAGTCTCCAAGTGGCAAACAAAGGCTTTACCGTGAAGCAATCAACTGACACCAAAAGTTTGAAATATAATATAAAAAAAAGTTGCCGCCCGCGAGAATCTCCCTTCAGACTTTAATGCCGAACAATTAGCTCGACTTCATAGTGCATACCCATGCATGAGGAGCAGTCCTACACAACATCGGATCGTAGATAAAATTTTTATTTGGAAGTCTGTTTTCGAGACGGTTGCGAAATTCACGCCTTGTGCATTACGTCTCGGGCATCACGCCGCACCGTAGCAAGTTTGCTACGCAATTTCCGCCCCGTGCGACGTATTTCATTATAGTTACAAAGAGTACATCCCGAGGGACGTTTTTTGTTGTAGTTGCAAAAATCGCTCCACATCGTTCACTGCAGTTGCAAGAATTGGGCGTTTTTTGTTGTAGTTCCAAAAAATTAAATTTCATTGTTGTTTACAAAATTTCATTTTGCACTCATGTCTCGAGAACTTTCATAGCACTTTCCAAAAATATCTGGCAGCGTTTCTACGTGGTTCAAACAAAATATTTTCGGATTTCCTTACATTTCCGCGAAATCCTTTGGAAGAGGTTTTTGCTGACTTCAACCAAGATGATGGTGTAATGTGCACGTCTACACCACTGCCTCATAGAAAATACTAGAAGGCCGGGAAAGACCTCGAACGATACACTGGAACATACTAGAATAATCGAGTGCATTCGATGCGGGTATATATAGAGTGGATCCAAGCGCACTGAGGACAGTTATATATTAGATGAGCAAGTGATCAGATGAAATAAAGAACAGTAATGAATTGTGATTTAATGTAGTGAATTTATGTTAGATTAAAGGATAATTAGTTGTGTTATTTTTAAGGATTAATTATTGTAATTTCAAGTGATTAATAAATCAGTGGTTTGTGAAGATTTTGGTTGCAGTTTATTGAACCTACATACAGGGTGTTTACGGGAGATTTTAAACACGTAACAATACGTTTAGGTAGGTTCGTTAACATAAACACGTAACAATTTTTTCTTCTTAAATATGCATCGTAGTCCGTTTTAACTGCTCCACTAAAAGTATTATTTTGTATGATTGTAACTATAACCATTTACAAGTACGTTTTTTATTAATATATCTATGAATATTTTTCCACATACTACCTGAAAAGAATTCAATAAGACATTTTGTGGTTAATAGTTATTTAATCATTACTGTTTTTCCAAACATATTGGAAAGTATTTAGTACCTAATTTGTTCAAATAAATCTCTTCATGATGTCTGTAAAAGTAACAACGTGAGCATAAATGATGATTGATTAATGTATCAGTATATTTAACAGCAATCACCGGTTGTAAACAAAGATATTAATACAATAACATTTTAAGATGTATGATTAGTACAACTGTAGCATTCTCAGGAAAATTATTCACTCGAGTTCTCTTTTCTGACATTTGAACATTAATTCCAAATATAAGAAACTCGAAGTGACATTCGTGATGGAATTGCGTTACGATTTAACAGATGTATAGTTGAGCGAAATTGATCGAAAATTGTATTTATGTAGGCTGGTCTTGCTTTGAGACACATTTTTCGTGTTTATAAATGTCGGTCAAAATTGAAAGTTTTTGTTGTTCGTCAAGATTGTCAAGATTATAGAGAATTTAGTTATTTTTCTCATATTTCACACTTTATTGAAGATACATATAAGTCAATACCAGCTTATTTTTTAGTTAGTTATGGTTATTTACTAAGATTTATTAGCAACCTCTATCTACGGCGCAATTTTTGTTCTTTAGTGAAAAACACCGCATCATAATTTAAAATATTTTCTATTTTATTCCAAATTTTACTTAAACACTTATTTAATAATTATTTAATGGATTATTGTTACTTGAATTTGATTCTAATTGCACTTAAAATTTGTATAGCTATATGCAATACTCCTTAGAAAAACAATTTGCTTAAAAATAAAAGTAGGCGTGTGTCAATTCTGTCATTATATAGTTTAATACATAATAATGTAAGTTACCTTTAGAAATTAAACTTAAAATATTCAAAGAAGTTGTTTGAGTCATTAAACTAATAAATCTAATAATTTCAAGATGCCATTCCAATTTACAAATGAAGAGTATGCAAATATGATTTATGTGTATGGTTTTTGCGACGAAAATGGAAGAGCTGCAGAGAGAAAATATAGAGGACGTTTTCAAAATCGTCGTACACCAAATCATACAATATTTTCAGAGGTGTATAAATTTAGGAAGGGACATGGGCAATTTCCCTCACAGGCAAAACATGAACATGTTCCCAGAGGTATTCAACAGCGAGGGAAACTATTAGAGATTGTTCTTATGAATCCAAGTGTAAGCGTCAGGAAAATCAGTCATCAATTAGAAATTCCCAGAGCAAGGTTATGGCGAACTTTAAAAAAAGAAAATTTATATCCTTTTCATACTCAAGTAGTTCAACGACTTGTAGATGGTGACAGAGTTCCGCGTATAACATTTTGTAGGTGGGTAGTTGCTCACAGACGAACAGTGTCTAGAATTCTGTTCACGGACGAAGTTCAATTCACACGTGATGGGATAAACAACACCAGATTTCAACATCTTTGGACAACTGGAAATCCACATGCTACGCTTCAGAAAAATTCCCAACACATATTCAACATAAACGTCTAGTTTTGAATATACAGTAGTCACCTAATAGGACCACACATTTTTGAAGGGAGACTAACAGGTGAAGTTTATTTAAATTTCTTAATAGATGTTTTACCAAATTTATTAGAATACATCAATATGAGAGGTATGTGGTTTCAACACGATGGTGCTGGACCCTATTTTTCTGTACCGGTGAGGGAGCATCTTAAACAACGTTACACCAACAGATGAATTAGTAGAGGGGGCAGGTTAACTGGCCATTGAGGTGTTCTGATCGCATCACTATGGATTATTATGTATGGGAAGTCACAGGTGTACAGTGAAAATATTAATACCTGTGAACAGTTACAATAAGTTTTGTTTAATGTATGTGAAAATATTAGACACAATCGTTGAAAACTCTTTTTAAACATTCACAAAAATATATTGACGCTGGAGGTGTTCATTTCGAAAATTTATTATAATTTTAATTAATTGTACCAGTGTATAAAATAATTCCTTTGTTTTGCCCTTTTAAAATTTGTGCTGTAAATTATGATTAAGCAAAATGTTTTTCTTTATTTTTCCTTTTTTCTGTTTTTGGTTTTTCTTTTTAAGTAACAATAATACATTAAATAATTATTTAACAAGTGTTTAAGTAAATTTAATAAAATTGCGACGTTAACTAGTTGTTTGCGTATTTTGTAGAATTTAAATATCAATTACCATTATTTTTGAAAATTTTCTAGAAAGTAACCATAAATGTGCCATTAAATATTATGACAGTATTTTGCACAATAATCCATAGACATTTCAATAGTTATCCGCCATTTACAAAAAAACTGATATAGGGGGTGATGTAATTGGCCCTAAATGTAAAATAATAAAAATTGAGTCCTGCCCTGGAAATTTTCCAAACTAAATTATGCTATTAATTGAACTAAGAGTACATTATGTGTGTACAAACTTTTATATAAATACGTCCACCTATTCCGAAAATATGATGAATTTTATTTCACTCAAATTTCATAAAACAACATATATCTTCAAAACAATGAGGATTCAAGAATAAATGTGGAGGTGTTTTGAACTCAGCAAAGTGTCCTCTATCTCTCATTAGTCTGTGTCGCTTTAAATCTGGGACATCCTGTATACTCGAAAAACATATCTACTTATAGAATTAATCAAAATAATATACATTTTCTTTTTCTACAATCATTCTATTAATTATTTATATACATGTATATTTTGTATAATGCATTTTCTGCCTTTCAATAGCTCCACAAGACGTTTAACATTTAAGCATAATAGACGCATACAACTGTCTATAAAACTTTACAATTTATAAATATTATGTTTTATATCTTAAGTATCTATTATGTATATGTTGAGCAATAAATTATCTATCTATCTATAGACCAGACTATAGACAGCCTACTAGTATCCTACTGAGACCTTTGCATTAAACATTTTGTAGAATACGCGTAGTCTGTAACCAGAAGGGATGAAGAAATAATGGGAAGGAAAAAATAAATTGTACCCTCTTTAATAAAAAAAGCTTGTTAGATTAAATTCGGACGTTACTGATCTCGAATATATATTTGAATAATATTTTACTATAATGTAGGTGTAAACTCATTTCTACTGGGTGGTCTCTAATATTGAGCTTACCACTAATAAATTTGATATTTAAATGATTTTCACTTAAAGTTTAATCATTGAAAATTTAACGTAGATTTGGCAATTAGTCTATAGTCGCTAACACACGATGATGTGATTTTTTTTCCTATAAGCGATACTTACGGTTTTAGAAAAGTACCTAATAAATACTCTTGTGATAAGAAGCTAAGAATATTTTAAACATATTATTAGTTGTGTTAACTCACTTTAATTTTTTTGTATATACATCATTATGCTTCTGTTTTCCTTTTTTATTTGTTTGTCTGTATGTATTCACTTCTTTCCCTGTTTTAGATTTCCATTTTATACTTTTAGTATTCGACTAATTATAATTATATTATTGTCTATTTACTAGGTACAATATATTTCTGTGCTCTACTCTATTTTTTATAATTATATTATGAATTTCCTGTAATTGATCTGTTTTAACTCGTAATAAATAAATAAATAAACATTCAATGTATCAGCACATCAAAGCATTAGGCAAAAAAATTATTAAATATTTTAGAAAATAAGTCATTGTAGACTATATCAAAACAACTACCTTATCCTAATTAATATAGGAAGAAATTAGATTATATAATAGAATTTATAGCATTTTGTAGCAAAAAAATATAAAATGAAAATTCGCTTTTACCCTCATGTTAAAAAATAAATCATCAACAACGAAATTAAAACTAACCCTTAGATCTCAACTGAAGGCTTTCGCTCTTCTTGGAGATCCTCAGAGGGTTATACGACTTGTGTTGATTAAACTACTGTTAGTTAAAATGAACAAGATTTTCTGTTCGCGTCAAAACTCTACTAGACTTAGTAGTTGCTCCTGGCATGTCTGTTGATGAAACTTTGTATTTTATGAGCAAATATATGCTGTTTTCAATGAACGTGTTCCTCGAATGTCCTCCGTGGTTCAGTTCCGATACAATTAGCTTATAAAACAGAAAGGCAGGGCATGGCTTTCGGCAGTTGAGAGCTTCGTCAAAAATTTCTATTAATAACGCTTACAATTGAGGAAACAGAAAAATCTATTAATACTAACCCAAACAAGTTCTGGAGCTTTGTTGATTAAAACGAAATTCGTCTAGAATTCCCAATAATTTGTATTATAAGAATACTAGTTTTGAATATTCTCAGGATATCGTCAATGCTTGCGTTAACTTCTTTTCCGACGCTTTTATTAGTTACAATTTTATTTAATTTTTCAAAAAATTTGAAATTTTAAATTAACGATTATTTATCATTCCATAGGTACTAAAAGTTCAGTAATATTAGAGCAGCATGGGTTTATACAAGGAAGGTCAACAGTATCGAACCTTTTGTGTAAAACGCATAATCCAGTCACATTAGGGGCTTCACCTTGAAATGAGAGATAGTAAGCTGTAAACTTGTATAAACCTTTATTTTGGCATTCTAAAAGTTGTCTCAAAAGTCTCATCAAATCTCGTGTTCGCGTCTTAAGATATTTAAGGTCATAAGTCACAAAAATCGTTGTTTTTTTCGAAAATATCTCGCTTCCTATGGTTTTAATGATATTTGCATTTATTATGAAAATTGTAAAGCATACTATTCTCTACAAATTTAGTTGCAAACAATTTTTTACACGCTTAACCGTTATTGATATAGAGCATGGAGAGCGCGCAGCGCTTGGCCATACATTGCATAATGCAAGGTCAACCATGAGTCCCGGTAAATAATACGTCGCTTAAAGTTAATTAATCACTGAGAAATTCACAATTATGAATAATTTGCATTAATTATTAATTAATACATTATATTAATTAATATTTTTTATTTCTCAAATATATTCGTTTAACAATACTTACCTACTTCATGTAATTAAAAAATTGTTAAGTGAAATACTTTAAGTGTATTTTAATTATATTCTGATATATTGTTACATGTCCTATGTCCATTTAACAGTTTTGTATAAAAACTAGTATTTTGCTTATGTTTGGCACAATCTGTGTAACATTTTGATTCAGTTTTTGTAAGTGAAACTGTTTTCAACTAACATAATTTTACTTGTATAACTGCTAAACCATTTCACACTGTTTTATGTACTTATTAATATCTTAGGACCTCAGTCATGTTCTATTAACTATTATGTATCTCTGTATTATAGCATCCCAGGAAACAATTGTCTACAAAACATTTATTTACATCAGATACCTATATTTCAATTTATATATTTGTATTTACTATGTAAGTACATATGGTTATTTTCCTTACCTTTTCTCATTACTAGGTACATATATAGTATATCCTATAAGATGTAATATATCTACTGAGTTATCACAATAGTCACAATACGTTTTACTATTTATTTACAGCTGTTCATATTGTTGGTTATGTACAAAATAGAAATTACAAACTGAGGCAAAGGCAAATCAGCAGTGGTATGGAAGTAATAAAAACTATTATTATAGATCCCTTTTATCGATTATATGCCACTATTTTAGTTGCGAGTAAAGGAAATTGTAGAATTTGCGACCTGCAGGTTGTTGCGCTTAACTGAACAATTCACAGATGGCCATACCTGTATTATTTTTATATTTTAGAGCTTTCAATTTAGTTAGGGGATTAGATTTCTCAAGTTTATTTGGTAGCATTATTTTCCAGTAAGTAGGACAAAAAAAGTTTACCTTATCAGTAAAACTCAACAAGAAATCATTTGCTTGCAGCCTTTGTACTGATTCGAACGTATATAAATTTTAACTGTGGACTCAGTAATTGATATTACATTTTTATATCCGCGTTAACAATAACATCCAGGTAAATTTCATTTATTACTCAATTAAAATTTAATTAATCTTCAATTTTTGTCTTTGATGTAGTTTCAATTATTTTTTTAAATAAATTTAAATTCAAGGTCAATTCTTTTTAATTTAATAAATAGTTAAAATACTATATGTACCACATGGTTTTAAAATATTTTTTCTTATCTTTTTCATTTTTTTGTCAATTTATAGTTTATGAAATCAGCTTAGATACTTATATACTTATATTCTTATATGCTCATATGTGCTTTTATATACTTATATATTTCTATATATTTATATGTACTTATGTACTTATATGTTTATGCACATATATACTTATACATTTCTGTATACGTTTCTGCATAGCTTCTTCATTCCTGCATAGCTTTTGCACAGCTTATCTTTCATATAGATAAAACTTCGTTAACTTTTCATAAACCACCTAGTTGGTTAATATTCCCACGATTTTAACTCCATTTCATTAAGAGACGTAAATTGCCAAGGAAACTTTAGACTCCATTCTTGCAACAAGAGACGATTATGGGCCTGGATTGCTGTCCCAGAACCAGTCACCTCAACAGTAGTCAATCAAGGATCCTGGTATAAATTTGTTATATATATATATATATATATATATATATATATATATATATATATATATATATATATATATATATATATATATATATTTTAAATTTCAATTAGTCTTTACAAACCGATTTGTCTACTATTCATGTAATATATTTTGTCATTCATTTTGTTATTCATTTTTATTTCTCTTGCCAACAATTTTAGTCTGATCTATAGTAGACTGATTATTCGAGAAAAAGAGACAATTCTACTTATTTTCACTATAGATGGTGCCCAATTTAACATCAATTTTTCTTTGTCTCCTTTTCTCGAAATAAACAGAAATCTGTCGCTTATGCTGTACACATCAAAAAGGGTAAGTTTCTCCACTCTTACGAATAATCTGGACCCACGGCTCTCTGCTCCGACTTAAACCAGCTATTCGTCCGCATATGTTGCCTCAATTTCAAAAATAAATAAAAAGGAAAAGGAGATAACAATATCTAAATTAGACTTTGAGTAGAATAGGAATAGAGTAAATACATTTTAGTTTTATTTTTATTTAGCAATTATGTATCATACATTTACTACAATTGATGTTCAAATGTGGGGAAGACTTACATAAAGTTAAATAATTAGGAAGACATGAGTCACAATTTTCCTTTTCATCATCGTTTTCCGGTTGCTTGAAAATTTCCAATTCATTATCATCATCTTCGTTGTCAAGGATATTTGTATCTAAATCGTCAAGGATTTCGGGATCAAATGCACTTTCTTCATCGAGATCGCTTTAATACGATGCCATTGCACTGGCCACAAGCTAAGGAACATTGCAACCCCGATTTCCTGCATCTCCAACGTGAACTACCACAACCATTCTTGCAGTTGCAAAATATTGTGTACAGTAGTTCATCTGGAGCTGGTGGTAATATTGTCGTTATCGATTAAATATAATGCATTAATTAATAAATAATGCAAATTATTCATAATTATGGATTTTTTAATGATTAGTTAACTTTAAACGACGTATTATTTACGGGGACTGACGGTTGACCTTACATTTTGCTATTTATGGCTAAGCGCTGCGCACTCTCCGCTCTCTATCTCAAAAACGATTAAGCGTATAAAAAAATGTTTGCAACAAAATTTGTATAGAATTTTATGCTCTACAATTTTTATAATATATGGAAATATCATTAAAACCATAGGAAGCGAGATATTTGCGAAAAACCGATTTTTGTGACCTTTGACCTTGAGTATCTTAAGACGTGGACACGATATTTCATGAGACTTTTGAGACAACTTTTAGAATGCCAAAATAAAGGTATATACAAGTTTACAGCTTATTATCTGTAATTCCGAGGTTGACCCTCTTTTTTGGCATAGGTGACTGCATTGGCAGTATATTGCAGAAACTTTAGATAAAAAAATCTACACCGACTTTTCTAAAGCGTTTGACAGATTGCAGAACTTTGGCTTAATTGTTACTCTATTGCCTCAACAATAGGAAACAAATTGTAAAATTTAATAAGCAATCTTCCGTTGCATTAACTATAGACAAAGGCATAAAAAGGTTCAATCTCCATGTCTATATAACTCAATGTAGTGTGCACTCTTATGCAGGTGACATCCAATTGTATTTTTCTTTCAACCTGAAGAGATTTATATGGCCAATGCGATAATTAATAATGACATTCATAAACTTTCAGATGCTTCGGACAAACAGCTTAATTATAAATCAAAGTAAAATAGTCTTAATGTTATTTGGGAAAAACAAGGATCGAAATAATTATAAAAATTTAATAAACATAAAACTTGATGATACACCACTAGAACGCATTAATGAGGCAATAAATTGATACAATATTAAGGTTTAAAAAACATATTAACAATTGTATAGAAAAGGCTACGGCCAACCTAAAAAAAATTATTCTGGTAAAGACCTTTCAATTAAAAAAATAAACAAATGTTCTATGGCACTCTAGTTTTGTCTCACTTTTCGTACTGCTTTGTGGTACACGGTCCTTGTTTAGATATGGCAAGGTCGAGAAGGATACAGTTGGTGCAGAATGCATGTACGAGACTTATTTGTGGAGTTCGCAAAAGTGAACACATTACACAAATAGAAGAAATTAATTGGCTGAACATGTCAAACAGACACGTGTACATCATGCCACTGTACTCTACCACAAGCTCGTAACTATTCACGTTCTTCCATATTTGCACAATAGAATTAGGTTAGAACTTATGCCCAAAAAGTAAACATCAGGAGGAAGTCTATCATCATCCGGCCAAGCTACAGAACTACCTTGTTTCAGAGTTCACTTAGATATAATGTATATAAAACATATAATGCCATGTTTGCAAATTTCAAATTAAAAACCATAGTATAGCTTTTAAAAATAGCGTGCGCAAGCGTAGAGACTCACTAAACTTTGTGTACCTACTTGTGATTAACGACGCTTATTTTCATATATACAATTGTTTTCTTTACACCTTTATCATTATTGATCAATGGTTTTTAAATTCTAGTTAATAGGGAAATTATATAAAATCCTCAATTACTGGTGAATAAATTTATTGTGAATTAATTGTACAATCAGTGCAATGCAAATTTATTGTAAAGTTAATGCAGAATACCTGCCTAGTCCCATCAGAATTGAGCCAGACATTCACGTCGTAATAGCACCGTGGTAACTGAAAGGTTGAATGGAACAGGTTTGGGATATTTTATAAGAACAACTATATCGTGACTTATTTCATATAATGTTAATTTAAAACGACTTTGTGGTAAAACGTTCTAAAGTTAAAATAAAACTTAATAATCAA
The DNA here is from genome assembly GCA_963675555.1 of Leptura quadrifasciata. Taxonomy (NCBI): domain Eukaryota; kingdom Metazoa; phylum Arthropoda; class Insecta; order Coleoptera; family Cerambycidae; genus Leptura; species Leptura quadrifasciata. The sequence goes on from OY776673.1 coordinate 174,775,770, forward strand.
TAAAATAATCTATGATAGCAATAAATTTTGACTTCAGTAATCCTACAAACATTGGCGATACCCAGCCCCTTAGGTTATAATTTTACAGAAATTTATGATTGTGGGAAAAACTAATGTGGAAAAAAGGATAAATAACAAAAAGAAATGCAAAAATTTATAACAAATAGTAGTTAGAGCTAAAGAGGATGCTATTGGCAAGGCCTGGTGTAGTAGGATGTTAATTTAGTATAGAGCATTATATTCGTTTATTTGTGTTGTTTATAAGCGGACTTTCACCTAGATGGAATATGCAGAATTTCTCTTTGGATGTGATCCATTATTAAAGTGAAATTATATCAACGTGCATACAGGTGGCCGACGATATAGTGTATCACACCAATGCAGTAATCCGTATGTTACTACCGGTCTAATAGTCCAATATGTATGGCATTATTTATAGAGGGGACCCAAGATTCGAATAAAGAGTTGACGAAATATATTGTTGCATGAGATGGTAAAACAAGCATAAAACCAAATTTGTAAAAACCGGAAGTTTGAACTTGTGCCTCAATATTGTAAAAATGGTATCAAAATCGTTTCATAATTACAGCTTCCGTTGCTGCGAAATTGATTTTCAAAAAACAATTTTGAAGATCTCATAATTTCCTACAAATTTGTCCTTACACCATTATTGCAGGATTAATAATTTTTAAAGTACAGCCCTCGAAAAGTAAGAATTATGAAAATATCTTCGTGTTTTTGCATTTACTTCATTCAATATCCGTAAGTCCTACGTCAAATATGCAAACATAAAACTTGTAGAGTATTGAAAAATCTGCAATCTTTATTTTATTTCAATCATTAATTCCTGCGATGATGCAAAAATTTGTTTTTCGTACATGCCCTAAATTGCAATTTTATGAACTCTTACCTGCTTGCTTTGCCAATTTACCCTTATTTAATCCATTTACCCCCGAACATTTCAACGGAATTAGATCAAAATATAATTTAGTTCCAGATCTCGTTACAGTAAGTGTACCAAATTTCAAGTCAATATCTTAATCGGTTTCAGAGTAAACGTGCACACAAAAAAAGTTACAGATAGACCGACAGACAGACCGACAGACAGGAAATTTTTTTTTGCTCAAATTTAAAATCTCGACGTTTCATGACATATTGAGCCCATTTTAACAAAAAATAATATATTTTTTTTGTTACTATACTTCCACTGGACGTGGAAGTTATTATAAACCCATTGCATTATCAAGCAGTCATTATTGCATCGATCCATCAACCTAAACTTCAATTGAATTGCGATCTCTAATAACCATATAAGGGCGTACATATTGTTATGTGCACGCCTACGCCACTGCCTTATAGAAAATACGCGAAGGGCGAGAAACACCGTGAACAACGCTGGGTTATTCTAGATAATTCAGGTACCTTCGACACGTGTATATATGGAATGGATTTCGCGTACTGAGAACAGTTTTATATGACACAAGCAAGTGATAAGATGAAGTAAGAAACAGTATCAAGTTGTGATTTACAGTAGTAAAGTTATGTTAGATTAAAGTATAATTAGTTGTGTATTTTTAAAGATTAATTATTATAAAATTAGGTGATTAACAAATCAGTTATTTGCGAAGATTCTTGTTGTGATTTATTGAACTTATATACAGGGTGTTTACTGGATATTGTAAACACGTAACAATATTTACCTATTTCACCCATGTATCTGCTTCATACCCGCCCACTCGCCCCACCACTTCGTTGCGCTGCGTACCTTGGTCGGTCGGATATGTCGCTGCACAGAACTGTGATTCTAAGCCTATTACCGCTGCACTTGTGATCCAATAAGCATTTTCAATGCTAAAACTTGCTTTAGTACAGAAGTATACTGACTTCAGTTTTTTAACCGAAAAGTTGTTATATTTTTAAGTGAGTAGTAGTGGAAGATGGAAGGAGGTCTTGTTTTTTTTGCAAAATGAACTCTAAGTGACAGAAATTCGTGCGGTCAAATCGAAAGGCGTCAAAATTCTTCTGGCGTCCTGAGCCCTAAAAGAGAAAAAAGGGAGCATCACCGTACCCTAGAAGGAGTTGAGAGTGTAGGCCTGTCTGCACACATTATGTTGACTGAGCCTGCAATTTCACTTTTTGACTTAAAAAATAATCGCTTCATTTGCGCTAAATAAGCAATGCAAAAAATAATTATCGCAAAACGACAAATACGTTACAAAAGTCATGAATAGATTCAATAAATCAATAGGAAAGAATTTCGGAATGTGATTGTAAAAAACTTGATGATAGGCGCCGACGAAATTACTAGAGCAATTTGGGAGCGTATTTCTAATGTGCCGGATTTGGCCTCGATATCATGTGGTCTGCTCATATCGTCTATACCAACCCAAAGTTCCAGAATGCAAAAAGGCGAAGCTCACAAGGGATGCTGTGGTTGAAGCCATTGAAACAATTTACTAATTTTTGTCGGAAAATGTACATGAGCCAACTTATTCTACGTGACATCATTAGGCTATTTCAAGGTAATCTGAATGTGAAAACAATTTAAATACGGTAACGATATATCTTTCAATGCCAGTATTGGTCAAGAAAACTTTATTGTTTCAGAAATACCAAATTACAAGGCGCTTAGAGATTCGTGATGTGATGAAAAAAAGGGCCCAATTGAAGAAAGAAAGAGAGTTGTTCGTGAGGAGAAAAGTATATCCTCGAAAACATGCGATGGAGAATTTACGATACATATCATTATCCAGTCTGCAATAATTTAGGTGATTGCGTTGAATCTCTATTGAATTTTGTTCGAAGTATAATAATGAAATCTAAACGCGACTCTTTAGAGACTTGAAGAATAAAGCACTGCTATTTCCTACAGTATAATCGCTGCTGCATGATATTGATCATATTTTGTCATTGAAACTCAACACCGATACGTCCTATACAAGAAATCCAGTTCCATGGATCTCATCGACACCTTATCAACTTTAGGCTCTTCTTCAGCATACATAGAATCAGCATGTTTGAGGTTGCACGTATAATGCTATAAGAATCTAAGGTGTGACAGTCATTTTCTCAATTTCTTTTCAACAACGCAGACTTTAATGTAAATGACACCGATGGTCGAAACACCTTTCATACAATGGCTGGAATACAGTGGACGACCCGCGCAAAAAGCCTAGAACCAGATAGATAAATTTCCCGTCTAATGAAAGAAAAACCACCATGAAAATTCGACTATTTGAAAGTTACGCTGAAAACTTACGCGAAATAAAAGTCTATGGATAAATATATATTTACCGTCGCAGAAATCGAGGCTAATCGTTTACTTCATCAGAAAATATTGAATACTACCAGCAATCTTGCATGGATATACGAAAAAATGGTCGACAAATATATGATACCTGGATAGAATGGATTCATGGAACAAGTGCCAGTCTTTGAGGGATTCGAAAGATCTTCAAACTATACATACTGACTTCACTTTTAATAGAAATAAAATGTTCCGTCATTTGCAAGAACTGCAGCGATGAAACTTGAGATAATCACAAGGAACTTTCGAAAGTGTTGGATAATGAGAACGACACTGTAGAAGCGTTATCGACGACCGAGCGGCACCGAGGAATTTGGAGATGATGAATGAAGTCACTGAGATTTGAGAAGCACCATAAAAAAAGATTATGTCTCCTGGGGAAGCCACGTTAAGGAACATGTACCTGCAATTCTACCTCTAAGGTGCTGCGGAAAAGCGTTACAATAATGTGCCGAATACTGCCACTTCATCTCACTGATACCTTGACCGTTGCTTGGTCCCTTCTAATTTTTCAGCGCTGTGTAAACTAATATATTCATCGCAGAAATTAATGAGCCAAATGAAAATTCAGTAATCTACAGGTTTTGCATTGTTACGTGTCAAAAGTTGTTTTATTCCTTTTAGGCAGGCAGTTATTAAGAGGTGTATTGAGGGTTGCCGCGTTGTTAGATCTTGTTGGCTTGGAGATAATGTAGTTTCAATCATTTTAGATAGGCAGTATGCACTCTGAGATGTATTAGGGGTTGCGTGGTTAGATTTTGTTGGCTTGTAAGGTCACGACAGAAAACATACGAGTTGGGAGCTGATCGCTATTCTGGTAATAGGGCGCTTGGCGTTTTTCGTGAATTTTTCCTTTTAATTGCCGTTATGGGGCTTTCTATTTGATGTATCTACGGGATGTTGGAAATTCATGGTTGGTTGTGTACGTTATGATTGTTTAGGACGACACACCTTGCTCGTCTACTTCGGATTCTTGTATTAAACCATCCTACGAGGAATTACTTCCGAGTTTGATCTCTTGGATTGCCGATTTAAGCCGCCCTACACCTTTGAAGCGTTTTTAAAATTTTTTTTTGTGTTTACGTTACTTTCTGTTGTTTTTGTAATACTTTAAGTTTTGTGTAAGTTTTCCGAATTCCTCCACATATATATTGAGCCTGGCGTTACCCATTTCCGGAACAAGAGAGGTCTGGGTATCGGTCACCGTTTCTTGTTCTCAACTTGTAGATCCCTAACTGGAATTTTATTGACAACCTTTCGTTTTCACTTTGGACAAAGATTCGGGGTTGTTGGAACACAGGTATGGAATTATATTGACAACTATAGGCTTCAACATAGGACAACGATTCGTGGTCTGGATCATTTTCGATGGATGAGAATTACGACAACTTATGCGACCAATTTGGACAATGATTCCTGGTACTTCTTGGAAGGCAGCTATTCAGTTCGCCATACAGGTTTTTATATGTAGCGTATGAGTCCTGAATATATTATGCCAATATTTTTTATATATATTTCACTTTTGGCTTTGAAATAGGCTTAAAATGTCATGAAATGTCGAGACTTTAAATTTGAGCAAAAAAAATATAAAAATTTCCTGTCTGTCTGTCTATCTGTCTGTCGGTCTGTCTGTCTGTATCTTTTTTTTTGTGCGCACGTTTACTCTGGAACCGTTCGTGATATTGACTTGAAATTTGGTACACTTATGTTTTGTAACGAGATCTGTAGCAGGATTATATTTTGATCTAATTCCGTTGAAGGGTTCGGGGGAAAATGGGGTAAAAATGGGGTAAGAATGGGGTAAATAAGCAAAACAAGCATTTTTTTGGCGTTAGCTATCCCCTTCTACCACAGACAGAACCGAATGGCGAGGGGTTGTGGCCAGCTATCAAGGAAATGTTGCTGCAAGAAGGCCGAATCCAAGACCTAACCAGGTCTATGTTTGTCCTGACTGCGGTCGACATGTGCTCTCCCGAATTGGCCTCTATAGCCATAGTCGTGTGCGCCGTAGATGACGGAATTACAATAGACTACACCTTTTACTTGTTTTTTATTGTACACAATCTATCGACTGTAACATTTTTATACTCGGACTCGAGTAACGGCTAATAATAATTATTAAAGGAAGTAAAAAATTAAATTGGGATTTAATGTGTGGTGTGCTTTAAGTAAATAGTTCTTAGCTGTCAGTTCTGCTGAAAAAATTAATTTTGGTATGTAATACAAGTTAAAAATTAATAACAAAAGGAAGTCTCACAAGTATACTAAAAAACTGCGTTCAAAGAAATAAAAATAAATACTCAAAATAAAAAAATAACCTGAAAATAGAACAAAGTTGAAAAATACGTCCAATAGATAATACAACATCTTATCTCAACTATCAAAATAAAGACTTTGAAATCCTAAAGGTAGCCATACGCGCCAAATCTAGAACCACATAACATTATGGTAGAAGAGGAAATTACAATTAATAAGTTATATGAAGAAGTGTTGAAGAATAGGAACGAAATAAAAAATTACATTGAGGCTAGTGAGGTTAGACTCTTGTTAAAAAATGAGGAACTGAAAATAAGACTTGACAGTGTCGAAAAGGAAAACCTATCATTGCTAAATAAAATTGAATATCTGGAGAGGGCGAATAAAAGAAATAACATAATTATATTTGGTTTAATTAAAAATGATGAAAAAATAACAGAAACATTAGTTATCCAAGAACTAAATAATCTTTTGGAACTTAATCTAACTGAAACAGATATAAACAGCTTATATAGACTGGGTCAATCGGTGAATAATCCAATTAAGGTGGAATTCATCTCATATCTAAAAAAGTTACATGTATTAAAAAACTGCTCCAAGCTAAAAGGTACCGAGATCTCAATTGTACATGATCTAACTCCTCAGCAAAGACAAGATAATCAATTATTAAAAAAACACTTGCAAGCTGCCAAGCAAAACAAAAACAATAATTGCTACATTAAGAGAAACAAACTACACATAAACGAGGAAATATATACATTAGAACAACTAAGAGAAAAGGAAAACTATGGAAAATATGAAACGGTAACAAAGTCAAATAGTGCCCCTGCTACACCTATAATAACAAAAACCAAAAAGCAGCACGAGATACCTGAAACTATTTTAACCGAAACAGTGATAGCAGAAACCGAAACAGTGATAGCAGAGACCAAAACAGCGACAGCAGAAACTGAAACGAAGATAACGACAACCGATAAATCATCCAAAAAAGGAACTGGTTGTAAAACCCCTGCCCAGGTACCTCCTCAAGTAACTCAAGTTAAGAAAAAAAAGAAACTGCGTTCAAACTCAGTCGCATTGAAATAATTCTTAGGTTACAACTTACAATATCTTATATTTGCTTCAATTTTCTTCTTACAGTTTCTTTCGTTAAATACATACCTTATTCCTGTTATACGTAAGATATGGATCAATATATCAGAGATTTTAAGATAGATACCATTGAAACCTATAGCCTGCAAGATTATAAAGAAGCCAAAGAAATTTTAAAAATAAATAGTAAAGTTAATAATTTTAAAATTCTTCACAATAACATTCGAAGTTTAAACAAAAACATAGACGAATTCAAAATTTTCTTACATAATTTAGATTCTAACTTAGATGTTATCATTTTCACTGAAACATGGAAAATTGTAGATACAAATTTATATAATATAGATGGATATGACATAATATATAATTACGGTGACTACAATCAAAACGATGGTACTGTAGCGTATATTAAAACAAACCTATGTTATACTTATGAAATAAAAAAAATAAACAACATAAAAACATTAAATATAAAAATTAAACTAAATAAAAAAAGTAACATACTAATAACAGCTCTATATAGATCTCCCAATACAGATCCAAATGATTTTAATATTGGCATGCAAAATTATTTACAATTACAAAACACTGAAGATTACTGCATATGGGTTGGAGATGTAAACATTGACTTGTTAGAAAATAATGATTATGAAAAAGAATACATAAATATATTAAATGAATTTGGATATGTGTCAACAATTAATAATGTAACCAGATCCCAAGGAAATCAGAACTCTTGTATCGACCACGTTTTTATTAAATCAAGAACTAATATAGCAGATCTATTATTAATGCCTCTTATTATACATACAAATATTACAGATCATTTTACACAAATACTTCAAATTATTCTGAACTTTGACAGATTAACTTCAAATAATATAGGTTTGGTCAAAATAGTTAATTATATAAAATTGGAAGACACTCTTAAGCATATTTCTTGGGATCCTGTATATTCAGCTGAGAATATGGAGTCCGCAACAAATATTTTCTTGAACATAATAATAAATAATATCAACGATTGTACTATTCTCAAAAAAATGTACAGAAGAAATACCAAAAAAATACCACGGATAACAAATGCACTTGTAAAATCCGCACACGTAAAAAGTACCATATTCAAAAATCTGAAAAAAGATCCTAATAACATACAACTAAAAAATCAATACAAAAACTATAAAAACAAATTAACATCTTTAATAATTAAAGCGAAACATCAATATTACAATGATAAAATAAAAAATAATACTTCAGACACAAGAGCAATTTGGAAAGTCGTTCAAGAAATAACGCAAACAAAAACTAAAAAAGCAGATATACAATCAATAAAAAATAATGAAGGAGTTCTACTAACTAATAATAAAGAAATATCAAATGAATTTATAAATACTTTTACGAATATGGGAAAGATTTTAGCAAATAAAATAGAAAAAGACCCTAATTATTCCATAAACAGATCTAGATATCCAAATTCACTGTTTTTGACCCTGAGGAAATAAAAAAAATAATTAATGAACTAAAAAACAATAAATCTCCAGGAGTAGATAACTTAAAATCAGAAACACTAAAAATTATTTCCGAGTATATAGCTGAACCTTTCGTTTTTATAATAAACAACTGTATAGAAATTGGTTTATGGCCTTCTGCTTTTAAAGAGTCATTAATAATTCCAATATATAAAAATGGTGATACATCTCAAGTCCATAACTACAGACCTATTTCACTGATTACCAATCTAACCAAAGTTTTTGAAAAAGTAATAAAACAGAGGCTAAATTCATATATAAAAAAATTTAATATACTTTCCGATAAGCAATATGGTTTTAAGGAAGGTGTATCAACACAAGATGCAATCTTGGAATTGACATCCAATATTTACTCAGCATTGGATGAAAGCAAACCATGTATTTGTATTTTTATCGACTTATCTAAGACCTTCGATACTGTAAGCCATGACCTACTCTTACAATCACTAGAGGACATTGGAATACGAGATACCTGTAAAAGTTACATATCAAATAGAATCCAGTGTGTGAGAGTGAATGATGTGATAAGCGAGCCATTAGTTATCGAATATAGAGTACCTCAAGGTACAGTATTGGGTCCGATATTATTTTCAATATATGTGAATGGTCTATTTTCAATTGAGAGTAGAGGAGATGTTATCTCTTTTGCAGATGATACTGCGATACTCTACAAAGGTCATACATGGGAGGAGGTTAAGATAATGGCTGAGTCTGACTTCTGCAAAATAAAAAAATGGTTAGATCATAAACTATTAACTCTAAATTTTGAAAAACTTCCTACATACCATTTAGTTGTAACAATACAAAACTTCCGCCCTTTGATCAAATAAATATCAATATATCAAATAATAAATATACCATATTACCAAAAACAGAAATAAAATATTTAGGCGTCATCATTGACCACCACCTAAAATGGACTTCGCATATTACTTATGTAATAAAAAATTACAGTTCTTGTTATATAAGTTCAAACATCTACAAAAGTTGCTAAACATTACTCAAATGAAAAACATATACCACGCTTTGGTTGAGAGTCATCTAAATTATGGCATATTAGGATGGGGTGGTGTAGCTAAAACTCATCTTACTGCGCTTGAGGTCTTGCAAAAAAGATTTTTAAAAATAATGTTGTCAAAATCTTATAGGTATCCAAGTGATCTTTTATATACAGAAGCTAAAGTTTTTGATCTGAGGCAAATGTTTTATTTTCAAGTAATTATAAAACAGCATTGCCAAAAAAATCTAGCTATACTACCTCAACATAGTTATATTACACGTCAAAGGTATAAATATGTCTATCCTTTAATGTTAAAAACTATCGGACAGAGATGCTATAATTTTTTAGCACCTAGATTGTATAATACTATCCCAGAAGAAATAAAAGATGTAACAATAAAACATGTATTCAAAAAAAAGTTAAAGCAATTTATACTGGAAAAAGATAGAAATATAATTAGGGATTATATTGATTTAGAAAATAATTAATAAAAAAAAAAAAATAAATCACCACACACAATTATTATTATTGTTTCAAAAATTATTGTTTAAATTACCATTGATTTTAAAATTATTGTGAATATACTAAACACTAAATTTAAGTTGTTTGTCATTTCTCGAAACAAGTGTTAGCTCACTTATCGAGTGTTGTATGTATTTATTTATTTATTTTATATTGCTAATATACGTATTTGTGTGTATATATGTGCATCTATTTGTATGTATGTGTGTGGATATGTGTGTATGTATATGTATGTATAAATATGTGTATTGTATTAATTTATATCCTATGTAACTATACAGTTGATAAATAAATACTATTATTATTATTATTATTATTAATGTGTGTACGAGAATCAACGGCCTCTAATTTTTTTTTACATCAGCCGCCCCCTCTACTACCCCACTCTATTATTAAAGGGAATAAAATATTACATTGGGATTTCGTGTGCATAAGACTTGGATACAAAATCTGGATGTGGAAGTAGTGATTCCTTGGGCAGCGGTTTTTTAAGTATTTGGGCACAGGTTTTTTTATATGTAGCGTATAAGTTCTGAATATATTACGCCTATATCTTACTTTTGGCTATTTAAAACTTTAAGTATTTGGATATGTTTTTTAATGTTAATATACATAAATTTACATTTCGGGTAATTCAATCAATTTAAACTTTTATCATATGGGGAGGTATATGGTACGCTGATAATATAAATATATATATATATATATATATATATATATATATATAAACAAAATTAAACACCACGTAGGATATATCAGAGGTGAAAAGTTTACGGCCACAAAATATATTATAAATAAGTTCATACTGCACTATGTTTATTATCTTGTGTGAACCTAATGTGAACCCTTCGTGATATCACGTACGGTAAAATAAACGGTTCATACGGTTCAAATATATTTCTTGTTTGTGAACATATATATCTACTCCGATTGATGACTGATTTAATATTCATTCACTGAATAAATTTGACATCTAAATTCAAATTTCTAGTTTCCTTTAAATTCATCCTTTTAGTAAATATAGTGTAGCGTTTGCGTACCCTGGATAATTTTGGTTGCAGTCATTTTATTAGCTAGTGGCGCCCTTTATGCACATATATGAGTAACTAATGTGTATATGCTTTATTTTTTGTGTATCAACTTTAAACTACCCCCTCACCGACTAGAGCTGAGCTAGCCTCTGCGACTCGAACGCTACTGTTTACATTCACTTCATTTCTTATTCTTTTTGTTAAATATACATTTACTTCTTGGTTAATGGCTAAATAGGCTCATCGCAGCATATGGTATATGTTTGACGTACGACTTTTTCTCATAATTCTTATCTTTTGCAGGTTATAATTAAAAATAGTATATTATTTTATATGGAGTAAAAGTGTCATTTTTTGTGTTGAGGATGTACTTGACGGATGATAATTTAAGTTCAAAAAACTTATTCGTCATGTTATTTTGACCTTTGAAGAAAACCATTATTCCTCTGATAGTAGTGGTGCAATACGCAAAGTTGTAGGAAATGAAATAAAGAAATGAAATTAAATGGTTTTTTAAAAATCGAGTTAACACTAACTAACTAAGCTGATATATTTGTGAAGGGACTTTAATACCATTTTACTGATATGGCGCAAGTCCAAACTTCCGCTTTTCGAATTTTACCATCTCACTCAACATGAAATGCGATTCATCATCACTCTATTCGAGTCTTGGGTCCAATGGTTATAGTTACTGGACTCTTATGATAATAATATGGATGAGCTATTTAATTTGTTTGTTAAATCCATTATTTCTATCTAGCAGCCCCTCCTGGCTTCTGGTCATTAAATAGGTTATGTGTACAGTTCCGCTTATACGTTTCCCTACACACCGAAGCCTACCCCATCGTGCTGCTGTGCTAGTTACATGTGTGTTTTGACTTCATTTATATGCTTATCGATATTTTCTTTAGCGCAATAAAGTTGTTAAACTATAGGCCCATTTTTGCAACTGAAACAGAAATATTAAGTTAATATATGGTTGATCGTATATTAAGTAAAAAATAAATACAGTAAATGTCCCAAGTAAAACACCTTTCTTAATTAGTAGGTCGAAGGTCAAATCTTCTATTAAAATCGTGACGTTAGAAACAATAGTTAAAATGACGAACTAGGTGGGCAAAAATACGCGTAAACCTAAATAACTTTTAAAATAATAAAGAAAATTGGGTCAAAACGATGAGTATTAAGACTTCTATCACCCTACACCGGTTGGTCCGTTGTCAATGAATCATTATGTGTGTATTTTCTCTCTTATTCCCAAATTCATTACAAACACTATTTCTTGTGGAAATGTACATATAATATGTACAAATTTGAGTTTGTTATTACTAATTTCAAAACTTCTATTGCTTTTGAAACTCTAATCGGAATGATCTATTTGGTGGCCATTTTTTAAAAGAATGTATTCGTTTTAAACTTACCAACAGCAATAAACGATAATTCACAGTAATTGATGCGTAACTTGTGGCTTGCATTGGTTCCATTGAATTTTGAAGCAGTAACAATAATGCTTGCCTATTCTTTTTATTCCAGTAGACCCACGGACACCGAATGGCGGAGTTAAAAATTTCCTCACACTAAAAAATCAGAAAAACAATTGGTCGAGAAGACACAACTGCTTAGAGTGTTTGACAGTGAATATGCTATGAGAATTGCAGAATGTTTGAAAAGGGTTAAACAAATAATTTTTAAGTCAATACAGTTAAACCTGAGGTATCGATGTAGTTAGTAGCAGTTTTTAGAGTTTTTCAAAAAAAATTACAGTATTTTTTACTGACTATCACAACATTTTGAATACTCTCGGTCTTGTTGATGTACATATCCAGGGTGAAACGAGTATAACGGTCATGGTCTCCTTGCGTCAAACTGTTCCAGACCATATCGCAAAAAAATCCGATTAAAATATTAGTAGAGAAGTCAATTACCAATTTTACTACGGTTAACATAAATATGTATAAAAAGGTTTTAATTTAAAAAATTGGTCCGACGCAACTCGTACAAACTTTCCCATTTAGGAATGGGCCGACCTACCTGGTATTGCCATTCAAAAATCATTATAAATATATTTTGCTGTTAAAAATTGTATTTAAAATGTGTATGCCAAATTTGATTAAAATCGTTTGAATCGTATAAAAAAAATATATTTAATCCTTAACCCCACAAACTGCATCCCTGCAATTTTTAGGAGCAAAGGTCATGCTATTACTTATTAGTACTAAGGCTTATCTATATGTTAAGGGTCTAGCCCGTTAGCATATGAAAAATGCACCAATACCTATTTACATGCTTTAGTCCTTTATAAATTGCTCTTTGTATGAAGTACTTCTACAAATAATTTTAGACCTCTAACTTGCCGTGTAAGGGAAATGTGGAGGTAAAAACCAATTACGTCAATATCGTTTTTCTCCGGAACTGAGACTGATAATTAAATGAAAAAAATTTAAACGTCAGATATTTATTAGATCTATTTTATATATAACTTTTGGTAATTTTTGGTAATTTTTGATTAATTATTAGGGGTTAAACATAATATTTTTAGTCGCAAACTCCTCTATAAATCCTTATTTTACTATAAGGAAAGTAACCAGACTGCAACCAAAGTTACAAATCTGGCGCGTTAAGTGTAATAATTGCATATTACCATCAAAACGCTAATGCTTCGATTGCAACAAACACCAGCCGAAAGACTGATCCTACTTAAAGGAGCTCCCTTGCCAGTCGCCACACACCACTTGCAGACTGCAGTTTCGAGCTGTTGGCTCTCGTCAGTGCAAGGTAGGTATGCGACGACCGACATGAGAATCCTTTGACTATAGTACATCCCGGTATAGTCAAAGGATTCTCATGTCGGTCGTCGCTTACCTACCTTGCACTGACGAGAGCCAACAGCTCGAAACTGCAGTCTGCAAGTGGTGTGTGGCGACTGGCAAGGGAGCTCCTATAAGTAGGATCGGTCTTTCGGCTGGTGTTTGTTGCAATCGAAGCATTAGCGTTTTGATGGTAATATGCAATTATTACACTTAACGCGCCAGATTTGTAACTTTGGTTGCAGTCTGGTTACTTTCCTTATAGTAAAATAAGGATTTATAGAGGAGTTTGCGACTAAAAATATTATGTTTAATATTCCGCCCTCTAAAAGCACATTTGAACTATGCTAAGCCAAATCAGGCTATTTATTTTTCGATTGCAACAGACACTGGACCGCTAGATGGCGCCTCCTGGCTGTTTTACATGTCGCTATTATGAAAATACCGGGATGTACTATAGTCAAAGGATTCTCATGTCGGTCGTCGCATACCTACCTTGCACTGACGAGATCCAACAGCTCGAAACTGCAGTCTGCAAGTGGTGTGTGGCGACTGGCAAGGGAGCTCCTTTAAGTAGGATCAGTTTTTCGGCTGGTGTTTGTTGCAATCGAAGCATTAGCGTTTTGATGGTAATATGCAATTATTACACTTAACGCGCCAGATTTGTAACTTTGGTTGCAGTCTGGTTACTTTTCTTATAGTAAAATAAGGATTTATAGAGGAGTTTGCGACTAAAAATATTATGTTTAATATTCCGCCCTCTAAAAGCACATTTGAACAATTATTAGGGGTGTAAAATAAATATTCCGAGTAGCTGACGATCTCGGTTGATATTTATTTACATAAACCATATTCCACAAAAAATTTCAGTCGCGGTCACTTCATTTTTTTTACAATATTATTTACGACTTTGCACCCCTCGTACACCTACCCCCAGGCGAATCTGAGTAGCTGACGCTAGATATACAATGTGCGAAGGGTCTTTTATCGAAATCAACATAAATGAACCGAGGTCATATCATCACTCACGACGTTTGCAGTCCCCTCCCGGTCGCATATTCGTATCGGACGTAGCTTAGTGCACAATTGAAAGCTCGAACTATAGTAGTTTGTACAACAAGAGTGGATATGGATAAGCCACTCGAGTTGTACAGTATACTTTTTCTACGACCGGATTAAGAAAAAACTACAAATAATAGTTTTAATCAAATTTTAATATACAAACTTAGCTACTGCTTAATCTTATGCTCTAGGTGAAAACATTTTATAAAAGCGGCCGTAGCCTAGTGGTTATATCTACGCTTCGAAAAGCAAAAGCAATCCCCCCAATCAAGGGATGCGTGAGGTATCTGGGGGTGAGACTGGACAAAAGACTGACGTTTAATACGCTCATAAATGAAACCATACGGACGGTCTACTCCCTGTCCAGGAGTCTGTATCCGCTCATGGTCAGGGGTAGCAGACTAAACAGACAAAATAAGAAATTGCTGTACACGACGGTGGTCAGGCCCGTCTATCACATACGCGGCGCCGGTGTGGTGCAGCACGTCGGTCAAGACAATGAATAAACTGAAAGTACTGGAACATAAGTACATGCGCCTCATTTCAAATTCTGGAAGGTACACCTTCCTCAGAGACCTCTACGAACGCTGCAACGACATAACCCCGATAGCCGACTACGTCCAGCACATCTCTCAAAACTTCTATTCGTTCAAGCTGGGCGATAGTCCACTAACAAGACACAAATTAGACAGCATAATGCCCCATTTCGGATTAAACACCCTTTACCTTACCAGACGTTGCCAATCATCCGGCAGCCACTCTAGCCAAACTTTCACCTACTATACCTTCTCTAATACTATCCACCTTTCACTCATATTTCATACCTTTCATCGACTTTCATTCTTTCCTGTCCCCCTCTTCTTTTATTTTTGTGTATTTTTGTGTCGCGTTTGTTGTTCCTTCGTTTCTGTTTGTACATTTTTGTCTGTAAATTCATTCTTCCGTCACTAATATTGTAACAGATTCCAAATTGTATCTTAGAACAATCAAAATTTTTAGAATCACAGTTTAGGCCTGCCTTGCGCAACCCGTAGTTGAAGCAATTCGCGGATGGCACTTCGTGCAAGTTATGGTGTCAGCGTCAGTGCCAAAATTAAAAACAGTGAAAGTGCGCATAAACGGCGAAAGCCAAAGTGTTCGTAGTTCCATTTTTAATGTTAAGCTTTCTTTTTTTAAGCAATGTTTTGTCAGATTACCTATTTTTATTTTAGTATTATTAAAAAGGTGTTTAGGTGTTTTTTAGTTCGTTCTAATTATTATACAATTGTTGCTAACGCCAAACCGGTCCCGTCTCGGCCCGGCCTTGCGACGCACCGCTGCGTTAACGCGGCGGTCGCAGGGTCGGTCCCGGGATGGGTGCCGGGGAGGCAGCTTATACATTTTTACATGTTTACCCCTTTAATTTGTATAAATTTATTTTGAATTGAATTGGTTCAATCCCCCCATATAGCTACTTTTTTTTGTCATAATATACCTCTAAAATTTTATCTGTATATAATAATCTCAATAAAATTTTAGGTGGTAGTATATATTATGGTTTTGAACATCGCAGTTACTGCTGGCGTCCACAAATAAAATTTCTGACGATTGCCAAATTTTTTCACTCTCTTCATTATTGGTGTACAAAACGATACAGCGTAATGATCTGCGATTTGACTAATCCTGTAGGAAACTTCTGTTGCTCTACTTAGATTTTCATCCAATTTCGTTAACATATTTACTCCAGCTCTCTCTCTCCGTAGTTCGTTTTAAAATGTCGCTTCCATAAATTTTCAAAATCGGATTTTTTGGGACAGCAATAACGATCTGATGCCAAACAGTCACATTTTTCACCAAATTCCTCCATCTTTTTGAAACAAAAGCTATGGTAGGCTGAAGCTGCAGAATACCCCCTTTCAAAATATTTTATGATTTCTGTTTTAGTGTCTTCGCCTACTGGTCTCTTAATTAATGCAGCAGCGCTCTCAGTAGTGTGGTTATGTGTAAGTGAAAACTCAATTACACAGGGCCATTCGCTCGCAAGATTGTCAGGACATTTGGCACGTGATCTTGTTTTTGGAACATGACAAATTGTTATAATCATTTTAGATGGGCACTCTATGTTTTTAGATGGATGAGGTCGCTTTCTGGGTTGGTTTAACTTATGAACAATGGTTTTCAAATGGCAATGATATTCTCTCCTAAAAACATGTTTTCTTGCTTTATCAACCGGTGTTCTTATGGTTCTTGCTATGGACCATGTGATCTTGCTTAACTTAGATAATTCGAAACCCATTCCTAAAATAAATAAAAAATCGGCAGCTACTGGAAGCGGCTGAAACCTCCCCACTCGGTGGATCTTTGAAGCCGAAAAGAGAATTAATTGTGTGACAAAACGGCACTAAACGTAATCCGATCATCCAGGATCTTCTGGGGCACTAAAAAAACCCTCAACTTAATGAATTTACAATCATCTATGCGAGTTATTACTTACATTATCGCTCGTTGAATAATATACTATTAGGATATTAACAACTTTAACATCACTTGAACGACTAAGAAAGTTTAGTTATCCTAAATACTACAGATTTGTAAAGCAACAAACTGAAAATTGGTAAAGTGATAATTTATAATAAATTCACCAACGAAGGAACAGAAAGCATATGATATTGATATTGTTACATCTACCTTTAAAGTTTCTGACAATCCACTAAAAGTTACAAATATGCCGAAATCTTATTAACATGACATGACACCAACGTTATCGGATGACAAACGATGACAATGACAATCGTCAAAATTTGGTCATTGCAATCCGATCGCTCGCGGCTGTCTTTGTTAAATGAAACATTGGCATTTCAGTAATTTTACTAGATTTTGGAGGAATATTTGTAGTTTAATTCTTCGATTTGCCTGTATATATATTTAAAAACGGCACTAAACGTAATCCGCTCTACTTCTAGAGCAGTGAAGAAACCCTCACACATGAATTGACACGTGATGTGATGAGTTTCACGACATAACGGCTACGCGCATTGATCATGTCATACGAAATGCGATCTATGCTTCATATTTGCTTTGTTTTTAATTTTTTTCACGAAAACCAAATCGAAAGGGTGGAAGTGTGATATATCGTTGAAATCGGAATTTTAACTGCTTTTCAATGGTTCTATTATAAATTGAAAGTAATTATAAAATAAACAACTTGTTGCGTCAAAATGGTACTAAACGTAATCCGACCTCAACCAAAACCTTTTCAGATCTTCTGGGGCACTAAAGAAACGCTCATGCAAAGTTTCATTCAAATCCGTTTAGTAGTTTCAGCGCTATCGTGCTAACACACATACAGACATACACACACATAGAAATTTCTCAAAAACCACTTTTTTGGGTTTCTAGGCCCTCAAAACGTAAAGATTTGATGTTATCTCAATTTTCGTTTTTGAACCAATTTTAGTAACCTCTCACAATTTTATTGTGGAGAGGTTAGAATTAATACATACGGCATCCTGGGCATGTTGTCCCGAAACACACAAATTCGTTACCATCATACAAAATATTATCATAACCAAAATCATCCTGAAGTTGCTTGAAGGGCTGATGTTCTAAAAAATACAATAACATAAGTTGAGATAAAAAAGTGTGTCTAGATAAAAAATCAATTAGAGTAAGCGATGCATATCATCACATATGTCGAATTTTACATGGCAGAATTTAAATAATATAATATTTGAAGATACCAAATATAATTAACATTTGAAATGGTGTATATTTTGCAAGGAAAACATCAAACATCCGGAAATATCTCTCGTTAACCTTAAGTAATGATAAAATTGATGATTCTTATGGGAGCTTAAGGCCTTTTGAAATTAATGAAATTCGCAGTCCGTCGTTACCTATTGCGAATGCCTTTTTCAATAACAAAAATAAATAAATAGTACCTGCTTAGTTAATTTGAATGACGCCACGTAAATATTAATTATATCTTAAAAGGTTTATCAAATAGGCATTCACAATCAGCTATCCCCTACTTCAACTTCTACTCATTGGGTTTACCTCGCAGAATTTTGTAAACGAATAAATGAATCAATTAGTTTGTAAAAAAAAGTTGACTCACGTGTATGACGAAATAAATAGCGATAACGGGAGCGACTGAAGCTATTGGAATCACAAGCATTAATCGTTTTGAAATGCCTAGATATTCATCTTTTAATCTGAAAAATAGTAATGTTGAAGTTAGTCGAATACATATTGAATTGAGAAAAGTAGCAGGGTTGTTCTACCAGAATGGTCATATTAGCGAAGGGAATTAAAAAATTTTAAATGAAAAGAAATGCAGGAATATTTACTACATTGGGATGGATATACGTTCGCGTAATCAAAGTAGATTCATGGGGCAGATGGTAAAAAATTATTTCCGTGAAAAATCATTTTTGAAATATAAAAGATACGAAGGTGAGAACTTCATCACGGAGGTGATACACTGTTTGTTATATTTGAATAATTAAACATTATTTAAATATAAAACCTGACATACAAGTAGTCAACAAAAAATAAACTAGACATAAATATGAATATTTCAATAAAGATTTTTATAATTAAGGTTTACATTGAAAATGTATTGTTGTTCATTATTGACAATCGGCTGTTTTAGAGTACATACAATATCACTGAAGTTTATTACAGAAAGGTCATCAATAGCAGGAAATACAAAAAAAATCCCATGTCAGACTTTCGTGAAAATTTTACCATATATTCAGATTCGCCTTCTAGCGATACCACTACTGCAATATAGTGCTTGAACATTTTCTTTCCATTCAGCTTTACCACAATATAGTATTTACATTTGATGGACTCATCTATATTGACTACAACTTGGTCATCACTGATATAGGAAGAACCTGCAGCGCCTGTTATAGTACGTTTCACAAAATTTCGAAAAAATTAACCCAAAATACTTTAATTATCCGTTCAACTTGTCAAAATGGAGAAAGTATCTACCCACAAATTCTCATAAAAAACCACAGTTTTCAAAAACAATTCTTGGAAAAATTTACGGCCCTTCGATAATTCACAAGTATGCTAAAACCATTAAAAAATACGTCAAAAAGTTACATACTCCAATTTTACAGTGTTTTCACGAATAAAAAATAACATGGAAATTATTGCCCCTGTCTAATCTTAAACATCACCAAAAGCACTTTCCGTAACCCCTGTATAATAATTTAATTCGATACCATGCATTTTCTATAACCGATTTTCTCTCCAAATTAAGCATCTATTCAATTCGCGTCGTAAATATTAGAACACCCTATTTTCATCCATCACATTCCAAAGTTCACAAAATGTTATAAAAACTCATTTCCGTTGCCATATGCACATCATATCATACCGATTCTTTGCCGCCCCGTTCGAAACATGAACCCAATTTCACCTCGGTCGAATTCGCCCATACGCAATTAAGCATGACTTAACCATATAATGATCGATAGCCGGCGATAGTGCTGTACGAGGATGAATCAATAAATATCAAATCATTTATTACTAATTTTCTAAATAACTCCCAAAATAAAATCGTTTCAAACTAAAGTCATATACCAAAAGATTCCTAATTTTACGGCCGATTCAATGACATACATTTCAATTTAGAATTCTATCAATTTCACTTATTACACAGTTACGTCATCCGCACGGAGCGGCAAGTACCGTAACCGATTTTAGACCACGCCCGCACGGAGCGTCGGCTCACAAAAAAAACGTTCGTGCATGACTCGACTGGACACGATTAACGCAACCAATCAGATAGTATATAAAGACAAGCGGAGAAAGGCTCGAGCAAGTTAGGTTACTCGTGACCATCTAATCCAGTGCCCGCGCTACTTCCAAGGCCGAAACCTTGTAAAAAAATTTTTTTAAATTATTATAATCAAACTGCCCTCACGCATGAAATACAAGTGAAATTTTCCAGATTTTTAAAACAATCTGCACCTACAAGTTAATTTTTTGTAAATCAAGATGAAACTTTCGTTGTCGAAAGTCTACCTTTTCAAAACGTTATACGAATAACATTTCAAGTTTAAGTTTTAAGTGAACCAAGATTCTGTCTTTAATTAAATAAATCGTTTTAATTTCCGTTTTAAAACAAAGTGTTTTATTCGACGATATACAGGATTACTCAGGAAGTACCCTTCCATAGACTATCCAAAAATGAACTCAGCTAAAACAAAGTGTTCTCTTCGAACTTGTAGTGCTATATACAGGGTAGAGCAGTAACCCCTTGCACGAAAACATCAATTTTCAAGATAATTTAAAATAAACCAAGATAACAACTCTTGCTCAAATTTAAGTGCACACAGGCCTTGGAGAGTCTCTTATAAACTCCGAGCTAGCAACATTTTTTTCAACGCCAAAGGCTTGTGCGTGTTCACTCCAAATTTGTCATCACTGCTTGTAGAAAGAGCCAGTGACGAATTTAGTTAAGAAATTTCAGGCAGGCTAAAAATGTTAATGTGCGATAAAAGAAAGATTACTACACGTAGAATGGCCGGTCTGGCAGTGGCGCGTGGCCGGGTTTACCTACCCTGGTTGCCTAAAGGGGTGAAAAAAACTACTTACTTAAGGTATTTAAAGCATTCTCACGTTTTAGTATATTAAAGTGACATTCGTCTAATAGGGGAAAAATATTGGCAGACCAAATGGACACCGGAAAGGGCCGGCAGACAACCATAAAGTGGTGACAAAATACCTTACTTCCATTTAAGGTATTGTTACGCGTAAGCGTTATAAGGTACAAAATAGCCTGTATAAAGCAACAAGGCATTTTGTGTTTGTTATTTTTTTGACTTCTTATTTTTATACCATAACATCGGATCCACATTAGTAATGATTAATTTTTAAATCGCTGTCTTCTTCATTTTCTTGACTATCTTCTAATCTATATCATTGCTATCTTCATTTAAAATTACCTGCATGCGGTCAAATTCTATGTCATCATCTACAAGATTAATTAATATTCATTAGTAACAGGTTAATGTCTATAAACAAATTTATTATAAAATAACTAACATGGGAGGCTCCCATCATCATTGAAGTTGTATGATGCGATGGCATTGTTAAAGAACGCTATAACCCCGATATACTTTTCGACGTTGTAACAAAATCCGACTTAGGAAATATTTCGTAAGAAAAGCGTGCTTCACGTAAAAACGCCGTGGAGGAGGTTTTTAATTCTTGGAAATAAAATTTTGCTCTTCGGAGCGTTTTTTATGCCAAATTTTCGCTAACTCTTCGAGGAGCGTTAATTTGGTAAGTGTAGTAAATGTCGCTGCACAGGGACGTAATGTCGCCCCGACCACCCAATTTTAGAAAGTATCATAAAATTGGACTTGAACTTCCAAATTTCCAAGATTAAAAACCCTTTTACGAATCCACGTTGTCAAGCACTGCAACTCTTACGAAGTATTGAATATGAGGACAAGTTAATCCAACGACTATTCAAAGTATATCGGAAGTTATAGCGAAAATAGCCCTTAGCGACATGGGACCCCCATCATTTCCTAGCAGTCGGATTTGACGGGGAAATGATGACTTTTGACGGGGTTTGCCCTAAACCGGTTCCTCAGTGATTCGGAGTCAAAAAAGTATCTATACCATGTACTCACACGTGCATGGGATTTGCCTTGCCTGAACGTAAAATTTGTTATTGCATAATACAAACGAAGTAGATACGCTTCAAGCAATTTTAAGCTCCGAGGAGCGACCAAAATTTATGTGAATTAATAAATACGTTTATAAAGACAGGCAAGCATAAGCCCACCAAAATTTCAGTTACATGAACTGTTCCTTGAATCTTTTTGTGCATCGTTAGCTTTTCAAACTGCATATTGGATGGTAGTTGGTACCGTATGAATCGTCCCGTTCCTCACCATGTGTTGTACACGGGTCAGACCATTGTTTGTTAACATTTTCACTGAAGAAGTTGTGTAAAAACATAAATTTTTTTAAAGATTTAATATACATTTTTTGAACTTTATATTGTCTTTTACTTGTGTTTTCTAACAAAATTTCCCTTTCAGATTTAATTTTAAGAGAGTGTTAAACAGACAGTGTTAGATTTATAGTGTTACGACGTCTTCCAATTGATACCATCAGAGCCGCAGTTAAGCATAAACGACAGTAAGTATGATTTATTCATTAATCTCCGTCTGAAACAGTCACTTTGAACCCTAAAAATTTTGTGAACGAAATATTTTTATTTAGTATTTAGAAAAGGTTGAGGAAAAAGAAAATTAATTTTTTCTTTTTCCTATTTTTTTTTTTAATTTTTCTAAGTTTTTCGAGCAGAAAACACGTCCTTCAGACTTCCATCAAAAGCATGGATCGTTCACATGGCGCCCGAACAGGGACCATGCCGTCCCCAAACCCAACAAATCCTTTCTCATTCATGGCGGAAGACTCCGAGGGGTCGACCCCAAGAGAATTTTATGAGCGAGTCACCGCACCGCTCGTCGACGACGGTTCTAGAGGGATAGAACCACAGCGACTGTTTCCGGAGGGAGATAATGTTAATTTATCAGCTTCACAGCCACAAACTGCTTCGATGGAGAGTATGTTTCTGAAAATGGCAGAGGGCTTCGTGCAGGCGATACAGAACGTGTCGACCTGTACGCCCCATGAGAGACAAAGATGTCCGAACGTGACGTTCCATGGGCTTGATCATGAAGATCCAGAAGCATTTCTGAAAATTATGGAGGAATATTTCGACAGAGCTCGCATAAGCCACGACTATGATCGCCTCCATAACGTAACCGGCCAACTCAAGGGCGAAGCTCAACGATGGTCCGAACAATTTAGGACGTTGACTACTTCGTATGCCTTATTCAAGGAAAGATTCCTTACGAGATTTAATTCTCCCGACATACAGTCACGAGCTATTGCTCAACTGTATGCCGTCAAGCAAACGTCTTTAGACGACACGGCAGTGTTTATCACAAGGAAAACCTGTCTTTTCGATCGTATTGATCCCTTTAAATCCGAAGCCATCAGAGCTCGGGTCATCATGGACCAACTGCGTCCAGAAATTAGGTCACGCTTGAGAAGCAACCTAATTTCAAACACAGAGATGTTAATAGCAGCGGCTACTAACGTCGAGCGGGATTCAGCTGACGAACAGACGTCGCTAATCCAGCTTATTGATCAACGTCTGTCCCGCGCGTCTTACTATCGAGAGCCGGGACACATCAGTCCACAAAATTCAAGTATAAGGAGCAATGGAAGCCCAACTCCGACAGCACCGAGGGTGCATTTCCGAGAGGACGTATCTCGACAGGACGGTCCAGGCAGAGCGCCTGGTCGTCCTATTTTTATGCCTAATTTATCAAGCGGATCAGTGAATCCTGACCGCAGGCAAAACAATTTTAATGGCGGATCGGGGAAATTCCGAGTACCCGACCGACCGGCTACCCCGTGCCGATACTGCACAGACACAGTGCAGTGGCACTTCCATAGTCAGTGTCCGAATAACCCTCATCTCAACAGGAGACCGGGAAACTTTCGAGGGGCCAGAGACCCAGGCCAGGGTCCATCTGCAAGATCCCCGGCACAACGGCCGAACCAAGGCGGCAGCAATGTCCAGTAATTTTTTCCGATACTCATGACCACTACGACGCTCCTCTGCACAAGACAAGAGAGTCAATAAATTATATGAGCGAAGCGTTCCCTTTGCCTCGTATAAAAGTTCAAATAAATGAACATGCGGTCGACGCACTGATAGATTCAGGCTCGACGCGAAACGTTATCCATCCGAGGATGTTGGATAATTTTAAAAAATCTCACGACACGTCGATCATTTGCTATGGCGTGCGGAGATCGAATGGTGGACTCTCTTGGCACGACAAAATTACAAGTAATAATTTCAGGCACCTCTTTTGAAATTGATTTTCAAGTAATCGAAAATTTAAACGAAACGATAATATTAGGATCACCATTCTTATATATGAACAAGGTCGCATATGATTATGGCAGAAAATGCCTATATGCCGGCACAGAAGAGCGTATTACCGTCTTCTGGAATCAAGCTTCTCAGAGGGAGAGACAGCAGGCAAAGCTTCCTGAAGAGCTTGTTATAAATGACAAATTTCTACGGCCGCTGTTCGAGGAATTTGTCGATCTGTTCACTGCGGAACCGACTCAAGCAACCACAGTGACTGTGAAACACAAAATTACAGTGAAAAACACGAAACCATTTAATATCAGACCATATCCGATGTCTCCGAGTACTAAGAAAATTATGTACGACCAAATCGAAGAGATGTTAAAAGCTGGCGTCATCGAACCTAGCACTGCCCAATATAGTTCACCACCAGTGATAATAAAACGCTCGGATAAGAAACCACGATTTTGCATCGACTATCGCCATTTGAATGAAATGACTGAAGACGAGGCTTCCGTCTTACCAAAAATACACGAAAGTATTAAAGATTTAGGCAATTCGAAGATTTTTTCTGTGTTGGATTTAAAAAGTGGATATTGGCAAATACCACTAGATGAAGCATCAAAAGATTTTTCGACTTTTACCACTCCTGATGGGGCAGCTTACAGATTCAATGTCATGCCTTTCGGACTCAAGACAGCTCCCTGTACCTTTCAGAAATTCATGGCAAAGGACGTTTTAACGGGTTACCTGCACCATTTCTGTAAAGTGTATTTAGATGATATAATCGTTTACAGTGTAAACGTGAAGGAGCATATGTCCCACTTGAGATTAGTCTTTGAAAGACTACGTCTGCACAATCTGAAAGTGTCACCGGAAAAGTGTGTAATAGCGACGAATGAAATTCAATATTTAGGCCATACAATTAGAACCGATACTTCCCAACCATTAGAAAAACATGTCTTACAAATTCAAAATTATCCCGTTCCAGCTACGAAAAAGCAGCTACAAAGTTTCCTAGGGCTTTGCAACTGGGTACGAGAATATCTACCAAATGTGGCGATGATCACGAAGCCACTAACGAAACTTCTTTCGAAGGAAAATCGTTTTCACTGGAACCATACGTGCGATGAAGCATTTAGAAAATTAAAAGAATTATTATCCGGACCGCTGGAACTCCATCGGCCGGATTTTTCACGTCAATTCATTTTGCAAACAGATGCATCCCTCCAAGGCCTTTCGGCCGTGTTATATCAATTAGGCGACAACGGCGAAAAATACATAATCTCGTATGCAAGCAACACGTTATCTCCAGCGGAGAGACGTTACCACATAAACGAGCTAGAATGCTTGGCGGTGGTGAACTATATTAAAAAGTACAAGATGTACCTAGCAGACAAACCGTTCTTGGTGAAGACGGACAACAGGGCGTTACTTTGGTTAAACAAACATAAGGACGACAAGACAAAATTTACTCGATGGTCATTACTATTGCAAGAATATGCTTTCAAAATTGAACACTGTCCAGGAAAGGAGAATTTATTAGCAGATTTTCTAAGTCGTAACCCACAAAATCAGTATGTCGAGACAGACGATGAAGAGGAAAGAATGTTCCTACCAAATTATAAGTGTCCAGAACGTATTTCTGTATTAACGCACTCAGAAATATACGAAGATATCGTACAGGCTCAATTGAGTTCAAGAGATATTCAAGACAAGATCCGCCGTTGGAATGATCTATTTCAACAGGAACAACGTTCCGATGCGGATCTTATTTTTATGCAAAATTTTCACGTCCAAGACGATGTACTTTTTAAAGATTGCGATAGAAATTTTAAATTAATAGTTCCAAAGAGGAAAATAAAAGAATTGATTTACCATTATCATGACCGAGATGAAGCATGTCATCCAGGAAGAGACGAGACTCTCAGGAAAATAGCAAAACGCTACTATTTCAATAATATGGCCAGGATCGTAGGCAGATACATAAACGACTGTCTGATATGCCAGTCTGTCAAGACAAGACAAGCCCAACCCAATGCTCCACTTAGAAGTCATGCACCGCAAAATGCATTTGAAACCTTGAGCGTCGACGTAATTGGCCCGCTGCAGAGGACTAAAGACGCCGAAAACAGATATATGATTATCGTCGAAGACGTTTTCAGTAAATGGATAGAGGCAAAGGCATACATTCAGGTCGACGGCAGAACGATAGCCAAATATATCGACGAAGAAATAGTAGCAAGATTCGGAGTCCCTCGAGTCATAATTTCAGACAACGGTGGTCATTTCAATTCCGAATGGTACATCACATTTTGCGAAAGGAATGGTATCGAACGATATTTAATTCCAGCATATCACCAACAGTCCAACCCCGTGGAACGACGGGTGCAGGAATGCAAGAAAATTCTAAAGACTCTTTTATTCAAAAAACCAAACGACACTTGGGATCGCTACGTGCATCAAATGACATATATATTAAGAAATCGTAGGAACGCCGCTACAAATCAAACACCTAGCATGGTCGTGTTAGGATATGATCCAGCCGAAAGAGGCGAATGGGATTTGTATGCCTGGAGGCAAGAAAGAGCCAAGCAACAAACGCTTCCACGATACGAGCGAATCAAGGAAGCCCGTCAGGCCCAACAAAAATATAAACAGAAATATGCGCCGAAAGAGGCCGTCACTCCGATCGTCTACAAAGTAGGAGACAGAGTCATGAGTAAGAGAAAAAAGAAGGTACATACCTTCACGCCGTCTTGGTCAGGCCCAACCAGAATTCTGAAGAAGTTTTCAGACGAAGTGTATCTCGTACAAAAGGGAAATGCAACGACAAGAGTACATGTCGATGATTTGAGACCAGCCCCGCCAGAGGAGCACAACTTGGAAATCGAATCTTCCGATGAAGAAAATGCTAGTCCAGGCGGAACATCACTCGATGGAAATGATTCCCCGTTCTCAGACGATTCCACAGAACCTCTACCGCCGGAGCAAACGGTTGTACAAATCCATGCACCGCCACGAGATGCTTCCACTTCTGATTCAGAATCCAGTTCTGGAGATTCAATCATCTTTTTATAACATTTTTCAACCTAGGCTAAGTTTTAACTTAGTGCTAGGTTTATTTTATATCAAAATTTCCATACCAACTTCTTGTCGTGTCAGGCAAAAGTTGGTATTTTTTATGCATTTTTTTTTACAAGTTATTTTCATATGAGGATATTGTATCCAAATACAAATCTTCCAAATTCACTGCAGCAACTCTGACCGTGTCCGGCAGAGTTGGTATTTTTTATGATTTTTTCAAAGTCCTCAAATGTTATTAAACATTCATCTGTAAGCAGAGTCCGACCCAAAGGGTCCAAACAAATGTTCCATTGGCACGGCATGGAAAGACGACAACTCTGACGCAGAGCGCGATTCAGACGAGTCTAGCAACTCAAGGGCGAGATGCCGCCACGTCTGCTGGAGGGGCAGATGCAACGATCCGACGGATGCAGATTCTGTCGCAGATTTCTCCCAAGAAGAGATTTTAATAAAAACTATTTCAATCAATATAAGTCAACAAAATTCAATGTTCCTATTCTCAAAGACGACGATGTGATATCGGTCGCAGATTTCTCCCAAGAAGAGAATTTTTAACTACTCGGAAACCATTTCAACCAATATAAGTCAACAAAATTCAGTGTTCCTATTCTCAAAGACGACGATATGTTATCGGTCGCAGATCCCCAGACGGGATGTAAACAAACATTTTACTAAAATTTTGTTTTATTGTTTCATATAGACCGAGCAGAACCAATGTATAGCTGGAGCAAGCAGTCCGAGGACCACCTAAGCTGTTCCAGAAGGCAGTTCGACACCGAAGGTGATCGGCGAGGCATAGACACGAGGAGGAGCAGACGCAAGCCCGCATTAGTGGAAGAACACTAAGAAAGATAAGTGCGTCGAAAGTGTTTGTGTTGTGTCATCGAGAATCTGAGGATTTTCGATTTTTTCTTTTTTTTATGCCATTTTTGAAACACAATGTTCAATAATTCAATCGAATGCTATGCATCGATATATGTTCAAAAATTTATCACCATTTTAGATTTGCATCTATGTTTTGTTCAGATAGGCCGGTCTGAACGATAACCGAATACAACACATGGGAGACTACATCCAATGATCCATTTCATTTTCAAACAAACAATTTACCAAACGTTACACAAAAAGATTCACGGAAAGGAGGGGAGTGTTAAAGAACGCTATAACCCCGATATACTTTTCGACGTTGTAACAAAATCCGACTTAGGAAATATTTCGTAAGAAAAGCGTGCTTCACGTAAAAACGCCGTGGAGGAGGTTTTTAATTCTTGGAAATAAAATTTTGCTCTTCGGAGCGTTTTTTATGCCAAATTTTCGCTAACTCTTCGAGGAGCGTTAATTTGGTAAGTGTAGTAAATGTCGCTGCACAGGGACGTAATGTCGCCCCGACCACCCAATTTTAGAAAGTATCATAAAATTGGACTTGAACTTCCAAATTTCCAAGATTAAAAACCCTTTTACGAATCCACGTTGTCAAGCACTGCAACTCTTACGAAGTATTGAATATGAGGACAAGTTAATCCAACGACTATTCAAAGTATATCGGAAGTTATAGCGAAAATAGCCCTTAGCGACATGGGACCCCCATCATTTCCTAGCAGTCGGATTTGACGGGGAAATGATGACTTTTGACGGGGTTTGCCCTAAACCGGTTCCTCAGTGATTCGGAGTCAAAAAAGTATCTATACCATGTACTCACACGTGCATGGGATTTGCCTTGCCTGAACGTAAAATTTGTTATTGCATAATACAAACGAAGTAGATACGCTTCAAGCAATTTTAAGCTCCGAGGAGCGACCAAAATTTATGTGAATTAATAAATACGTTTATAAAGACAGGCAAGCATAAGCCCACCAAAATTTCAGTTACATGAACTGTTCCTTGAATCTTTTTGTGCATCGTTAGCTTTTCAAACTGCATATTGGATGGTAGTTGGTACCGTATGAATCGTCCCGTTCCTCACCATGTGTTGTACACGGGTCAGACCATTGTTTGTTAACATTTTCACTGAAGAAGTTGTGTAAAAACATAAATTTTTTTAAAGATTTAATATACATTTTTTGAACTTTATATTGTCTTTTACTTGTGTTTTCTAACAAAATTTCCCTTTCAGATTTAATTTTAAGAGAGTGTTAAACAGACAGTGTTAGATTTATAGTGTTACGACGTCTTCCAATTGATACCATCAGAGCCGCAGTTAAGCATAAACGACAGTAAGTATGATTTATTCATTAATCTCCGTCTGAAACAGTCACTTTGAACCCTAAAAATTTTGTGAACGAAATATTTTTATTTAGTATTTAGAAAAGGTTGAGGAAAAAGAAAATTAATTTTTTCTTTTTCCTATTTTTTTTTAAATTTTTCTAAGTTTTTCGAGCAGAAAACACGTCCTTCAGACTTCCATCAAAAGCATGGATCGTTCACAGCATCACCGATCATTGGCGGAAATTGCTCTTCCTCAAACCATACGAAATCGTAGCAGTTATTAATTTCTGTCCATCCATTGTTGAGTGGTACCAAGTCAGTAGGATTTTTTAAAATGGCTCATTTGGTTTTTTCACTAAGAACGTTTTTGCAAAAATAGCATATCTTGCGTTATTGATGTTGGTCATGTCTTTCATTTTATACAATTCACATAGGAATTCTTCTAATACGCCAAATGTGTCTTTGCTTGTTTCTGAGACATTCAAGTCGCCTATGGAAATGAATGCGTCTTGATATCTTTTTGATTTTTTGAGTATGTTATATGGTTGTACTTTGCCCTTTCGAAAGAAGGCTGGGTTATAATCACAGTATGTGAGGGCATGAAAACCCGACAGGCTTGTTCACAAGGAATCTGAAACTGAATACTGACATTACTTTCAACGCCCGCATCACGGATAGAGTAGAGACGGTTATATGTTATATATTACTACCGCTTGTTTGTTTACAATCATCTCGCCTTTTTAGCGCAGGTCTGCCGGATGTTAACGATGGAATTTTGATCTGCCGTTTTAAATAAACAATCTCTTATATGCCTTCGTATCACCTAAATATTTCATCTTGACTAATATACCTTAAATGGAAGTAAGGTATTTTGTTACCACTTTATGGTCGTCTGTCGGCCCTTTCCGGTGTCCATTTGGTATGCCAATATTTTTTCCCCTATTAGATGAATGCCACTTTAATATACTAAAACGTGAGCCTGCTTGAAATACCTTAAGTATGTAGTTTTTTTCACCCCTTTAGGCAACCAGGGTAGGTAAATCCAGCCACGCACGACTGCCAGACCGGCCATTCTACGTTTAGTGATCTTTCTTTTAATGCACATTAACATTGTTAGCCTGCCTGAAATTCCTTAACTAAAATCGTAACTGGCTCTCCGTCTATTGAAAAATAAACCTCATGATATTTCAGATTATGTTTACTGGTAATATTTATGTATTTGATAAGGAAACATAAGAACTAGAAACAAGGAACATTATATGTTTCAGAAACATTTACGGATATAAGGCAATGAGTATATTCCCAAATATTTAAACTTGCTATAACTTTTACCAAATTGTTGTCTTTTTAAAAAAAAATACTTTTTGTGTATTTGATACGCCCCATCGCATAATGGGTGCATTCCTTGTCTGGGCCACAGCCCGTACAATATAATTTTCGAAAACATACATATTTATTCGTTTTCCACCAAGTGACTTCACGAATTTTCATTGTCCCTTAAAAACTGGTAATTCTTTGGAAATCTAGCTGTCGATTTCTTGAATAGTGTTAGAATCTATTGGAATCGATTTTATTTCGCTACAACTTTCCCCAATTTTCGCTACAAATATTTCAAAGTATGGAATGTCAGTCTCTTCAGCAACAAGATTATCCGCAGTTCGTTTAAGGCAGCCACCTATTGCATCTGGAGCCCCCTTCCCGTGTCCACTTTCTAAGTAGTGCCACCGTAGACTAGTAACTCCTAGTTGTTCAACTAAGTAAGTAGAAGTAAGGATTTTTGTATTGTATGGTAGGTCCATCACTGAGAAAGTTCACGAATTTTAAGTTGGGTACAACAAGGTTGCAAATAACTGCGGGGTTATGTCTTAAACTATCAGATAGAGTACATCAAAGTGGGCCGATTGTGCTTCCTCAGTATATTTACATCCATAATTTTTCGAAAAGTCTATGTGGACCAGTACCTCATCTTCACCAAGTTTTTTTTATTTCATCAACAGCTTGATATTGGTGAATCATATTTCGTGTATGCAACAAAAATTTATTCAAAGAATTGTTGAACACTGAGAGCAGTTTTGGAGCATTTTACCTGTTCCTTCATGATTCTTTTAACTATTTTTTGTTTTTATTTCAACGTTGTTTTTTTTTATCTATTTCATAAACTGTAGGTTCCTCAGATTCAAAACTGAGTATTTTTATTTCCCTATTTTTGCAACTATCACATATTCGTTCTAGACAGGCTTCTTTCAAATTCACTCCATTACAAGTTAATGTTGTTAATATTTCTTGGGTCGTCCCTTCCTTTATAATATTTAGATTTTTTAACTTCGATACAATTAATGACATATTTGCATGTTCTGAACATAAACAGGTATTTCTATTGAGAGCTTTTGACGACTGAACACAAAAAAACCGTAGTCTACAAAACAATGCATAAGAAATCTTTATATTTGGATAAGATGCCAAAAATTTTGTATGGAGAACTTTAAAGGTTCCATTTGTTTCTTTATTTTTAAATGTCACAGTTTCTTTCTTACCAGGACACATGCAACTACACTCATCCTTTTCAAAAAAAAAACTAATAACTTTGTCTTTTATTTGCCTATATTTTTCAAGTTTATCTTTTATCGATTTATCTTTTGAATCAAACAATTTTGAGGAAGACAGTGACTTGAGGAAATTTAGATACTTATACTTTTTCACTACCCTTCCAGAGATATTAGAAACAAATTGTCTTTTTTCTGTCCGTGTATTTTGTATAACAAAATTTTCTTTTATTTGAGAGGAAATTACCTCTCCAAATAGGAGCTTCTTTTTTACAATAGGACTTACTAACTCTCCCCAGAGTATTTCTTCTACATCCATTCTTCTGGGAGTAGGATCTTCTTGTTCTGCATTCTCTCAATCTTATTTTTATACTTAGCTTCTTGTTTCTTAAGTTTAGCCTTTAATTGATTGATTTCCCTTTTCAACTGGTCTCTGTTCTTCTTCTATTTTTTCTCCCGCAGATGACCTCACAGACTGCTGAGGCTATCATTGTCAATTTGTGAAAAATGTGGTGATTTATCTTGCGAATTATTTATCTGCAATGGTACATTCTCGGGTTCTAAGTTTTCAACAGGTGGAGGTGTATTTGGAGCCGTTCTCTCGCCTTTTTTGCATCGTAAGCCTTCTTGCTTCTTTCTCTCCAATGTTTTCTGACAGTTCTTTGTTCTCGATTAGTCATATCTTGAACTGCTTTATTTTCCTTCTGCTTTTCGGCGATAATGCCTCTCTTTTCCTTTACATTTAGCTTCCCCGTAACGTTCCGGATGATCTTGAATTGCTTTTCTAAATTTTTGCATTCTTTCTTTCATTTTTCATTACGCTTTTTTTGTTTTTCTATAGTTAACTTTTTTTATTATTTTTTTTGTTACTCACATTTTGGTGGTTCTCTTTTCCTCATTTTTCTTTTGCAATCATGTGAAATAATTTTCCCTCATTTCATTTTAAAATGACAAAATCTTAATCTCAAACTCAATATCTGCTTTAAATATCTCACCTCCATGATCACTTATTCACCTCCATTACCAATTAGTGGCAAAGGAGGAGAGTGCAACGAAGGTGAGGTCTTCTCAAATATTCCGCTGTTAATATTTTATTTTTGGGGTTAGAAAATTTAATATTTAGAATACACAATTATAAATTATTTAACAATAGTCAATGTACTTACAGGTGAATTACACAATAACACCACAATATATAGATACACACTTTGTTGTTTAAAAAAACTAACTAAAGCCACAGAAAATAAAGCAACTTCTCCCATCAACGAATATTATGCACTGAGGGTTACTGCTTCAGGTAAGAAAAATGGTAGGAAGCGCCCCCTCTCAGGGTTTCTGTAATTGAAGGTTTTGTCCACGGAGATGAAGTTAACTATTGTGCCATGCATATTTGAGACTAAAATTAAAATGGTATTATAAAAAAATGATAATATCAAAATTGGAAGTTTTTGAGTTTATATGTTACTCAAAATACTTTTTATTACAGTGTTCTTATCAAAATTTGCTTTATCAAATATATAAGAACTACGGTTGGGAGACACGACATGGAGGTGAGATCTCTATAGTATTTTGAAAAAAAAAAGAAATTTAATTTTGAATATAAATTAATATATTAGCATATTGCAAAATGGTATTAAGCCAGTTTTACTTTATATTATTTACATGGAACTGTTTACTAACCTGTAAAACTAAGGACTGTTCACTTTTCAAGAAACAATTTATTCATGTGGATAAGTTTCTAGTGGCTTTAATATAGGCATTTACATCCAGCAGGAAAAATTATATTATAAATTTGTAATTTTTATTTCGAAGGTATTTTTGTTTTGCAAGTCTTTTATTAAAAATGTCATATTAATTTTAATAAATTTCTGTAAACTGTGACTATGTTCCATATTATTAGAATGTTTAAAATATATTTGTTTTGATTTGAAATGCGATGACATATATTTTTATACATTTGTAATTCATATGATCTGATTTCAATATTTTATTTATAAGACCATTTAATAGAATTAATCTAATTACTATTCGATACAATTCGAAAAGCATGTGCACCAAGTTTGAAATTTTTTTCACAGATGGAATAGGAAGAGAAGAACCTCCTGTTTATTGTAGGTACTTACTTTAATAGATTTGCATGTTGTGCGCAACATAAACTTAATCTCTTGTACATGGTGTTCTGGTACTCTTCATTGTATATTAATTGATTTTTATTTATATTCCCGTAATCTTCTGATATTCTCAAGATATGTTCATTCAGTAAGTACAGCTGAAACAGCACTTCCGATGTTAAATAGGATGCATATACCACAGCACATGCCAAGCCATGGGCGATAAATAAAGTTCCTATATAAAAAATTATAAGTGATGGATGATACAATGGTCCTGTATAAATACGAATAATCCTAATGTTGAGCAAGAACGTTTCCTCATTTCCAATAAGCGGAAGGAACAATGTTAAGTGAGTTACTACAGATGTCATTATCAACAAAATAGTACTTATCTTCAAAATTTTACATCGGTTAAATATTTTATTTTCGATTTGGGGACCAGCAGAATTAATAGACCATGAAAGTTCTTTCGTGAGTTTCGCTATATAGTCAACTTTATTGCTCAATATCAATGCCACAATTAGCGA
Organism: Leptura quadrifasciata; assembly: GCA_963675555.1. NCBI lineage: Eukaryota > Metazoa > Arthropoda > Insecta > Coleoptera > Cerambycidae > Leptura > Leptura quadrifasciata. Next base: position 174,810,756 of record OY776673.1, read on the forward strand.
AAAAAGTCCCTACAAAACAATCCAATAAATACGAATTCGCCAAAAACTATGAATTAAATTCTAATGGCAACTACGCCAACATATTGTTTTTATGATTTAAAGATAAAGATTAAGGTTAATGTCGGTGTCAATGCAATTTCGATGTTAATGTCATGTCAGTGCCAATGCCAATGTTAATGTCAAGGTGTTGATGTACTTAATTATTTTTGAATCAATAGAAATGATGTTAGGATAGTAAGAATGTGCCAAAAACCCCATGACTTGGAAACAATTGTTCCCTCGATCAGCATCAACGGAAGAAGGAGCGAAGAGCTGAGTCATATGCTCCGCCTGGTTCTCAAGATATTTTCCCCCGTAATTACTGAGTGACATAGTCATCTTTTGTGGAGAGAGGACTCTTCCAATCATAATCGGATGTGGTGAAAACTCGTACTGGATGGTAAGGAAAAGCATCGATATCAATATAAGGAGTGAATCGTTATTACATTTCCCGGTTGAGGCGCTATGGATAGTCAATATAAGCAGTGAACCTGCCTTCTCCACTCGCGTAATGTAGTTGATATCGTAAAAAAATGCCATGCACCAGAAAGAGCCATCAGGCTCAGATCGAAGCTACATTACATTCGATATTCCCACTCCATCTATGGCGGAGCCGAAATTTGGAAATCCTCTAGATATCAACTGGGAAGGACATCTAGAGTCCGTCAGAGGACATCTTTAGTAGCAGCAACGTCCGGAAGGAACACAGAGAGCTTTGAAGTCGTAGTGGACTAGCTAAACGAGCCTGCTCACTAGGGAACTGCCCGAAAGAACGAAGGAAACTTGAGGCAAAACCATCTGGTGGGGCGAATATCTAAAGAGCCTTATTGCCGAAGTCAGCAGGTAATTTTAATAAGATCAAATCTAACCAAGATTGTGGATACCTACAGAAAGAAATTCATGCAGCGTAACAAAGAAGTCCGCACGGTAAAGAGGACTAGTGGATAAGTTTCTGCGAGGGCCCTGTGCCCTACAGCCTCTAGAATTTGCCGGCCAAAGGATATCTGCACAGCAAATGATGATGGGGATGAAATCTACAGAGAAATATTGTTACTTTAAAAATCTTATCGCGATGTTGAGATTAACGTCCTGGCGGAGTTTAGCATTAGATATTTCACCACCCAGCCAGGACACACACATATACGCATAGACAATTATACAACGAGCATTCCCCGACATTGCCTTCGAATTCAGGAGTGGTACAGTAACTAGTCATTTTGTCTCTCACACAACCTTGTCTAGTCCGCTGCCACCAACTTAGTAACACAGGAAAAACACCACTAAACATTCATACTCTAGCCAGTATTCAAACCCAATACTCCTTGGTTGTGATATTAACACGTAAGCATTGAGTCCCGGAGCCTGTATATTAGAGGAAATTATTCAAATGTTCTTGGAGGCACTTTTCCGGGCTTACTGACAATGAGAGACTTGAAGGATACACGGTACGCAAATTAGATGCCGAAACGGCCCAACCCTGAAGACTTGGTGATGGCCACCATGGTACAGAATCAAGAATTTTATTTTCTTTCACAGTTTATTTTATAGATGGAAAATAAGAAACAGAGTTTAGACGGAAAAATTTAGGGTCTCATTTAGCCTGCCCCTTTAATCTAACTCTTATCGTTCTTGTTGCGTGCAATTTTTTTTTGTTTCGCAAAAATGCAAGAATATCTCTGACTAACACGACTTTCAAATGTCTGTAGAGCTATAAGAATATATTTTAAAAAATAACATATTTTGTATAGTTCCGTACGAAAAAAATCGGTATATGTAAATGACATTAATAGATATTTACCGGTTGTGTCATCATAAATCCTGCGATGTACTGGCGAAATATACTGCTATCGTTTACCATTAAATATATTGAAATAATATTGACCACCAGAAAACCAAACATTACGAGCAATGTAAGCTTTCTGATGATGCCAATTTTCAATAACCCCATGTAGTTCAACATAAATTTCAGAGGGTCATCTAAAATGAAGAATTATATTAGCATAATGGCTGAGCTACGAGTATACTCACTAAAATTTTCTGTGGCTTAAACACATTCTATATAGATTTTTTTATAAAACTCTCATTCTGGTACAGAATTTTCGTGACTATATATCCCATTTTCGTAGTAGAGGCCACGTGAGAGCAATAAGGTGTCCGCGAAAAGTCACCGAATGTACTGTTTCAGGATGTAGTAGCTCTTGCTATTCTACCAACACCAGAGGCCCTTAGTACCAGAAAAGTTTGATGCACGATATATACGCGAAAATGAAACAAATGAACTCCGTAATGATTTATCGTCAATACCAACAAATTCACTGATATTTGAAAACGATTATGGCCAAAATATTATGCACAAGTCTCAATTATCACCAACTGGGGTTTTCGTCATCCATTAATTGGTATGTATTTATGGTAAATCCTCAACGAGTTGACCTGTTTAATGCTTACGTATAGAAATCACCGGACCACAATTCCTGGCCAGAGAGGGTAGCGAACTTCGTGAAACGCTACCAGAAGGGGCTGACATCCGACACATAAACCGTGTTTGCTGCTGCTGCTTAGATCATAGATTAGATAGTTGTATAGGATATAGATGGGAAACTCCTTTACTTTCCACCAATACCTGTTTGAGTTCGTACTACCGTGAGCAGAAAAAAATAGGACAACTTTTTTTTCTAATGTAACTCTGTCTCAATTTGAATATGTAATGAGTAGCCGAAAGAAAACAGATATCACTTTTAATTTATTTTTTTAATAACATTAACAAAAAATTGGTGTGTAACATTTTAAGAAAGTGGAAAATAAACGGTACGATTAGTAGAAATCCTGGATCAAAGGATAAAGGATATCCTACTTAACAAGAAACTAACTATTAATATTTCGTTATTGCACCATTTCTATTTATAACTTCTATAAGTCTGTTGGGCATAGAATTAAATAACCTTATACAATAATCATTAGTAATAATATTTTCCCATGCATTGTTTACTATTTCCAGTAATTCTTCGCATTCCGTGGTCTGACATTTCGTTTTTGGATACTTTTTACGAGTAGTTCCCATACATCCTTCACAGGGTTAACATCTGGACTATGACTGGGCCAGTTAAGAACATTGATGTTGTTATCTTGAAGCCAGTTAGTTACGGTATGCGCAGTATGAACGAAACAATTGTCTTGTTGAAATATGAATTCATTATTAGGAAATAATTGTGAAACAGAAGGGAGCATAATATTCTCTAAAATCCTAATATACGTTTCAGTATTAAATCGTTCCTCAATATGCCACAAAACACCAGGACCACGTGCCGATATCCAAGCCCACATATTGACGGAAAATCTACTACTTTTATCATTGTTAGATATATATTTCTCATCGAATCGAGTATTTGGAGGGCGGTAAACACGAATACGACCGCTGTGTGTCGACTGGAAAGTTTTTTCGTCTGTAAAGATTACATTGTTCCAAAAATTTACATCACGCGGTAAAAATTCAAGCGCAAATCCTACTCGAGCTTCTTTATGTTCAGCTTTAAGTAAGTATGTCTGTGCTGCTGCATGACAGCGTAGCTCCGATTCTCTTACTCGTCGGTGACCAGTACTACTCGATCCAGGAAAGTTCGTTTCTTCAGCAGCCTGAATAACTGAGTAAAATGGATTTTCTACTAAAGCATTTACCACTTGCAAATCTTGTTGTTGCGTTGATATCCTTCGTTGCCCTGATCCAGGATTTCTACTAATCGTACCGCTTATTCTCCACTTTCTTAAAATGTTACACACCGAATTTTTGTCAATATTATAACGCAGGGCAATTTGTCTCATTGACCATCCATCTTCTACTTTAGCAATAACTCCAGATTTAACTAAATCGCTTATATGACGCATATTAGTTTTTTGCACACTTGCAGTAAATTATGACAACTAACTGACAATGTCACAATAATTAAAGTTAGATGTACACAACTAGATTTTAACAAAATACCGTTATAAGACTTGTCCTATTTTTTTTGCCCACGACCGTACTATGAACACCTGCGGCGCCACCAGCACATTTACGCAGTCGGTGGGACGATTTAAATTCATTTTTGAAATTTGGGTGAAGGCAGATTTAGTGTATACCTCAAATAAAACAAGAAATATCGAATGACAAAATATATTTTAAAATATAACCTTGAAATTTCGCCCTAAAGTATATAACACGTACATAAAATATGCCTGAATTACAAAAAAACAAGGTATTACATACTACATTCTCAATTTTTCAATTTAAAACTGAATTGTAAGTTGTAAGATAAAATATTATATTATAATACAAGTGTATAAGTAAGCCTTTAAAGCACGCACGGATTTAGGGCACGACGAGCGTAGAGAGGAGGGTAGTAAAGGGGTAAGTGCTTTAAAGGCTACTTATACACGTGTATTATACGCTATTTTTTATTGTACCTGCACTGCAAAGTAAAAATTACAAAAAAATAATTAATGTAGATTCTTTTTACAAGGCAATCTTTGAATTTTATTTTTAGCCGGTAACATAAAAACGGTTGTATTTATCATTATTTAAAATTGGTTGTTACCTTAGCAACTTTAAAGCTCTAGTAGTTTTAAGGTCCGATTTCGCACGCTTTTTGTTTTAAAACCATAGATTTAGGTATAATAGAATAGTTATTTATTTATCGAGAGCGATATTGAGATGTTTATGCCCGCGGGTAACAAATTTCTATAAAAGACCATGGCCCGAGGGTAGAAATTCACACAAGGACATAAACATTCTATAGCGCCAGTGGTGAATACTACGTTTTATATTCCTTTCTACTTTAGATACATACCTAATTTAAATTTAATAAATGAATTTAATAGTTTATGAAAAAGGTAGGGCTTTGCGGTTGCCGCTCCTTGCGTTTGTTTTTGTATCCATAACGATGCGACTATTATTTTATTTATTTCTACCAATGAAGTAATAAAGCGTATTGAAACCTTTCTAAAAGTGATTATACAGGACGAAGAAATTCCACAAATTCTCGTCCAAAGGGCCACAGAAGCAAATGCGGCACTGCTACTAGAAAAATCCCGATCACTGTATGAGAAAGAATATGAAAAAAATACTAGGTAGGTATTTTGGTAATAGATTTTTCTGATTTTTATATGTTAATTTCTGAGGAATGTTTACCAACCCTGCCAAAAGCATAATCATGTGAGGTTCATAGTTTAGACAGGAGGGGGCGTTGAAGTTGTCTTTGTAAGTTGTATATTTGGTTCCATTCCGGTAAAATCATCGAAGTGAAACTCACCGGGAACGATACGTGTATAAGTACCTGTCATTTACATCATAAAACGATTAATGTGTCACATCCGTTTGTACCGGAAATGACGTATATTGTAGATTTCGCATCAAAATCAGGGGTACGGCGTAAGTCAAGGATCTGGGCAGATCTAAATTATTAAATTATGTCACGGTATATTTTGTAATAGCTTATACAGGATGATACAATTACACCAATTCCTAAGCAAAATAAATCGAAAAATAGATAGTAGACACAATAACGCAGTCATTTTTATAGAAACCAGGTACTTAGTAGATAGTACACATCAACATTAAAACTAACAAATACGTTAGTAGTAGTACATATCAAAATTAAAACAGTACTTGCGTACCAGTAAGGCGTAAAACCGATAGGGCTTTACTTCCGCTTGTATCATAAAATACACTTTTAAATACGTACAATCACCATAAAGAAACTCGCCCGACATCGGTGTTGGGGTTATAAAGACAAGACTCCATCTTATATGATTTTATAAAAAACTAACTTTTTGTTGCGATGTATATCCATAATCCATTTTATCAAGAAGGTGGACTTTTGTTGTTCTGCAACTTAGGCAACAATCAACAAGCTGTCAATGGCAATTACATTCTTATTTCTTTCACCTACAACTTAATTATTAAAAATGGTTTACGGTTTTATTTGTAATACTGATGAACGTGTGTTTCACTTAATAATCGGTAATAATCGTGATGAAGTTATGGTCCAAAAGAGATGCGACTTGGCATTATTACACAGACAGATTTCTACAACCTCCAGCAAACATCGAACAACATTGAAAACTATGTTTGGCTTGCGATAATAGGCTGGTTTCGGTAATTGAAGTCGAAGACAATAGAAATGCCATCCCAATGGAAGTTTTGGTTGGAAAGTATGGAAAATGTTTTGCTTCCGTACAAAACAGTAATTCAAGTCTTAACAGAAAAGCACGCGTTGATTTCTACATAAAAACCAAAATATTTGTTCAGCCAGATATTACATGTTGCAATGGGCGTTTGAAAAATGATGGACTGTTACAATTAAGAGTTGTTATGCAAAATCATATTTCAATTTCAATAAATGTTTTATTAAACGGTGACGAATCTGCAAGATGGTTCAAATAGTATAGCGAATGCAGTTTATAGGCTCCCTTGAATTTAAAGTTTGACAGTGAAGATAATTTTGAAGATGAAGATTTCAAGTGCATCACATCTTTGACCAAGGCACAGCTTCTAAAACTATTTGAATATTGTGATCCAGTACAAGGGTGTGGGAACAACCGGAATATGTCAAAAAAATTTAATAACATTCTTAATGAAATTGCATCAAGGTTTGTCGGATATATTTATACAGGCAATTTTAGGCTATTCATCGTGGCAAACAGTAAGTTTAATTTTTCAAAAAGTAAGATTAAACCTCATGCAAAGATTTGTATTAGAGAATATTGGTGTCGAATCAATAGAGGCTCGAGACAGAGCGGTTCATACCGACTCACATGACAGAATTCGCCAACCTTAAAACCCCAACCCCGAAATCGCGCGAATTATACGAAGATTGTAGGTATTTAAAAGTACCCAAAAGCTCTAATGTTCGTGTTGCTAGACAGTCATACTCAATGCATGAAAAGTATACCTTATTTAAAGCAGGTCTCTTGTTTGCCCAAAATGGTTTCATGTTGTTACCCTACTTTGCCGACACGCACAATAATGATGTAAACATTCTAATACATGACATGAGAAACGAGAATAGGGTGCAGATACAATATTGGATTCGTAATGGAGATATCTTAATAACGAACAGGGCAAGGGTTACCGAGATGCTTTTGCCTTTCTGCAAGATTTGAGTTTACTTCATGAAATGCCAGAATTTCTTCCGCGGAATCAAAGACAATTCACGATAGCAGAAGCAAATCACAATAGATTAATAACTAAAACAAGATGGATAGTAGAAAGCAGGAATGGACACATAAAATCGATCTTCAAGTTTTTTCAGAACATGATACATATTCAGCATTGTGAATACCTGAATAAAGTTGCATGCGCAATTATAAATAAATTCAGAGGGCCGATTCACATGCATGATGCTACCGGAGAGGCCGCTGATGTCATGTTGAGATTGGCTCAAACAGAAAATCAACTTTTGCGAAGAATTGACAGGGGCGAACTGAGCTTTAGCGAGGTAGTGGGCCGTGGATGGACATAGACGCATGTGACCTGAATTTTCCTTACCAGTTCGCTCGATTATCTTAGGGACAAAGCCTTTGGAACCTACCAAGTGTTTTTGGCACCTGGATACATGCAAGAAGTTCGAAACCGATAATTGTTAGAAACAATGAATTTAGTTTTCAAGTAAAAAAGGCGCAACCAAGCCTGATACAAGTCAGATTATATTCTCGCTTTACCCAGACCGACAAACATAACTTATTTATTGAATTAATAGAATGGAAGGGGATGGAACAGAAAATAATCCTCCAGAAGAACCAATAACTGCGGTTTACTGCATTTGTAAATCGGGAGCTAGGACACTGGGGTTATGTGTACATGTGCCCATGGTCCTTTGGTACCTAGGGTACGCCAGACATACACAGAATGTGCAATACCCCCAACACACTTTGCTAAGAAAAATTGGTGCCGTCGATAGAGCTTTACCTGCACATGTGGATATAGACTATAATGCTTGACCATCTGCCTTTTTTTGAAATTGATAGTATGTCCAATATTCATTAAGCAAAGTATTTGATGTATACGTAAGTATTATTTTAATTCTGATATGTACCTACTACTACCATATTTGCTATAGTTTTATTGTTAATGTGTACTACCTCTCCTAAAAAATGATTGCGTTATTGTGTCTGCTCTCTTTCTCAATTCATTTGGTTTATGAATGGATGTAATTACATCAACCTGTATATGCTAAAAATGAATCACGCTGTATAGATATGGCAAAAATATGTCATTACGTCTTTTATTAATTCAGACAAAGGTATGTATCCAGATACTTACACGCCATACCCCTGATTTTGATACGTCGTTTTCGATACAAACAGACGTGACACAATAATCGTTTTATGATATAAATGACAGGTACTTATAAAGTCGAGGCAAGAATTCAAGCGATGCACGTCACGAGTAATCTCATTAAAGAAATTTTAATACTAACATAATTTTTAATCATTAATTACGTTAAAAAGAGTAATTCTTGATACCAAATTATTAAGCTTTTTTCAGAAATAGGTACAGTTTAATGGGGCTTCATGATCCTTAGCAGTATTGTCTTATTTATAGAACCGATCTGTGACGTGCATCGCTTGAATTCTTGCCTCGACTATACACGTACCATTCCCGGTGAGTTTTACTTCAATGGCTTTACTGGAATGGAAGCAAATATAAAACTTACAAAGATAACTTCAACGCCCTTTCCTGTCTAAACTATGAACTCCACATGATTGTACTTTTGCAGGGTTGGCAAATATATCTCAAAAATTAACATATTAAAAAAAACAGAAAAATCTATTGAACACCAAAATACCTGCAGGGTCTTTTCAACAATGGGATAACAGGAATTTTGTAACTGTCAGCGAGACAGTTCTAATGGCTTATTTTCACAAACTGGTACGTATCTATTATTTGAGCTTTCACGAAGACACGCACACGATTCATTTGTGATCTCCAGTATGCGGATGACTGTGCACTTTTAGCCTCTACGCCGGAAGAGCTTCAAGAACTTTTAGATGTGTATGCCCAGAGCTATGATTCCTTGGGACTTAAAATCAACATTGGAAAGACTAAGATTATGTCAACTCCTCATCAAGTGAACCAAATAGACATTACACTTAACGGAAATTCTCTTGAAGTGGTGGATCAGTTCAATTACTTAGGCAACGTTGTTAATGACAAAGCAAACATGGACAGCGAGATTCGCAATAGAATTAACGCTGCATGTAGAGCACTCTGGGGACTTAGAGAGAGAGTATTTGACAACCACGACCTTGCTTTGTCAACGAAAATGGCTGTCTACAGAGCAGTTGTCATTCCAACACTGCTATATGGATGTGAAAGCTGGGTCACTTACCGTCGTCATGTGAAAGAATTAGAACATTTTCAGCAAAGACACCTCAGAAGTATGATGAAAATCCGTTGGTTCCATCACATATCAAACGTGGAAGTACTCAGGAGAGCAAACAGCCTTCCAATTGAGGTGCTTATTTCAAGAGCACGCCTAAGATGGGCAGGTCACGTTTATCGTATGCATGATAACCGCCTTCTTAAATGTACACTTTATGGTGAATTGCTAAGCGGTAGAAGAAGGCGTGGCGGTCAACGAAAGAGGTTCAAAGACGCTCTCCATGAAAATCTAAAATCCTGCGGTATTGCAGACGAGCAATGGGAACAGCTTGCAGCGGACAGAACCGAATGGCGAGGGGTTGTGGCCAGCTATCAAGGAAATGTTGCTGCAAGAAAGCCGAATCCAAGACCTAACCAGGTCTATGTTTGTTCTGACTGCGGTCGACATGTGCTCTCCCGAATTGGCCTCTATAGCCATAGTCGTGTGCACCGTAGATGAATGGGAATTACAATAAACTACACCTGTTACTTGTTTTTTATTGTACACAATTTATCGACTGTAACATTTTTATACTCGGACTCGAGTAACGGCTAATAATAATTATTGTAATTTTCAACTTTTGCATTTTTTGATAAATTATTGTCCTTACATAGTTCTTACTTTTTAAAGGCGGAAACATTCGGCCCGAACACATTGTGGTCAGAATACTCAATGCTGAGGGAAATATTGTTGGCGAATAGAAAAATAAACATAGGAGATTATAATTAGCTGGATGCCTTTCTGAAACAACCTTTAAAAAATCCAATTCCGAAAAAATCCAAGATATTGACACAGAAGGATGTTTTTAAACTAAAGAATTAATAAATTTTGTACCTGTGTTAACTCATAGCATCAAAGAAGTTTAAACGAAATGAAATAACAAATTATAAGCAAGTAAAATATAAAAGATATTTTCTTTTAAACTTGCTTTTCTGTAAAAGTCGTACTAAGAAAAAAAAATAATGTACGAGTACAGGAAAGCAAGGCGTGTGCACTTTGTATGATTGTACAAATGATTGTATGAAAGGGGTGGGATCGTTGTACACATTTTTATTTTGACATTACATTACATTTTCATTTTCTAATTTTTAGTCATACTTTTATTAAATTATTATCATATATTGCCTAAGTTTAATTAATAGGTTAATTTGGATTTTCAAAGATAATATTGTTATATATTTAAGTTAGATTGAGGGTTAAGGCGCGGGGGATATTTGGATTTACCCCCACGGAGAGTGCTCAATCAAAATATCTTTCAGTTTTCACCCTCGCGTCCCCCACTTATGAATATTTGCAAAAGTAACGATGGAATTCTGTATTGTCATCCGATATTAGTAACTGTGCAAAATTTCATCAATTGATTATATCAGGAAGTGTGTTAAATGAAGAATGCAAGATTTGAAGACAAACATTGTGAATAAAAAATAATAATGAATAAAAATATTACATTGTGAGTTAAAGAAAAGCAAGTAAGTCTTTTCATATATTTTTAAATCATATAGGAATATATTTTATTCGGAATGGAAATTTTAACTCAGAATTGTAATACTTTATAGGTTCTGTATTTTCTCTAAGTTTCATTGGAACTTCAATAATTTGTTTAAAATACCTAATTCTACAATATTTCATTTCTTATAAATAATAATAATCGGAGCGAATTCTAGGTTATATACAAATTTTTGTTGTACAACTAATTACTGACTTTTTTATCTTTTCTGTTTGTCTCGTAGAACTTGCAGACTTCGAGATTTTTTAAGAAAGCAGATGGAAACAAGGTCTAAAACAAATAAACAATACACCGACCTCGCTGAAATTGCAAAACTGAACTGTGAACTCAATTTGACCTCCTGAACAAGTTATAATTTAAGCAGAGTCATATTTCGTATTTTTCAAGGCCTAATTTGACTGCACTACAGGGAGAAAACGATTTTAAAACGCAAAAATTTGTTAAATGGCAAATGTATTTTGAATTAGGTATATGAATAATGTAGTATACTTTCAGCAATCTTATAAACTTAATTCTGTTATTGTTATTATTATCTTTTAGTATTATCTAATTTCACGTAATAAACAATAATTAAGGAAATATCTGCAATCGTCTATCCACAATTTCTCAGTAATTTTTCACATACCTGTCAAATTTTCTTTCTTCTTGTCAAACATAGACGTACACCGACTCATGTTGGGGTTACTTGTGCACTACGCTTCAATATAGATATCGGTGCATTTTATACAACTAAAATGTTTATTTAGCATTATCATTAGGGACACGTGGAACTCAGTTAATAACGGGATATAAGAAAATTCCATTTAAATTAAATGTATTTAATAAATTGATTATTATTACCCTGTCATTAATTCAAAGAGAAATGAGTATAATAATCATTTTTTAATTTAAACTCTCTCAATGGTTAGGTATTGATATATATGTTATATCTATAGTTACTACCGTTTAATGAGGTATTTTACTATAAATAAGGTAAAGGGTAAACGTATTTAGTCATAATCTAAGCTTGGTAATGTCCAATACTGAAAGACATATTAAAAACTTTAAATTACGTCTTGTAGAAAATATGGCATTTGCCTACCAGAAACCATTTTTAATTGTACTTCATTTAATCAAACAGATATATTATAAACGAATAAAGATGTTTAATAACTGTCTAAGAAAAAGGGAATGCATTGAAATCCATTTAATAACATACTGATATGAAATTTAAAATCCATAGAAGAAGAAGAAAGAACAACAGGTAGTTAAATAAATGGGTTTTGAACAAATTATATCATTAAAGGTTTATTTGTTATGTACAACAAGTAAATGCAAGTGCAATGATTTAGAAAACACCAAAAATTAAATTATAAAATAGAGTCGAAACTCGCAAGCTATTATGAAGTTACAGAAACAAGACTTCGAAATGAAACAAACTCCTTGGTTTTGACAAGAATATGCTAATTGAAAATATAGAATCAATTAAAAACCAAAACACGTATTTTGACCAGGATAACACAATCAAAATTGCATTCATTAAGTAATCTAAATCAAATATCAGAATCATATTTGCTGCATGTTCATCTGGCTTATTTAAAGAACTAATGCCTGTCGGGAAGCTATACATTGAATGTCAACGATGCCAAAGATACGGAAATGCAGGTATCTGTAAGGCAGTACTTTAAATTTTATGGATTTAATTATAAAGAAGAACAGTTCGGAAATAAGTCTATTTACGTCTATTATAGAGAAGAACACGCTCGACAAGAATGTTACCTTAAAACAAAATAATATAAGATGTATAAAAGATTTACTATATAACGGTCCATTTTTTTACATGCTTTATATTAGCTTCACCTGTATGTTTGTTTTTTTGTATGTATGTAACTTTTTCAACTTTTGAACGTGATTCTCACCCACTTCAAAACGTCGGATTAAACTGAAACTTTGCACACTTATCAAAGACCGGTGACAATACAATAATTTGACAACTTTATCCTAATGTCCTCACCAGGATCATCGGGATAAAATAAAAATAAATTACTAATCTATTGTAGACATTTTGCGGGAGGCGCCGCAGTTAATAATATAACGTACTTGTCGTTGTATAAGCCCTTGTTACACGTTAGTTCCAACTTTAATACATGCATTATGATGTAATATTAATTATATACTACTAGCGGATACTCAGCAGTTTCGAAAAGCAGGATGAATTTTTTTAAATATAATTTTTATCGTGTATAGATTTAGCGAAATATTAGTAGAACGTGATATATTAAATCAGTAGAAACAAAGCCTATAGCCGTACGATCTATTTGTATTGAACTCCAAGGCTAGGATTGGTGCATCTTTGGATCTGGGACCCTGATTGATTTAGATATTTAACATCGTTTTGATGAAAGATAGAAGACGCGAAGGCAGATATCCGTTGGTTAGTGAAAGACGTCATGTATTTACGGAGTAAACGGCAAAGATGCCATATTACAAGCTTTCGATGTTAAGTTCTATTAATGTACGGCATTAGTCCGTATAATGTACTGTATTATCAAAGTGTAAACTTTAGAAACTTTCTTAGTGAAATAAAGACTTTCTGGTGCATTGACCCTTGTCTAGTGCGTGAACCCTTATCGAATTAGGGGTTAACTTGTACATTTTCAAACAATATGCACACCAAGTAGATATTTGGATATATTTTCGTCAGTGTCAAGTTATTGCCTCAAGTGACAAAGTGCAACGTAAACCGTAAGTATGTTTTTGTTAAGTTCCCTGGATGGCTTTCGGCTTTTTACCAACACTTTCCTTTCGAGATTTTGTCTTTAAGAATTTTAATTGTGTGTTAGTATCGGAGTATCTAACTGAGTTTTGACTTTTGGTATACTCCAGATACTATGAACATTCTAGATTGATTGCGTATTCGAACACCGTAGATTTTAAAGACCTCTTGCTCTGCTTTCGACATTAATTTTTTATGTTCCATGACCTCAGGGTCATACATTTTATTGTTGTAAGGTAGGATTAATTTTACATTGTTTGTGTCTCATTAATCCAGTTTTTCCTCACACCTACTGTTGAGCTAGCTAGGGCCGTTTAAGTAGAAACATTGTTAAAAAAAATTATACTAAATTATAAGTTGTTTCAACGACCAAAAATATAGAACAAGTCACAACGTCAACCATGAAGCTACTAGCTTTCCGTGACCAACATAGAATTAACACATTGCAGTTTCAAAAAGTAAAATAAACTACATATACGGTGTACACTCGGATGGGCTACCGCGCACTTGTAAGCTTTCTTACTTTTGATTTACCGTAAAAAGGTCATTCTTTACAGAAAGTACTTTATGTTCCACTTCATCATACTAATTATGGTCAAAACGAGTTACTGACTAAGATTTTAAGAACTGCTCACGCAGTTCAAAACAATATGAAATTTTCTGTTTCTTCAACATTATCTTTCAAGAATTCAATCAAACAACTGTAATCACCTTGTAGTATTTGTAAAATGTAGTCTTCTGCTGCGGTAGTTGGGCTTGGCTTGGCATTTAGCTGGTCATACCGTCAGCCTCTTTGGGAGGATTTCAATAGTACCTTGGAATTCTTTAGGAGAGGCTGGCGGAATAGTCGGCGGCGCGTCGACTCGAGGTTATCGGCCGCTGGGGTACGTGGAACAGACTACTCATTTTGTATTATTGTACAGTGCTTAATATGTTATTCCACTTCACATTAATAATTAATACTCTTTATTTTTGTAAAAAGGACTCCATAAATAAATAGATAAACAAATAAATAAATAAATTTGTAAGAGGTTTAATACCAATTTACTAGAAAACCCAAATCAAAATGAACTAGACTACGGTTCAGTTTTGGACTATGGTATGGTTTTAAATCTTTAATCTACTCATATTGGATTATATATTCATTAGTGAGCTGCTTTTGAACAAGTAATAGTATCCATAAATAAATAGTGTGAGTTATTATAGCTAGGTACAGGACCAATCTCCTTTACCATCGGTCCAGGTAAATAAACGGAAAAGTTGGACACTTCTGAGCCAGGGCTAAAATACACTTCTCTCCCCGTGTTTTGGGGCGAAGAGTCGATTACGATAGGTCTGAGGGTGAAAAAAACCATACCATATATAAAAACATAGAAATATTTGAGTGGATAGTTGTGAAAAAAATTTATATAGAGTTCTTTTCACAAATGTATTTTTTTTTGCATTACGACTTTTGTCGATACAGCCAGCAGGTGCTCAATAATATAATTAACTTAATCTAATATCTACCGCGTAATGACGAATACACTCGGGATCAAAAACAGGGACACTCTCTTCTCGCCCAGTGGTCTATCAGGGCATTATATAAAAACAAACACAAAGAGTACGACCACAGAAAAGAGGGAATATTTAACGACTGGAAAAAACAAAGGAGATTATATCTAACATATGCTAAATGGTTAACCTTTTGTTTGTGCCATTTTTTGTGAGGGAGATCACTTTCCGATTTGTATTTTAAACACTCAAAGAATATATGGTCCAAATCTGCAGTGCCTCACATATGTCCGTGTCTACAATTCCTATTTTCTTAAAGTGCGCCGGGTAGCATCCGTGACCGAATTTTAATCTATACTTATTGTTGTAATGTCTTTTCTGGTGTAACTCAAAACTTTGTACCAATAAACGGTAGGAATATTTGGTTGAATAAGTGCATAGAAGAGTTGTTACACCATATTCTTTCCATAAGGTAGACCAAGCCTTTTTACTTTTATTTTCGAATATGTGTAAACCATTGTTCATGAATTCTCCCTCATTAATACTTTTTTTTGCTATGATATATCTACCTCTTCATTACGCTCTAAGCCCGTATGCGCCTTTACCCAAACAAATTTGACAAACCTTCCCCTCTGTTTTAAATTATTTACCAGCATTTTAATTCTAGCGATGCAGGGATTAATACTATTATGGTTAGTAACTTGGCTATAACCGATAGTTAGGAGAACAGAAAGTGAATCCGATAATATCGTACTTTGTTGATATTCACCTTCATCGATGTATTCCAAAGCTTTGAGAATCGCCATAGCTTCTGCGTTGTAAATTGATGCATTTTTATTTAATTTAAAAGATCTTTGTATGCCTAAGGTAGGTATAACATATGCGCAATCAACACCACCATAATTTTTGGAGGCATCTGTATGTATTTCGATGGTGCTTTGTGTTTCCGTGAGAATACTTAAGAGGACAGTTTTACTTATCTGCTTTATTTCTGTATATTCAGGTATGATGATAGGGATTGTCGTTAAAAGTGCAAAAAAATCATAGTTTTTACAAATTATTCTGATCTATTTCCTGAAAATATTGATAGGCTTCACGATATCCTGCACACAGAAGTAGAGAGTTCTTTTTAATCCGGTACTGATTAGTGAGGTCAAATATATTTAATTCATAAAATTAATTATTAAAAGAGATCCTTTGTTTTTGGATTTCAGTACCATTTTTTCGGAGAGAAGTTGACGTCTCAAATGTAATGGCGGTTCTAAAGCTTCTACTCTTAACTCTTCTACCGGGATTGGTTTCATTGCGCCTAAGCATAATCTGAGCGCACTATTTTGTAAGATGTCTAATTTATGTAGAAGTGATTTGCAAGGAGAGCCATATAAAATTAATCCATAATCAGTTATTGATCTGATGTACGATCTGTAAAATATAATTGTTGTATGTGGATCTGCTCCCCAACATGTACCTCTAATCAGTTTCAAAAAATTTATACCCTTAGCGCATTTGGCAAGAATATGCACTGTGTGCTCTTCATAAATGTAATGTAAAAAATATCATATTTACAGTTTAATTTGATACAAATTTCTTGCCACCGCAGAGAATAAGTAGGGGAAACTCATAAAACGTAGTTTCCTACTGCGATCCTCGGAATAGTTGACTTTGAGCGATCGACAGCAGAGAAAGATTAAGTATGAGAATTTTTGTTACAGTTCCTAAATAGCCAGTTTCGTGTACCCACATGTTCTCTTTGAAATAATTATTTGACCTTTAAAATTCGAATTTAAACTTTTATTAATTTATTCACTAGATCTGAGGTATTTGAATCAATCTGTGACGTAACGGGATAGGCTAACTTCCAGAAATATGATATGTAATTTCTCGTTGCAGTTTCTAATTGTAATATTTCGGATGTAAAATACATTTCTGATGAATTTTTTGCATTCAAATTGAAATCCATCGATATGGCAGGTACTAAATGTTAATTGGTTGTAACACCTCATCCGAAAAAGGAAGGTTAATAATAATAATAAATAATAACTTTAATTACTCTTCTGTACGAAGAAAAAACAGTAGTGGGTGTAGAATTAATACAGAATAGATGTAATATTCATACATTTCATAAAAATTCTCAATTTCCACACTTATCACAGGCAGGCAGGAATACTAGGGAAGTATATTATTTAGGTATTATACAATTAAAACTTCGACACTAATAAAAAATTACCTAGAAAGATGCCTTATGCAGTTTATCGTTCTGTTTATAATGCGGAGGAGCAAAAGGTCAAAAAATGTGGTTTGCAAAAGTTTACTATTTCTAATATCCTATTTGAAGAATTAAATGTCGCTATATAGTCGATTATGTCGCCCATATCTCGACAAATTAATGTTAAACGTAGTTGTGTAGTGTCTCTAAAAGTCAGACAAATAAAGGCCATTATTATTACTTAATTTTGAATTTAATGCAAATGAATTTCATCTAACAGGTATTACAAACAAATTAGTTAATGATATTTTAGGAGACGATCTGCGTTAAAATACTAGTTACTATCATAAAAATAAAGACAGTGGACTTAAATTTTATATTTTGCATTGTTTGCCTCTATTAAAATATCCAAGTATTATACCACATCGTTAAGGAAATAATGGTTTTTAATTTTGGTTAATAGGGAAATTATGTAAAATCTTTAGTTACTGGTGGATAACTTTATTGTGAATTAATTGTACAATCAAAAATTAAATTATAAAATAGAGTCGAAGCTTGCAAGCTATTATGAAGTTACAGAAACAAGACTTCGAAATGAAACAATCTCCTTGGTTTTGACAAGAATATGCCAATTGAAGATATAGAATCAAGTAAAAAACAAAACACGTATTTTGACCAAGATGACACAATCAAAATCATTCATTAAGTAATCTAAATCAAATACCAGAATCATACTTGCTGCATGTTCATCTGGCTTATTTAAAGAACTAATGCCTCTCGGGAAGTTATACATTGGATGTCAACGATGCCAAAGGTACGGAACTATAGGTATCTGTAAGGCAGTACTTTAAATTTTATGGATTTAATTATAAAAAAGAACAGTTCGGAAATAAGTCTATTTACGTCTATTATAGAGAAGAACACGCTCGACAAGAATGTTACCTTAAAACAAAACAATATAAGATGTATAAAAGATTTACTATATAACGGTCCATTTTCTTACATGCTTTATATTAGCTTCACCTGTATATTTGTTTTTTTGTATGTATGTAACTTTTTCAACTTTTGAACGTGATTCTCATCCACTTCAAAACGTCGGATTAAACTGAAACTTTGCACACTTATCAAAGACCGGTGACAATACAATAATTTGACAACTTTATCCTAATGTCCTCACCAGGATCATCGGGATAAAATAAAATAAAAAAAATTACTAATCTATTGTAGACATTTTGCGGGAGGCGCCGCAGTTAATAATATAACGTATTTGTCGTTGTATAAGCCCTTGTTACACGCTAGTTCCAACTTTAATACATGCATTATGATGTAATATTAATTATATACTACTAGCGGATACTCAGCGGTTTCGAAAAGCAGGATGAATTTTTTAAAATATAATTTTTATCGTGTATAGATTTAGCGAAATATTTGTAGAATGTGATATATTAAATCAGTAGAAACAAAGCCTATAGCCGTACGATCTATTTGTATTGAACTCTAAGGCTAGGATTGGTGCATCTTTGGATCTGGGACCCTGATTGATTTAGATATTTAACATCGTTCTGATGAAAGATAGAAGACGCGAAGGCAGATATCCGTTGGTTAGTGAAAGACGTCATGTATTTACGGAGTAAACGGCAAAGATGCCATATTACAAGCTTTCGATGTTAAGTTCTATTAATGTACGGCATTAGTCCGTATAATGTACTATATTATCAAAGTGTAAACTTTAGAAACTTTCTTAGTGAAATAAAGACTTTCTGGTGCATTGACCCTTGTCTAGTGCGTGAACCCTTATCGAATTAGGGGTTAACTTGTACATTTTCAAACAATATGCACACCAAGTAGATATTTGGATATATTTTCGTCAGTGTCAAGTTATTGCCTCAAGTGACAAAGTGCAACGTAAACCGTAAGTATGTTTTTGTTAAGTTCCCTGGATGGCTTTCGGCTTTTTACCAACACTTTCCTTTCGAGATTTTGTCTTTAAGAATTTTAATTGTGTGTTAGTATCGGAGTATCTAACTGAGTTTTGACTTTTGGTATACTCCAGATACTATGAACATTCTAGATTGATTGCGTATTCGAACACCGTAGATTTTAAAGACCTCTTGCTCTGCTTTCGACATTAATTTTTTATGTTCCATGACCTCAGGGTCATACATTTTATTGTTGTAAGGTAGGATTAATTTTACATTGTTTGTGTCTCATTAATCCAGTTTTTCCTCACACCTACTGTTGAGCTAGCTAGGGCCGTTTAAGTAGAAACATTGTTAAAAAAAATTATACTAAATTATAAGTTGTTTCAACGACCAAAAATATAGAACAAGTCACAACGTCAACCATGAAGCTACTAGCTTTCCGTGACCAACATAGAATTAACACATTGCAGTTTCAAAAAGTAAAATAAACTACATATACGGTGTACACTCGGATGGGCTACCGCGCACTTGTAAGCTTTCTTACTTTTGATTTACCGTAAAAAGGTCATTCTTTACAGAAAGTACTTTATGTTCCACTTCATCATACTAATTATGGTCAAAACGAGTTACTGACTAAGATTTTAAGAACTGCTCACGCAGTTCAAAACAATATGAAATTTTCTGTTTCTTCAACATTATCTTTCAAGAATTCAATCAAACAACTGTAATCACCTTGTAGTATTTGTAAAATGTAGTCTTCTGCTGCGGTAGTTGGGCTTGGCTTGGCATTTAGCTGGTCATACCGTCAGCCTCTTTGGGAGGATTTCAATAGTACCTTGGAATTCTTTAGGAGAGGCTGGCGGAATAGTCGGCGGCGCGTCGACTCGAGGTTATCGGCCGCTGGGGTACGTGGAACAGACTACTCATTTTGTATTATTGTACAGTGCTTAATATGTTATTCCACTTCACATTAATAATTAATACTCTTTATTTTTGTAAAAAGGACTCCATAAATAAATAGATAAACAAATAAATAAATAAATTTGTAAGAGGTTTAATACCAATTTACTAGAAAACCCAAATCAAAATGAACTAGACTACGGTTCAGTTTTGGACTATGGTATGGTTTTAAATCTTTAATCTACTCATATTGGATTATATATTCATTAGTGAGCTGCTTTTGAACAAGTAATAGTATCCATAAATAAATAGTGTGAGTTATTATAGCTAGGTACAGGACCAATCTCCTTTACCATCGGTCCAGGTAAATAAACGGAAAAGTTGGACACTTCTGAGCCAGGGCTAAAATACACTTCTCTCCCCGTGTTTTGGGGCGAAGAGTCGATTACGATAGGTCTGAGGGTGAAAAAAACCATACCATATATAAAAACATAGAAATATTTGAGTGGATAGTTGTGAAAAAAATTTATATAGAGTTCTTTTCACAAATGTATTTTTTTTTGCATTACGACTTTTGTCGATACAGCCAGCAGGTGCTCAATAATATAATTAACTTAATCTAATATCTACCGCGTAATGACGAATACACTCGGGATCAAAAACAGGGACACTCTCTTCTCGCCCAGTGGTCTATCAGGGCATTATATAAAAACAAACACAAAGAGTACGACCACAGAAAAGAGGGAATATTTAACGACTGGAAAAAACAAAGGAGATTATATCTAACATATGCTAAATGGTTAACCTTTTGTTTGTGCCATTTTTTGTGAGGGAGATCACTTTCCGATTTGTATTTTAAACACTCAAAGAATATATGGTCCAAATCTGCAGTGCCTCACATATGTCCGTGTCTACAATTCCTATTTTCTTAAAGTGCGCCGGGTAGCATCCGTGACCGAATTTTAATCTATACTTATTGTTGTAATGTCTTTTCTGGTGTAACTCAAAACTTTGTACCAATAAACGGTAGGAATATTTGGTTGAATAAGTGCATAGAAGAGTTGTTACACCATATTCTTTCCATAAGGTAGACCAAGCCTTTTTACTTTTATTTTCGAATATGTGTAAACCATTGTTCATGAATTCTCCCTCATTAATCTTTTTTTTGCTATGATATCTACCTCTTCATTACGCTCTAAGCCCGTATGCGCCTTTACCCAAACAAATTTGACAAACCTTCCCCTCTGTTTTAAATTATTTACCAGCATTTTAATTCTAGCGATGCAGGGATTAATACTATTATGGTTAGTAACTTGGCTATAACCGATAGTTAGGAGAACAGAAAGTGAATCCGATAATATCGTACTTTGTTGATATTCACCTTCATCGATGTATTCCAAAGCTTTGAGAATCGCCATAGCTTCTGCGTTGTAAATTGATGCATTTTTATTTAATTTAAAAGATCTCTGTATGCCTAAGGTAGGTATAACATATGCGCAATCAACACCACCATAATTTTTGAAGGCATCTGTATGTATTTCGATGGTGCTTTGTGTTTCCGTGAGAATACTTAAGAGGACAGTTTTATTTATCTGCTTTATTTCTGTATATTCAGGTATGATGATAGGGATTGTCGTTAAAAGTGCACAAAAATCATAGTTTTTACAAATGAAATTAAATTATTCTAATCTATTTCCTGAAAATATTGATAGGCTTCACGATATCCAGCACACAGAGGTAGAGAGTTCTTTTTAATCCAGTACTTATTAGTGAGGTCAAATATATTCAATTCATAAAATTAATTATTAAAAGATTTGGATTTCAGTACCATTTTTTCGGAGAGAAGTTGACGTCCTAAATGTAATGGTGGTTCTAAAGATTCTACTCTTAGCGCTTCTACCGGGGTTGGTTTCATTGCGCCTAAGCATAATCTGAGCGCACTATTTTGTAAGATGTCTAATTTATGTAGAAGTGATTTGCTAGGAGAGCCATATAAAATTGATCCATAATCAGTTATTGATCTGATGTACGATCTGTAAAATTTAATTGTTGTATGTGGATCTGCTCCCCAATAAGTACCTCTAATCATTTTCAAAAAATGTATACCCTTAGCGCATTTGGTAAGAATATGCTCTGTGTGCTCTTCATAAATGTAATGTATAAAAATATCATATTTACAGTTTAATTTGATACAAATTTCTTGGTACCGCAGAGAATAAGTAGGGGAAACTCATAAAACGTAGTTTCCTACTGCGATCCTCGGAATAGTTGACTTTGAGCGATCGACAGCAGAGAAAGATTAAGTATGAGAATTTTTGTTACAGTTCCTAAATAGCCAGTTTCGTGTACCCACATGTTCTCTTTGAAATAATTATTTGACCTTTAAAATTCGAATTTAAACTTTTATTAATTTATTCACTAGATCTGAGGCATTTGAATCAATCTGTGACGTAACGGGATAGGCTAACTTCCAGAAATATGACATGTAATTTCTCGTTGCAGTTTCTAATTGTAATATTTCGGATGTAAAATACATTTCTGATGAATTTTTTGCATTCAAATTGAAACCCATCGATATGGCAGGTACTAAGTGTTAATCTATTCGTTGCAATACCTCATCCGAAAAAGGAAGGTTAATAATAATAATAATAAATAATAACTTTAATTACTCTTTTCTGTACGAAGAAAAAACAGTAGTGGGTGTAGAATTAATACAGAATAGATGTAATATTCATACATTTCATAAAAATTCTCAATTTCCACACTTATCACAGGCAGGTAGGAATACTAGGGAAATATATTATTTAGGTATTATTCAATTAAAACTTCGACACTAATAAAAAATTACCTAGAAAGATACATCGATAAATATAAATCCAGGTAATTTCTTGTGCTCTACAAAAAATGTCTTATGCAGTTTATCGTTCTGTTTATAATGCGGTGGAGCAAAAGGTCAAAAAATGTGGTTTGCAAAAGTTTACTATTTCTAATATCCTATTTGAAGAATTAAATGTCGCTATATAGTCGATTATGTCGCCCATATCTCGACAAATTAATGTTAAACGTAGTTGTGTAGTGTCTCTAAAAGTCAGACAAATAAAGGCCATTATTATTACTTAATTTTGAATTTAATGCAAATGAATTTCATCTAACAGGTATTACAAACAAATTAGTTAATGATATTTTAGGAGACGATCTGCGTTAAAATACTAGTTACTATCATAAAAATAAAGACAGTGGACTTAAATTTTATATTTTGCATTGTTTGCCTCTATTAAAATATCCAAGTATTATACCACATCGTTAAGGAAATAATGGTTTTTAATTTTGGTTAATAGGGAAATTATGTAAAATCCTTAGTTACTGGTGGATAACTTTATTGTGAATTAATTGTACAATCAGTGCAATACACATTTATTATAAATAATGTACAATACCAGCCTAGCCCCATTAGAATTTAGCCAGAAATTCACGGCGTATAGCGCCGTGGTAACTTAAAGGTTGAACGTAGCAGGTTTGGGATATTTTAAAAGAACAACTATATCGTGACTTATTTCATATAAGGTTAATTTAAAAAGACTTTGTGGTAAAACGTTCTAAAATTAAAATAAAACTAATAATCAATAAAATAAACTATGGCAGTAATAAATTTTGACTTCAGCAATCCCACAAATATCGGCGATACCGAGTTATAAGTAATTTTACAAAAATTTATAATTGTGGGAAAAACTAATGTTGAAAAAAGGATAAGTAACAAAAATAAATGGAAAAAATTTGTGACAAATAATAGTTAGAGCTAAAGAGGATGATATTGGTAAGGCCTGGTATAGTAGGATGTTAATTTAATATAGGGCATTATATTCGTTAGCGGACTTTCACCTAGTTAGAATATATAGAATTTCTCTTAGTTTCTTTAGATGTGATCCATTAGTGAAATGAAATGATATCAATGTGCATATAGGTGGCCGTCGTTATAGTGTATCACACCAATGTATTGACCCTTATGTGATGATCGGTCTAATAGTCCAATATGTATAGCATTTTTCTATAGAGGGGACCCAAGACTCGAATAAGGAGTTGATGAAAAATATTTCATGTTGCATGGGATGGTAAAACAAGCATAAAAGCATGTTTGTAAAAACAGGAATTTTGACCTTGTGCCTCAATATTGTAAAAATGGTATTAGAATGGTTTCATAATTATCTCAGCTTCCGGTGGTGCTAAATCGATTTTCAAAGAATAATTTTGAAAATCTCGAAATTTCCTACAATTTTATCCTTGCACTATTACTGTGGGACTAATACTTTTTAAATCACTACCCTAGAGAAGCAAGAATTTTGTAGAGTACTGAAAAATCTACAGTTCAGAAGACTTTTGTAAACCTGCTGCATTATCAAATCCCCTATTAAATCAATCTGACTTATGTATCAATATTATTTTCTCTAAAAATTAAAAGTACAAATTAAATTTGTTTTTTTAAATAATAAAAATTATAAACCCATTGCATTATCAAGTAGTAATTACTACATTGATTCATCAACCTAAACTTCAGCTGTATTACGATCTCTAATAGCTATATAAGTAAAGTCCAAGTCAGGACTTCCTGAGACAAAAAAAACTAAACAAAAACTTTACATCATTATTATCGCCGCGGGCCACCGGCGGTATGCCTAACATCAAACTATCAAACGACTCGTCGCACCTTAAAAACGAATGAGATGCTTTGCGGTTGAAGGTCGGTCGAGCTAGCACAAAGAGTAATGGTATTTTAATGAGGTCGTAAAGTTTTTGTTATGTTTTTTCTGTTTCATTGTATTGCTACTTGAACTATACATACATATTTACTTATTCCACCTGTGTATCTGTTTCATATCCGCCCACTCACCACGCCACTTCGATGCTCGTGTAGCTTACCCCCACTACATATCTTGGGGGCGAGCGTAGATGCGTCTTTACTATGTACATACTTTGATATGCGATGTAAAGCAACGTCAGGCGCGCAGTTAGTAGTTGGATGGGTGACCGTTCCAACGAAGACCGCGTCCTCGTCTCACACATCTTCCAGCGGCTTGTATATCAGTGTATGCGCGGAAGCTATACAACCTTAGACGAGGGTTGTATAGGAGATATACCATCCTTCGGAAGGGATGTAAAGCCGTCGGTCCCTTGTCTATTAAATGCTAGGCAAGTAAAAGATCCCTACTCTTCTTAAGGGAAGAGGTTCGGCAAAAATTCCTGGTTGGGGGTAGCTCGTCTACAGGCGACGGTGATAGGCCTCAGTAGCGGAAATAGGCCGACGTTAAATAAATGTATATAAAAAAAACTACATGTCTTGGTCGGTCGGATATGTTGCTGCACAGAACTGTGAATTGAGCCTATTACCACTGTACTTGTGATCCAATAAGCATTTCGACTTCAGTTTTTTAACCGAAAAGTTGCTACGTTTTTAAGTGAGCAGTAACAGAAGATGGAAGGGGACTGTTTTTTTGGCGAAATGTGACAGAAATTCGTGCAGTCAAATCGAGAGGCGTCAGAGAAGAAAGAGAGCATCACCGTACCCGAGAAGAAGTTGAGAGTGTAAGTGTGTCACATATTATATTGAGAAAATAATCGCAGCAAGTTTACGACGAGCGACAACTGCGCGTCGCGCAAGTACATCCCCTAGTTCGGTTCCTTCAATTTCAAATTCTGAGCCGTTGTTGGACTTGACTGAACCTGCAATTTCACTTTTCGACTTTAAAAATAATCGGTTCATTTGCGCTACATAAGCAACACGGAAAAAATAATTATCGCAAATCAACGGAAGCGTTACAAAAGTCATGAATAGATTGAGTCATTGCATTGATCAATAGGGAAGAATTTCGGGATGTGGTTATAAACAACTCGATGAAAGGCGATCATGAAATTACTCGAGTAATTTGGGAGCGTATTTCTAATGTGCTGGATTTGACTTCTGTTGGAGCTCGATATCATGTTGTCTGATCAAATCGTCTATACCAACCCAAAGTTCCAGAATAAGAAAGGCGAAGATCACATGGGATGCTATGGTTGAAGCGACTGAATCGGTTTACTAATTTTGCCGGAAAATGCACATGAGTGCCTATTTACTCTACGTGGCCTCATTAGGATATTTCCAGGCGATTGCATTCTCGATGTGAGAACAATTAAAAAACCTTTGGAGGATAGATATGGTAATGATATACCTTTCAACGACAGTATTGGCCAGGAAAGCTTTATTTGTTTCAGAACCACCAAATTATAAGACGCTCAGAGATTCATGCTATAATGAAGAAGAAAGAAAGATAGTTATTCGCGAGGCGGAAAGTATTATAACCTCGAAAACATGTGATCGAAAATTTACGATACACATAATTATCAAGATTGTAGTAATTTAGTCGATGACCTTGAATCTCTATAGAATTTTATTCAAAGTATAATAATGAAATCTAAACGCGGCCCTTTAGAGACTTTGCAGAACAAAAGGCATCAATTTCCTACAGTATAATCGCTGCTGTATGGCCTGAATCATTGATTTTGCCATTGCAGCTCAACACAGATATGTTCCTGTACAAGAAATCCAGTTCCAGAGATCTCATCAATACCTTATCAGCTTTAGACTCTTCGTCATACAAGGAAAGCACCATGTTTGAAGCTGTTTGTATAATGCGAGAAGAACCTAAGATGCGACATATTACTTTTCTCAATTTGTTTTCGATAATGCAGATTTTAATATAAACACCATCGATGGTCGAAACGCCTTTCATGCAATGGCTGGAATACAGTGTGTAACTCGTCCAAAAGGCATAGAACCAGATCTGAAAATTTCATGTTCTAGTGAAAGAAAAACCGCCATGAAAATCGGAATATTTGGAAAGTTACACTGAAAACATGTGTGAAACAAAAATCTGCGGATAAATACACACTTACAGTTGCAGAAATTGAGGCTAATCGTTTACTTCATCAGAAAATATTGAATACTACCACTGATCTTACATGGTTGTACGTGAAAATGGTCGGCAAAGATATCAGGATGGAATGAATTTCGAACTGAACAAAAATGAGCAAGCGGCACCGAAGAATTTGAAGATGATGAATAGAAGTCACTGAGATTTGAGAAGTTCCAACAAAGTGGATTATGTCTCCAGGGGAGCCACGTTAAGAAACATGTGGCTTTAATTCTTCCTCTGAGGTGGTGCGGAAAAGCGTTACAGTAATGTGCTGAATACTACCGCACGCATACCTTGGCCGTCGCGCGGTTCCTTTAACATTTTCAGCGCTGTGTAAACCAATATGTTCATTGCAGAAATGAATGGACTAAATGGAAATTTTAGATTTTTCAGTAATCTACAGGTTTTGCATATGGTATATGTCTGATGTACGATTAAGACTCTTTTCTCATAATTCTTATCTTTCGCAACTAAAAATTGTATATTGTTTTATATGGAGTAAAAGTGTCATTTTTTGTGTTGAAGGTGTACTTACCTGACGTATGACAATTTAAGTTCAAAAAACTTATTCATATCATTTATTTTGACGTTTAAAGAGAAATATTATCCGATAATGACACATTAAGCAAAGTTGTAGGAAATGAAATAAAATGGTTTTTTGAAAATTGAATTAGCATTAACTAAGCTGAGATATTTCTGAAAGGATTTTGATACCATTTTACCAATATGGCGGCGCAAGGCCAAACTTCCTGTTTTTACAATCTTGGACTTAAGCTTCCTTTGGATTTTACCATCTCACACAACTCTTTATTCGAGTCTTGGTTCCGATGCTTATAGTTATTGGACTATTATAATAACAATATGGGTGAGTTATTTATTCTCTCTGATAAATCCATTATTCCTATCTACCAGAAGGAAGGGCTTCTGGATATTGAATAGATTATCTGTGCAGTTCCTCTAATGCGTTTGACCACACACCACAGCCTACCCCATTGTGTTACCGTGCTCGTTGCATTTGTGTTTTGACTGATGCTTATCGATATTCTCTCTAGCGCAATAAAGTTGCCAAACTATAGGCCCACTTTTCCAACTGAAACAGAAATATCAAGTTAATATGTAGCTTATCGTACATTAGGTAAAAAATAAATACAGTCAACGTCCCAGGTAAAAGACCTTTTTTAGGTCGAAGGTCAACTCTTCTATCGGTCTACATTTATAAGAAATCGTGACGTTAGAATTAATAGTCATAATGACAAATTAGGTGTACAAAAGAGGGACTTTGCTAAAAATACGCGTAAACCTAAATAACTCCTAAAATAAAAATAATTGGGTCAAAACGTTGCGTATTAAGGTCTTCTATCACCATACAGCGGTTGGTGCTGCAGTGTCAATGAAACACTATGTGTGTATTTTCTCTCTTATTTCCAAATTCATTACAAACATCATTTCTTGTAGAAATGTATATATAATAGTATAAATTTAAGTTTATTTATAGTTAATAATTTCAAAATTTCTATTGCTTTTAAAACTCTAATCGAAATGATCTATTTGGTGGACAGTTTATTAAAGAATGAATTCGTTTTAAACTTACCAACAGCAATAAACGATAATTCACAGTAATTGATGCATAACTTGTGGCCTGCATTGGTTTTATTGAATTTTGAAGCAGTAACAATAATGCTTGCCTATTCTTTTTATTCCAGTAGACCCACGGACACTGAGTGGCGGAGTTAAAAATTTCCTCACACTAAAAAGTCAGAAAAGCAATTGGTCGAGAAGACACAACTGAATACGAGTGCTTGACAGTGTATTTAAACAGTGAATATGCCATGAGAATGGGCTAGTAGATAATAACGAAAATGACAAAAGTAGTATTATAGTATGACTTTAATGTGTTATAAATATAATTTCAAGGTAATTTTACTAACTACTATTGGTTTTATTGTAAAATGAATATGCTTAAGATTAGAGTGGATTTAAAATAAGGCAGTTTGCCGGTTATCTCGTGATGTAATAGCGTAACTTGCGCGCGCATTCCATATAATGCAGACAGCGCTGTACATACGTTTTGCACAACTTCGTTGCCTCCGCCCTTCCACTAGCGCTCATTTCTTTGCCGATTACGTTATTTCATCATAGCCAATAGAATATCCCGAACGTTTGCGATAATATCTAACCGTTTAAACATAGTTTAAACTTCATGTTTTTTTTTTAGTATAAGGCATTATTAAGAAAATTAAATAAAAATACGGGTCAACTGTTTTTATGTGTAGATGTTATTAAAATAATTTCAGAATTTTTGAAAAATATTAAACAGATAATTTTCAAGTCAATACAGTTAAACCTGAGGCATCAATGTAGTAGCAGTTTTTAGAGTTTTTCAAAAAATGACACTATTTTTTACTGGCTATCACAACATTTTAAGAATATCACTCTTGTTGATATACTTATCCAGGATTAATCGAGTACAATGGTCCTGGTCTCCTTACGACAAACTGCTCCAGAGCATATCGCAGAATAATACGATTAAAATATTAATATTTAAGTCAAATATCAATTTTACTACAGTTAAAATAAATCTGTATAAAAGGGTTTTAAAATCAAAAATTGATCCGAACAACTCTGACAAACTTTCCTATTTAGCGATGGGTCTGACTACCTGGTACTGGCATTCAAAAATAATTACAAATGTATTTTGCTGTTATAAATTGTGTTTAAAATATGTGCGCCAAATTTGGTTAAAATAGTTTGAATCGTTTGAAAAAAATATTTAAACCTTAACCTCACAAACTGCATCCCTGAATTTTTTAGGAGCAAAGGGCCATGCTATTACAGACTGGTACTAAAGCTTACCTATATGTTAAATTTGATCAAGATCGTTACAGCTGTTTTAGAGAAACAAAATATTTTAATTTTTATTTATAGTGCAGGCGCCGTAGGTATTTGAGTTTGGAAAATATGAGTAACGGAATTTATTGACTGA
Source organism: Leptura quadrifasciata (assembly GCA_963675555.1). NCBI lineage: Eukaryota > Metazoa > Arthropoda > Insecta > Coleoptera > Cerambycidae > Leptura > Leptura quadrifasciata. The sequence continues at coordinate 174,840,907 of OY776673.1, forward strand.
TTCGTATATCTGAGACCCTGAAGAACTCAAGAATACATGTTGCCAACTGCCGTGTTGCCTCCACCTTTTCACCTTACCCGCTGCCCTATGCTTCAAGCGTACATTGTTGTCAGGGCACTCCATATCATCAGTAGCTAATAGAACGTTGTAGTTGGATGTGTTTTGTCGGTTATTAAATAAAATTTTATATTTTTGCGAATATTTGTACTGTTAATGCGCTTTTGTTTACTATAAAAAGTGAAAAATGGCGTTACATATTACGACATTAAAGAGAAAAGACCGAATAACTTACTGTTTATTTTTGTGATTCAGCCGGTGATTTAGTGAAAAATCCGAAAGACAATCGTTTCTTACTATAAAAAATGCTGCAGACAAACGAAAAGATGAATTGGCAGAAAAGTTTGCGAAAGTGTACCATCTGGATTAACGACACAATGTTTTTCGTGGCATAGAACATGTATGGTCAGTTACGTCAGTGAGGAGAAGTAGCATTAACAAAACAAATAGAAGAATCTGTTACTTCTACTTCACAAACTGACGATCCAAACAGTCATGTTATCCATCATTCTAGAAAGATTTCTAAAGAAGCTGCAGAAAAATTGAGATATGTGGTAACACAACTAACTATAACTAAGAAGAACAACGAAAAACTTATCATGTTCCGAATTGTCTGTGGCAGAAAAAAATTTTAATACTGCACGTCAAAAACAAGATAATGTTTTTACGAAAATTAGTATCTGTGAAGTACCTAAGGACTTATTTGCCGAGATTTTAGATACCGCTTTTTTGATGCGATGAAACTAGCGTCTCATGAAATGTTAATTATAAATTTATCTTTGATGAACATGGCTTCTACAGAAAATCTTCCAAGTCAGCATTCACCCATGAAATTGAAACAAATCCAGCCATCAACTTACTCAATGGAACAAATTTTATCGTCACACTCTTCCAAAAGTGTCATTATTGATGGTATGGCACTAGTACATCAAATCACACTTAAAAAATATAGTACATTTGGTGCTTTTGGTGATGCATACATTTAAAAAATTATATATTTTTCAGCTTGATATTAGAAGAGTTGATTTAGTTTTTGATAGATATATTAATTTGTCTATTAAATTTTTGGAGTCGAAATTATGAAGCAAAAGACAAAATGTAAAGAAAGTCATAATTTCCAGCAAGTCGACAAAGATTCCAGCTAATAATAAAGACTTGAAGGTACTTACGCCTTTTAGACATGAATTTATAGATATTGAAAAATTTAAAACTCTGGTTTGCACCTACCTATTCAATAATCAAATACTGACAGCGGACGAGCTTAGATACAAATTAATTTCTCAAAATATTGGATTCTGCTTAAATTTGCTCAAAATCATATGCACTTCTGACGCATTATACCTACATTGCTTGAGGGCTTCAGCTCAAACATAATTTGGAAAAATGCATCAAAACCGCTAATTCAGCCTCTGGATTTTATTCAATATGGGTATGAATTAAGAGAATCTTTCTTATACCCTAAACAAATAACCAAAGCACTTCTACCGGAATCTCTAATTAAACCTTGCAAATGTAAATCAGATTGTCATACTATGTCTTGCAATTGTAAAAAATCTGGTATAATTTGTATTTCTTTAAATGTGTTGTAAAATGTATTACTGTAACTACATTTTTAAATAATATATTTTTTTTAACAAAAAATACTTATAACGAAATCAGCATTTTGGGGACCTTTTGTTTATAATAATAAAATTAATTATTTTTTTTCCATTATTTTTTGTTGTTGATTAATTGAATAACTTCCTTTTACATCCCTAAAACCTATATATTACCCATAAAAATTAACATTTCACCGCCTTACACCTACTGGTATACGATTTTTCCTAGCAATTTGCACGTTAACATGCAATTAGTCAACTGGCAACATCGATAATATTGTAATTTAAGACCAGTGAAACTTATATCCGTTGCCAGAATACGTTACTCATATTATGCATACTCATTTCCCTTCAGCGCTCGGTCTATTAATCCACACTCCTTGCAACATTCCAAATTACATAGAAGCAGATAGTCACGCAATTTTATACTCACACTTTCTATAAAACGACCCATGTGCCAAATTTACTCATAATCGTTTTATATAAAAAAATATTTAATTAATTTAATGTTATAGTCTAAGAGGCCGCGACTAATTTCATAAATAATAAAAAATAATAATAAATAAACACCACAGACAACCCCCCATTCCAGAAGCTAGGACTTGTGCGGGAGGGGGTAACATAATAAAAGCTGGATAGTTATTTTTTTAAACAAGCTTCAACTGCAAAAAAACGTTAAATATTTGACCAACGCTCCATATTCACAGCTAAAGTGATATTTCTCACAAACGCTTTGACAACTGTCTCAAATTTCCACTACTTGTTGCGAAAGCGTGGCGTGGCGATTTGAATTTATATCTCATTATATTATGACATGAATTAACTTTGAAGGAGGATACTTCATTCTGCCAGACCAGTTATGTTGGTCAAAAAGATGCCAATAAATATCAATATAGGATGAAAATACACAAGAAAAGTGTCAGCTGTATTACAGGTATGGGTGGCGAATGAAATATAGTGTAAAAAATAGAAGTTAATAAACTAAAAGAACCTATACAGTTACGTAGTTTTAATCGTTCGCAAGTTATGGCAAGTGGAAATGTTCCACGATTATAAATAATGAAAATGTTAGTCGCGAACAAAAATAATAATGTTAAATCATGAACTAATTGCTGATTTGTTGATAGGACAAAATTTTTAAATCACCCATATGTTTTGGTAATTAATAGAACAAAACATTTAGTGAGTACCAAATACTTCGTAAATTGTGTAAAGGTCTATGAGCCCGTAAACAATGAGCAGATATCGGATCTCATAAGTGGACATATTACGGAGATGAAGAAAGTAAACTTAAACAGCTGCTTGTGGAATATTACGATTGTTTTTGTCTTAAAACTAGTGAATTAGAAAAATCAAACACACCAAGCATGGCAATTAAGTGTACTACAGAAAAACCTATAGTTTATCGCCCATATCGTTTGCAATTATTGGAATGAGAGGAAGTGAATTTGATGATTAATGATTTTATTAAAGAATAATGTAATATGTCCTTCACGTTCGCGAAGTGTGAGCCCTGTTTTACTTGTACCAAAAAACGATGGGGGCATCTCTTGTGTAGATTTTCATGCTTTAAATAAGATCACTAAGAATGATAAATTTCCTCTACCATTAACATAGATCAATTGTTCGATTAGGCATAGGGATTTTATTAAACAACATTTCTCAAGAATGTTACCAAATATTTCTGAGTCATCAATATCGAACACGTGATCTGTCAGTCCAGATGGGCATTATGGGGGCGAGCGTAGGTGCGTCTTTACTATGTGCATACTTCGGTATGCGATGTAAAGCAACGACAGGGGCAGTTAGTACTTGGATTGGTGACCATTCCAACGGAAACCGCGTTCTCGCCTCACACATCTTCCAGCGGCTTGTATATCAGTGTATGCGCGGAAGCTATACAACCTTAGGCGAGGGTTGTATAGGAGATATACCATCCTTCGGAGGGGATGTAAAGCCGTCGGTCCCTTGTCTATTAAATGTTAGGCAAGTAAAAGATCCCTACTCTTCTTAAGGGAAGAGGTTCGGCAAAATTCCTGGTTGGGGGTAGCTCGTCTACAGGCGTCGGTGTTAGGCCTCAGTAGCGGAAATAGGCCGACGTTAAATAAATGTATAAAAAAAAAAATGGGCATTATGAATTTAAAAAAATGCTATTTGGAATTGCAATGTAAATTTTAACGATTAATAATAATTAATGAATTTAGTATTAGATGATTACATAAATACCATCGCTCAGGTGTACATTGATGACATAGTAATACCTGCTAAAATTTTTGAGCAGGGGTTAGAAAGGTTAAGAGAAATAATATACAGGTTAAGACATCATAACTTGACTCTGAAATAATCAAAGTGTAAATTTCTTTTTACACAAGTTGAATATTTGCGCTGAGAAATTGCAAAAAAGTAAATTAGGCCTGGTTTAAAAAAATAGCAGCGCTCCACAAAATGCCTGTAATAAGCAATATTAAGCAATTACATCAGTTTCTTGGACTTGCAAGTTATTTCCGAAAATTCATACCCGACTTTGCAGTTCTAGCCGAACTGTCAAAGAATGTACATTTTTGACTACTTAATGCCTATTTATTGAAACAACATTCAAATATTTAAAATGTTACTTTCTTCGAATTGGTGATATTGGATTTCAATGAGAAACTTAAAATATGAATCTGGGCGTAAATGGCCACGTTATAAATTTGGCACCAGTATAAATGTTATTACTTCTGACTATGATCTTAAAATTTCGCAGGGGGGCATTTTTTATTAGGTTTTAAAGTTATTATAAAACCACCTAATGAATTTAATATATCTCTGCAGGAAGTACATAAAAAGGCGTGATATTTTGAAAATCATGCATTTTGTACTATTTATGTGTCTTCCTTATTTTATGAAAGTCATAATTTTCTTTCTGTAAGCGGTTTTGCACAGTTTGATATACGTACGTTTCCGGCATTGCAATTACATATAGGTAAGACTTGTAAAAGTTATGTTTTTAAATATCATATTATGCTTACTAGTTAACTTTTAAAGGAATTAAAGTTTCTACAATTTTTATTAAGTGCCAAATTATTAAACTAACAGCTGAGTCAGTTATTTTCAATACATCTACGATACTTGCTAAGCTGCAAGATCTGTGAGTTTTTTTTAAGAAATTTTTTTAAATTTTGCATTGTCCTCTTTCCAGTTGATATTCCCTAAAATAATAACATGATGGAGAACACGAAGCTGAAGTATTTCTTGGAGATTTGAGTTGGTGGTGGGCTGTCTATGGTATTTACTGAGTTTAAAATATGTCAGGAAATTCCACAAATACACCCGATGTCATCAAAAACATCCAATTTTTTGAGCCTCAGACATTGTCAAACGCTGAACCTAAGACGGCCTGAATATATAATTAAATTTTTGTTATATCAAACGTTACTTTTTGTTTTCTCTTTGTGCTGTTTATAAAATGCAATTTATAAAACTTCCCCTATATAATTGAATTTAACGATTATGTTATTTATTACTTTCGATTAGAATTATTACATACGGCATCCTGGACATGTTGTCCCGAAACACATAAATTCGTTACCATCATACAAAATGTTATCAACATGAAAATCATCCTGAAGTTGCTTGAAGGGCTGATATTCTAAAAAATACAATAACATAAGTTGAGATAAAAAACGTGTGTCTAGATAAAAAATCAATTAGAGTAGGCGATATATGTCATCGCGTATGTTAATTCTTAAGGGCCCCATTTACGTTGGGATCTGTATCGCTACATGTGTCAAGAATCAAGTTTCCCATACACACTGAGACGGAATCATGAAACATCAAATGAGTTCAATACGCGTATTGTACCTGTGATTATAGCAGTTGCAATAGTACTGTCAAAATATTTAAAGATAGAAAGGCATCGCAAAAGAATATTGACTAAGTAATGTTTATGTGAGATAAATAAGTACACCAAATTAAATTTACTTAAGGAACTAAAAAACAACGAACCAAACGACATTTGCGAATGGATAACAATGGTCCGCATTGGAATATCTTTCTTTGCACTTGTCAATCAAGTCTCTGGTTGCTACTTCGCAAAGTTGTCTATTTGAAGAGTCTTTTGATGTAGAATTCCACAAACAGGAATATTAGGCTGGGGCCGTTACCTTTTTGAGATGAAAAAATTAAAAGCAGGCAACGGCCGGCTGGAATATATAGTTGAGGTCATAAAAAATGAAAAAAAAACTTTGGAACTTGAGATGAAGGGAAGTAGTGAAATGGAATGATATTTAAGGGATGAAAACCGTTTTTCGTGATTTGTGACGAAATGTGACCTCCTAGAGAAAAGTGTTTCATACAAAAGTTGTAGATAATAAAAAAATCTAAAACTTTTATTTCATATATTTTTCGACATAACCTCAAAGTTTGCGAGAAAATGACAAGAAACCGATTTACTGTTTCTATTTTTTTATCTCGCGTGAAAATTATTTAATTTAAATGAAACTTTGTGAAAGTACGTAATTATTTTCATATAATAAGCATGAATTTTTTCAATTATGGGAAATAAATATTTTTCGAGATTTTACCATTTTTCCGATAAACACCCCTATCTTCGGCGAACAACTTTATTGATTTTTTTTTTGATGTTGATGTTCTACTAGTGCTCATTCTTTTCGTCGAGATGACTACTTTCAAATGGTACGTCGATGTTAGTGATTTATTGTCATTTAACAGCTTAAAATTAAGAAAAACCGAAAAAAAAACTTTTCGAATCTCGAATTTGTCGATTTTTTTCATTATTTTCAATTTTTTAGCATATTTATGTTAATAATTCATAATATTTTAATGAAAAAACTTACTTTGGTATAAAATAAATAAAGTTGAATGAATTTCATCACGGAAAGGTGAGGAAACTTCATGAAACTTAACATTTACATGGAAATCAATAGTACTTTATTAATTTTCATAAGCTACAGTTAAGTTTCGAAAACTTTATATGCATATTAAATTATTCTAAATACATATGATAAAATACAACATACAATTTATTTATATTGGCTACGAATTCTTTACTTTATTTACAAATATTTACTTTATTAATATTGATTGTGTATAGCTTATAAAAAGAAAAATCAATAAAATGATTGTTAAAATCTAATCAATTTTAGGCCTTTTTGTTGTGGTTCGTTTTCTTCATCGATCAAACTCTCAAATTCTATATTTTCTTCAAAATCATTGACATTTTCAGGCTCTTCAATTTCGATGTCATTATTTTTTACTGGCTCTTCATCAATATCTTCAGGATCACTTAAATCTACAAATACTTCTATGTCTCTATTTGAACAGTTCTCAGTGCATGTATTGCATAGATTGGTACATTTTAAGCCGTGGTTTCGGCAGCCACACCTTTGATTATTGCATCCACTTTCTGGAGTACAGCTAACGCTTTTTAACAACTTTCCGGGAATCAAGTCGGAACTGTCAGAGATGTATTTCGGCACGAGTCTTTCTACATTTTCGTTCCAGATCCAGTCCTTTGCTTTTTTGTTGTCCTGATCGTTGTCAAAATTACCCAACCAAGTTTGCAATTGGTAATAGACTCTGTAGGAGTGTTGTGCAGCTGCTTCTTCAGTTGGAGGGAGTTTTTCCAATTTAAAAGTGGATTTGTTTGTAGTTTGCTGATACAGCTCAAATCGTAAATGATTTAATGAGTTATAAATTTTCTTACTTTTGTAAATACTAGCTGTAAGTTGAGATCCACTTTTTGCTATGGTTATGTGGTCTTCATCTTTTTGATAATAACACACTGTCTAGGTTTAATAAATTTTGATTGTCAAATAAAGATCTTACTATTGTCTTTTCCCTTTTCCAGCAAAACTTGAAGTTGTATCACACCCAGAGAAAGCATGAAGAAACGCTATTACACTTGTGTATGGTTCGTGTTTAAAACAATGGGATGTATAAAATGAATCTTTGACGTAGCTTGAGTCTGGTTTGTGAAAATAAATATCCAGCCCATTCGAATTTAATTGGTGTAAAAGGACTGGTAAATCGATGTCTTGACCCATCATTATTACAGTTTTATCATCTTGTTTAGCTAATTGAATCGCAGCATTAACAATCAGTGCGTTGGCGTCTTCAGGAGCTCGCTTACACAAAAAGCCCTCGGACTGTAACTTATTTGATATTGTCATAATTAAATTGTTTTTATTATTTTGATTTGATAAAAATTTTTCCTGTGAAAAGGGTAATCGTTTAATTTTAATCGAAAACTTAATCACCACGTGCGTTTACAAAGGACGCATCACAAACTGAAAAAATACTTTTACACAACTAGACGAATAGAGATTTACTTACTACAACAGAACGAGCTCTGCTGCTCTTGTGCAGGCTCACTTTGTCCTACCCCTCTCTACCCCCAACCTTCAGTCGTTTTGGGCGGGCATTTCAAATACCTGTATGCTGAGAAATTTCAAATAATTTTTTTTTTGTTTGAATACGTAACAGTATTTTTTTTGTTTCCAATAACTAAATTCATTCAACTTTAGTTATTTTATACCAAAATAAGTTTTTTCATTAAAATATTATGAATTATTAATATAAATATGCTAAAAAATTGGAAATAATGAAAAAAATCGACAAATTCGAGATTCGAAAAATTTTTTTTTCGGTATTTCTTAATTTTAAGCTGCTAAATGACAATAAATCACTAACATCGACGTACCATTTGAAAGTAGACATCTCGACGAAAAAAATGAGCATTAGTAGAACATCAAAATCCAAAAAAAAATCAATAAAGTTGTTCGCCGAAGATAGAGGTGTTTTTTCGGAAAAATGGTATAATCTCGAAAAATATTTATTTCCCATAATTGAAAAAATTCATGCTTATTACATGCAAATAACTACGTATTGTCACAAAGTTTCATTTAAATTAAATAATTTTCACGCGAGAAAAAAAATAGAAACAGAGAAATCGGTTTTTCGTCATTTTCTCGCAAACTTTGAGGTTATATTGAAAAATCTATAAAATAAAAGTTTTAGATTTTTTTATTATCTACAACTTTCTCATGAAACACTTTTCTCGAGGAGGTCACGTTTCGCCACAAATCACGAAAAACGGTTTTCATCCCTTAAATAGCACCTGATTTCACTACTTCCCTTCATCTCAAGTTCCAAAGTTTTTTTTTTTTCATTGTTTATGACCTCAACTATATATTCCAGCCGGCCGTTGCCTGCTATTAATTTTTTTCTTTTCAGCATTAAAAATCCGTAACGGCCCCAGCCTATATAGTTTATACATGTTTAAGAATTCTTCCCAATATTCTCGATCGCCCGACATACTTGTTTTATTTTAGAAATTTATGAATCACGTTGTAAATGTAAATACACGCTGCAACAAGTATCAGTCACAGGCGTGCGGTATTGAAGTTTCTCGACAGTGAAACAGACGGCGATACCAGCTGATATAATTCAGTGAAATTAAACATGACGCTGCATCAAATCTGATATTTTTGCTTTTTTGGTATGTTATTTATGATGAAAGAGGAATGTTAAATCCAAGTTTTCGACCTCGGCAGACGACCAGGTCATTGTCAAAAATCAAGAAAATCTCGAAATTTCTTACCTTTTTTCAGTTTTTGTCAATTTTGACCCGGAAGGACTGGCTTTTCATCAAAGACCGTTATAATTATTTTTGAAGTAGATTAAATTTTCAACAATTTGAAACTTGAGCAGTTATTGTAGTACTAATAGTTTTGGAGATACAGCTCTTCAAAATTTGGCTAATATTTGAAGTTACATAATTTTCAGCATTTTCAAAAGTATTTACGTTTCTGAAGCTTTATTTATAATACCTGCTAATTCATCGAATTAGGTTACGTAGAATAAGCCTAGATAATGTCCTATTCTATTGTAATTTGCGTAATAAATAATTCAAAGTGTATTTTACCTAGACTATCTAGGTGGCAATTATGCAGAACATACGTTCAGACTATGAATTGAATGAATGAATATGATGAATTCTTGGCGGGCGACAAAATGTAAATAAATTTCTCTTTTTGAGGTATTACTCCAAGACTCATCGTGCTAGCCTTCCCTCCTCTATAATCTTTGAAGGCCACACAACCGAAACCCTTCCAGATCCAATTTCGAAATGATTGTAAGGTTGACTACTACACGGAGTGTGGTCAGTCATACTCATTTATTTAGAATGTCGGAGCTTGGAACTTCTGCAAATTTGTGTCTTATTTGTCGCGGGAGTTTCAATGAGGGTGAAGTGGTGACAATAAAGGCGAGAGGGATACAAACCCTTGTGGCGTCCAATATTTTATTGAAAAATCTAGATGACAAGCGATTGTTGAAACGTGTGAACGAGATTTCTGTGCATACTACTTGCTAGAAAAGGTACAACATCCCCAAGTTGATAGCAGCAGCAGTTCGCCGTTGAGAAACACATGTGAAAGCAAAAGATGCAAGACCTACATGATCGGTATGTGAAAAGTTTAATTTCAGAGAACACTGTTTTCTGTGTGGAGATAGAACTACAGAACAGTTCATCGATGCCCGGAGGAGAAAAAATGCAGCAAAAAAAAATAACGTCAATATAGTGGAAAAAGTTGATCTTGGTGTAAAAATGTTGAGAGCAGCGATGAGTGGGCCTTCAAAATTAAAGATCGCATTTCTGATGACACTGACTTGGTAGAAGAAGACGGGAGATATCACCGATTTTGCCGAAAGAAACTGTACTTACGAGAAGAAAGGTGAAGAGGGGAGGTCGCAAGCACACCACGATTGAGGATGCCATGGAACAAATTTTTGCACATCTCCAAGAGAACTCAGAAGAAGGTCAGTTTTCTTTGGATAAACTGGTTAGCCAGATAGAAGGAGAAATACCCGATAATCTAACAATATAAAGTCGTCTGTTTAAGAATTATGGAGAGATACTATAATTGCCAAAACTGTTTCGAAATCGACTAAAATAAACACATCATCAAAATTGATGTCAGATTTTCGGATATTTTTCATCAATGTATTACACATGTATTTCTTTTTTAATATAATAATAATAATAATAATAATAATGATCATCACAAGAAAATTAAAAGATATCGTAAGTAATTGTCAGCGCTTGCATACCCACGCCTGTATATAAAAATACAAATATCTCATTATGTGCTCAAGTGTTTGAGGGGGAGGGCCACTTTGGAGTCCTCTGAGACCCCAGGGAAGTCCACTGAGAGAGTAGGAGAGGGTTTTTAAATAATATACTAGGCCTCCAGAAACATGAATGGTACTGAAAATTTTGCTAAAAATCGTATAACTTGAAAAATTGTCTAAGTTTGAAAAGCTGTATATTCGAAACTATTGATCTTACAATAACCGCCTAAATCTCAAATTGTTGCAAATTTAGTCTACTTCAAAAATGATTATAACAGTCTTTGATGAAAAACCAGTCCTTTTATCACCCGGTCGTCTGCCGAGCTCGAAAACTTGGATTTAATATTGCCTTTCTATCATAAACAACGTATCAAAAAAGCAAAAATATCTGATTTGATGCATCGCTCAATCATCAGATTGTACTGTCTTATGTAAATCTGTCTCTATTTAAATAAGTAATGAGTCGCGGAAATAAAACAGATATCACTTTTAATTTATTTTTTATTTTAATGCTGTAGTTATTGCTATAGTAAATGATGGATGGTTAATGAGACAAATTGCACTGCGTTATAACATTAACAAAAATGTGGTGTGTAACATTTTAAGAAAGGGGAGAATAAACGGTACGATTAGTAGAAATCCTGGATCAAAAGACAAAGGCTATCCTACTTAACAAGAAACTCACTATTAATATTTCGTTATTGCACTATATCTATTTATAACTTCTATAAGTCTGTTTGGCATAGAATTAAATAACTTTATACAATAATCATTAGTAATAATATTTTCCCTTGTATTATTTACTATTTCCAGTAATTCTTCGGCATTCCGTGGTCTCACATTTCGTTTTTGGATACTTCTTACGAGTAGTCCCCATACTTCTTCCAAAGGGTTAAGATCTGGACTATGACTGGGCCAGTTAAGAACATCGATGTTGTTATCTTGAAACCAGTTAGTTACGGTATGAGCAGTATGAACGGAACAATTGCCTTGTTGAAATATGAACTCATTATTAGAAAATAATTGTGACACAGAAGGGAGCATAATATTGTCTAAAATCCTAATACACGTTTCACTGTTAAATCGTTCCTCAATATGCCACAAAACACCAGGACCACGTGCCAATATCCAGGCCCACATATTGACGGAAAATCTACCACTTTTATCATTATTAGATATATATCTCTCATCGAATCGAGTATTCGGAGGGCGGTAAACACAAATACGACCGCTGTGTGTTGACTGGAAAGTTTTTTCGTCTGTACAGATTACATTGTTCCAAAAATTTACATCATGTGCTAAAAATTCAAGCGGAAATCCTACTCGAGCTTCTTTATGTTCAGCTTTAACAGCTTTAACATGACATGACAGCATGACAGCATAGCTCCGATTCTTTTACTCTCCGGCGACCAGTACTACTCGATCCAGGAAAATTCGTTTCTTCAGCAGTCTGAATAACTGAGTAAAATGGATTTTCTACTAAAGCATTTACCAATTCCAAATCTTGTTGTTGAGTTGATATTTATTTATTTATTTATTTACATGCGCTATCCAACGGGATTAAATCCCAGCCACAGGATAGGAACAAAACATAAAATTAAAAGTAAATATTAAATACAAGTAAACTATAAACTAATACTTACACAATACTACAAACATAAATAAGTGGATAACATTGAAAACAAGATAGAAAAAGCATACAGATATTAGGACAGGTTAGGCAACTTAAAACAAACAGAGAACATACTAATTAATAGAGTTACGATAAAAGGCATTCTTTATACGCGCAACGCTAGAGTTGTGAATATCAATGCTGTCTTGCACGCTGGAGTAGTTACGGCACATCTTATATAATGCGGAGTAATGCAGTATGTTGGTATTCGCAGTCTTTAAGTAAAAAGTGTCATTGTGGCGCCTCGTGTATGGGGGTGCATAGAAGTTGATTTTACCCAATATTTCGGGGGCATCGAAAACAGAGCTAATCACGTTAAATAGAAAAATTACGGAGTGCATATTACGACGAACCATTAGGGATTGATAGTCGTACGTTTCAAGTAATAAATCATGCGGGTAGCCAATTGGAGGATACACTTTATTCTCTTTATATGACAAAAACTTTAGGAACCTACGTTGCACCCTTTCTAATACCTCGATATATTTTACATAACTTGGACACCAGATGATAGAGTTATATTCCAGTCGGGATCTAACAAATGAGTTATATAATAGTTTAATTGTAGATGGGTTGCAGAACTCACGGGAATTACGCATAACAAATCCTAGTCTTTTTGTGGCGGATGAGGTTACATATTCGATATGGTGAGTAAAAGTTAACTTCGCATCGAAATATACTCCTAGATCTTTGACGTATTCCGGTCTATTAAGTAATACATCATCAATATTGTACGGGAAATTTAGGACATTTTTTTTGCGTGTATATGAGAGAACATTGCATTTAGCTATATTAAGAGGTAGTTTATTTTCTATACACCACAAATGAAGTCTATTAAGATTTTCTTGAAGAACAATGCAATCCTCGTCACTATTTATTCTTATATAGATTTTCATATCGTCTGCATATAGGAGATGAGGGATATTTAAGCAGCTAACAGCATTATTAATAAAGATATTGAACAATAACGGTCCCAAGGCTGATCCCTGAGGGACTCCAGATAGGACGTGAAATTTATTTGAGTTAAGACCTTTGTGAGATACGTATTGGAGACGCCCAGTTAGATATGATGTAAAAAGACTTAGCGCATTTGATGATAGACCGTATTTATCTAGATCACGGAGCAAAATCTTATGATGGAGTCTAGCAAAGGCCTTGGAGAAATCGGTGTAAACTACATCTACCTGTCCTTGATCATCCAATACCTCCGATATAAACTGAGTTACGCACGTTAGGTTTGTCGTTGTCGAGCGACCCTTCATAAAACCATGTTGGCTTACACTAATACTGTTATTCACATGACTGTATAAAATGTCATGGATAAAGAATTCAAATACTTTTACAAAATTACAGATTATTGTTATAGGCCGATAGTTCCCTATATCATTTAGATTTCCCTTTTTAAAGACGGGACAGATGCGCGATACCTTCCAGATTTCAGGTATTGTATATGAAGATATAATTAACGTGAAAATAATTTCCAGAGGTTCTACTATAGGGGAGCGCAGTCGCGAATTAGAAAACCTGGAATTTTATCTGGGCCCATAGTCATATTCGACTTGAGTCTTTTTATACATTTCATAACGTTCTCATCTGTAGGGGTGTTAATATTAAGAGTGCCGTTTATACTATCACTCAGAAATGCCTCATTAGGAGCGTCGATATCATCGATGGTTGATATATATGAAGTCTTGAAAAACTTCGCAAAGCCCTCAACGACTGAGTCGCCATTATCTAATATTTCATCATTTAGCATCATACTGGCTGGGGTAGGCTTATTTTTACGGATATTTGACAAATAGGAGTTTCGATCTGAGTTCACTAAAAGATGTATAAATTGCGGGGTCGTTATTAGACCTTTTATAAAGCTTTAACAGTTTTTGTTTTTGCTTAACATCACGAATAATTTCTCTGCTAAACCACGGGGGATATTTACATTTATTATTCTTAGGTGACGTAACTGGTACATATCGGTCAAACACGCTATATAATAGATCATATAAACATTTACACGCCTCATTGACATCACTATATTCATTCAAAATCGACCAATCAATATTTAAGATTTCATTGTATAATAGGATGAAATTAGCTTTTTTAAAATTATAACTTTTAATATTACTAGCCGCGAAAGCATTTTGATTATCATACTCCAATATTATTGATATATCCAAGGGTGGATGTTGTATATCCTCTTGAACAACATATAGCGATGGTTTAGCAATTGAGCAAATTATTGTGCTGAAGACCAAATCAAGCATACGATCTCTACTATTATAGATATTATTGTATTGCGTGAATGAAAAAAAGTTGACTAAATCTTTTAAGTAAGTGACAGAAGGGTTAACAATGTTCAGACTATATTCTGGTACATTGAAATCTCCTAACAGAAATCGCCCTGATCCAGGATTTCTACTAATCGTACCGTTTGTTCGCCACTTTCTTAAAATGTTACACACCGAATTTTTGTCAATATTATAATGCAGTGCAATTTGTCTCATTGACCATCCATCTTCTGCTTTAGCAATAACTCCAGATTTAACTAAATCGCTTATATGAGAAATATTAGTTTTTTGCACACTTGCAATAAATTATGACAACTAACTGATAATGTCACAAAAATTTAAGTTAGATGTACACAACTAGATTTTAGCAAAATACCGTTATTAGATATGATATGATATTTGTATCATGATATCGATACTTGCAACAAGTAACGATGCAGGTCTCGATGTATATGGGGCTCTTTACGTGGCAGAATTTAAATAATATGGTATTTGGAGGGAACAAACTATAATTAACATTTTAAATGGTGTATATTTTGCAAGAAAAACATCAAATATCCGGAAATATCTCTCGTTAACCTTAAGTAATGATAAAATTGATGATTGTTATAGGATCTAAAGGCCTTTTGAAATTAATGAAATTCGCAGTCAGTCGTTATCTTTTACGAATGTCTTTTTCAACAACAAAAATAAAAAAAATTGTATCTGCTTACTTAATCTGAATAACGCCACGTAAATATAAATTATGTTTTAAAATGTTTACGAAATGGGCATACGCAATCAGCTACGAACTATTGCAACTTCTACTCATTGAGTTTACTTCGTAGAATTTTGTAAATGAATGAATTAATCAAGTAATTTGTAAAAAAAGTTGACTCACGTGTATAATGAAATAAATAGCGATCACAGGAACGACTGAAGCTATTGGAATCACAAGCATTAATCGTCTTGAAATGGCTAGATATACATGTCCTAATCTGAAAAATAATAATGTTCAAGTTAGTCGAATACTTACGAATTTCAAAAGTAACAATCTAGAAATGAAGAAAAAAATTACCACAAAAACTAAGGACTTTTCACTTTTCAGGAAACAATTTATTGGATTGAATAAGTTTCTAGGGGCTTTGAAATAGACATTTATATCCAGCAGGAAAAATTCTATTATAAAGTTGTAATACTAAGTCATTTTTATTTGTACGCCTGGTTATCCTTAAAAATATTTTTGTTTTGTAAGTGCTTTATTAAAAATTTCCCTGACGGTGTTACATACATATTATTAGAACGTTGAAAATATATTTATTTTGATTTGAAATGGGATGATATATATTTGTTGTAATTCATATGATCTGATTTCAATATTTCATTAATTAGAACATTTAATAGAATTAATTAATCTAATTTCTATTTGATACTAGTTTGAAATTTTTATCACAAGTGGAATAGAAAGAGAAGGACCTCCTAACTATTGTACTTACTTTAATAGATTTGCATGTTGTGCGCAACATAAAGTTAATCTCTTGTACATGGTGTTCTGGTACTCTTCATTGTACATTAATTCATCTTTATTTACATCTTCGTATCCTTCTGATATTCTCAGTATATGTTCATTTAGTAAGTACAGCTGAAACAGCATTTCCGATGTTAAATAGGATACATATACCATAGTAAATCCCAGGCCATAAGCGAGAAATAAAAGCCCCGTATAAAAAGCAATAAGTAATGGATGATACAATGGTCCTGTATAAATATGAATAATCTTAAGAATGTGCAAACACGTTTCTTCATCTCCAATAAGCGGAAGGAACATTAGGTGAACTAGTACAGATGTCATTATCAATAAAATAGTACTTATCTTCAAAATTTTACATCGGTTAAATATTTTATTTTCGATTTGGGGACCAGCAGAATTAATAGACCATGAAAGTTCTTTCGTGAATTTCGCTATACAGTCAACTTTACTGCTTAATATCAATGCCGTGGTTAGCGTAAAAAATCCCTACAAAAAAATGTAATAAATGCTAATTCGCCAGAAACTATGAATTAAATATAATCGTAACTACGTCAACATACTGTTTTTATGACTCACAGATGAAAAGTTAAGGTTAACCTCGACGTCGATGCAATGTCGATGTGAATGCCATGTCATCAATATCAAGGTTAATATTGAGGTACTAGTCTAGGCGGTATCTGTTTAAAATCACCTATGTTTGGATGAATCGGGTAGTATAGCAGATTTTTGGTTTAATCGTTCCTAAAAATCATAAGAAATGAGAATTTCACTATGCGCTAGTTTGAAAACGTGGGCGTAATTTTTTATTAAACAAAATATGAAAAAATTCCTAAAAATTTCGTTCTTTTCATCCTATTTTTTCATATATCTCAGTAACTATCGCTTTTAGGAAAAAGTTATAGACATGAAAAATTTTGTAATTAAATTTTCAATAAAATGAAGTTGGTCACGAATCCAAAAAATCATTTTTAGTGTTGCAAAAATAGTAAAAATCGCAAAAAAAATTTGAAATAGCAAGTTATTTGTGGAATTTTTTTCAAATAATTATATTATACGTAGCACCTTCATACTTCCATATCTTCCCACCAAATTTCATCAAAATCGGACTTTTAGTTTTTGCATAATAATTTTGCAATCTAAATTTAGTTTTGAAAATTTGCAAATTTAATTAAAAAAATTAAAAAAATATATTAGAGACCTAAAGCTATACAAAACAATATAGGACGAAATAAACTGAGCTCAACTTTAGTCTATCATAACACCGGTTCTAATAAACGAATTATCGTGCTTTTTTTAAAGAAGTATCTTTCCGGGTACTTTCAAAATATATTTTAAAAATAAAAATCAATTTTCAAAGTTATTGCATTTGTTTATAAGCAAAAAAATTTGCCAAATTTTTAAACAATTCCGTAGGCTCTCCTAACAGATTTTAATATCTCAAAATGAATTTGCAAATTTGAGTGCTCTTTTATATGTCCAAAAATTTTCAACTTTCTAAAGTTTAGCCTCAGCAAAATTTTTTTGAAAATTTGCAAATTTTCAAAACGAAGGTTAGATTGCAAAATTATTATGCAAAAACTAAAAGTCCGATCTTGATGAAGCTTAGTGTTAAGATTTAATATATTAAAAAGTTTTCTTTAGTCAAGTCCTACGTATAATATAAGTATTTGAAAAAAAATCCACAAATAACTTGCTCTTTCAAATTTTTTTTGCGATTTTTACTATATTTGTGATAGTAAAAATGAATTTTTGGATTCGGAACCAACTGCATCTTATTTAAAATTTAATTATAAAATTTTTTGCTTGTATAACTTTTCTCTAAAAGCGATAGTTACTGAGATATATGAAAAAAGTAGGAAGAAAAAAACGTAATTTTTAGGAATTTTTTTACACTTTGTTTAATAAAAAATTAATCCCATGTTTTCAAACTAGCGCATAGTAAAATCACCATTTTCTATAAATTTTAGGAACGAATAAGCAAAAAATCTGCCATACTACCCGATTCATCCAACTCAAAACAAATACCGCCTAGGCTATACCTAATTATTTCTGAATTAATATAAATGGTAATCATCACTGAGTAAGCAATTTTAAAGTAGTAAAGTAAGATTTTATAAAATATAAAATATAGAAATTATAATATTTCAACCTATCTGCATACATTTTCTGGTAAACTACTCACAAGAAATAAAAATGATGATTTTATGTAAAAATCTATCTCTCTTATCTTTATTGCGGCGTGCAGTTTTGTTTTGTAAAAGTGCAAAATTTCTCTGATTGGATCGGTATGTATAAATGACATTGATAGATATTTACCGGTTGTGTCATCATAAATCCTGCGATATACTGGCGAAATATATTTCTATCCTTTACCATTAAATATATTGAAATAATATTGACCACTTGAAAACTAAACATTACGAGCAATGTAACCTTTCTAATGAAGCCAGATTTCAGTAATCCCATGTAATTCAACATAAATTTCAGAGGGTCATCTAAAATGAAGAATTATATTAACGTAATGGTTGAGCTGCAAATGAAACAAATGAACTCCATAATGATTTATCGTCGATACCAATAAATTCACTGATATTTGAAAGCGGTTGTGGCAAAAATATTATACACAGGTCTCAGTCGTTACAAACTGAAGTTTTTGCCATGCATTAATTGATATGTATTTAAGATAAATCTTCAACGGGTTCACCTGTTTGATATTTGCGTATTGAAACCCCGGACCACAATAACTACACATAAAACGTGTTTGCTGCTGCTGCTTAATGATTAACTGGTGCGGAGAAGAGAAATACTTCTCCACAAGAAAGAACGAAGCGGCGACTGTGCAGCGTCTACAAAAGGTGGAAGCCAAGATCCCGCAGGCGAGGAAATACTCATCTTGTATCCAATGCGTGATGGACTATATGGTTGCCAACAGGCCTTTCACGTCCAACGTACGGCGAATAGTCGCCAACTTAAGACGCAATAATCACAAGCTCAATGGGGCAGCACTGTGAACCACTAAACAGCACTGTTTCCATAGGATACGGATGCTTGTGACCTCCTCAGTATATTGCAGGAAATTCGCTGACTTTAGATCGGGTGAAAACGTCTGGAAAACATTTTGCCAACAGAAACTTCAATAGAGACTCTCCAGCCCTGGCATGCTTTGAAACAATTTTCCAAAAATCTCACCAACCATGTGATTTGTATCAGCCGAACAATCAAAATAGTTTCGAGAAGCCTTTGAGGGCTCTAAGAACTTTGTTGCTTCAAGTTCCAACGAAGTAAATAAATTTTGGTGGAAGAAAATAACAAGCACCTACCGCCATGTAGTCATAATTTTTAATTTCTGACTAAATGGGAAGCTGAAAATTCTTTCTTGGGTTGCTAAAAGGGAGATAGTGCAGAAACTGAAAACCAGAGATTTGTTGAAAGGACTCCATTCACACTGAGATCTGTATCGAAACATGTGTCTGAGATTTGTACCAAGTATCACATACATAGTGATACCGAATCATGAAACATCAGTTCAGTTCAATACGCGAAATTGAAATGTTACATCCTCAAATTATAGCAGTTGCAATAGTACTATTGAAATCTGTAAAAAGAAAAAAGTCTCGAAAGAGAACATGGACAATGTTTTCGTGAGAGAAATAACTAAAATAGAGACTATTTAAAAAGTACTCGACTCCAATAAAACGTGCAACAATGAAAGCTGAAGCTTTGAATCATCTTTCTTCGTTGTAAACAAATCATAGGCAAGAAATTCGCAAGTACCCACGCTTTATTGAATGTCTTTGTCAGGTACGCGAAATTGAAGATCAACCAAAGATATTCTTAGAATGACAGGTACGGACGAAGTAATTTTTAATTTTTGTCATTACGAAATTTTATGTGTCATTTTAACTGAAACTATACATTTGAAAAAAAATTGTCAATAATTTGCTCAAAGCCATCTGGTTTATAAGTGCAAAAAAGTTGAGCGCGGTCTCATCAAATCAAACCGCGCGTTTCACTTTTTAGACTTTTTCTAAATTGAAACTATACAAGTGCGGACCTGTCCCACCACCGACATCAGCTAGTTTATAAAGCGATACAAAATACACCCTCATATTACATTGTCTCTCTCTTCCCTAGGTTTATTATTTTACTCTCTGCGAGGGGCGTCCACTGGGTATTCTCTTTAATAAGACTGTTGCTTTTGATTTACAAGAAAACGGATAATACTCTGTAGCTTTCTTAGTTTCACGTTTTATTGTCGCCGAGGACTTCTTAAATAATTTCTACTACCCGCCGTTTTAAATTCACTTAAGAAACTAAAAGTCAAGAAACCAAATGGCTTAAATAATTATTTACGAATGGATAACACATCACTCAAGAATCCCATTACATATAGTAAAACCAGGAATTGTATAATCTTTCGACGTAGAAACGCACAAGCAGGGATATAATTATATTAAAAAATTATTCCCAAAAAACTTGATCTACTGCTATACCTATTTTATTATAATTTATTAATAACCCTGCAAATACATGCTGCAATAAGTAGATAATAGACACTTAAAGCAACACCAGCACCGTATACGTAACTTTTTGGAGTAAGCGCAGAAATACACGTAAATCCATATTACGGTACATGGACTTTAATTGACATAAAGCACTGTTTCAAATGTAACGTATCCACTGAACTAAATTTCAACGAACCTTATAAACATAATCGCTTAACCTAACACTTTTCTTTGGTGTCTTTGCTTCATTCGTGTTGCATAATTTTGTAAAATAAAAATAAGAAAAATCGACGGTGGTTATGCGAATGTGGCATCTTTGATAGCTCACAATGTCACAATCGGGTGCAATCAGTGGTCCCAACGCCATTACTAGGCTCGATACGATACGTTTTAGGTATACGTACGAACACCCAAGTTTACGTCACGCGTAAGTACAACGTACAATAATTCGATGTTGCGCGTGCGTAACTGTCATTATACGTGTACACATACGTTCTTGTTGGTGTTTTAAGTGCCTATTTATATCAGTTTCATGCACGCGGTATCGAAATTTTTTGACAGCGAAATAGACAGCGATGCATTATTCTACTAGATAAAATATTTTGTCCACGATTGTTTTATACTGTACCAATTATACTTCTGTTTCTTCAATAATTATAATTATATACATTATTCACTACTAGCAGTGATTAATCACTAAATACTACTAGCAGATACATTTTCAACTTGAGTGGAATCTCGTAATAGTACGGGAGGCCGTAACAAAAATGTTCGGCTGATCGCCTAATCCCTACATAGATTGATAGTTTATAACACAACAACAATAAAAGTCCGCGGCGACGGAAATTTTTAGTGGGGCAAGAGCCATTTAATTATTTATTGAACATGTAAAAAATATAAGCTAAAAAAAGTAATCACCTAATGTCCGTTTGCTGTTTATTCATTGACATATAAAATGCAAACGGGCATTTTTAGTGGGGCAGAAGAAGGTCGATAAATAAAAATTTCTGATAATTTTTTTTATGTAATCGCCTAATATCCGTTCGGTTATTGTTTATTTAAATGCTTTTTAAGTAAAAAAAATATATGAACGGACGTTTTAAATAGGGTGTGTGTCCGTAATTGAATTTTGAATATGTCAAATTTTTCGGTGTAATTTTGTTACTCCCTAATGTCCGTTCTCAATTGGAAACTGTTTTTTATGCTTAAATAAGCCCAAAAAAAATTTTTTACGCACATTTTAAACGGGGCTGGGCTGAAGAAAACCGTTTTCTGTCGGAACAGAAAAAAAAATTTGCTCGTTTTGAATCCCCGCCAAGTAGGAATCGATGATATCGCTATTTGCATCGGAAAAATCGGAATCGTTTTTACTAAGGTGGCGGGTTTCATGTACTGCACGCATTGCACGGCACTTAGCGAGATTCTTTTTCTTGAACGGAATAAGTTTTTCGAGTGTATTTGTCTCCTCACAGAAAATACATTATTTTAATGCACTCATTGCTTCTATAAATTATCATCAAAGTAAACTTTGAAAGTCACGACGTTTAATTGATTTATCTAATAAACGTAACAAAATAACTGTTGACCCTTGCAACGAACACGCGGTGAGGAAGAACGTGGAGGCTGCGTAGCTTCTTTACAAGTTTCGACGTCCAGGTGGACTGGCATGTGTTGCGCACGCACGCGCAGCGCGCTGGATTACAGACGCCACCGCTTTGTATTAGAGATGCCAGCAAGTTACATCTCTTGTAAATATGCCCCATGTGAAATGTCCGTTCTTTATGGATTCTTATTATTTTGTATATTTGTTACATGATTCCACTAAGAACAGATATTAGGTGATGACAAAAAAACGACTTGATTTTTTACGAACCGAAAATCGTTTTCCCATGAAACGCTCCTCTTTCAAACTTTTTGGTAGAGGACTTTTCTTTTTGTATTGTTGAAAACTACTGACATAACAGCTAATTTTGGTTACGGCCTCCCGTACTATAACCTTTTACTAGAAATACAACAATATGTAGAATTTTAACAATGTTGACGTTTAAATTTAATTTATAACAAGCCGTTCTTTTGATATATAACGGCTTATTCAATAAAATTTAAAACGAAATTGTATGATAAAAAATGATATGATTGTACGCATAATTGTATGAAATGGAATCGTTGTACACATAATATTAGTCCAATAAAATGGGAAAATTTGGATGAAATAATTCAGAGTGGGCTGAAATTTTGGGAACAGGCTTATTTTGTGGTACTTTTTAACATATCAAAAGTCCCCACCCGTAGACGCCGGCGGAGGGTAGGGGGGAGAAAATAGGTTAAAAGAAATCGTTTTTTTCACAAAGAACTCGGAAAGTATCAATTTTACTGCAAAGTATGTACACATGAAAATTACAGGTAATAAAAATCCGCACAATTTCGTTTTTCTGAACTTGGTACGACCTATTGGAACCGAGATAGATTTTTTTGAAATTTTGACAGTTTTTCGACGCAACGGAAACACGCTTGTTCTTCGATAAAATCTCAAAAATGGTCGTTTGGATCGCAATATATATATATATATATATATATATATATATAGATAGAAAGTTTATTATTAACCATGTTACAAGAGTCATGTTTATGGCAAGTCAATAAATAAATAATTAAGCTTATAATACAATGATAACTAACAATAATATATACTACATAACAATAATGTATCATAATTAAAGTAAAATAAGAAAAAAAAAGAGAGATATAAAAGAACATAAAAACATTACAAATTACAATACTGTGCGACAACTTATACAAAGGGTGTTTTAAGAAAATCTTGCACCGAATAAAAACAATTATTAGCCAAATGCTTTCTTACTGCTGATTTAAACCGATATTTATTTAATTGTCTGATTCTAAGTGGTATTTCATTATACAAGTTCACATTTAAAGAGTTTATTTTTGACTTTGAAAGCTTAAATCGTTCTGTTCTAACCATATTTGCTGATCTGGTATTATGGGTAGCAGCTTTAAATCATGATCTTCATAATATTTATATTTTATCTGCTCAACATTGTTTGCAACTTAATACTTCCAAAACAGCGATTATATTATTTGGCAGGAAAAATGATAGACTAAGATATTTTAATGATAACCCTAAATTAATTATAATGATAATGTTAAGAATTTAGGGCTTCTTATGGATTTTGAATTCTCAAAGCATATATCAAAATGTCTTCAAAAGTCTTACCTTAATTTGAGAGTAATTTATCAACATAGAATGTTCCTAAACAGAAGGACAAAAACAATGCTGTGTGAATCTCTTGTTTTATCGCAATTACATTATTGCGATACAGTCTATGGTCTATGCTTAAATAGCCTAGATATTATTCGTATTCAAAGGCTACAAAACTCTTGTTTGAGATTGATTTTTGGCATCAGAGAATATGAGCATATTAGTCAAACACTTAAGCAGGTTAATTGGCTAAATATGAAAAATCGAAGGTATCTGCATTCTGCATGTCAATTTTATGCAATTCTGTTCAATCAATCACCTACATACCTATTTAAAAAAATTGGTTATCGCTGCGATGTACATCATTTAAATACACGATTTAGAGGTACCCTCACCCCTCCATCATTTTCCACTGAGTTATTTCGACGATCCCTCACATATAACATAGTTAATTGTATTAATAATCTACTTGATGAACTAAAGGGTGTAAAAATTCAAATAAACAGTTCTAAAAAGCGGTTTTCTATTCTTATTATGGACAAATAAGCAAGTGAGCATGCAGATATACGTTAGAATTGTTGATTGTGCACTCATTATGATATAAGAGAGAAATCGTATTTGTTTATATTAATGTTAGTACTATTTGAAAGAAACTCCATTTTTTGTTATATATATCTATATAAGTTTATATATCTATACTCTAATCTACTTACATGTGCTGTGTAATCTGACTTGTTAGGGTTAGGTGGAAGAATAGACGGGTAACTTTGTTACACCGTACTAAATCTCGCCTGTTCAATAAAGGCCTTTATTATTATTATTATTAATATCCGATTGAAGGTAAATTTTTTAAATTTTCATATGTATTTCAAATACAGTAGAATAAATATAAATCGAAGGTAATGGTAGGATGCCGAATTGAATAAAAAAAGGGTCGGCAATGTACCGATATTTGCAATCGCTCTGATAGCTCTCTTTTGTAAGCGAAATACTTTAAATGCTTGAACAGAATTTCCCCCTAAATATACTGCGTAAGTTATACGTGAATAAAACAAAGCGAAATAAGTGGTAATTAGGGTATCTCTATCTACTACAGATACCCTAATTACCACTTATTTCGCTTTGTTTTACTCACGTATAACTTACGCAGTATATTTTTAGTACTTGGGAGTGATTTCGATAGATACTCTATATGTCCAGACCAATTTAGGTTATCATCTAAAACTATACCGAGTAATTTCACATTATTCTCCTGGGTATGAATGTGATTAGAAGAAATAAAAAGTTTCTGAGTTTTACTATTATTTAATTTAAGTTTGTTGACAGTAAACCAATTTTCAACTTTTTCCTCGAGTGTGGCTAATAGTGAATCCAATTCAGCAAAATTTTTATGAGATATGATAAGTGTGATGTCATCTGCAAATAATACACACTTCCTAGGGGATATAGAATAATTAATATCATTAATAAACATCAAGACCAGAATTGGTCCAATTACTGATCCCTGTTGGACACCATGTGTACTTCTTTTAAAATCTTACATTTTATAGTGCGTTATTTATATAGTGTGTTTATATGAAAGTTAAAGAAAATCAAACTATGAATATGTTGGTGTATGTACAAAATCGTTTTGATAACGAGTGAATGGAGATAAAAGGGAAAAACATGATACATTTTCATTTTCAAGTGCATTTTGACAAATAGCTATTTTTTTATTGGCTTTAAGCAATAATGGCACCAAAGGATTTTTAAAGAGAATTGAATTATATGTAAAATGAGCTCCAAGTGACCTTCAACTTCAACTGTGCGTAACAATTTTATAAAAATTGGTTTTGACCTAATTTTATTAGTTTATATACAAGTAATGCAATAGGATAATAGTCGAGGGAAGGGGTTCCTTTTTTTTGCCAGAGCGCCAATCTTCGAGGTCGCTGAACACGATGGTGGGGGTCCCACAATTTTTTTTCCTCGGCAACCCCTTCAAATTGGCCAAAAACCACCCCCAAAGCGACCTTTTCCGTGAAGCCGTTTATTTTTCCCAGTTTTCGACTGTTATTCCCTCGAGTAGAACGGAAGGTCCCTCAATAGGCGAGCGGGAGCAACCTCTAAAATGACCCTCTAGTGACCATGTCAATCCTAATTGTCAAAAACAGTGTATCTTATGTTTTCGAGATCGCTGAATACGAATCCGATATTATTTAAAAAAAAGGGCGTCTATGTTTAAATCAACTTTTTAGTGAAAAATTTTTTTCATAATTTTTCATTTTCAACTCGCTATATCTCTGGCGGATTTCATGATTTCTTTTCGAAATTTTAATTGCATGTTCCTGATGGCAGTAGCAGCCCTATCCGGCCTTTTTAGAGCATCTGATATTCAAATGACGAATTTTTAAAGTTGCACCGACGCATTTTACGAATGTTCACGTTCTATCGCAAAAGTTGAGTGATGAAGTTTCGAATTTCGGGAAATGAATTATTTAGTATTAAATTATTATTAATAAGGAAGTTACTTAAAAAGTTTCAGCCCTTAATGTTTTACAGAAAAAAAATATATAAATTTTTAAAGTTGAGTGTCGAGTCCGGGCGCGCACTCGGTGGGCGTAAAAAACGTTTAGGAGAAAGTAATCGCTATTAATTACTGACTTCATCATTTTAAAATATAAATAGGATACATATATATGTGTGTGTGTATATGTATATGTATACATCAATGTTACGTAATTTAAATTTGTATATATGAAAACGATTTTTATTACTATAGAATTATTTATTTATTTGATCAATATTTTGACACGAATCATTACAATTACAAACATCACAGCATTTTAAATTAGGCGCCATACATGGGCAAACAGTTGAGCAAGAATTTTTGTCGCTTCAAGAGCAAAAGTATTCCTGCAACGTTTCTATTACACTTGGTCCCTCATAATAATCAATTTTTAATTTTCCTCCTTTCACTAACTATTCACATTTTGCAACGTCTTGGGAAATAATCGTCGATTGAGTGGCTTGCTTCCATTCGCTTAATTGCCAAAGAGCTCTCAAACAATGTTTGAGCATAGCTGGTTTGGATGTAGGAAGTTTATCGATGTTTAAATTTTTTTCGATTGCCAAGTTATAACGTAACGAATTAATGTCACTGCGATCGGCTTTAGATTTTCTTTTGGGATAGTATAAATTTACTATGAAAAAGCTGACGATTTGTAAGACTTTATCTATGTACAAATCAGTTATTTGAGCTGACATATTTTTTAAAATAGCATAGACAGTCTTTTTACCTATATAAAATAACGCCGAATTTGTATCAATATTTTAAAGATGAAGCATTTTCATATTATAGTAACAACTAACAAAAAAAATATAACTATATGATAACATAAAACTCAATTAATACTTAAATACACAATTTATTAACATTACGTATTAATAATTTCGCCTAAACGCTTGTATACGCCTACCGATGTGATTAGCGCACATCAAGCGTGCGCGCCCGGACTCGACGCTCAACTTTAAAAATTCATATTTTTTTTTCTATAAAACATTAAGGGCTGAAACTTTTCAAAAAATTTCCTTATTAATTATATTTTAATACTAAACAATTCGTTTCTCGAAATTTGAAACTTCGTCACTCAACTTTTGCGATAGAACATGAACACTCGTAAAATGCGTCCGTGCAACTTTAAAAATTCGCCATTTAAATATTAAATGTTCTAAAACGGTCTTATTTTTTTGCTACTGTTATCAGAAATATGCCGTTAAAATTTCAAAAAGAAATCATAAAATTCGCCGGAGATATAAGCGAAAAAGAATTAAAAAGCGTTTGCTTCATTTTTTACTAAAATGTCGATTTAGGCATAGACGCCCCATTTAAAAAAATTACATTGGATTCGTATTCAGCGACCTCAAAAACATAGGGATAAACTGGTTTTGGTGATTAGGATTGCATGGTCACATACTGCTGTTTCTAAGCCGCTTTTTGGGGGATGTCCGCTCGCCTACAAGGGATTTGATCTCAGCCACCCCTACACCAGGCTTCCATCCCCCCTACGGGGTTGGACAATTGAAATTTTTTTGTGGAAAAAAAAATTCTATTTTACAGGAGGTGTTTCTGTGAGGAAGGTGGGAGATGACCAGGTTGTGTAACCATCCCCGGGGGGTTTTTTTCCACAACAAAAATTTAAATTTTCCAATCCCCTAGAGGGTTGGAAGCCTGGTGTAGGGATGGCTGAGGTCAAATCTTTCTAGGGCCTTTCCGTTTTACTCGAGGGAATAACAGTAGTCGAAAAACTGGGGAAAATAAACGCGTTCAAGGAAAAGGGCACTGTGGGGGTGGTTTTTGGCCAATTTGAGGGGGTTGCCGATGAGAAAAAAATAGCGGGATCCCCACCATCCTCTTCAGCGACCTTGAAAACGGGGGAGGGTCTCTAGATTGGCGCTCTGGCAAAGAAAAGCAAAAACCCCAAAAAATCCCGACTCATGACATCGATTATAAGTCGTTGGCAAGGTATATTTTCTTAAAAAAAGGTTCTTGAAAATTGTTTTTGTTCAGGAAAATTGAACTAATATCATGTTTTATTTCCTTTTTTTTGGTATATATATCATCGTTTCTTTTGATTTTACGACAAAATTTCATAAGGCCTAATTGAAAGCTTAACAAAATTTCCTACAGCAAAACTTTTTTGTGTATGATTTTCAATAAGTAACGATAAGGAACTGACAATTAAAAATGCAGTTGATTTTTAATTTTTGGCAAACAGGCAATTTCGTCACGTTTGAAGTATAAAAAAGTACATTTAATAATTAAGGCACGTATTTAAAAAAAAATGTTATACATTGGTCTTGCAGGATTATCTTAATTTATAATTAATAAGAAATTTTTTCTTCTTTTCTTGCAGTCGCACATTATTATTTTTAACTTTTAAGCAAGTTTAAAAAATTTAAAAAAAAATATTTTCTACATTTTAGTCATACTTTAAATTATTATTATACATTGCCTACAGCGAGTTACTTACATGGCAATCTGCAGGGGGCCAATCTGCAGAGATCCTGTAGATTGTCTCGTGTGTTCGGCAATCGTTCCAATTTTTTAACGACTTCCCGATATCGACAAATTTGGATTTGGATAATTTGGATTTGCAAAGATAACATTATATATTTAGGAGATTGAGTGTGGGGGCGAGGAGGATATTTGTGGATTTACCCCCCCACCCACCAGAGGGCGCTCAATCAAAATAAATCGTCTGTTAACGATTTGTTTCGATTTATCACTCCTTCGCTTTCCCACTCCCTCGTTTTGCAGATTTTTCCATTTTCATTCCCACATCCCCTAAGCGCAGATATTTGCAAAAGTAACGATGGAATATTACGTTCGATCAATCTTCGTAACTGTGCAAAATTTCATCAATTGATTATGTCAGGAAGTGTATTAAATAAAGGTGCAAAATTTGAAGGCAAACATTCTGAATGAAAAATAATAACGAACAAAAATACTACATTGTGAGTTAGAGAAAAGCAAATAAGTCTTTTATAAACTTAATTCTGTTATTGTTATTATTATCTTTTAGTATTATTTAATTTGACATAATAAATCAAAATTAAGATAATATCTGCAACCGTCTGTCGACAATTTCTAAGTAAATTTTCACATACCTGTCAAATTTTGTTTCTTCTTGTCAAATATGGACGTACACCGACTCATGTTGGGGTTACTTGTGCACTACGCTTCAACTTACATATCGGTAAATTTTATACAAATAAAATCTTTATTTAGCATTATCATTAGGGACACGTGGAACTCAGTTAATAACGGGATATAAGAAAATACCATTTAAATTAAATGTGTTTAATACATAGATTATTATTACCCTGTCATTAATTCAAAGGGAAATGAGTATAATGATCATTTTTTAATTTAAACTCCCTCGATGGTTAGGTATTGATATATATGTTATATCTAAATATAGTTACTACTGTTTAATGAGGTATTTTACTATAAATAAGGTAAAGCGCAAACATATTTAGTCATAATCTAGGCATGGTAAAGTTCAATACTGAAAGACACATTAAAAACTTTAAATTACGTTTTGTAGAATCTATATCATAATAAATATTGCATTTGCCTATCAGAAACCATTTTTAATTATATTTCATTTAATCAAACAGGTATATTATAAACGAATAAAAATGTTTATCTACTCATGAAGTGGTTTGATTGTTACTTAAAAAATAGGAGGCAAACGGTTAAGTGCGAAGATGTTGTGTCATATGAAAAAAGTATAGATGTTGGAGTACCTCAAGGGAGTATACTTGGGCCTCTATTGTTTGTAATATACATTAATGATATGTCAAATATTTTTCAATACTGTAAATATCATTTTTTTGCTGACGACACAATAATTTACATTGATTAAGACGACCATAGTGAGTTGGTAAACAAAATAAATTATGATTTAGAACTTGTGTCTAAATGGTTGGAAAAAAATAAATTAAAACTGAATATAATAAAAACAAAAAGTATGCTTATAACTAATCAGCAAAATCTCAACATTTTTAAGACTAGACATTTAACATTCAATCGTCAAGAAGAAAGTTTAACTGTAGTAACAGAGATTAAATACTTAGGGGTTATCGTTGATTGCAATTTGAATTTTAATAGCCACGTAGATTATATTTGCAAAAAAATATAAAAAAAAATTGGAATTCTTAAGCGTGTTAGCTGGTATTTATCAATTAATGCAAGAAAAACTGTTTATAATTCCATCATATTACATGGCTAATAAGACGAATTTGGAACGGTTACAAAGGCTGCAAAATAGAGCTATGAGAGTCATATTAAAATGTAGTATTTACACTAGAATAGAGGACATGTTAAAATGTTTAAATTGGATGAATGTAGCAGATTTTCTTAAGTATAACGTTTTAGTTTTTATACATAAAATTAACAAAGACATTGTTCCAGAATACTTAAAAAATATTTTAAAGAAATTGAGAGACGTGCACGAATATAATACCCGCGGAAAATAAAATTATGTAATTAAACAAGCGAATAAAACATCTACGCATTGCTCCATTTTCTATAAAGGTGTAGTGGAGTATAATCTACTAGGTACCGAACTAAGCAAAACAAATCTAAATACTTTTAAAAGGCTACTAAAAGATAGTATGTTGGAAAAGAATGTGTGTCTGAAAGAATGTGTGTGAAAGAAAAAGTGTTTGTACATTCGTATGTATGTGTATATATATATATATATGTACTTAAATTTTTTTTTTATTTATATTTATATTTTGTTTCGTATAGGTATAATAATATTAATAATGTTGTAAAATAAATATGTTTAAGGAATGTATATAATGTATTCTACCTGTATAGCCTGGGGCTAAATAAACGTATTATCTAGCTATCTATCTATCATATTAGATTATACATTCATTAATGAACTGCTTTTGAACAACAATATATATATATATATATATATATATATATATATAAATATAAAAACAAATAGCGTGAGTTATTATAACTCACTAGTTACAGGGCCAATCTCCTTTAACTTCTGTCCAGGTAAATAAACGGAAAAGTTGGACACTTCTGGGCCAGAGTTAAAAGACATTTCCCCCCGTGTTTTGGAGCGAACGATCTGTTACGATAGGTCCGGGGGTGAAAAAACCTGCCTTCATCCTTTAGTGACCAAAAACCACCCCAAAAATGTGTAGCAAGCGGAGGCACAGTTTTTGTGCGGAATATTTCCTATAAAAATTATTATTGAATTAATTGCGATAGGCCCGAGGGTGGAAAATAATAGCCTTCATCCTTTATTGGCCAACAATCACCCCAAAAATATGTAGCAAGTTGAGGTGCAGTTTTTGTTCAGAATTTTCCCTGTAAAAATATTTTTGATACGGGGCCACCGAGAGGGCTGATCAAAGGGGATGAAAGCTACCCCTTTGAAGCAAAACAAGGTCACAACTGGTTTTTTCGCGCTGTTCGGAGGGAATGTAGGTAACTAAAAAAAGATCGAGGAGGATGAGGGAGGTAAAATCAATCACCCACCTATTATTTCCAATCAAGGGGACGAAATCTACACGGGCCCCCTCAATTTCTCTGCTGGTTTTCCAAAACAAATTCGATTAGGAGGTGGTCCAAATAGATGAGAGAAGTAAAATCCATTCATCCATCCCTTATTTCCAGTTAAGGAGGTGAAAACTACCCCCTGCCGGGATCACCACCTCCCAATCGAAATCCTTTTGAAAAACCGGCAGAAAAATTGAGGGTTGCCGTAATCTCTGCGAGGGGTACTTTTCACCCCCTTGACTTTCAATTTTGCCTCCTTCATCCGCCTCGACTTTTCTTTAGTTACATTCACTTCGAATAGAGCGAGAGAATCAGTTACGACCGTTTTTTTGCCTCAAAGGGATGGTTTTCACTTCCTTTGCAATTTAATATTTACGTTATATTCAAAGATAAAGTATAGGATTCAACGAGTAATACATATTTAAATAAAATCAACATTACTAAAAATTGATGTCATGTTGAGTATATGTATAAAGGTTAAAGTATATAGTTACTTACCAGCTTCACAATCAACTACATTTCCTTCAATTATTGGGAGAACCTCTTCGGTACTAATGGGCCTTTCTGGTGATGGTGGTGGCAATACGAAATAATCTAGAATAAATAAACCATTGTCATAACAGTTGTAGCAATAAAAAAATGTCGCAGAGGGTGAGTAGGAAAAACACGTAAAACATAGTTTCCTACTACGATCCACGGAATTTGAGTAATCGAGAGCGGAAAAAGGTTAAGTATAAGAATTTTTATTGCAGTCCCTAAATAGTTAGACTAAATGTGAATGTGAACGATCCATCTTTTCACGTCTGAAGGACTTTTATTAAATTTTCCAAAAATGAATATTAAATGTTCACAAAGAAGGGTTCAAAACGACTGTTTCAGACGGAGAATAATACAAAATCTATACTTACTGTTCGTTTATACTTAACTGCTTCAGTGTATCAATTGGACGTCGTAACACTATAAATCTAACACAGTAAATACTAACACTTTCTTAAATTTAAACCTGACAAGGAATTTTGAAAACACAAGAAAAACACAATATAAAGTTCCAAAAATGTGTATTAAATCTCTTTAAAAAATCATGTTTT
Source organism: Leptura quadrifasciata (assembly GCA_963675555.1). Taxonomy (NCBI): domain Eukaryota; kingdom Metazoa; phylum Arthropoda; class Insecta; order Coleoptera; family Cerambycidae; genus Leptura; species Leptura quadrifasciata. The sequence continues at coordinate 174,874,045 of OY776673.1, forward strand.
ACAAAAACGTTCAAGAAAAATATGACAAACTATAGTCTGGCCCGTGTACAACACATAGTGAGGAACGGAACGACTCATAATGTACCAACTACCATCCAATGTGCGGTTTATAACTAACGATTACACAAAAAGATTCAAGAAAAGGTCAATATTTATAAATTTTTGGTGGGCTTTTGCTTGCCTGTTTATTTACGTATTATCAGTTCAATAATACTTTGATTCGCTCCTCGGAGCTTAAAAATGCTTGAATCGCAATGATTTTGAATTATATTGTGGCAATTATATATTCATATGTTCAGGCAAGGCGGTCCCATGCACACCTGAATACATGGTAAAGATACTTTTCTGACACCGAATCACTGAGGAACCGGTTTAGGGCAAATCCCGTTAAAATCTATCATTTTCCCGTTAAAATTGACTGCTGGAAAATGAATGGTCACCCTTGTCGATAAAGGCTATTTTTGCTAAAACTATTTAGATTAGAGACTGGATTAACTTGTCCTCATATTTAACACAACGCATGAGTTGCAGTGCTGCACAACGTGGATTCGTAAAAGGGTTTTTAATTTTGAAATTTCCGAAATTAAAGTCGATTTTTGTCACACTTTCTAAATTTTGGTGGTCGTGTGAATGTTAATGAATGTGAACGATCCATCTTTCGCATCTGAAGGACTTCTAATATATTTTCCAAAAATTAATATTAACGTTCAAAAATAAGGGTTCAAAACGACTGTTTCAGAAGGAGAATAATACAAAATTTATACTTACTCTTCGTTTATGCTTAACTGCTTCTCTGATGGTATCAATTGGACGTCGTAACATTATAAATCTAACACAGTAAGTATTAACACTTTCTTAACAATAAACCTGAAAGGGAATTTTTAAAACATAAGAAAAAGACAATATAAAGTTCAAAAATATATATTAAATCTCTTTAAAAATTCATGTTTTACAACAACTTCAAGAAAAATGTTTTTGACAAACTATAGTCTGGCCCGTGTACAACACATGGTGAGGAACGGAACGACTTATAATGTACCAACTACCATCCAATATGCGGTTTTTGAGCTAACGATTACACAAAAAGATTCAAGAAAACTTCAATGTTTATAAATTTTTGGTGGGCTTTTGGTTGCCTGTCTATTTACGTATTTACAGTTCAATATCAATTTTGATCGCTCCTCGGAGCTTAAAAATGCTTGAATCGCAACGACTTTGAATTATATTTTGCAATTACAATTTCATACGTTCAGCAAGGCGGTCCCATGCACATATGAGTACATGGTAACTATACTTTTCTGACACCGAATCAGTGAGGAACCAGTTTAGGGTAAATCCCGTTAAAACCCATCATTTTCCCGTCAAAATCGACTGCTAGAGGATGATAGGGGACCCTTGTCGCTAAAGGCTATTTTCGCTAAAACTCTCGATATACTTTGAATAGAGACTGGATTAACTTGTCCTCATATTTAACACAACGCATGAGTTGCAGTGCTTAACAACGTGGATTCGTAAAAGGGTTTTTAATTTTGAAATTTCCGAAATTAAAATCAAATTTTGTTACTGTTTCTAAATTTTAGTGGTCGTGTGAACGATCCATCTGTATGGTGTCTGAAGGACTTATATTTCTATCTTAAAGAAGTTAGAAAAAAATAAAAAAAAATAGGAAAAAGAAAAACAAATTCTTCTTTTTCCTCTAGTCTATCTATATTTCAAAAATGAATATTTACGTTCGCAAAATTTTTAGGGTTCAACACGACTGTTTCAGACGGAGAATAATATAAAAAATCATACTTACTGTCGTTTATGCTTAACTGCTGCTCTGATGGTATCAATTGGACGTCGTAACACTATAAACCTAACACTGTCTGTACCACACTTTCTTAAAATTATATCTGAAAGGGAATTTTGTTAGAAAACACAACTAAAAGACAATATAAAGTTCAAAAATATATATATTAAATGTTTAAAAATTTATGTTTTTACAACAACTTTTATTTCAAGAAAAATGTTTAACAAACACTAGTCTGGCCCGTGTACAACACATGGTGAGGAACGGAACGATTTATACTGTACCAACTACCATCCAATATGCGGTTTTATAAGCTAACGATGCACAAAAAGATTCAAGAAAAGTTCAATGTAACTGAAATTTTGGTGGGCTTTTGCTTGCCTGTCTTATAAACGTATTTTTAATTCACATGAATTTTGGTCGCTCCTCAGAGCTTAAAATTGCTTGAAGCGCTACTACTTCAAATTGTATTCTACAATAACAACTTTTTACGTTCAGGCAAGGAGGATCCCATGCACGTATGAGTACATGGTAATAATACTTTTTTGACTCCGAATCACTGAGGAACCGGTTTAGGGCAAACCCCGTCAAAACTCATCATTTCCCCGTCAAAAAGGACTGCTAGGAAATGATGGGGGTCCCATGTCGCTAAGGGCTATTTTCGCTATAACTTCCGATATACTTTGAATAGTCGTTGGATTAACTTGTCCTCATATTCAATACCTCGTAAGAGTTGCAGTGCTTGACAACGTGAATTCGTAAAAGGGTTTTTAATCTTGAAAATTTCGAAGTTAAAGTCAAATTTTATTACACTTTCTAAATTTAGGTGGTCTGGGCGACATTACGTCCCTGTGCAGCGACATTTGCTATACTTGCTAAATTAACGCTCCTTGAGGAGTTAGTGAAAATTTTGCATAAAAAACGCTCCGAAGAGCGAAAATATGATTACAAGTATTAAAAACCTCTTCCACGGCGTTTTTACGTGAAGCACGCTTTTCGTACGAAGTATTTCCTAAGTCGGATTTTGTTACAACGTCGAAAAGTATATCGGGGTTATAGCGTGTTCTTTAACACCCCCCCTTCTTTCAGTGAATCTATTTGTGCAAAGCTTGGTAAAATTGGTTTTTGAAAAGAAAATGAATCTTTGGATGGAGTCTCCCATGTGTTGTATTCGGTTATATTTCAGACCGGCCTATCTGAACATAACGTATTTTCATATCTAAATTGAACATCGATGCATAGCATTCGATTGAATATTGAACACTGTATTTCCAAAATGGCATAAAAAAAAAGAAAAAATCGAAAATCCTCAGATTTTCGATGACACAACACAAACACTTTTGACGCACTTATCTTTCTTAGTGTTCTTCCACTAATGCTGGCTTGCGTCTGCTCCTCCTCGTGTCTATGCTTTGTCGATCACCTTCGATGTCGAACTGCCTTCTGGAACAGCTTAGGTGATCCTCGGACTGCTTGGCTCCAGCTATACAATGGCTCTGCTCATTTATATGAAACAATATAAAACAAAATTTTAGTAAATTGTATTGCTTATTGGGCTCATGCTTTATCCCATCTGGGCATAAAGAGGAATCTGCGACCGATATCACATCGTCGTCTTTGAGAATAGGAACATTGAATTTTGTCGACTTATATTGATTGAAATGGTTTCCGTGTAGTTAAATATCTCTTCTTTGGAGAAATCTGCAACCGATATCACATCGTCGTCTTTGAGAATATGAACATTGAATTTTGTTGACTTATGCTGATTGAAATGGTTTCCGTTTTTATTAAAATCTCTTCTTGGCAGAAATCTGCGACAGAATCTGCATCCGTCGGATCGTTGCATCTGCCCATCCAGCAGACGTGGCGGCATCTCGCCCTTGAGTTGCTAGACTCGTCTGAATCGCGCTCTTGCGTCAGAGTTGTCGTCTTTCCATGCCGTGCCAATGGAACATTTGTTTGGACCCTTTGGGTCGGACTCTGCTTACAGATGTATATGTTTTGAACATATGAGGACTTAGAAAAATTATAAAAAATACCAACTCTGCCGGACACGGTCAGAGTTGCTGCCGTGAATTTGGAAGATTTGTATGGTCGATACAATATCCTCAATAAAAAATAACTTGTAAAAAATGCATAAAAAATACCAACTCTTGCCAGGTACGACAAGAAGTTGGTATGGAAATTTTGATATAAAATAAACCTAGCACTAAGTTAAAACTTAGCCTAGGTTGAAAAAGATTATAAAGATATAATAGAATCTCCAGAACTTGATTCTGAATCAGAAAGGGAAGCATCTCGTGGCGGTGCATGGATTTGTACAACCGTTTGCTCCGGCGGTGGAGGTTCTGTGGAATCGTCTGAGAACGGGGAATCATTTCCATCGAGTGATGTTCCGCCTGGACTAGCATTTTCTTCATCGGAAGATTCGATTTTCAAATTGTGCTCCTCTGGCGGGGCTGGTCTCAAATGATTTACATGTACTCTCGTCGTTACATTTCCCTATTGCACGAGATATACTTCGTCTGAAAACTTCTTTAAAATTCTGGTTGGGCCCGACCAAGACGGCGTGAAGATATGTACCTTTCTTTTTCTCTTACTCATGACTTTATCTCCAACTTTGAAAACGACTGGAGTGACGGCCTCTTTCGGCGCGTATTTCTGCTTATAATTTTGCTGAGCCTCACGGGCTTCCTTAACTCGCTCGTATCGTGGAAGCGTTTGTTGCTGGCTCTTTCTTGCCTCCAGGCATACAAACCCCATTCGCCTCTTTCGGCTGGTTCATATCCTAACACTATCATGCTAGGTGTTTGATTTATAGCGGCGTTCCTACGATTTCTTAAGATGTATGTCATTTGATGCACGTAGCGATCCCATGTGTCGTTTGGCTTTTTGAATAAAAGAGTATTTAATATTTTCTTGCACTCCTGAACCCGTCGTTCCACGGGGTTGGATTGTTGGTGATATGCCGGAATTAGGTATCGTTCGATGCCATTTCTTTCACAAAACGTGATATACCATTCAGAATTGAAATGACCTCCGTTGTCTGAAATTATGACTCGAGGGACTCCGAATCTTGCAACTATCTCTTCATCAATAAATTTGGCTATCGTTCTGCCATCGACCTGAATGTATGCCTTTGCCTCTATCCACTTGCTAAATACGTCTTCAACGATAATCATATATCGATTCTCGGCGTTTTTGGTCCTCTGCAGTGGGCCAATTACGTCGATGCTCAAAGTTTCAAATGCATTCTGCGGTGTATGACTTCTAAGTGGAGTATTAGGTTGAGCTTGCCGTGTTTTTACTGATTGGCATATCAGACAGTCGTTTATATATTTGCCGACGATCCTGGCCATACTATTGAAATAGTAACGTTTTGCAATTTTCCTAAGAGTCTCGTCTCTTCCTGGATGACATGCTTCATCTCGGTCATGATAATGGTAAATCAATTCCTTAATTTTCCTTTTTGGAACTACCAACTTAAAATTTCGATCGCTGTCTTTCAAAACTACATCGTCTTGTACGTGAAAATTTTTCATAAAAATAAGATCTCCTTCGGAACGTTGTTCCTGTTGAAATAGATCATTCCAACGGCGGACCTTGTCTTGTATATCTCTCGACCTCGATACGTTCTGGACACTTGTAATTTGTTAGGAACATTCTTTCCTCTTCATCGTCGGTCTCGACATACTGATCTTGTGGGTTACGACTGAGAAAATCTGCTAATAAATTTTCTTTGCCTGGACAGTGTTCAATTTTGAATGCATATTCTTGCAATGATAATGACCATCGTGTGAATTTAGTTTTGTCGTCTTTGTGTTTGTTCAACCAAAGTAACGCCCTGTTGTCCGTCTTCACCAAGAACGGTTTATCTGCTAAGTACATCTTGTACTTTTTAATACAGTTCACCACCGCCAAGCATTCCAGCTCGTTTATGTGGTAACGTCTCTCTGCTGGAGATAACGTGTTGCTTGCATACGAGATAATACGTTTTTCGCCGTTGTCGCCTAATTGATATAATACGGCCGAAAGACCTTGTAGGGATGCATCGGTTTGTAAAATGAACTGACGTGAAAAATCCGGCCGATGGAGTTCCAGCGGTCCGGATAAGAAATCTTTTAATTTTCTGAAAGCTTCATCGCATGCTTGGTTCCAATGAAAACGATATTCCTTCGAAACAAGTTTCGTTAGCGGCTTTGTGATCATCGCAACATTTGGTAGATATTCTCTTACCCAGTTGCAAAGTCCTAAGAAATTTTGAAGCTGTTTTTTGGTGGCTAGTACGGGATAATTTTGAATTTGTAATACATATTTTTCCAATGGTCGAGAAGTATCAGTTCTGATTGTGAGGCCTAAATATTGGATTTCATTCGTCGCTATTACACACTTTTCCGGTGACACTTTTAGATTGTGCAAACGTAGTCTTTCGAAGACTAACCTCAGGAGGGACATATGCTCCTTCACGTTTACGCTGTAAACGATTATATCATCTAAGTAGACTTTACAGAAAAGGTGCAGGTAACCCGTTAAAACGTCCTTTGCCATGAATTTCTGAAAGGTACAGGGAGCTGTCTTGAGGCCGAAAGGCATGACATTAAATCTGTAAGCTGCCCCATCAGGAGCGGTAGAAGTTGAGAAATCTTTCGATGCTTCATCGAGCGGTATTTGCCAATATCCACTCTTTAGATCTAACACAGTAAAAATTTTCGAATTGCCTAAATCTTTGATACTTTCATGTATTTTTGGTAAGACGGAAGCCTCGTCTTCAGTCATTTCATTTAAGTGGCGATAGTCGATACAAAAATGTGGTTTCTTATCGGATCTTTTTATTATCACGGGTGGTGAACTATATTGGGCAGTGCTAGGTTCAATGACGCCAGCTTTCAACATCTCTTCGATTTGGTCGTACATAATTTTCTTAGTACTCGGAGATATCGGATATGGTCTGATATTGAAGGGTTTTGAATCTTTCACGATAATTTTGTGTTTAACAGTCACTGTGGTTGCTTGAGTCGGTTCCGCAGTGAACAGATCGACAAATTCTTCGAACAGCGGCCGTAGAAATTTGTCTTTAATAACAAGCTCTTCAGGAAGTTTTGCCTGCTGTCCCTCCCTCTGAGAAGCTTGATTCCAGAAGACGGTAATATGCTCTTCCGTGCCGGCATATAGGCATTTTCGGCCATAATCATATGCGACATTGTTCGTGTATAGAAATGGTGATCCCAATATTACTGTTTCATTCAAATTTTCAATTACTTGAGAATCAATTTCAAAAGAAGTGCCTGAAATTTTTACGTTTAATTTTGTTGTGCCAAGAGAGTCCACCATTCGATCTCCGCACGCCATAGCAAATGATCGACGTGTCGTGAGATTTTTAAAATTATCCAACATCTTCGGATGGATAACGTTTAATGCCTGAATCTATCAGAGCATCGACCGCATGTTCATTTATTAAAACCTTTATACGAGGCAAAGGGAATGCGTGTTTTATGCATAGGAGTATTGTAATGGTCATGAGTATCAGAAAAGTTGTTTAACGTGCATTGCTGCCGCCTTGGTTCGGCCGTTGGACTGGGGATCTCGCAGGTGGACCTTGGCCTTGGTATCTGGCCCCTTGAAAGTTTCCCGGTCCCCTGTTGAGATGAGGATTATTGGGACATTGACTATAGAAGTGCCACTGCACCGTGTCTTTGCAATATCGGCACGGGGTTGCCGGTCGGTCGGGTACTCGGAAATTTCCCGATCGGCCATTAAAATTGTGCTACCTGCGGTACTCCGAAATGTACTGAACCGCGTGAAAAATTATTCATAAAAAAGAGGACGGTCAGGTGCTCTACCTGGACCGTCCTGACGAGAGACATCCTCTCGGAAATGCACCCTCGGTGCGATCGGAGTTGGACTTCCATTACTCCTTATACGTGAATTTTGTTGACTGGAGTGTCCCGGCTCTTGATAGTAAGACGCGCGGGACAGGCGTTGATCGATGAGTGGGATTAGGGACGTCTGCTCGTCGATGGAATCCCATTCGACGTTAGTGGCCGCGGCTACTAACATCTCTGTGGATGACATTGGGTTGCTTCTCAAGCGTGACCTAATCTCTGGACGCAGTCGGTTCATGATTATCCGGGATCTGATGGTTTCGGATCTGAAAGGAACTATGCGGTTAAAAAGGCATGTTTTCTTTGTGATGAACACTGTCGTGTCTTCTTGTTGTTGTGTTGTCTTCGTTTGGTGACATACAGTTGGGCAATAGCTCGTGACTGGATGTCGAATGAGTTGAAACTTCTGAAAAAACTTTCCTTAAATTGGGTACACGACGTCGGTAACGTCCGAAATTGTTCGGACCATCTTTGGGCTTCGCCCTTGAGTTGGCCAGTTACGTTATGGAGGCGATCAAAGTCGTGGCTTATGCGAGCTCTGTCGAAAAATTCCTCCATAATTCTAATGAATGCTTCAGGATCTTCATGATCGAGCCCATTGAACGTCACGGCCGGACATCTTTGTCTCTCATGGGGCGTACAGGTCGACACGTTCTGTATCGCCTGCATGAGGCCCTCTGCCATTTTCATAAACATACTTTCCATTGAATTTAAATTTTGTGTCTGTGAAGCAGATAAATTTCGACCATTAACGCCCGAAAACAGTCTTTGTGGTTCTATCTCTCTAGAACTGTCGTCGACGAGAGGCACTGTGTCCCGCTCATAAAAATCTCTTGTGGTCGACTCCATAAAAGAAAATGGATTTGTTGGATTTGAGGACGGCATTGTCCCTGCTCGGGCGCCATGTAAACGATCCATCTTTTCGCGTCTGAAGGACTTCTACTATATTTTCCAAAAATGAATATTAATGTTAACAAATAAGGGTTCAAAACGACTGTTTCAGACGGAGAATAATACAAAATTTATACTTACTGTTCGTTTATGTTTAACTGCTTCACTGATGGTACCAATTGCCCTAAACCGGTTCCTCAGTGATTCGGTGTCAGAAAAGTATAGTTACCATGTACTCATATGTGCATGGGACTGCCTTGCCTGAACGTATGAAATTGTAATTGCAAAATATAATTCAAAGTCGTTGCGATTCAAGCATTTTTAACCTCCGAGAAGCAATCAAAATTGATATTGAACTGAAAATACGTCAATTGACAGGCAAGCAAAAATCCACCAAAAATTTTTAAACATTGAACTTTTTGTGTAATCGTTAGCCATAAACCTCATATTGGATGAGAGTTGGTACATTATAAGTCGTCCGTTCCGCACCATGCGTTGTACACGGGTCAGACTATAGTATATCAATACATTTTCTTGAACGTTTTTGTAAAACACGATTTTTTAAAGAGATTTAATATATATTTTTGAACTTTATATTGTCCTTTTCTTGTGTTTTCAAAATTCCCTTTCAGGTTTAATTTTAAGAAATTGTTAGTACTTGCTGTGTTAGATTTATAGTGTTACGACGTCCAATTGGTACCATCAGTGAAGCAGTTAAGCATAAACGAACAGTAAGTATAAATTGTGTATTATTCTCCGTCTAAAACAGTCGTTTTGAATCTTTCTTTGTGAACGTTAATATTCATTTTTGGAAAATATAATAGAAGCCCTTCAGACGCGAAAAGATGGATCGTTCACATTCTTTAACAGTCGGAGCGACGCGACGAACGAATATTATAATAGTTTTCAAAATCGAATTTTTCCTATAGTTCCGAAAATTTAACAATTTCGTTGCAAATACGAAAGTCAAATATGCACGGGACGTATTTTATTATAGTTACAATAATTACGTTCGTGGAATTGATCTTCGGAATATTTTGCAAAATTGGACTTTTCGACACAGTTCCGCAAAAAATTAAACTTTGTTATAAACAAAGTCCTTTTACGTCGTACTTCCAAAAATATTTTCTGATGATGTTTTTACGTGGAGCACGCGTTTCATGCGAAATATTTCCTAAGTCGGAAAATTTTCCTGGTGAGATTTTTACTGCTTTTATGCGTGATGGTTTTAGATAAAGTTTCGTGTGATCTTTGACACAATCGCCGCGCTAACGCGGTGGCGGATTGAAAGTACCAGCTGTATACTTTCCACCACTAAGACTATAAACAAGCAAACATGAATTGAGCTCGGAGGATTGAAAAATTTAACAGAAGGGAGGTTGCTACCAATTTTAACCCTATCTGCACTATCTTGATATGCAACAGTGAGGATACGAAGGGAATAGGCGAACAATCACAGGAAAATAGTTCAAATTATCAAACGTATCAATTTTAAAAATGAAAATAGGGTATGGATGACCCATCCATATTTTGTCTGAGGGAGTTGACTTTTAAAATTGATTTCTGATGCGTTTGTCGCACTCTCCGCACTGTCCGCTCTCAAGGGAATTTTTTCAGCGCTAAAGCCGTTAGTATACGAGAATGCAAAATTTATATTTACAATCAATATACTACCAGCTACTTTCCCTAGAATTATGTTTATCAACAGTACTCTTTCGCTTAAATATTTAAGTTCACTATCGCCTCATGCGAATTTTGCTTATATTTCTTGTAATTTAGATTTTTCTTTCTCTCACCAGACCCTTGACTATTACACTATTTCCCCTACAGACTTGGAAACTACGAAGTAGTTCTCGTATTTTTGGTAGACCTATCAAACTCACAGGATCAACCAAGTTAAGGTTCCATCAAGTATAAACATAGAAATATTTGAGTGGGTATTTGTGAAAAAACTCGTATATTGAGTTCTTTTCACAAACGAAATGTAGGAAAATATCATATTTATACTTTAGGAATATGAAATTTTATACAAATTTCTTGGTACCGCAGAGGATAAGTAGAGGAAACTCATAACACGTAGTTTCCTACTGCGATCTACGGAATAGCTGACTTTGAGCAATCGACAACGGAGAAAGATTATGAGAATTTTTGTTACAGTTCCTAAATAGCCAGGCTCGTGTACCTGTACGATCCATGCTTTGAAGGATGTCTGAAGGACGTATTTTCTGCTCGAAAAACTTAGAAAAATTAAAAAAAATAGGAAAAAGAAAAAATTAATTTTCTTTTTCCTCAACCTGTTCTTAATTCTAGATAATAAATATTACGTTCACAAAATTTTTTTGGGTTCAACGTGATTGTTTCAGACGGAGAATAATGGATAAATCATACTTACTGTCGTTTATGCTTAACTGCTGCGCTGATGGTATCAATTGGACGACGTCGTAACACTATAAATCTAACACTGTCTGTATTACACTCTCTTAAAATTAAACCTGAAAAGGAATTTTGTTAGAAAACACAACTAAAAGACAATATAAAGTTCAAAATATATATATTAAATCTGTAAAAATTTTATGTTTTTACAACAACTTTTTCAAGAGAAAATGTTAACAAACAATGGTCTGACCCGTGTACAACACATGGTGAGGAACGGGACGATTCATACGGTACCAACTACCATCCAATATGCAGTTTGATAAGCTAACGATGCACAAAAAGATTCAAGAAAAGTTTCATGTAACTGAAATTTTGGTGGGCTTTTGCTTGCCTGTCTTATAAACGTATTTATTAATTCACATAAATTTTGGTCGCTCCTCGGAGCTTAAAATTGCTTGAAGCGTCTCTACTTCGTTTGTATTATGCAATAACAACTTTTTACGTTCAGGCAAGGCAGATCCCATGCACGTGTGAGTACATGGTATAGATACTTTTTTGACTCCGAATCACTGAGGAACCGGTTTAGGGCAAACCCCGTCAAAACACATCATTTCCCCGTCAAATCCGACTGCTAGGAAATGATGGGGGTCCCATGTCGCTAAGGGCTATTTTCGCTATAACTTCCGATATACTTTGAATAGTCGTTGGACTAACTTGTCCTCATATTCAATACCTCGTAAGAGTTGCAGTGCTTGACAACGTGGATTCGTAAAATGGTTTTTAATCTTGGAAATTTTGAAGTTCAATTTTAGTATACTTTCTAAAATTGTGAACGATCCATGCTTTTGATGGAAGTCTGAAGGACGTGTTTTCTGCTCGAAAAACTTAGAAAAATTAAAAAAAAAAAAAAAAAATAGGAAAAAGAAAAAATTAATTTTCTTTTTCCTCAACCTTTTCTAAATTCTAAATAAAAATATTACGTTCACAAAATTTTTAGGGTTCAAAGTGACTGTTTCAGACGGAGATTAATGGATAAATCATACTTACTGTCGTTTATGCTTAACTGCGGCTCTGATGGTATCAATTGGAAGACGTCGTAACACTATAAATCTAACACTGTCTGTTTAACACTCTCTTAAAATTAAATCTGAAAGGGAAATTTTGTTAGAAAACACAAGTAAAAGACAATATAAAGTTCAAAAAATGTATATTAAATCTTTAAAAAATTTATGTTTTTACAACAACTTCTTCAGAGGAAATGTTAACAAACAATGGTCTGACCCGTGTACAACACATGGTGAGGAACGGGACGATTCATACGGTACCAACTACCATCCAATATGCAGTTTGATAAGCTAACGATGCACAAAAAGATTCAAGGAACAGTTCATGTAACTGAAATTTTGGTGGGCTTATGCTTGCCTGTCTTATAAACGTATTTTATTAATTTCACATAAATTTTGGTCGCTCCTCGGAGCTTAAAATTGCTTGAAGCGTATCTACTTCGTTTGTATTATGCAATAACAAATTTTACGTTCAGGCAAGGCAAATCCCATGCACGTGTGAGTACATGGTATAGATACTTTTTTGACTCCGAATCACTGAGGAACCGGTTTAGGGCAAACCCCGTCAAAACGCATCATTTCCCCGTCAAATCCGACTACTAGGAAATGATGGGGGTCCCATGTCGCTAAGGGCTATTTTCGCTATAACTTCCGATATACTTTGGATAGTCGTTGGACTAACTTGTCCTCATATTCAACACTTCGTAAGAGTTGCAGTGCTTGACAACGTGGATTCGTAAAAGGGTTTTTAATCTTGGAAATTTGGAAGTTCAAGTCCAATTTTAGAATACTTTCCAAAATTGGGTGGTCGGGGCGACATTACGTCCCTGTGCAGCGACATTTACTACACTTACCAAATTAACGCTCCTCGAAGAGTTAGCGAAAATTTGGCATAAAAAACGCTCCGAAGAGCAAAAATATATTTCCAAGAATCAAAAACCTCCTCCACGGCGTTTTTACGTGAAGCACGCTTTTCTTACGAAATATTTCCTAAGTCGGATTTCGTTACAACGTCGAAAAGTATATCGGGGTTATAGCGTTCTTTAACACTCCCCTCCTTTCCGTGAATCTTTTTGTGTAACGTTTGGTAAATTGTTTGATTGAAAATAAAATGGATCATTGGATGTAGTCTCCCATGTGTTGTATTCGGTTATCGTTCAGACCGGCCTATCTGAACAAAACATAGATGCAAATCTAAAAAATGGTGATAATTTGAACATATATCGATGCATAGCATTCGATTGAATTATTGAACATTATGTTTCAAAAATGGCATAAAAAAAAAAAAGAAAAAAATCGAGAATCCTCGGATTCTCGATGACACAACACAAACACTTTCGACGCACTTATCTTTCTTAGTGTTCTTCCACTAATGCGGGCTTGCGTCTGCTCCTCCTCGTGTCTATGCCTCGTCGATCACCTTCGGTGTCGAACTGCCTTCTGGAACAGCTTAGGTGGTCCTCGGACTGCTTGGCTCCAGCTATACATTGGTTCTGCTCGGTTTATATGAAACAATATAAAACAAAATTTTAGTAAAATGTTTGTTTACATCCCGTCTGGGGATCTGCGACCGATAACATATCGTCGTCTTTGAGAATAGGAACACTGAATTTTGTTGACTTATATTGATTGAAATGGTTTCCGTGTAGTTAAAAAAAATCTCTTCTTGGGAGAAATCTGCGACCGATATCACATCGTCGTTTTTGAGAATAGGAACATTGAATTTTGTTGACTTATATTGATTGAAATGGTTTTTATTAAAATCTCTTCTTGTGAGAAATCTGCGACAGAATCTGCATCCGTCGGATCGCTGCATCTGCCCCTCCAGCAGACGTGGCGGCATCTCGCCCTTGAGTTGCTAGACTCGTCTGAATCGCGCTCTGCGTCAGAGTTGTCGTCTTTCCATGCCATGCCAATGGAACATTTGTTTGAACCCTTTGGGTCGGACTCTGCTTACAGATGAATGTTTTAATAACATTTGAGGACTTAGAAAAATTATAAAAAATACCAACTCTGCCGGACACGGTCAGAGTTGCTGCAGTGAATTTGGAAGATTTGTATGGACGATACAATATCCTCAATGAAAATAACTTGTAAAAAATGCATAAAAAATACCAACTCTTGCCAGGCGCGACAAGAAGTTGGTATGGAAATTTTGATATAAAATAAACCTAGCACTAAGTTAAAACTTAGCCTAGGTTGAAAAATGTTATAAAAAGATGATTGAATCTCCAGAACTGGATTCTGAATCAGAAGTGGAAGCATCTCGTGGCGGTGCATGGATTTGTACAACCGTTTGTTCCGGCGGTAGAGGTTCTGTGGAATCGTCTGAGAACGGGGAATCATTTCCATCGAGTGATGTTCCGCCTGGACTAGCATTTTCTTCATCGGAAGATTCGATTTCCAAGTTGTGCTCCTCTGGCGGGGCTGGTCTCAAATCATCGACATGTACTCTTGTCGTTACATTTCCCTTTTGCACGAGATACACCTCGTCTGAAAACTTCTTCAGAATTCTGGTTGGGCCTGACCAAGACGGCGTGAAGGTATGTACCTTCTTTTTTCTCTTACTCATGACTCTGTCTCCTACTTTGTAGACGATCGGAGTGACGGCCTCTTTCGGCGCATATTTCTGTTTATAATTTTGTTGGGCCTGACGAGCTTCCTTGATCCGCTCGTATCGTGGAAGCGTTTGTTGCTTGGCTCGTTCTTGCCTCCAGGCATACAAATCCCATTCGCCTCTTTCGGCTGGATCATATCCTAACACGACCATGCTAGGTGTTTGATTTGTAGCGGCGTTCCTACGATTTCTTAATATGTTTGTCATTTGATGCACGTAGCGATCCCAAGTGTCGTTTGGCTTTTTGAATAAAAGTGTCTTTAAAATTTTCTTGCATTCCTGAACCCGTCGTTCCACGGGGTTGGACTGTTGGTGATATGCTGGAATTAAATATCGTTCGATACCATTCCTTTCGCAAAATGTGATGTACCATTCGGAATTGAAATGACCACCGTTGTCTGATATTATGACTCGAGGAACTCCGAATCTTGCTACTATTTCTTCGTCGATATATTTGGCTATCGTTCTGCCGTCGACCTGAATGTATGCCTTTGCCTCTATCCATTTACTGAAAACGTCTTCGACGATAATCATGTATCTGTTTTCGGCGTCTTTAGTCCTCTGCAGCGGGCCAATTACGTCGACGCTCAAGGTTTCAAATGCATTTTGTGGTGCATGACTTCTAAGTGGAGCATTGGGTTGGGCTTGTCTTGTCTTTACAGACTGGCATATCAGACAGTCGTTTATGTATTTGCCTACGATCCTGGCCATATTATTGAAATAGTAGCGTTTCGCTATTTTCCTGAGAGTCTCGTCTCTTCCTGGATGACATGCTTCATCTCGGTCATGATAATGGTAAATCAATTCTTTTATTTTCCTCTTTGGAACTATTAATTTAAAATTTCGATCGCAATCCTTAAAAAGTACATCGTCTTGGACGTGAAAATTTTTCATAAAAATAAGATCCGCATCGGAACGTTGTTCCTGTTGAAATAGATCATTCCAACGGCGGATCTTGTCTTGAATATCTCTTGAACTCAATTGAGCCTGTACGATATCTTCGTATATTTCTGAGTGCGTTAAAACAGAAATACGTTCTGAACACTTGTAATTTGGTAGGAACATTCTTTCCTCTTCATCGTCTGTCTCGACATACTGATTTTGTGGGTTACGACTTAGAAAATCTGCTAATAAATTTTCCTTTCCTGGACAGTGTTCAATTTTGAATGCATATTCTTGCAATAGTAATGACCATCGAGTAAATTTTGTTTTGTCGTCCTTATGTTTGTTTAACCAAAGTAACGCCCTGTTGTCCGTCTTCACCAAGAACGGTTTGTCTGCTAAGTACATCTTGTACTTTTTAATATAGTTCACCACCGCCAAGCATTCTAGCTCGTTTATGTGGTAACGTCTCTCCGCTGGAGATAACGTGTTGCTTGCATACGAGATTATGTATTTTTCGCCGTTGTCGCCTAATTGATATAATACGGCCGAAAGGCCTTGGAGGGATGCATCTGTTTGCAAAATGAATTGACGTGAAAAATCCGGCCGATGGAGTTCCAGCGGTCCGGATAATAATTCTTTTAATTTTCTAAATGCTTCATCGCATGTATGGTTCCAGTGAAAACGATTTTCCTTCGAAAGAAGTTTCGTTAGTGGCTTCGTGATCATCGCCACATTTGGTAGATATTCTCGTACCCAGTTGCAAAGCCCTAGGAAACTTTGTAGCTGCTTTTTTGTAGCTGGAACGGGATAATTTTGAATTTGTAAGACATGTTTTTCTAATGGTTGGGAAGTATCGGTTCTAATTGTATGGCCTAAATATTGAATTTCATTCGTCGCTATTACACACTTTTCCGGTGACACTTTTAGATTGTGCAGACGTAGTCTTTCAAAGACTAATCTCAAGTGGGACATATGCTCCTTCACGTTTACGCTGTAAACGATTATATCATCTAAATACACTTTACAGAAATGGTGCAGGTAACCCGTTAAAACGTCCTTTGCCATGAATTTCTGAAAGGTACAGGGAGCTGTCTTGAGGCCGAAAGGCATGACATTGAATCTGTAAGCTGCCCCATCAGGAGTGGTAAAAGTCGAAAAATCTTTTGATGCTTCATCTAGTGGTATTTGCCAATATCCACTTTTTAAATCCAACACAGAAAAAATCTTCGAATTGCCTAAATCTTTAATACTTTCGTGTATTTTGGGTAAGACGGAAGCCTCGTCTTCAGTCATTTCATTCAAATGGCGATAGTCGATGCAAAATCGTGGTTTCTTGTCGGAGCGTTTTATTATCACTGGTGGTGAACTATATTGGGCAGTGCTAGGTTCGATGACGCCAGCTTTTAACATCTCTTCGATTTGGTCGTACATGATTTTCTTAGTACTCGGAGACATCGGATATGGTCTGATATTAAATGGTTTAGTGTCTTTCACTGTAATTTTGTGTTTCACAGTCACTGTGGTTGCTTGAGTCGGTTCCGCAGTGAACAGATCGACAAATTCTTCGAACAGCGGCCGTAGAAATTTGTCTTTAATAACAAGCTCTTCAGGAAGCTTTGCCTGCTGTCTCTCCCTCTGAGAAGCTTGATTCCAGAAGACGGTAATACGCTCTTCTGTGCCGGCATATAGGCATTTTCTGCCATAATCATATGCGACATTGTTCATATATAAGAATGGTGATCCTAATATTATCGTTTCGTTCAAATTTTCGATTACTTGAAAATCAATTTCAAAAGAGGTGCCTGAAATTATTACTTGTAATTTTGTCGTGCCAAGAGAGTCCACCATTCGATCTCCGCACGCCATAGCAAATGATCGACGTGTCGTGAGATTTTTAAAGTTATCCAACATCCTCGGATGGATAACGTTTCGCGTCGAGCCTGAATCTATCAGTGCGTCGACCGCATGTTCATTTATTTGAACTTTTATACGAGGCAAAGGGAACGCTTCGCTCATATAATTTATCGACTCCCTTGTCTTGTGCAGAGGAGCGTCGTAGTGGTCATGAGTATTAGAAATGTTTAATGGACATTGCTGCCGCCTTGGTTCGGCCGTTGTGCCGGGGATCTTGCAGATGGACCCTGGCCTGGGTCTCTGGCCCCTCGAAAGTTTCCCGGTCTCCTGTTGAGATGCGGGTTATTCGGGCATTGGCTATGGAAGTGCCACTGCACTGTGTCTGTACAGTATCGGCACGGGGTTGCCGGTCGGTCGGGTACTCGGAATTTCCCCGATCCGCCATTAAAATTGGTTTGCCTGCGGTCAGGATTCACTGATCCGCTCGTAGAATTAGGCATAAAAAAAGGACGACCAGGCGCTCTGCCTGGACCGTCCTGTCGAGATACGTCCTCTCGGAAATGCACCCTCGGTGCTGTCGGAGTTGGGCTTCCATTGCTCCTTATACTTGAATTTTGTTGACTGATGTGTCCCGGCTCTCGATAGTAAGACGCGCGGGACAGACGTTGATCAATAAGCTGGATTAGCGACGTCTGTTCGTCAGCTGAATCCCGCTCGACGTTAGTAGCCGCTGCTATTAACATCTCTGTGTTTGAAATTAGGTTGCTTCTCAAGCGTGACCTAATTTCTGGACGCAGTTGGTCCATGATGACCCGAGCTCTGATGGCTTCGGATTTAAAGGGATCAATACGATCGAAAAGACAGGTTTTCCTTGTGATAAACACTGCCGTGTCGTCTAAAGACGTTTGCTTGACGGCATACAGTTGAGCAATAGCTCGTGACTGTATGTCGGGAGAATTAAATCTCGTAAGGAATCTTTCCTTGAATAAGGCATACGAAGTAGTCAACGTCCTAAATTGTTCGGACCATCGTTGAGCTTCGCCCTTGAGTTGGCCGGTTACGTTATGGAGGCGATCATAGTCGTGGCTTATGCGAGCTCTGTCGAAATATTCCTCCATAATTTTCAGAAATGCTTCTGGATCTTCATGATCAAGCCCATGGAACGTCACGTTCGGACATCTTTGTCTCTCATGGGGCGTACAGGTCGACACGTTCTGTATCGCCTGCACGAAGCCCTCTGCCATTTTCAGAAACATACCTTCCATCGAAGCAGTTTGTGGCTGTGAAGCTGATAAATTAACATTATTTCCCTCTGGAAACAGTCGCTGTGGTTCTATCCCTCTAGAACCGTCGTCGACGAGCGGTGCGGTGACTCGCTCATAAAATTCTCTTGGGGTCGACCCCTCGGAGTCTTCCGCCATGAATGAGAAAGGATTTGTTGGGTTTGGGGACGGCATGGTCCCTGCTCGGGCGCCATGTGAACGATCCATGCTTTTGATGGAAGTCTGAAGGACGTGTTTTCTGCTCGAAAAACTTAGAAAAATTAAAAAAAAAAAAAAAATAGGAAAAAGAAAAAATTAATTTTCTTTTTCCTCAACCTTTTCTAAATTCTAAATAAAAATATTACGTTCACAAAATTTTTAGGGTTCAAAGTGACTGTTTCAGACGGAGATTAATGGATAAATCATACTTACTGTCGTTTATGCTTAACTGCGGCTCTGATGGTATCAATTGGAAGACGTCGTAACACTATAAATCTAACACTGTCTGTTTAACACTCTCTTAAAATTAAATCTGAAAGGGAAATTTTGTTAGAAAACACAAGTAAAAGACAATATAAAGTTCAAAAAATGTATATTAAATCTTTAAAAAATTTATGTTTTTACAACAACTTCTTCAGAGGAAATGTTAACAAACAATGGTCTGACCCGTGTACAACACATGGTGAGGAACGGGACGATTCATACGGTACCAACTACCATCCAATATGCAGTTTGATAAGCTAACGATGCACAAAAAGATTCAAGGAACAGTTCATGTAACTGAAATTTTGGTGGGCTTATGCTTGCCTGTCTTATAAACGTATTTTATTAATTTCACATAAATTTTGGTCGCTCCTCGGAGCTTAAAATTGCTTGAAGCGTATCTACTTCGTTTGTATTATGCAATAACAAATTTTACGTTCAGGCAAGGCAAATCCCATGCACGTGTGAGTACATGGTATAGATACTTTTTTGACTCCGAATCACTGAGGAACCGGTTTAGGGCAAACCCCGTCAAAACGCATCATTTCCCCGTCAAATCCGACTGCTAGGAAATGATGGGGGTCCCATGTCGCTAAGGGCTATTTTCGCTATAACTTCCGATATACTTTGGATAGTCGTTGGACTAACTTGTCCTCATATTCAACACTTCGTAAGAGTTGCAGTGCTTGACAACGTGGATTCGTAAAAGGGTTTTTAATCTTGGAAATTTGGAAGTTCAAGTCCAATTTTAGAATACTTTCCAAAATTGGGTGGTCGGGGCGACATTACGTCCCTGTGCAGCGACATTTACTACACTTACCAAATTAACGCTCCTCGAAGAGTTAGCGAAAATTTGGCATAAAAAACGCTCCGAAGAGCAAAAATATATTTCCAAGAATCAAAAACCTCCTCCACGGCGTTTTTACGTGAAGCACGCTTTTCTTACGAAATATTTCCTAAGTCGGATTTCGTTACAACGTCGAAAAGTATATCGGGGTTATAGCGTTCTTTAACAGTCGGGGCGACATTACGTCCCTGTGCAGCGACATTTACTACACTTTCTAAATTAACGCTCCTTGAAGAGTTAGCGAAAATTTGGCATAAAAAATGCTCCGAAGAGCAAAAATATGTTTCCAAGAATTAAAAACCTCTTCCACGGCGTTTTTACGTAAAGCACGCTTTTCTTACGAAGTATTTCCTAAGTCGGATTTTGTTACAACGTCGAAAAGTATATCGGGGTTATAGCGTTCTTTAACATACCCACGTGCTCTCTTTGAAAGAATTATTTGACCTTTAAAATTCGACTTTAAACCTTTATTAATTTATTCACTAGATCTGAGGCATTTGAATCAATCTGCGACGTAACGAGATAAGCTAACTTCCAGAAATATGATATGTAATTTCTCGTTGCAGTTTCTAATTGTAGTATTTCGGACGTAAAATATATTTCTGATGAATTTTTTTCATTGAAATTGAAATCCATCGATATGGCAGGTACTAAATGTTAATCTATTGGTTGCAATACCTCATCCGGAAAAGGAAGGTTAATAATAATAATAAATAATAACTATTAAATAATAAAGCACTTTATTTACCCCTTTCTGTACAAAGAAAAAAACAGTAGTGGGTGTAGAATTAATACAGAATAGATATAATATTCATACATTTTATAACAATTCTCAATTTCCACACTTATCACAGGCAGGTAGGAATACTAGGGAAATATATTATTTAGGTTGTTAAAACTTCGACACTAGTAAAAAATTACTTAGAAAGATACATCGATAAATATAAATCCACAAAAAGTCTACAAAAAATGTCTTATGCAGTTTATCGTTCTGTTTATAATGCGGAGGAGCAAAAGGTCAAAAAATGTGGTTTGCAAAAGTTTATTATTTCTAATATCCTATTTGAAGAATTAGATGTCGCTAAATAGTCGATCATGTCGCCCATATCTAGACAAATTAATGTTAAATGTAGTTGTGTAGTATTTCTAAGAGTCAGACAAATAAAGGCCATTTTTATTACTTCATTTTGAATTTAATGTAAATGAATTTC
Source organism: Leptura quadrifasciata (assembly GCA_963675555.1). Taxonomy (NCBI): domain Eukaryota; kingdom Metazoa; phylum Arthropoda; class Insecta; order Coleoptera; family Cerambycidae; genus Leptura; species Leptura quadrifasciata. The sequence goes on from OY776673.1 coordinate 174,895,209, forward strand.
ATATAACAGGTATTACAAACAAATTAGTTAATGATATTTTAGGAGACGATCTGCGTTAAAATATTACTTACTATCATAAAAATAAAGACAGTGGACTTAAATTTTATATTTTGCATTGTTGGCCTCTACTAAATATCGAAGTGTTATACCACATCGTTAAGGAAACAATGGTTTTTAATTTTGGTTAATAGGGAAATTATATAAAATTCTTAGTTACTGGTGGATAACTTTATTGTGAATTAATTGTACAATCAGTGCAATACAAATTTATTATAAATAACCTACAATACCAGCCTAGCCCCATCAGAATTTAGCCAGACATTTACGGCATACACCGCCGTGGTAATTTTAAGGTTGAACGTGGTAGGTTTGGGATATTGTAAAAGAACAACTATATCGTGACTTATTTCACATAATGTTAATTTAAAATGAATTTGTGGTAAAACGTTCTAAAATGAAAATGAAACTAATAATCAATAATAAACTGTGATAGCAATAAACTTTGACTCCAGCAATATCACAAATGTCGGCGATACCGAGTTATAAGTAATTTTACAAAAATGTATGATTATGGGAAAAACTATTGTTGAAAAAAGGATAAGTAACAAAAATAAATGGAAAAAAATTTATGACAAATAATAGTTATAGCTAAAGAGGATGATATTGGCAAGGCCTGGTATAGTAGGATGTTAATTTAATATAGTGCATTATATTCGTTTATTTGTGTTGTTTGTTAGCAGACTTTCACCTAGTTAGAATATGTGGAATCTCTCATCTCTTTAGATGTGATCCATTAGTGAAATAAAATTATATCAATGTGCATATAGGTGGCCGTCGTTATAGTGTATCACACCAATGCATTGACCCTTATGTGATGATCGGTCTAATAGTCCAATATGTATAGCATTTTTCTATAGAGGGAACCCAAGACACGAATAAGGAGTTGATGAAAAATATTTGCATGGAATGGTAAAACAAGCATAGAACCAAGTTTGTAAAAACAGGAATATTGACCTTGTGCCTCAATATTGTAAAAATGGTATCAAAATGGTTTCATAATTATTTCAGGTTCCGGTGGTGCTCAATCGATTTTAATAAAAATATTTTGAAGATTATGAAATTTCCTACAATTTTATCCTTGCACTACTACTGTAGGTACTTTTTAAATTACAATGCTCGAGAAGCAAGAATTATGAAAACATTTTTGTTTTTTGCATTTGCTTCATTACGCTTATATCCTACGTCAAACATGTAAATATAAAACTTGTGGAGTACTGAAAAATCTACAGTTCAGAAGACTTTTGTAAACCTACTGCCTTATCAAATACCCTATCAAATCAATCTGACATATGTACCAATATTATTTTCTCTTAAAATTAAAAGTACAAATTAAATTTATTTTTTTAAATAGTAAAAATTATAAACCCATTGCATTATCAAGTAGTTATTACTACATTGATTCATCAATCTACACTTCAGCTGTATTACGATCTCTAATAGCTATATAAGTATAGTCCAAGTAAGGACTTCCTGAGACAAAAAAACTAAACAAAAACTTTATGACATCATTTTTATCGCTGCGGGCCACCGGCGGTATGCCTAACATCAAACTATCAAACGACTCGCCGCACCTTAAAAACGACTGAGATGCTTTGCGGTCGAAGGTCGGTCGAGGTAGCACAAAGTAATGGTGTTTTAACGGGGTCGTAAAGTTTATGTTATGTGTTTTCTGTCTCAGTTTATTCCTACTTGAACTATACACAAATATTTACCTATTCCACCTGTTTATCTGTTTCATATATATTACCTCTAATAATATATCATTACTTGATGTGAAGCAAAGATATAAAGCTGAGTCTGAATGTAAGAGAAATCTCTCACTTGCAAAATGGAACTAATTTTAATAATTTCGAAATGTTACAAACCATCCCCAAACCGCTTAAAAACGCGCTTATTTTAATCATATTGCTAGAAACAGAAATTCTAAAAAGCTCTGGGGTGAGCTTAAGTCACTAAATATTATGTCCAGTAATAAATCACAAATACCTAGCAATTTACTAGATCCTAATAATATTAATAATTATTTTATAGACAGTATCCCTGAAAATAACAACAGTATTGCAGATGTTTCGAATTGTTATAATCAAAATAAAAGCACTAATTCAGAGTTCAGGTTCAGCTTAGTTTCCACTGAAATTATTCAAAGACTTCTTTGTAGTTTAAAAAATTCTGCATCCGGATCTGACATGTTAAGCATTTATTTTATTAAATTGTGTTGTCCGTACTTACTAAACTTCTTAACCCATATTATTAATAGTTTGTTTATTGAAAATCAGTCTCCTTCGGCATGAAAAGTTGCTCTAGTAACTCCCGTCCCGAAAAAAAAAAATGATCCAAAGGCATTTTCAGAGTTGATATCTATTAGTATTTTCACAGGATTGTCAAAGTTGGCAGAAAAAATAATTGAGATTCAGCTTAGGGAACACGTTGATACCTTTGACATACTGCCAACAATTCAGTCAGGTTTTAGAGCTGGTTATAGCAGCTCTACAGCTTTAATGTATATTACGGATGATGTTGTTGAGGCCACTGATCACGGTAAATGCACAGTCTTGATATTATTAGATTTTAGTAAAGCGTTCGATACAATTGATCACGAACTGCTCTTAGCAATTTTAAAATCATGTGAAGTTAATAATACAGGTCGTAAATTGCTCAACTCATATCTTGAAGGATGCTCACAAATGGTAAGGATATCCGATAAAGTTTCCCAGGCAAGGGTGACCAATAAAGGTGTTCCACAAGGTTCTATTTTAGGCCCCATATTGTTTACAATTTACACATCTCAATTTGTAAATTTTGTTAAATCTTGTTCGGTTCATATGTATGCAGACGATACCCAAATTTACTATTCTTTGATGAATGACCTAAAAAGTTTATCGGACATTTCTTTGCAGCATTCACTTGTTTTAAATCCATTAAAATCAGCTATGCTTTTATTCGGTAAGAAGCCAGACTGTGCTAATTTGAAGAATCTAATTAATATTGAAATATACAAATGTCGTTTAGAATTTTCGCAACTTGCCCGAAATTTAGGATTAATTTTAGGCACAACTTTAAGATTTAGAGAACAGGTTGGTAAATTTATACAAAAAGCTTACTCCACCCTAAGGCTTTTTTATCCACACAGGAGTTACTTAAGCATAAATTCTAAAAAGACGCTTTGTGAAATATTGGTATTGTCGCAGTTCACATATTGTACCCCAGTTTATGGCCTTTGTTTGGACAGGGATTGTAGCAGTCGTATACAACGCGTGCAAAACTCGTATATTCGATTTATCTATGGTATACGTAAATATGAACATGTTTCACATAAGCTGCCTGAACTCATGTGGCTGAACATGCAAGGTCGGAGAAACATTTATTCAGCTTGTACCTTTCACAAGAGTATCACAATGAAGGCTCCGTCATATCTCTACAATAAAATAACTTTTCGCAACGATGTTCATAACCTCAATATCAGGTCTAAAGGTTTACTTAGTCCACCTAGGCACATAACTTCCAGAAGAAAATTCTGTGGATAGAGAGAGGTTTCAGGTATTGCATTTACAAATTATATAATCAGTTCTCAATTAATGCCAAAGCATTTAGTGTTGCAAAATTTAAAAGACATTTTAAAACTACTTTGTTAGGTTAGTTAGAATAGTTGTATGTGCCTATTTATTCTATTTACTTGTTTATTTATTACTCATTACTCACTCTTATTGTAAATGTACTTTGCGCATAATTTTTCATTTTTAATGTATATCGAAGGTTAAGTGGTAAAGCACACTTGTTGTGAACTTCCCCTTTCCTAAAATATATCTATTAAGTTCTTTTTTTCTCTATGTGGAATATTACTGGAAATAAAGGCATTTTTTATTATTATTATTATGTCCGCCCACTCGCCACGCCACTTCGATGCTCGAGTAGCTTACCCCTACTATATATCTTGGTCGGTAGGATATGTCGCAGCACAGAACTGTGAATTGAAGCCTATTACCATTGCACTTGTGATCCAATAAGCATTTACAATGCTACAACTTGTTTTGATACAGAAGAATATCGACTTCAGAGACTGTTTTTTGGCGAAATGACTCTAAGTGACAGAAATTCGTGCAGTCAAATCGAGAGGCGTCAAAATTCCTCTGGCGGTAAGTCTTAAGAGAGAAGACTTCAATTTCAATTTCTGAGCCGTTGTTGGACTTGACTGAACCTGCAATTTCACTTTTCGACTTTAAAAATAATCAGTTCATTTGCGCTACATAAGCAACAGAAAAAATAATTATCGCAAATCAACGGAAGCGTTACAAAAGTCATGAATAGATTGAGTCATTGCATTGATCAATAGGAAAGAATTTCGGGATGTGGTTATAAAAAACTCAATGAAAGGCAACGATGAAATTACTAGAGTAATTTGGCAGCGTATTTCTAATGTGCTGGATTTGACTTCTGTTGGAGCTCGATATCATGTTGTCTGCTCAAATCGTCTATACCAACCCAAAGTTCCAGAATAAGAAAGGCGAAGATCACATGGGATGCTATGGTCGAAGCGATTGAATCGGTTTACTAATTTTGCCGGAAAATGCACATGAGTGCCTATTTACTCTACGTGACCTCATTAGGATATTTCCAGGCGATTGCATTCTTGATGTGAGAACAATTAAAAAGTGTTTGGAGAATAAATACGATAATGATATATCTTTCAACGCCAGTATTGGTCAGGAAAGCTTTATTTGTTTCAGAACCACCAAATTACAAGGCGCTTAGAGATTGATGGTATAATGAAAAAAAAGGTTCCAATTGAAGAAAGAAAGAGAGTCATTGACGAAGCGGAAAGTATAGCCTCGAAAACATGTGATCGAGAATTTACGATACACATCATTATCAAGACTGTAATAATTTAGTTAATGACGTTGAATCTCTATACAATTTTACTCAAAGTAAAATAATGAAATCTAAATGCGGCCTTTTAGAGACTTTGCAGAACAAAACACTTCAATTTCCTGCAGTATAATCGCTGCTGTATGGCCTGACTCATTTATTTTGCCGCTGCAACTCAACACAGATTCAGCTCTAGACTCTTCGTCATACAAGGAAAGCACCATGTTTGAAGCTGCCTGTGTAACGCGAGAAGAACCTAAGGTGCGATAAATTAATTTTTTTAATTTGTTTTCGATAACGCAGATTTTAATGTAAATACCATCGATGATCGAAACGCCTTTCATACAATGGCTGAAATACAGTGTATAATTCGTCCAAAAGACATAGAACCAGATCTCAAAATTCCATGTTCTAGTGAAAGAGAAACCGCCATGGAAATCGGAATATTTGGAAAGTTACACTGAAAACGTACATGAAACAAAAATCTGCGGATAAATATATACTTACAGTCGCAGAAATCGAGGCTAATTATTTACTTCATCAGGAAATATTGAATAATATCAGCGATCTTATATGGATGTACGGGAAAATGGTCGGCAAAGATATGATACCAGGATAGAGTGAATTCCGAACCGAACAAAAATGAGCAAGGGGCACCGACGAATTTGAAGATGATGAATAAAAGTCACTGAGATTTGAGAAGTTTCAAAAAAAGTGGATTATATCTCCTGGGGGAGCCACGTTAAGAAACATGTGCCTTTAATTCTTCCTCTGAGGTGGTGCGGAAAAGCGTTACAGTAATATGCTGAATACTACCGCTTCGTGTCACGCCGTCGCGCGGTCCCTTTTATCTCTTCAGCGCTGTGTAAACCAATATATTCATCGCAGAAATGACTGGACCAAATGGAAATTTTAGATTTTTCAGTAATCTACATGTTTTGCATATGGTACATGTCTGATTTACAACTAAGACTCTTTTCTCATCATTCTTATCTTTCGCAACTAAAAATAGTATATTTTTTTATATGGAGTAAAAGTGTCATTTTTTGTGTTGAAGATGTACCTGACGTATGACAATTTAAGTTAAAAAAAATTATTCATGTCATATTATTTTGACGTTTGAAAAGAAATATTATTCCTCCGATAATGGCACAATAAGCAAAGTTGTAGGAAATGAAATGAAATGTTTTTTTTTAAATTGTGTTCGCATTAACTAAGCTGAGATATTTCTGAAAGGATTTAGATACCATTTTACCAATATGGCGGCGCAAGGCCAAACTTCCGGTTTTTACAATCTTGGACTTAAGCTTCCTTTGGATTTTACCATCTCACTCAACATAAAACGCGATTCATCAACACTTTACTCGAGTCTTGGGCCCAATGTTTATAGTTATTGAACTATTATGATAACAATATAAATGAGTTCTCTGATAAATCCATTATTCCTGTCTACCAGAAAGAAGTGCTTCTGGACTTTGAATAGATTATCTGTACTGTTCCGCTAATGCATTTCACCACACACTGCAGCCTACTTCATTGTGTTACCGTGCTCGTTGCATTTGTGTTTTGACTGTATTTATATGCTTTTCGATATTCTCTCTAGCGCAATAAAGTTGCTAAACTATAGGCCCACTTTTCCAACTGAAACAGAAATATGAAGTTAATATGTACATTAGGTAAAAAATAAATACAGTGAACGTCCCAAGTAAAAGACGTTTCTTAATTAGTAGGTCGAAGGTCAAGTCTTCTATCGGTCTACATTTATAAGAAATCGTGACGTTAGAATCAATTGTCATAATGGCGAATTAGGTGGGCAAAAGAGGCGCTCTGCTAAAACTACGCGTAAACCTAAATAAAATATTGGGTCAAAACGATGCGTATTAAGGTCTTTCCTTTTATCACCCTACAGTGGTTGGTGCGGTGTCAATGAAATACTATATATGTATTTTCTCTCATATTCCCAAATTCATTATAAACATCATTTCTTGTAGAAATGTATATATGATAGTATAAATTTAAGTTTATTTGTAATTAATAAATTCAAAACTTCTTTTGCTTTTAAACCTGTAACCGAAATGATCTATTTGCTGTACATTTTTTTAAAGAATGAATTCGTTTTAACTTACCAACAGCAATAAACGATAATTCAGAGTAATTGATGCGTAACTTGTGGCCTGTATTGGTTTCATTGACTTTTGAAGCAGTAACAATAATGCTTGCCTATTCTTTTTATTCCAGTAGACCCACGGACACTGAGTGGCGGCGTTAAAAATTTCCTCACACTAAAAAGTCAGAAAAACAATTGGCCGAGAAGACACAACTGAATACGAGTCTTTGGCAGTGTATTTAAACAGTGAATATGCCATGAGAATGGGCTAGTAGACAATAACGAAAATAACAAAAGTAATAGTATAGCATTATAGTATGAATTTAATGTGTTATAAATATAATTTCAAGGTAATTTTACCAACTGTTATTGGTTTTATTGTAAAATGAGTATGCTTAAGATTAGAGTGGATTTAAAATAAGGCAATTTGCCGGTTATCTCGTGATGTAATAGCGTAACATGCGCGCATATTCAATATAACGCCGACAGTGCTGTACATACGTTTTGCACAACTTCGTTGACTCCGCCCTTCCACTAGCGCTCATTTCTTTGCTGAATACGATATTTCATCATAGCCAATAGAATATCCCGAACATATGCGATAATATCTAACCGTTTAAACATAGTTTAAACTTCATGATTTTTTTTTACTATAAGGCATTATTAAAAAAATTAAATAAAAATACGGTTCAACTGTTTTTATGTGTAAATGTTATTAAAATAATTGCGGAATTTTTGAAGAATGTTAAACAGATAATTTTCAAGTCAATACAGTTAAACCTGAGGCATCAATGTAGTAGCAGTTTTTAGAGTTTTTCAAAAAATTACAATATTTTTTACTGGCTATCACAACATTTTGAAGAATATCACTCTTGTTGATATACTTATCCAGGATTAATCGAGTATAATGGTCCTGGTCTCCTTACGGCAAACTGCTCCAGAGCATATCGTAGAAAAATCCGATTAAACTATTAATATTTAAGTCAAATATCAATTTTACTACGGTTAAAATAAATCTGTATAAAAAGGTTTTAATTTCAAAAATTGATCCGACACAACTCTGACAAACTTTCCCCTTTAGGGATGGGTCGGACTACCTGGTACTGGCATTCAAAAATAATTATAAATATATTTTCTGTTATAAATTGTATTTAAAATGTATGCACCAAATTTGATTAAAATAGTTTGAACCGTTTGAAAAAAAATATTTAAACCTTAACCTCACAAACTGCATCCTTGAATTTTTTAGGAGCAAAGGGCCATGCTACTACATACTAGTACTAAGGCTTACCTATATGTTAAATTTGATCAAGACCATGACAGCTGTTTTAAAGAAACAAAATATTTTATTTTTATTTATAGTGCAGGCGCCGTAGGTATTTGAGTTTGGAAAATATGAGTAACGGAATTTATTGACTGATTCGTATATCTGAGACCCTAAGGAACTCAAGAATACATGTTGCCAGCTACCGTGTTGCCTCAACCTTTTCCCCGCTGCCCTATGCTTCAAGCGTACATTGTTATCAAGGCACTCCACATCATCATTAGCTAATATAACGTTGTAGTAGGGTGTATTTTGTCGGTTATTAAATAGTATTTTATATTTTTGCGAATATTTATACTGTTAATGCGCTTTTGTTTACTATAAAAAGTGAAAAATGGCGTTATATATTACGAGTTTAAAGAGAAAAAGACCGAATGGCTTACTGTGTTTTTTTTTGTGATTCAGTCGGTGATTTAGTGAAAAATCCGAAAGACAATCGTTTCTTACTATAAAAAATACTGCAGATAGACAAAAAGATGAACTGGCAGAGAAGTTTGCGAAAGTCTACGATCTGGAATATTTTTCGTGGCATAGAATATGTATGATCAGTTACGTCAGTGAGGAGAAAATAAAGCGTCAAGAAGTAGCATTAACAAAAGAAATAGAAGAATAATCTGTTACTTCTACTTCACAAACCGACGATCCAAACAGTCATGTTATCCATCATTCTAGAAAGGTTTCTAAAGCAGCTGCAGAAAAATTGAGATGTTGGATATGTGGTAATATAACTATAACTAAAAGGAACAATGAAAAACTTACTTTATGTTCCGAATTGTCTGCGGCAGAAAAAATTTTGAATACTGCACGTCAAAAACAAGATGACGTTTTTACGAAAATTAGTATTTGTGAAGTACCTAAGGACTTATTTGCTCGAGAATTTAGATACCGCTTCTATGAACCGATGAAACTAGCGTCTCATGAAAAGTTACATAATTATAAATGTCTCTTTGATGAACATGGCTTCTACAGGAAATCTGCCAAGTCAGCATTCGCCCATGAAATTGAAACAAATCCAACCTTCAACTTACTCAATGGAACAAATGTTATCGTCAAACTCTTGTGTCACTATTGATGGTATGGCACTAGTACATCAAATCACACTTAAAAAATATAGTACATTTGGTGCATTTGGTGATGCATACATTAAAAAAATATGTATTTTTTTTCTCAGCCTGGTATTAGAAGAGTTGATTTAGTTTTTGATAGATATGATAATTAGTCTATTAAATTTTTGAAGTCGAAATTACGAAGCAAAAGACAAAATCTAAAGAAACTCATAATTTCCAGTAAGTCGACCAAGATTCCAGCTGATACTAAAGACTTGAAGGTACTTACGCCTTTTGGACATGAATTTTTAGATCTTGAAAAATTTAAAACTCTGGAAAAAGTTTGCACCTACCTATTCAATAATCAAATACTGATAGCGGTCGAGCTTAGATACAAATTAATTTCTCAAAATAATGGATTCGGCTTAAATTTGCTCAAAGTCATATGCACTTCTGACGCATTATACCTACATTGCTTGAGGGCTTCAGCTCAAACATAATTTGGAAAAATGCATCAATACCGCTAATTCAGCCTCTGGATTTTATTCAATACGAGTATGAATTAAGAGAATCTTTCTTGTACTCTAAACAAATGACCAAAGCACCTCTACCGGAATCTCTAATTAAACCTTGCAAATGTAAATCAGATTGTCATACTATGTCTTGCAATTGTAAAAAAACTGGTATAATTTGTATTTCTTTAAATGTGTTGGAAATCATTGTAAAAATGTGTTACTGTAACTACATTTTTAAATAACATATTTTTTTTAACAAAAAATACTTAAAACGAAATCAGCATTTTGGAGTCCTTTTGTTTATAATAATAAAAATAATTATTTCTTTTCATTATTTTTTGTTGTTGATTAATTGAATAACTTTCTTTTACAATACATCATCCCTAAAACCTATATATTACCCCTAAAAATTAACATTTCATCGCCTTACATCTACTGGTATAGGATTTCTCCTAGCAATTTGCACGTTAAAATGAAAAAAAATTTGACACTTTCTGTAAAACTATCCATGTGCCAAATTTACTCGTAATCGTTTTATATAAAAAAAAATATTTAATTAATTTAACGTTATAGTCTAAGAGGCCGCGACTAATTTTATAAATAATAAAAAATAATAACAAATAAACACCACAGAGATTAGACAACCCCCAATTTCAGAAGCCAGGGCTTGTGCGGAAGGGGGTAACATATTGAAAAACGCGGATATACAACCATTTCCTCCGACAGTGCCGGAGCCAGGATTCGAACCCGGCGGTGCAATATCCGTGTGATTAATCGCGATTGCCACCTCGCGCCTTAACCCACTCGGCTATCGACCAGACAAACATGACCGAAAGAACATACGGCTGAAACTTGCATCATATCTAGAGGCGGACTCAGCAATCCGAATGGTTCTGGTCTGCCAGAGCAAAGCTGCTGCGTTTGGGTACCAGCGCCTGGCAAAGGTGATTGTTAAGACATGATTTTGGCTGAATGAACATACGGCTGAAACTTATATGGTAGACAGAGTATTGGTCACTAATGTCAATTCCATCGATCTGCCGTGGCGCAGCTGCTGCGTTATCAAAACTGACCGCTTCAAAGTTGTTAAGTAGGACAAAAAAATAAGACTGAATGAAGATACGCGTGAAATATTATGGTGGATATGGGCCTGATAACTGAAAAAGTGGTAAGAAACTCTGGCGCCACCGCTGTGCCTTATAAAACTGATTACATCAAAATTCAGCCATTGGAGGCATACTCACTTACTACTTATGTTAAAATTCACACAGTTTAACGATTGTTTTTACAAAAAAAAAAAATAAATACAATAACTTTGGGATCATCAAATTAAACACTATATTATGAATCATTTATACCTGCCTCTATTTTCAAATCAAATATTTCAGGGCGTCAAAATTACTTAAAAATAGTTGAGCATATCGTTTTAACACAAAAATAATTTTGATATCATCTAAAAACACTTTGATATTATTTCTATACTCTGAAAAATGGTGGTTATTCAAATTGACCGCAACATATTTTTAAACAAATAAGTTGCCATACCTCGTTTAAAAATAAAATTTTTCAATTTTTTTAAGAACTGAATTGTATATCAGATAGAATGCTGCATGTTTTATAACAGATTTTTTTAATCAAAAATCAGAAAATGTAGTAGTACGTAACTCCGTTATTTTAAATTTTTTGAGGAAATACTAAGATTCTAGACTAAGAGAGTATTTTTCATTTATTGTAAAGTTCTGAATTTGATTTCAAAAGAAAGTCATTCAAATTGGTTTGGGCAATGCAGCGAATTTAAAAATATGTTGATCTGCCAGTCGTCGTACTGAAACCCTCAACAGATACGCAGCCTTTTAGTGATTACCAAAACCTAATTGATAATCCTTCCAAATATTGCTTTGTCCTCCTAAATTATTTGAAACTGATAAATATTTGAGACTATTAAAAAAATCGAAATTAGACGATATGCATAGGAATATAAAAAATTTTGTAACTGATTTTCCCTTTACTTTGAAATATTCATGTTGTAATTTTTGGATTATATTAGGGTCTTACTCTTACAATTCAGCTTAGTGCCAAAACTTCCTAAACCCAACTCGACCGATGACTACCCGCGGGGGTGACAAGCTGGCGAAGAAAGAAAACATCAAGACAAGAAGAGCGCCAGAAGAGACCTCAACCAGCGAGGTTCAACAGCCAGGACCACGGGAGGTCCGCAGAAAATACCACGACACATCTCGCATTTGCGAGCTGGGTCTGGTAGAAGTAAGCGGGCCCACCTATCACGAAGGCCGGTCCAGGTCTACAGAGATAATCTAGGAGCAAAGAGTAGTAGTCCTACTCGGCCCTAGTTATCGAGACCGACATCCAGCCAATGGATATTGGCGCGCTGGAGATGTGAGGCGGGGACACGGTCTTCCTTCAAACGGTCACCCATCTAAGTACTAACATAGTAAAGTAGTAGTACATAGTAAAGACGTACCCACGTTCTCCCCAGCGACAAATTTTTTTTACAGATTTTTATCGATTTCTAAGGGCTAACTTCTTCTTATTTGAGTTAGGTTCAATTTTGCGATTTCGCCTCGAGGTGTGTGGTGAGTACAGCTAGCGCAATTCTACGACTTAAAATTGGGAGAACTTGGGTGCTGTTTAACCCTAAAGCCCAATAAATAGTACGCGTATGTCCAGTTGTACCTAGAATGGCGACAGCGCTTAATGCACTTGAGCTGCCTGCCCCTCTAGATTTTAGTTATTAAGTCAGTATGTTTTAGAATACGTAAAAGTAATATGTTTATGTGTAGTCTAATGTAGTACTTTAAATTATAATTAATATATACAGCCCACTTACAAATAATATGTTTACTACTACTAGGGATCCCATACAGGTACAACATGATACCGTAACAGTCTGGAAGTGTTTTAGGGATGATTGAAGTTACATTTCTAATAAAGTACAATGTGCATGCATCCTCTTAGAGATATAAAATGATATTCGGCAGGTCGTTATCAAAATTGCTGTCAAGGGTTTTGTTCCTGAAAACATGCATCACATGGATAGCAAAAACGCAATTTAAACAGCCGATGTCAAATTAAAATTAGAATTTAATAAGAAACATGACCGCTCTCATTCCGTGCACAAGTACCTCCACAGGGTAGCGTACACGTGATGACAGAAACACTAAAATACCAAGTAGTGGAGAGAGGAAGAGCGAAATAACATATTTCTGGTGTGGAAAATGTCATAAAAGTGCCGAGTGTACTAAATATAGAAAATTATGTGCAAAATTTGTAATCAACCGAGTCATGCGATAAATAGCAGACTTAGGCTACGCGAAACAAACAATAGGGATGAAATAAAGAATTAAATAACGGGTCCGGCAGAATGAGTATCCACTTTAAATTGAGTTGCTTTTATTAATTACTAAATTTTTATTTAAAAATTAAACACAACATTTCAATTGCGATTGCGTTGATTTCTGCTTGGGTATTATTAATTAAAATAATTAAACAATGTGCTCATAAAACAGCTAAGCCACTTCGTCACATAATAAATCAATGCATTGTTGAAGGAAGCTTTCCAAGCTTATTGAAAATCTCGAAAGTAATATGTGTACATAAAAAAATGAATTATTTAAATTTCTTGAGTTAAATAAAACTCTCTCGTCGAACCAACCTAGTTTTAGCAATGAACATTCTACAATTTCTGCACTAGTCAGTATTTTAGATTATACATATAAGAATGTAGATATGGGCAATAAGGTTAGGGCAATGATCTATCTAAGGCATTTAATTGCGTAAATTATGACATTCTCTTAAAAAAGATTGAATGTTATGGCTTACGTGGTCAGGGTAACTTGCTGTCAAGGTCTTACTCATCAAGCAGATCCCAATTTGTCGATTACTACGGTGTAATTTCCAACAAGTTAGATAATGTTATTGGTGTTCCATAAGGCAGTGTCTTGAGGTCGCTACTTTTTCTCTTGTATATCAATGATATAGAAGAATGCTTACCAATTTTTTATTGCGTATTTATAGACGATATTATTTTATTGATTGCAAGTGATACAACTACGGAGAGAATAGCATCAAAACTTGAACAAAATCTAAATGGTATTAGTAATTATTTTAAAGACTGAAGGCCAATTATGAATCAAGACAAAACATTTTCGTTACAGTTTCATCCAATTGGATCGAACTATATCTCTAGTCCTCTCATTAAATTTAAAGGCAAATCCATTGAACAAGTTGACAATTTTAAATTTCTAGCAATTTACATTGATATGTCACTAAACTGGAAAAGACATGTAGACTTAATTTATAAAAAATGCGCTAGTCTATGTTTTGCAGTAAAATGATTGCGTCGAGTCGCCAGTTTAAATGTTGTAAAAAACCTTCTATTATTCAAATTTTGAATAAAGAATTAGATATGGCAGTATTGTTGAGGTAACTCAAGTACATCGGATCGGGTATTTATCCTGCAGGTACTCGATTTATGTTTGACCTTAAATACAGAGAATGCTGTAAAAGTACCTACTCAATATCCCCCGGAGCGTAAGGCAGCACTGGTGTCTCGTCTATCCCATACGAGTGCCTTAGATGATAGTAAAGCACTCGTAATGCTGCGTCGTGTCTGTGAATCCAGAATCCAAGCACAAGAGACCTCGGCCTCCCCGATGTCGTGGAAGATATAACCGTAGAACGGACGATTTAGGATGCAAGCTCCTATTGAGATGCATCTTCTTGCGGGTTACTACATCGGGTTGACGCAGCTCTTCTTTAGTCCATTTCACTACTCCGAAAGAGTATAGAAAGATCGGAACGGGAAGATTATCTGTAGCAGACACCTTGTTCTTCCCCGACAGTTCTGAAGACCAGATCTGTCGAAGTAGGTGCTGATACTTACCGCGGAAAGCGTTTTTTACTACACTCACTTCTTGGGTGGAGCGTTGCTCGTCATCCAAGTAAGTGTACGACTCTCCGGCATTTAGATGGTGTAAGATGTTTCCATCCACGAGCTGCGCATCCTCTCCGTAGTCACCGCATCGTCCTCTCTTGGGATGGATCAGTGCGCATTTGTCCAACCCTAACTGCATACCGACAGCTTACATGTACTCCTGTACCAACCTAAGGGACTGTTAGAGATCCCTCTCTCCAGAGGCATAAAGTTTAAGGTCATCCATATAAAACAGATAGCGATCTGCCTCCTGTCGCCAGGGGTACCGCAGTTGTAGCCACGTGTTTTTCGGAGCGAGACGGATAATAGCAGTAGTGAGATGCAAAACAGAAGGGGGCCGAGGGAATCTCCCTGAAATACTCCTTTTCTGAATGTTACCGACTCTGTTTGGACTCTATCGTTACCCGATGTTATGGTAAAGCGAGTCCTCCAGAGCGGCATCAGTTCTTCAATACATCTCACTACGGGACCAGGTACCACAAGGCATTGGAGCAAGTGAACAATAAGCTCATGCGATGTCATGTCAAATGCCTTGCGGTAGTCGATCCAGGCCATAGAGAGAAGTATACTGCATGGAGTCCTGCGTGACACGTCTGTCGATCAGCAGATTCTCTTTGCAGCCAGCGACACCTCTCTTCGACCCTCGTTGCTAATATATCCGTTCGCAAACCGGTTCAACTGCGTGGAGCACCCGCATGTACAAAATGAAGTTTTTGCACGACTTGAATTTTGTAGGAATGGAAGGGTAAGTCTTTCAGAATGCGGCGATAACTACGGTTCGAAATATTGAGTGCTAATGCTTGTCATTTTGCAAATCGTTTAGGACTTCGTAGCCCAGCTGCTTCTACTCTTTCAGCATTTTCAAGTGTGCGTAGAGAACGAGTTCTTCCTTTTGGTTTCTCTCTGGCACATGAAGCACTGCGAAACTTGTGTACCCACTTATTTTTAATCGTTATTCTGCTAGGAACGGAATCCCGTGGATTTAAATGAAAGTGACGACGGAATAAACGCTGGATAGTTATTTTTTAAACAAGCTTCAACAGCAAAAAAATGTTAAGTATTTTACCAACGCTAAAGTGACATTTCTCGCAAACGCTTTGACCAACTGTCTTAAATTTCCACTACTTGTTACGAAAGTGTGGCGTAGCGATTTGAATTTATATCTCATTATATTATTACATGAATTAACTTTGAGGGAGGATATTTCATTCTGCCAGACCAGTTAATTTGGTCAAGAAGATGCTAATAAATATCAAAATAGGGAGAAAATACACAAGAAAAGTGTCAGCTGCATTACAGATATGGGTTGCGAACGAAATATAGTGTAAAAAATAGAAATTAATAAACTAAAAGTACCTATACAGTTACGTAGTTTTAATCGTTTGCAAGTTATGGCAAGTGGAAATGTTCCATGATTATAAATAATGAAGATGTTATTGCGCGAACCAAAATAATAATGTTATATCATGAATAAATTTCTGATTTGTTAATAGGACAAAATTTCTTAAATCGCCCATATGTTTTGATAATTAATAGAACAAAACATTTAGTAATAATCAAGTTACCCAATAACACCGAAATACTGCTGAGTATGAGTACCAAATATATCGTAAATTGTGTAAAGGTCTATGAGGCCGTAAACAATGAGTAGATATCGGATCTCATAAGGGGACATATTACGGAGACGAAGAAAGTAAACTTAAACAGCTGCTTGTGGAATATTACGATTGTTTTTGTCTTAAAACTAGCGAATTATGAAAAACGAACACAGCAAGCATTGCAATTTAATGTACTACAGAGAAACCTACAGTTTATCGCCCATATCGTTTCCAATTATCGGAATGAGAGGAAGTGAATTTGATGATTAATAATTTTATTAAAGAATAATGTAATACGCCCTTCACGTTCGCTATATGTGAGCCCTGTTTTACTTGTAACAAAAAACGATAGGAGGGCATCTCTTGTGTGTATTTTCGTGCTTTAAATAAGATCACTAAGAAGCATACATTTCTTCTACCATTAACATAGATCAATTGATCGATTAGGCAGTCATAGGAATTTTCTTAAACAACGTTTCTCAAGAATGTTACCAAATATTTCTGAGTCATCAATACCGAACACGTGATTTGTCAGTCCAGATGGGCATTACGAATTTTTTAAAATTCTATTTGGAACTGCATTGTAAATTTTAACGATTAACAATAATTAATGTATTTAGTGTTACGTGATTACATAAATACCATCGCTCAAGTGTACATTGACGACATAGTAATAACTGCTAAAATTTTTGAGCAGGGGTTAGAAAGGTTAAGAGAAATAATATACAGGTTAAGGCATCATAATTTGACTCTGAAATTATCAAAGTGTAAATTTCTCTTTACACAAGTTGAATATTTGCGCAGAGAAATTTCAAAAAAGGGAATTAGGCTTGGTTTACAAAAAATAGCAGTACTCCACAAAATGCCTATAACAAGCAATACTAAGCAATTACATCAGTTTCTTGAACTTGCAAGTTATTTTCGAAAATTCATATCCGACTTTGCAGTCCTAGCCGAACTGTCAAAGAATGCATATTTTTGACCACCTAATGCCTATTTATTGAAACAACATTCAAATATTAAAAATGTTACTTTCTTCGAATTGGTGATATTGGATTTCAATGAGAAACTTAAAGTATGAATCTGAGCGTAAATGGTCACGTTATAAATGTGGCACTAGTATAAATGTTATTACTTCTGACTGTGATTGTAAACTTCTGCAGGGGGGGCATTTTTTTATTAGGTTTTAAAATTATTATAAAACCACCTAATGAATTTAATAAATCTCTGCAGGAAGTACATAAAAAGGCGTGATATTTTGAAAATAATGCATTTTATACTATTTCTGTGTCTTCCTTATTTTATGAAAGTCATAATTTTCTTTTTGTAAGCGGCTTTACACAGTTTGATATAGGTACGTTTCCGGAATTATAATTACATATAAGTAAGACTTGTAAAAGTTATGTTTTTAAATATCATATTATGCTTACTAGTTGACTTTTAAGAGAATTAAAGTTTCTACAATTTTTATTGAGTGTCAAATTATTAAACTAATAGCTGAGTCAGTTATTTTCAATGCGTCTACGATAGTTGCTAAGATGCAAGATCTGTGAGTTTTTTTTTTTTAATTTTAAATTTTGCATTGTCCTCTTTCCAGTTGATATTCCCTAAAATAATAACATGATGGAGAACACGAAGCTGAAAAATGGTGTATTTCTTGGAGATTTGAGTTGGTGGTGTGATGGGCTGTCTATGGTATTCACTGAGTTTAAAATATGTCAAGAAATTCCGTAAATACACCCGATGTCATCAAAAACATCCAATTTTTTGAGCCTCAGACATTGTCAAACGCTGAACCTAAGACGGCCTGAATATATAATTAAATTTTTGTTATATCATACGTTACTTTTTGTATTTTTTTTGTGTTGTTTATTAAATGCAATTTATAAAACTTCTCCTATATAATTGAATTTAACGATTATGTTATTTATTACTTTCGAATAGAATTGTTACATACGGCATCCTGGACATGTTGTCCCGAAACACATAAATTCGTTACCATCATGAAAAATGTTATCAATATGAGAATCATCCTGAAGTTGCTTGAAGGGCTGATTTTCTAAAAAATACAATAACATATGTTGAGATAAAAAACGTATGTCTAGATAAAAAATCAATTAGAGTAGGCGATACATATCATCGCGTATGTTAATTCCTAAGGGCCCCATTTACGTTGGGATCTGTATCGCTACATGTATCAAGAATCAAGTTTCCCATACACACTGAGAGGGAATCATGAAACATCAAATGACTTCAATACGCGTATATGAAATGTTGGCTCCCCAACCTGTGACTATAGCAGTTGCAATAGTACTGTCAAAATATTTAAAGATAGAAAGGCGTCGCAAAAGAATATTGACTAAGTAATGGTTATGTGAAATAAATAAGTACACCAAATTAAATTTACTTAAGGAACTAAAAGACAACGAACCAAACGACATTTGAATGGATAACAATGATCCGCATTGGGATATCATTCTTTGCACTTGTCAATCAAGTCTCTGGTTGCTACTTCGCAAAGTTGTCTATTTGAATAGTCTTTTGACGTAGAATTCCACAAACAGGAATATTAGGCTGGGGCCGTTACCTTTTTGAGATGAAAAATTTAATAGCAGGCAACGGCCGGCTGGAATATATAGTTGAGGTCATAAAAAATGAAAAAAAAACCTTGGAACTTGAGATGAAGGGAAGTAGTGAAATGGGGTGATATTTAAGGGATGAAAACCGTTTTTTGTGATTTGTGACGAAATGTGACCTCCTAGAGAAAAGTGTTTAATACAAAAGTTGTAGATAATAAAAAAATCTAAAACTTTTATTTTATATATTTTTCGACATAACCTCAAAGTTTGCGAGGAAATGACGAAAAACCGATTTTTCTGTTTCTATTTCTTTTTTCTCGCGTGAAAATTATTTAATTTAAATGAAACTTTGTGAAAGTACGTAATTATTTTCATATAATAAGCATGCGTTTTTTCAATTATGGGAAATACATATTTTTCGAGATTTTACCATTTTTCCGAAAAACACCCCTATCTTCGGCGAACAACTTTATTGATTTTCTTTTTGGATATTGATGTTCTACTAGTGCTCATTTATTTCATCGAGATATCTACTTTCAAATGGTATGTCGATATTAGTGCTTTATTGTCATTTAACAGCTTAAAATTAAGAAAAACCAAAAAATAAAATTTTTCGAATCTCGAATTCAAATCGAAAATGTCGATTTTTTTCATTATTTTCAATTTTTTAGCATATTTATGTTAATAATTCATAATATTTTAATGAAAAAACTTACTTTGGTATAAAATAAATAAAGTTGAATGAATTTCATCACGGAAAGGTAAGGAAACTTCATGAAACTTAACATTTACATGGAAATCAATAGTACTTTATTAATTTTCATAAGCTACAGTTAAGTTTCGAAAACTTTATATGCATATTAAATTATTCTAAATACATATGATAAAATACAACATACAATTTATTTATATTGGCTACGAATTCTTTATTTTATTTACAAATATTTACTTAACTAATATTGGTTGTGTATAGCTTATAAAAAGAAAAATCAATAAAATGATTGTTAAAATCTAATCAATTTTAGGCCTTTTTTGTTGTGGTTCGTTTTCTTCATCGATCAAACTTCTCAAATTCTGTATTATCTTCAAAATCATTGGCATTTTCAGGCTCTTCAATTTCGATGTCATTATTCTTTGCTGGCTCTTCATCAATATCTTCAGAATCACTTAAATCTACAAATACTTCTATGTCTCTATTTGAACAGTTCTCAGTGCATGTATTGCATAGATTGGAAGCCGTGGTTTCGGCAGCCACACCTTTGATTATTGCATCCACTTTCACAAGTACAGCTAACGCTTTTTATCAACTTTCCGGGAATCAAGTCGGAACTGTCAGAGATGTATTTCGGCACGAGTCTTCCTACATTTTCATTCCAGCCCCAGTCCTTTGCTTTTTTGTTGTCCTGATCGTTGTCAAAATTACCCAACCAAGTTTGCAATTGGTAATAGACTCTGTAGGAGTGTTGTACAGCTGCTTCTTCAGTTGGAGGGAGTTTTTCCAATTTAAAAGTGGATTTGTTTGTAGTTTGCTGATACAGCTCAAATCGTAATTGATTTAATGAGTTATAAATTTTCTTACTTTTGTAAATACTAGCTGTAAGTTGAGATCTATTTTTTGCTATGGTTATGTGGTCTGCATCTTTTTGATAATAAATACTGTCTAGGTTTAATAAATTTTTATTGTCAAATAAAGATCTTACTATTGTTTTTTCCCCTTTCCAGCAAAACTTGAAGTCGTATCACACCCAGAGAAAGCATGAAGAAACGCTATTACACTTGTGTATGATTCGTGTTTAAAACAATGGGATGTATAAAATGAATCTTTGACGTTGCTTGAGCCTGGTTTGTGAAAATAGATATCCAGTCCATTCGAATTTAATTGGTGTAAAAGAACTAGTAAATCGATGTCTTGACCCACGATTATTACAGTTTTATCATTTTGTTTAGCTAATTGGATCGCAGTATTAACAATCAGTGCGTCGGCGTCTTCAGGAGCTCGCTTACACAAAAAGCCCTCGGACTGTAATTTATTTGATATTGTGATCATTAAATTATTTTTATTATTTTGATTTGATAAAAATTTTTCCTGTGAAAAGGGTAATCGTTTAATTTTAATCGAAAACTCAATCACAACGTGCGTTTACAAAGGACGCATCACAAACTGAAAAAATACTTTTACACAACTAGACGAATAGAGATTTACTTACTACAACAGAACTAGCTCTGCTGCTCTTGTGCAGGCTCACTTTGTCCTATCCCTCTCTACCCCCAACCTTCAGTCGTTTTGGGCGGGCATTTCAAATACCTGTATGCTGAGAAATTTCAAATTTTGTAATTTTTTTTTTTGTTTGAATACGTAACAGTATTTTTTTTGTTTGTATTCAATTTTAGCGTGGTTTCCAATAACTAAATTTATTCAACTTTAGTTATTTTATACCAAAGTAAGTTTTTTCATTAAAATATTATGAATTATTAACATAAATATGCTAAAAAATTGGAAATAATGAAAAAAATCGACAAATTCGAGATTCGAAAAATTTTTTTTTCGGTTTTTCTTAATTTTAAGCTGCTAAATGACAATAAATCACTAACATGGACGACCATTTGAAAGTAGACATCTCGATGAAAAATATGAGCATTAGTAGAACATCAGAATCCAATAAAAAATCAATAAAGTTGTTCGCCGAAGATAGGGGTGTTTTTTCGGAAAAATGGTATGATCTCGAAAAATATTTATTTCCCATAATTGAAAAAATTCATGCTTATTACATGCAAATAATTACGTACTTTCCCAAAGTTTCATTTAAATTAAATAATTTTCACGCGAGAAATTAAATAAAAACAGAGAAATCGGTTTTTCGTCATTTTCTCGCAAATTTTGAGGTTATGTCGAAAAATATATAAAATATAAGTTTTAGATTTTTTTATTATCTACAACTTTTGTATGAAATACTTCTCTCTAGGAGATCACGTTTTGCCACAAATCACGAAAAACGGTTTTCATCCCTTAAATAGCACCCGATTTCACTACTTCCCTTCATCTCAAGTTCCAAAGTTTTTTTTTCATTGTTTATGACCTCAACTATATATTCCAGCCGGCCGTTGCCTGCTATTAATTTTTTTCTTTTCAGAATTAAAAATCCGTAACGGCCCCAGCCTATATAGTTTATACATGTTTAAGAATTCTTCCCAATATTCTCGATCGCCCGACATACTTATTTTATTTTACAAATTTATTAATCACGTTGTAAATGTAAATACACGCTGCAACAAGTATCAGTCGCAGGCGTGCGGTATCGAAATTTCTCGACAGTGAAACAGACGGCGATACCAACTGATATAATTCAGTAAAATTAAACATGCCGCTGCATCAAATCTGATATTTTTGCTTTTTTGGTACGTTATTTATGATGAAAGAGGAATGTTAAATCGAAGTTTTCGACCTCGGCAGACGACCAGGTCATTGTCAAAAATCAAGAAAATCTCGAAATTTTTTACCTTTTTTCAGTTTTTGTCAATTTTGATCCGGAAGGACTGTCTTTTCATCAAATACCGTTATAATTATTTTTGAAGTAGATTAAGTTTGTAACAATTTGAGACTTGAGCGGTTATTGTAGTACCAATAGTTTTGGAGATACAGCTCTTCCAAATTTGGCCAATTTTTCAAGTTACATAATTTTCAGCAAAATTTCATCATTTTCAAAAGTATTTACGTTTCTGAAGCTTTATTTATAATACCTGCCAATTCATCGAATTAGGTTACGTAGAATAAGCGTAGATAATGTCCTGTTCTATTGTAATTTGCGTAATAAATAATTCAAAGTGTATTTTACCTAGACTGTCTAGGTGGCAATTATGCAGAACATACGTTCAGACTATGAATTGAATGAATGAATATGATGAATTCTTGGCGGGCGACAAAATGTAAATAAATTTCTCTTTTTGAGGTATTACTCCAAGACTCATCGCTAGCCTTCCCTCCTCTATAATCCTTGAAGGCCACGCACCCGAAGCCCTTCCAGATTCAGTTTCGAAGTGTTTGTAAAGTTGACTACTACACCGAGTGTGGTCAGTCATACTCATTTATTTAGAATGTCGGAGCTTGGAACTTCTGCAAGTTTGTGTTTTATTTGTCGCGGGAGTTTGAATGAGGGTGAAGTGGTGACAATAAAGGCGAGAGGGATACAAACCCTTGTGGCGTCCAATATTTTATTGAAAAATCTAGAAGACAAGCGTTGGTTGAAACGTGTGAACGAGATTTCTATGCATACTACTTGCCAGAAAAGGTACAACATCCCCAAGTTGACAGCAGCAGCAGTTCGCCGTGGAGAAACACATGTGAAAGCAAAAGATGCAAGACCTATATGATCGGTATGTGAAAAGTTTAATTTCAGAGAACACTGTTTTCTGTGTGGAGATAGAATTACAGAATAGTTCATCGTGGCCGAGAAGAGAAAAAACGCAGCAAAAAGAAATAACGTCATTATAGTGAAAAAAGTTGAACTTGGTGTAAAAATATTGAGAGCAGCAGAAAACCGAGGTGATGAGTGGGCCTTCAAAATTAAACATCGCATTTCTGATGACACTGACTTGGTAGCAGAAGACGCGAGATATCACCGATTTTGCTGAAAGAAACTACACTTACTCCCAACACAAGAAGGGTGAAGAGGGGATGTCGCAAGCACACCACGATTGAGGATGCCATGGAACAAATTTTTGCAGATCTCCGAGAACTCAAAAGAAGGTCAGTTTTCTTTGGATAAACTGGTTAGCCAGATAGAAGGAGAAATACCCGATAATCGAACAATGAAAAGTAGTCTGTTTAAGAAGTATGGAGAGAATACTATAATTGCCAAAACTGTTTCGAAATTGAGTAAAATAAACACATCATCAAAATTGATGTCAGATTTTCGGATATTTTTCATCGATGTATTACACATGCATTTCTTTTTTAATATAATAATAATGATAATGATCATCGTAAGTAATTGTCAGCGCTTGCATACCCACGCCTGTATATAAAAATACAAATATCTCATTATGTGCTCAAGTGTTTAAGGGGGAGGGTCACTTTGGAGTCCCTTGAGACCTCAGGAAAGTCCACTGAGTGGATGGGAGAAAGTTTTTAAACAATATACTAGACCTCCAGAAACATGAATGGTACTGAAAATGATGAAATTTTGCTAAAAGTCGTGTAACCTGAAAAATTGTCCAAGTTTGAATAGCTGTATGTTCGAAACTATTGGTCTTACAATAACCGCCCAAATCTCAAATTGTTGCAAATTTAATCTACATCAAAAATTATTATGACGGTCTTTGATGAAAAACCAGTCCTTTCAGGTCAAAATCGACAAAAACTGAAAAAATTGTAAAAAATTTCGAGATTTCTTTGATTTTTGACAATGACCCGGTCGTTTGCCGAGGTCGTAAACTTTGATTTAACATTTCCTTTTTATCATAAACAACGTATTAAAAAAGCAAAAATACTTGATTTAATGCATCGCTCAATGTATAATCTGATTGTACTGTCATGAGCAGAAAAAAATCTGTAAATCTGTTTCTATTTGAATATGTAATGAGTAGCCGAAATTTAACAGATATTTTACTGTATTTTTTATTTTAATGTTGTAGTTATTGCTACAGTAAATGATGGATGGTTAATGAGACAAATTGCACTGCGTTATAACATTAACAAAAATTTGGTGTGTAACATTTTAAGAAAGTGGAGAATAAACAGTACGATTAGTAGAAATTCTGGATCAAAGGACAAAGGATATCCTACTTAACACGAAACTAACTATTAATATTTAGTTATTTCTATTTATAACTTCTATAAGTCGCTTTGGCATAGAATTAAATAACCTTATACAATAATCCTTAGTAATAACATTTTCCCATGCATTATTTACTATTTCCAGTAATTCTTCGGCATTCCGTGGTCTCACATTTCGTTTTTGGATACTTCTTACGGGTAGTCCCCATACTTCCTCCACAGGGTTAAGATCTGGACTATGACTGGGTCAGTTAAGAACATTGATGTTGTTATCTTGAAACCAGTTAGTTACGTTATGAGCAGTATGAACGGAACAATTGTCTTGTTGAAATATGAACTCATTATTAGGAAATAATTGTGACACAGAAGGGAGCATAATATTGTCTAAATTCCTATATGCCACAAAACACCAGGACCACTTGCCGATATCCAAACCCACATATTGACGGAAAATATACCACTTTTATCATTGTTAGATATGTATTTCTCATCGAATCGAGTATTCGGGGGGCGGTAAACACGAATACGACAGCTGTGTGTTGACTGGAAAGTTTTTTCGTCTGTAAAGATTACATTGTTCCAAAAATTTACATCATGCGCTAAAAATTCAAGCGGAAACCCTACTCGAGCTTCTTTATGTTCAGCTTTAAGTAAGTATTTCTGTGCTGCTGCAGGACAGCGTAGCTCTGATTCTCTTTCGCCGGCGACCAGTACTACTCGATACAGGAAAATTCGCCGCTTCAGCAGTCTGAATAACTGAGTAAAATGGATTTTCTACTAAAGCATTTACCAATTGCAAATCTTGTTGTTGCGTTGATATCGCCCTGATCCAGGATTTCTACTAATCGTACCCTTTATTCTCCACTTTCTTAAAATGTTACACACCGAATTTTTGTCAATATTATAACGCAGTGCAGTTTGTCTCATTGACCATCCAGCTTTTAGCAAAATACCGTTATAAGACGTCCTATTTTTTTTTGCTCACGACCGTACTAATACAGATTCAACGATACTGAGACAATCAAATACACATTGATATTTGTATCATGATTATTATTATTAGCCGTTACTCGAGTCCGAGTATAAAAATGTTACAGTCGATAAATTGTGTACAATAAAAAACAAGTAAAAGGTGTAGTCTATTGTAATTCCCATTCATCTACGGTGCACACGACTATGGCTATAGAGGCCAATTCGGGAGAGCACATGTCGACCGCAGTTAGGACAAACATATACCTGGTTAGGTCTTGGGTTCGGCCTTCTTGCAGCAACATTTCCTTGATAGCTGGCCACAACCCCTCGCCATTCGGTTCTCTCCGCTGCAAGTTGTTCCCATTGCTCGTCTGCAATACCGCAGGATTTTAGATTTTCATGGAGAGCGTCTTTGAACCTCTTTCGTTGACCGCCACGCCTTCTTCTACCGCTTAGCAATTCACCATAAAGTGTATCATGATATCGGTACTTGCAATATGCAGCGATATAGGTCGATGTATATGGGGCCCTTTACGTGGCAGAATTTAAATAATATGGTATTTGGAGGTAATAGAATATAATTAACATTTGAAATGGTGTATATTTTGCAAGAAAAACATCAAACATCCGGAAATATCTCTCGTTAACTTTAAGTAATGATAAAATTGATGATTGTTATGGGAGCTAAAGGCCTTTTAAAATTAATGATTCGCAGTCAGTCGTTACCTTTTGCGAATGCATTTTTCAACAACAAAAATAAAAAAATAGTACCTGCTTACTTAATCTGAATGACGCCACGTAAATATAAATTATGTCTTAAAATGTTTACCAAATACGCTTTCGCAATCAGCTATGAACTATTGCAACTTCTACTCATTGAGTTTATTTCGTAAATTTTGTAAATGAATGAATTAATCAATTAATTTGCAAAAAAAGTTGACTCACGTGTATGACGAAATAAATAGCGATAACAGGAGCGACTGAGGCTATTGGAATCACAAGCATTAATCGTTTTGAAATGGCTAGATATACATGTGCTAATCTGAAAAATAATAAAGTTGAAGTTAGTCGAGTACTTATTGAATTTCAAAACAAAAAAATTACTACGAAAACTAAGAACTTTTCACTTTTCAAGAAACAATTTATTGGTTTGGATAAGTTTCTAGGGGCTTTGAATAGACATTTATATACAAAGGAAAAATTCTATCATAAAGTTGTAATACTAAGCCATTTTTATTTGTACGCCTGGTTATCCTTAAAGATATTTTTGTTTTGCAAGTGCTTTATTAAAAATTTCTGTGGCGGTGTTACATACATATTATTAGAATGTTGAAAATATATTTATTTTGATTTGAAATGGGATATATATTTGTTGTAATTTATATGATCTGATTTCAATATTTCATTTATTAGAACATTTAATAGAATTAATCTAATTTCTATTCGATACTAGTTTGAAATTTTTATCACAAGTGGAAATAGAAAGAGAAGGACCTCCTAACTATTGTACTTACTTTAATAGATTTGCATGTTGTGCGCAACATAAAGTTAATCTCTTGTACATGGTGTTCTGGTACTCTTCATTGTGCATTAATTCATCTTTATTTACATCTCCGTATCCTTCTGATATTCTCAATATATGTTCATTCAATAAGTACAGCTGAATCAGTACTTCCGATGTTAAATAGGATGCATATACCATAGCAAATCCCAGGCCATATGCGAAAAATAAAAACACCATATAAAAAGTAATAAGTAATGGATGATACAATGGTCCTGTATAAATATGAATAATCCTAAGGATGTGCAAGAACGTTTCTTCATCTCCAATAAGCGGAAGGAACATTAGGTGAGCTACTACAGATGTCATTATCAATAAAATAGTACTTATCTTCAAAATTTTACATCGGTTAAATATTTTATTTTCGATTTGGGGACCAGCAGAATTAATAGACCATGAAAGTTCTTTCGTGAGTTTCGCTATATAGTCAACTTTACTGCTTAATATAAATGCCACGATTAGCGTAAAAAATCCCTATAAAAAAAAATGCAATAAATGCTAATTCGCCAAAAACTATGAACTAAATATAATCGTAACTACGCCAACATACTGTCTTTATCAAAGACGAAAGTTAAGGTTAACCTCGATGTCGATGTAATGTCGATGTCAATGCCATGTCAATATCAAGGTTAATATTGATGTAATAGTCTAGGCGGTATCTACTTAAAATCACCTATGTTTGGATGAATCGGGTAGTATAGCAGATTTTTTGT
Organism: Leptura quadrifasciata; assembly: GCA_963675555.1. Taxonomy (NCBI): domain Eukaryota; kingdom Metazoa; phylum Arthropoda; class Insecta; order Coleoptera; family Cerambycidae; genus Leptura; species Leptura quadrifasciata. Next base: position 174,923,274 of record OY776673.1, read on the forward strand.
TTGGTCGCTCCTAAAAATCATAAGAAATGATAATTTCACTATGCGCTAGTTTGAAAACGTGGGCATAATTTTTTATTAAACAAAATGTGGAGAAATTTCTAAAAATTTCGTTCTTTTCGTCCTATTTTTTCATATATCTCAGTAACTATCGCTTTTAAACAAAAGTTATACCAGTGAAAAAGTTTTGTAATTAAATTTTCAATATGATGCAGTTGATCACGAATCCAAAATTTCATTTTTACTATTGCAAAAATAGTAAAAATCGCAAAAAAAATTTTGAAATTGCAAGTTATTTGTGGAATTTTTTTCAAATACTTATATTATACGTAGGATCTTCATACTTGGCTAAATGAAACTTTCTGATATAGTAAATCTTCCCACCAAATTTCATCAACATCGGACTTTTAGTTTTTGCATAATAATTTTGCAATCTAAACTTCACTTTGAAAATTTGCAAATTTTCAAAAAAATGTTGCTGAGGCTAAAGTCAAGCATTTAGAAAGTTGAAAATTTTTGGACATATAAAAGAGCACTCAAAATTTCAAATCCATTTTGAGATATTAAAATTCGTTAATTAGGAGAGCCTACGGAATTGTTTAAAAATTTGGCAAGTTTTTTTGCTTATAAACAAATGCAATAACTGAAAATTTTCAACGAATTTTTATTTTTAAAATATGTTTTGAAAGTACTCGGAAAGATGCTTCTTTAAAAAAGCACGATGATTCGTTTATTAGAACCGGTGTTATGGTAGACCAAAGTTTAACTCAATTTATTTCGTCCTATATTGTTTTGTACTGCTTTAGGTCTCTTATATATTTTCTCAATTCCTTCTATGTGTTTTAGCAAATAATGTTTTAGATAAAAGTTGTAGGTCTATATGAGTACTATTCAACGACGTATCGCATGTATATATTTGATTCGAAATAAAATTTTGAGAATTTTTTTAAGTCTGAAGAACCGCCGCCATTTTTTAAAATTATTCCTATTTGAACATTTTATTTCGAATCAAATATGTATATGCGATACATCGTTAGATAGTGCTCATCTAGCCCTACACCTTTTGTCTAAAATATTTTTTGCTGAAACGCACATGAATAATTTAAAAAATGGCGACTTTTCAAAGACTTAAAAAAATTTTCAAAATTTTATTTCAAATCAAAATGTACATGCGATACATCATTGGATGGTACTCATCTAGACCTACAACTTTTGTCTAAAACACTGTTTGCAATAGTACAAATGAATTTTTGAATTCGGAACCCACTGCATCTTATTTATAACTCAATTATAAAACTTTTTCATTTCTATCATTTTTCTCTTAAAGCGATAGTTACTGAGATAAATGAAAAAATAGGAAGAGAAAAACGGAATTTTTAGGAATTTTTTTACATTTTGTTTAATAAAAAATTAATCCCACGTTTTCAAAGTAGCGCATAGTGAAATTATCATTTTTTATAATTTTTAGGAGCGATTAAGCAAAAATTCTGCCATACTATCCGATTCATCCAACTCAAAACAAATACCGCCTGGGCTATACCTAATTATTTCTGAATTAATATATATTATTATTAGCCGTTACTCGAGTCCGAGTATAAAAATGTTACAGTCGATAAATTGTGTACAATAAAAAACAAGTAAAAGGTGTAGTCTATTGTAATTCCCATTCATCTACGGTGCACACGACTATGGCTATAGAGGCCAATTCGGGAGAGCACATGTCGACCGCAGTCAGGACAAACATAGACCTGGTTAGGTCTTGGATTCGGCCTTCTTGCAGCAACATTTCCTTGATAGCTGGCCACAACCCCTCGCTCTTCGGTTCTGTCCGCTGCAAGTTGTTCCCATTGCTCGTCTGCAATACCGCAGGATTTTAGATTTTCATGGAGAGCGTCTTTGAACCTCTTTCGTTGACCGCCACGCTTTCTTCTACCGCTTAGCAATTCACCATAAAGTGTACATTTAGGAAGACGGTTATCATGCATACGATGAATGTGACTGCCCATCTTAGGCGTGCTCTTGAAATAAGCACCTTAATTGGAAGGCTGTTTGCTCTCCTGAGTACTTCCACGTTTGATATGTGATGGAACCAACGGATTTTCATCATACTTCTGAGGTGTCTTTGCTGAAAAAGTTCTAATTCTTTCACATGACGACGGTAAGTGACCCAGCTTTCACATCCATATAGCAGTGTTGGAATGACAACAACTTTGTATAAATGGTAATCATCACTGAATAATCAATTTCAAAGTAGAAACAAATTCTATAAAATATAAAATATAGGAATTATAATATTCCAACCTATCTGCAAGTGCCTTATATGAATAAAGACTCAACAAATTAAATCAAAACAGCTATTTCCTCTTACGAGCGCTGAATTATATGGTAAAATTTGCCGCATTTTGTCTAAACACAGCACTAATGACTTGGAATGCTCGAATGTTACGAGGAAGATGCCAGGTCTCCTTACTGACATCCTGAGATGATACTATCATAAAAAATGTAAAAACACTTTAATGTGTCTGAAGCTGATCTAGTCAATTAAAGTCACATAATCAAATAATCACAAATAAACAGTATATAGTTGCAAGGATACGGGAGCGTCTAAATTAAGTTGTTTTCGATTGTTTTTCTTTGGTACAGGGAATAAATTTTATTATTTAAGTTTAGTTTTGTGTGGTTTAAAATATTGTATTTAGTTTATATTATCGTGTATTTTGGTGAATATTACAAGCAAACATCTTTTATACTTATACGAAGTTGGTTAAGCTGGATACTGTTGAACGTTTTGCCATTTATTAGATTTTAACCTTTAAATTGTTTTAAAATACAAACTTATATTCTCATACTATCTACCACGATTTATTATGATTTGTTACATTCATTCGTTGCTTTTATGCCTGCTAATATTATTATTATTATTTTTCTTTAAAAAAAAAAACCAGTCACCCTACTGTGAAGCTTCGTTAATAAATATCAATAGCCACTCCCCACGCCCGTGGCGTGAGTGATTACCGGGTCCGCGAATCGTGTGCTCTGAGTAGACGCAATGAACAGAAGATGACAGCCTTCTGCATTCTGCCGGCTAAGATCTCTGCTGAATCTCGGCATGCCGGTATGATCTTTAGTTCTGAAAGCAGCATCTGTTTCATTCCACCGAGGGCTCCTGTAATCAGTACCACTATTTTAACAGAATGGCCTGGATAAAGCCTGCGGAGTTCGAAGAGCAAATCTCGATATTTTGTCCGTTTTTCTTCTTCTTTCAAGACAATGCTGATCTCAGCGGGGTCTGAGAATTCCACGAGTTAGCAGCGACCTAGTTCCGAAGAGGATAAGAAACCTCTTATTCAGCGCAGATTATGTTATAAATATATGTCAGACTAGAATAAGATTCACTTTCTATTGTAACTTCATTATAATAAAGTCTGTTTAAAATCAATTTACGTCATTCTTTGTCGGCCAAGCTTGGCCCCACAAATTATAAATTCATTTTAAAAAACGGCTTGTTACGGCCATCAACGTAACTGGTGTCAGAAGTGTGATTTTGTCGAAGAGTTTTCTTTCGAAAATTAAAGAAAACGTTGGTTTCAAACATTTGCCGAAGCAGAATCCACCCTGAGGGACGAAGATAGTAGCCGAGGGCAAGAGTCCGACGATGGCGAACAGCAGTCCTTAATTAAGAAGATTTCAAGAAAGAAGAGTTCAAGAAAGAAGTTTTTTTTTTTTTTTTTTTTTATATACATTTATTTAACGTCGGCCTATTTCCGCTACTGAGGCCTAACACCGACGCCTGTAGACGAGCTACCCCCAACCAGGAATTTTGCCGAACCTCTTCCCTTAAGAAGAGTAGGGATCTTTTACTTGCCTAACATTTAATAGACAAGGGACCGACGGCTTTACATCCCCTCCGAAGGATGGTATATCTCCTATACAACCCTCGCCTAAGGTTGTATAGCTTCCGCGCATACACTGATATACAAGCCGCTGGAAGATGTGTGAGGCGAGAACGCGGTTTCCGTTGGAATGGTCACCAATCCAAGTACTAACTGCGCCTGTCGTTGCTTTACATCGCATACCGAAGTATGTACATAGTAAAGACGCACCTACGCTCGCCCCAAGAAAGAAGTTCAAGCAAAGAAATTTCAAGCTTTTGAAAATTTCCCTGCATTCATCCATTCATCTTCATTCAACCCCTATGCACCCCAGGTAAATCAAAGGAACCCAAGCGAGAAAAAAAACGGAGAGAAATACGAGGCAGACTACGGTTTCTACATAGCTAGAAAGGTCACTCATATCGTTATACCTAGTGATGCTATTTTTGTAAGTATGATTGTTCATTCCTGCTTGTAAAATCAAATTAACCCTTACCCTATTTTTGACACTTTTTATTATTCCGCAATAAAATTATTCTATAAGTCTCGACGTCCTATCGAACACAATAGATATTATATTTAACTGTAAATTATCAAAAATATTAAAACAAAATTGATAATATATTAGAAGAACTTTCGAACTTAAATATATCCAACAATAAATTTGAAATGGCAACACAACAGCCGTAGCAGCAACCCCAACCAGAACAACAGTATCTACAACCGACAATTAGAGACCAGCTAGAAACCATCCCGAGATTCGATGGCAATCCAGTAACAATATCGAATTTTACTTTGGCATGCGAAAACGTAATAAATGCGCTAGGACGAGCTGACGATAATGTGTTCAATTCATTTTTAATGGCTCATATTAACAGAAAATTAGTTGGCCGCACAGCACAGCTTTTTTTTGTTCTTTTATTGGATTTCGGTCGAAGACCATACTGCCAGTCACAAAATATCTAATTGAGAGTCACATAAGGTTAAATTAATTTATTAAATATACTTGATTGATAATGATACCAAATAGTATGACAAAATATCCTATACCTAATTCTAACCTAAAAACGAAGAAAAGAAAAAGGAAAATAAATTGAAGACAACAGAAAGGGATACAACAGGGACACACGCTTCCCGTCCTGGGGTCTGTCAGGACAATTAAAAATAGACAATACAGGGAGGACAACGGTTGACAGGGGAAAAACAACAGAGGGAAAAACATACGGTAGCCAAACATAACCTAAAGCTTAATACATGTTTCTTTTACGACATCAAAAATATACGTATAAACTTTACGAGATCCTAAGGACAAGAACAGCATATTAAAGGGAGCCAATATATTGAAGTTTTGTGCAATATTAGTGATTAATGTATTAGAGGCATTTTTTTTAATTTTGAAGATATATGGATTGACTTTGTAGCTGAAGGTGTTTGTATTACTTAATGCATTAATTACAGACAAGGAATCGCATAAAATAATTATTGCATTGGGGGGTTGTATTGTTTAATAAATTGTAATACCTCATATATAGCTATGGCCTCCGCCGTGAAGATAGAGCAATTAGTGTTCAGTTGGAAATAGTTCTCAATATTCAATGATAGAATGAAGTAAGCCCCACCAGTCTGAGAATTAATTTTGGATGCATCTGTGTAAATAAGCAGCGGGTCATCAAATTGATTCAGCAAATTTTTAAGAGTGTTGGAGTTGATTAAATAATTTTCCGTATAAGATGGTATGATGAAATCCGTATCGGTGAATAAATCAAAGAATTTAAAATTATTAATAGCAAATCGCTCAAGGTCTGTAAGTTCAGAACAGCATCGAAAAGATATAGTCAAGGGAGGTGAAAGTTTTTTAATCCAAAACTAACTACATAAGTCAAAGATGTTTAAGCTTGAAATTTTGCTTAGTAGTGGAGTATTGAAATTAAATTGTTTCAGCATAAACTTGTTGCTAAGAAATTCTCTCCTTATATCAAGAGGGGGCTCAAGAGCTTCGACATAAAGTGGATTGATAGGAGTGGAATTCATTGCACCAAGACAAATCCGAATAGCTTTTCGCTGCGTAATATCTAACCTATTTAGTATAGACTTATTTGCAGATCCATATATACATACATAATCTACGACTGATCTAATATAAACTCTATAGAAAAGCAATGCAACCTTTACATCTGCGCCCCACCAGGTTTTAATGGCTAATTTTAAGAAATTGATTCCTTTGTTATATTTTGTTATAATCGATTCAATGAAAGATTTCCACGTCAACTTTTTGTCTAGCACCACACCTAAATATTTGACCTCTGACTGATATGGGAATTTATAACCTCCCAACTGGATATCTAAAATATTTAGAGTATTGTGTCTGGAAAATATTGTAAAAATCGATTTCTCTTGTGATAATTCAAAATCGTTTGTGATGAACCATTTCCTTAGGTCTGTAATGGTATATTCGAGAGATTTAGTTGCCATATCCAATTTCTTATGTTCTACGTAGATGCAGAAATCATCTGCATATTGTACTATATTAACATTTCTCGTAATGGAATTGTGTAGGTCGGCTATATATAAATTAAATAAAAGTAGGCTCAATACTGATCCTTGAGGTAGACCGGTATTATTCAGCCTCGGACCAATCCTTTCATTTTTATTATTTCTTATATATATAATTCGGTTGTAAAAAAGACCCACAATACATTGAACGATTTTTCTTGGAATAGAAAACAATTGATACACTTTGTTCTCAAGAATATGAAGATCCACTGATTCATATGCACCCTTAATATCTAAAAAGAGTGCGCACAAATAGTTATTATGTGTAAAATAGTTTTGTATATCAGTTGTTATTGTTGATAGAGCATCCATAGTACCAAATCCTCTTTTAAAACCAAATTGACATGGGGGGAGTAGATTATGATATAATAGCCACCATGCTAGTCTAGCTTTGACCATACGTTCAAAAGTTTTCAGTATGCATGACAATAAGGAAATGGGTCTATAAGAAGAGGCGTCATTCGGGTTTTTCCCTGGTTTTAAAATTGGGACCACGATTATGCTTTTAAATTGAGGGACAGTGGATCCTGAGAGATATATTTCGTTGAGGATTCCTAACAAAAATATTTTAGCAGTATGTAAGTGGCTAAGCATCGGGTACTTAATGTCGTCATATCCAGGAGCCGTATTTTCTACATTGTTTATTACAAAATTCAATTCATTATATTCGAAGGGTTTACACAAAAAATGGTTTTCATTATTAGAGCTATCAGGAATAAAGTGTTGGAAATTGTCTGCTGAAGGTGGAGCTATATTATTGAAAAAGTCATTTACCCATGAATCATTTTCTGCTACTTTTGTAGAAATTCTGTTGATGGTAGAGACCCTTTGCATTTTTTTTGCTTGTGACCATATAGTAGATAACGGGGTGTTTTTGTTTAATTTAGAGCACCAGTTGACCAAACTAGCTTTAGCAGTATTTTTGAGAAATTTTTTTGTTTTAGCAGTTATTTTTTGGCAAAGTATAAAATTATGTTCAGTGGGATTTTTTTTTCTAGTGTTCAATGGCTCGCTTTCTCTCAGAGACGGCATTGTCACAGTTAGAGTCTCACCAGGGCGATGGAGCTCTCTGTTTAATTTTAAAAGGTTTGTAAGTTGATATAGAGAGTAGTGCAGCATTGTTGATACACTCTACGAGAAAATCATATTTATCATTTGTGTTTCTAAAAGCAGGTAAGGTTGTAAATGACTGTTCAATTAATTGAGTGCATAAGGTCCAGTTGGCTTTCTTTAGATTCCATTTAGATTTAGGAAAAATAGTGTCATTGATGGAATGTGGACAGTGCAAGTTCATTATGATAGGAAAATGATCTGATCCGAGAGTATCTGAAACGGTATCCTATGTGATCAAATTAGCAAGATTTGGCGAACAAAAGGTGATATCGACCACAGATTTTTGCTGTCCGGGACGTTCTAATCGGGTAGCATTACCATTGTTTAAATTAACAAAATCAAAGTCATCTAAAATATTTAGTATTTGGTTACCAACGTTGTCATTTTTAGAGGAGCCCAAAGCCCATTATGGGCATTAAAGTCGCCTCCTATTATGTAAGTAGCGGAAACCTGATTCAAAATATTAGTCCAGTCATTTGAATTAGTAAAAATATTAGGAGGCCTGTAAATGGATTAAAAGGAAATGTATGCTTAGTCGGTAAGTATGTCTGCGCCACAAACACAAATGTGTTCATTAAAATTTTTAATAAATTTGATTTCACTAAAAGGCAGCCTTTTTTAAATCAATATAGCGACGCCGGCCTTACCATCAAATCTGTCAGTGCGTATTGTGTTATAACCATTAAAATGTATCGTCATATTAGGTTTAAACCACGTTTCGTTTATCAAGGCAATGTCTATTTCATTTGAATTTAAAAAATTAACAAGACTACTTTTATTAGAAACAGCGGAACGAGCGTTCCACTGCATAACGACTATTTTATTATTTATTTGAGAAAACTCTATTTGAAAATAAAGTTATCCTCCAATAATGTGTTCATATTACACCTAATGTGACCAAGATTAATATTTTTAATATCATCTATAGATTTTATATTATTCAAAAAATCTATTACGAATTGTGAAAGACTTTCACATACTCTATTTTTTTCTAAATGGTAGGAAGGTGTATTTGTATTTGGAGGGATTGGGGAAGAGCCACTGAATCGAAATGAAAACATTGGCGTAGTAGGTGATAAGGGGTTAAATTTCCTTTTTTTATTTGGACTGGTATTACTGGTACTAGGTTGAGATAGAGAGAAGTTAGTTATATTGATGGGTTTCCGTTGGCGTTTAAAAAAAGTTGGTTAGAACTGGTGGGTATTTGAGAAGATAATGCAGGAAAATTTTCATCGTAACTAATAGAATCCGATAAGACACTGTACTTATTTTTGGACGTAAAATTTGCGAAAGAATTTTCACAATATTCTTTATCCTCGTTAAATGTCGAGTTATGTTCAACCATATTTTTTTTATTTTTTTATTTTTTCTCAAAAACTGGACACCTTCTAGAGTTAGACCTATGGTCATTTGTCCTGCAGTAAATACAATACGTATCACTGTCCGAACATTCATGATTTTCATTTTTGGGTTTACTGCAATTAATGCAAAGTGGGCTATTCGTACCACGGCACTGCTTAGTAATATGACCATATTTCAAGCAGTTATAGCATTGAGTAACTCTACCAAAAAAGGATTCTACAGGAAAAACTACACTGTTTTTTATGATTTCATTGGGCAACACATTGCCTTCAAACGTTAAAATAATGCTTTGTTTAGCTACAAGTACAGATTTATTGTCCTTTACTAATTTTCTATGCATCCTCTGAATATATGTAACTTTGGCACGGGATATTATATTTTCGTTTAAGTAGTCATTATCAAAAAAAGTATCTACGCCTTTTATTAGACACTTTTTTTCAAGAAGATGATTGGGGATAAATGCCCTAAGATTTTCAGCTTCGAGAAGCTTATTATTTACTAATAAATTAGCATCCTTTGTTGTTCTCAACTGAATCCTAACTCTGTTTTTACCAGCACTTTTTATAGAAATGATATTTTTCACAAATATTTTTCTATGTAGTATGTGACCTACTACAAGTGGATATAATCGACATAAGTTTTCTTCATTTGTTTTTTCGATAAATACATAAATTTGTACTTATCTGATTCCAAATTAAAAAGTTTCAGTGTTTTAGTTTTTGTACTAGTCGTATCGCTGACCACCATCTCTATAGAGCTGCTCTGTGTACTGTTGACACCATGCGTATCTTGATCGTACTCCACATGAATCGAAGCGTCTTGACAACGGTCACAATTATTTGTCTCGTCCTTATCGGATAACACTGTTTGGGCGTTTCTTAACGTCCCTAAAGTACCTACCCCCTCCGGGGGAGGCGGCATCACTAACACTAAACACTAAACTAGGTATAATCTATTTTATCACACCGTGTGAAAGGAAATATATAACAGTAAATTTAAAAATAAATTTTTAAATTGTTTGAAGTAATTAATGCTCTAACGTGTGTACTTGTCGGAACTCACGCGTGAACTGATATATTTTGTTTAATATATACTTAGTCCGAGTTTGTCGCCAACTTGATTGCAATAAATCGTCACCAGATGGAGCTATTCGCAAGTTGCGGACACCTCGTGCGTGCAGGCAGATTTCCAATGCAGTGTTGCTGTACATCGCCAGCCGCAGGCTAGTTTCGAACTTGTTAGCTCTCATCAGTGCGACATAGGCAAATGCACAACATCACTTCACTGGCCTTCTATAGTCATCAAATTACAGACACGAGGTGTCCGCAACTTGCGAATATCTCCATCTGGTGACGACTTATTGCAATCAAGTTGGCGACAAACTCGGACTAAGTATATGTTTAACAAAATATATAAGCCAACACAAAGTGGATAAATTATTTAAACATAATAAAAGTGTAAAATTTGCCTGCTGGGGGCTTATCAGCTTTTATTTTGCGTTTTCCGATTGAAGACGTGGTATGTCGCAAGTTATAGCACATTATTTTCAGTTGATTTGGAAGCGCACATTGTGCACCTTGATTGGTGGCAATGAATCGATTTCCCTTCGTAGAAAATAGTGGAATACTGGACTATCGTAGTAGGTATATTTTTTCCTTACTACACTTTCATTATTTCTGTAATAATTTATCCATTTTGTTAAGTAAATAAGTGTTTATTTTTCAATTAAGAACTTTTTAAATTTAATTTTCTCAATTTTTTCAAATGGAACACCCTCTGTATATTTTTCGACGATGTGATGTAGAAATGAAAAACGAACATTTTTTTTAAGTACATCCCTATGGCTAATTGCAACTATTTTCGTTTTATAAATAAATAAGTGTCAAATTCAAGAATAAACATAAAAAAAGAAGTACCCTCAAATAATTCATTGGAAAAATTTATAATAAGTGTTCAACGTGCTGCCCATTTTGATTGACGCATGTCTTTATGCAATTTTGAAATGAGGCTATTTAGTGGGACCATTTTTTCCAATCCATTGAAATGAGTAAATAGTAATTAAACGGTCCTTTGCTGTAATGTTTTTTTGTACATTTTTTTGCTGTTTCGTTATTCGATAAGCAATAAAACCTCAGTTTGGTATAGACTGTCGTGTACAATGGAGCATTTATCACACTTATCGGTCGTTACAATTTGTATTGAATTTAAAATATTTGGAATTTTACAAAATGAATTTGAATTAAGCGGAACTTGTAGACATGACTTTTGTTTTGGGCGAGTCAGACAGAAATTGTTTACTTGCCAATAGAATTTATCACCAATGTTATCCTGAAAGAAGGATTCCTGATGTTAGCAGCTTCCAAAACCTTCTGGATAGATTTCTGGAAACTGGAAATATAAAAAAGTGAAAGAATAAAACGCGTTGTGAACGAAGAAAATGAATTTTCTGTGGTACTGGCAACGGTTGAGAATCCCCATGTTAGTTCAAGAGAAGTAAGCTCATTAGTAGGAATAAGTAGACGGTCTGTGGGTCGAATCTTAAAAACAAATAAGTTGCATGCATATCATATTCAAATGCACCAGGAATTATCTGATGACGGTTTTCAAAAGCGTCTACAATTTTGTAATTGGGCCAGAGGTGAAATGCAACATGATGTCAACTTCTTCAATACCGTTTTATTCAGTGATGAGGCAACTTTTCATAAAAAGGGATTTGTTAATAGGCACAATTTCCATTATTGTGCTTCGGAAAATTCTCACTTTTTTATGCAAGTGGATAATCAACACAAATGGTCTATAAACATGTGGTAAGGAATTATTGGAGAACATGTAATAGGGCCACATTTCTTTGATGGTACATTGACTGGAGCTATTTATATTCAGTTTTTGGAAAACTATCTGCCAAATTATTGGTAAATCTCCCTGAAGGAATTCAAAATAGAATGTGGTTTCAGCAAGATGGTGCTCCACCATGTTATTTAAATGCAGTTAGAGACCACTTAAATAATACCTACCCTAATCAATGGATTGGAAGAAATGGACCCGCTAAATTTCCCGGATTTCCACGTTACAAATCATGAAAGAATGGTATATGGTGCTACCATTATTTCATGATTTGTAAGGTGTAATTCAATGCAGATCGGGGTATTGCCCGCTGAGTAGTTGTTTCCTGCAAATCATGTATCATAACAGTAGGTTACGTCCACCTAAGACTAAAAGGTCGGCGCTCTCAGGTACTTGAAGAATCGCAAGCTACTATGTGCCATGGAGACATCTATGGTGTATAGTAGCAATTGGCCATATGAGAGGATTCACTTACCTTTCACCACTACTCTTTTTTTAAGTTTATTTTTGAATTTTATAATTATTGCTCAATAAAACGAAATTGGTTGCAATTAGCCCTAGGAAAGTCCTTACAAAAAAATGTTTGTTTTTCATTTCTACATCACATCGTCGAAAAATATACAGGGTGTTCCATTTGAAAAAATTGAGCGAATTTAGTTTATAATATTCTTAGATGAAAAATTATTTTTGGCCACCCTTTACATTTTTAGGAAATGAGAATGATTCAAAAACATTAATTAAATGTCTCGTAACTGGTATTCACATAAGTTTTTCTTAAAACCCGGAATTGTGACTGTGGTGATTTTTTAAATATTCATCTGCAAATTGCATTATTTGAACAAAAAAATTCATTACATCCAAGTGGTTGGGAGATATTTAATGCTAATATAGGAATGAATAGAACCTAGAAAGAGGCTTCAAAAAATGTATATGTGATATACATAGCATTCCATTAAAAAAATGGCACTTGGTCCTGTAATTTCGTTTTGACTCGCCCTGTACGTTCGAAAACAATTTCCAGTTATAGACTTTTTTATCTAGTTGCAATTTTTTTAAAAATTTCTAGCTATCGTAGAACTCGAGGTATCGAGGTCCGACGCACTATTGCCCCATCATGTATACATACATATTGTAAAAAGCTGTATCTTTTAGAATTGGCATAAATTATAAAAAAAATAAAATAAAACTAGTGTGCTTTCATAAACTATCCTAAGACACCGAGTGGGGATGGGTACAATTTTATATACTTACTTATGTTCTGAATTCGAAGAAATTGGTATAGGTACCATTTTTATAAATTTTCAGTCTTTTGAATATTTTTTATTTTTTTCAATATAATTCATGAATAATGCATTTACAGAAAAGAAATGCAAGAAACATTTTGTAACTAAGGCAATTTCGTTTCAATATGTTTTTTTTTTATTTAATAGTAGACAACCTATGCATGAAATTTTTAATTGTCCATCGACATCGCCTACGGACATTAAGATGGGCATATCCGAGAGAGAGAGAGAGACCGATAAGGAAATATTTATTATTTTTGACCATAACTTTTTTTTTAATACATAGGTATATTAGTATTCCATAGGAGTGGGATTGGCCTACGTCGCTCAACTTGTTAGAACATTTTATGACCATTTTTTGAGATGATTTAAAAGAAGCCGAATACCATCTTATGGCCCTTTTTGTAACTAAACTGAAACTGGTATGCGGTCGGTTCTCTTTGTTTTTTTACGAGATTTTTAGATCGTGAATTATATTTGGTACCTACTATAACACAACGACCGTGCCGAAGGTTAGAGGGGAGGCCCGTCTTTGTGTTTGTATATTATACTATCATAGAATATCTAGAAAATTGCCAGAACAGTAAGAACCCAAAATTCATTTATCTGCTTGGACGTTTCTTGCTGCAAAAAGCCGGTTCTGTCCCTATTGTTTTAAATATATAATATAATGTAACTGTGTGTTATACTTTATACGGGCACAATTGAAAGTGGTCAGTGTTAAAGCACAGGACCGTGTGCACTGAACTTGATATTTTGTCCTATACATTTAGCAATGGTATCGAGATTCGAATGGTAGTTGAAACTATGCAGGCGAGTCTGAGACTGGCAATGTAATCAGTCTGAATGAACCATCTACGACTGCACTAGTTTGAAGATAATAAAACGATCAGGCCTACTAGCATAAAAAAAACTCGTAAATCGTTTCTTAGCAATCAACGTGGACTTGTGAGATGTGCTGTTAATATGCCAGTGCAGTGCATAAATACCAATTATAATATCAAGCGTAGGTATTTAGTTAGTTACTGGTCATATTTATAAATATTTACTAGTGTATGAAAGGTAAAATATTTTAAATATTTACTAATTTATCATGGCTTTCTGGGGACCATTTGAAACAGAGGATAATATAATGAAGCCCGAAAATCCCGAAATAGTTGAACCGGTTATTGTCGAAAAAGCCGAAATAAATGTACAGTTTAGAGTAGAGTAGAGCTGATTGCAGTAAGAAATATTTTAACTTGGCCTAGTTTAAAAGAAGCGATTCAGCTAACTTTCGAAGATCTACGTGACGAAGATTCATTAATACGCGACCTTCTGATGATTAAACAGGAAAACAACGAATCGGCAATAAAGTTCGCAGAGAAATGCCAAGATATAAATAGCCTATTAATGTCGAAAGTAAATTCGACTGAAAATGATGAAACAATAAAACAAGAAAAAATTAAATCGTATAACAATATGACCATAAAAACATTTATGAAGGGCCTAAAAGAACCATATAGCCTTATCGTGCGCTGCAGAGAACCCAAAACAATAGATGAAGGTATAAGTATAATTACCGACGAGGATAACTTAAATTACAAACGCAGTTTCCCCAAATAAGGAGGCCTATACCATTCGCCAGACCTCAGCAAAGTTTCATACCACTTAATGGATATCAAAATTTTAACCAAAATAATTTATATCAACAGCCATTCGTTATACAAAATAACTGGCAACCAAATTGGCAAACAAATAACTCACAACAAAATAATTTCCAACCAAGAAATTGGCAACAAAATAATACACAAGCATTTAATAGAAATAATATTCAACAACAGAGACCACCGACTAATGTATTTCAATGCCGTTTTCAACCTAGCGCAAGACAGATTTTTTATAAACCTACACCAATGGACACTTCTTCTGGTAACGCTTCTTTTAGAAAATCAAATTTCGCATCTAATGAACTACACTATATCAACATAAACGATGTTCATGATCAACTTGAAGAATATTTTGAAAACTACGAAGATCAGTATCAAGCACAATGTGAATATTATCCAACAGACACAAATCAATACCACTGCACCCCTCAATATTTCGAAGAAGCCTACCAAGAAAACACAAATACTGAGCAACCTCTCTGTGAATCATCATTATTCGATGAAGTGACAAATTTTCAGGATACCAGCCCAGACAAGAAGAAAACTTAGTATATATTAATACGCAAATCGATACACATTTACCCTATATTTACATACCGAAATTTCAAGCAAATTTTCTGATTGATACTGGTTCAGCAAAGAGCCTCGTGAAACCGGAATTAGCCATGAAATATTTCAAGAATAATATCAAACAAGAAAAATTTTTAATTCAAACTGCCCATGGACGTATAGTACATACAGGAAGTATTATAGCCAGTTTACCGAAAAGGTTAAAGTATTCAACACCAAATAAATTCTACCTATTCAATTTTAATAATGAATTTGGAGGATTACTAGGCATGGACCTACTACGAGAAACTAGAGCACAAATTAATACATATAAATACTTATTAATTACAAGGAGAGCTACAATTCCATTAAACTTTATTTGCACTGAAACTGAACAGGAGGAAAATGCAAAAGTAATTCCACCTAGAACAGAGGTAATAGTCAAATTACCGGTAGAGGAAATAAAATTAAAACAGGAACTAGTCTCCCAACATAAATACAAAAAATTTTAGAAATTTCAGCACCATAGAAAATAATTATATTATTACAACAATAAAAAATATTCAGACGAACCACAAAATTTTAAACTGGACAAACTAATTAAGGTACAAGATTTTATGGAAATAAACAAATCTACATGGATACTCCTGAAACATACGATAACTCACAAATAGATATGAAACTGGTAGAAAACTTAGAGAAAAACTTAAGAACAAACCATATGAATACAGATGAAAAAGAAAAAATACAACAACTGTGTCTGAAATATAGAGACATATTTACCATGAAGATATGCCACTTACATTCACAAGCAAAATTAAACATCATATAAAACAAAATACAACGACCCGATTTACAAAAAAAGCTATCGCTACCCCCAAGTACACAGAGAAGAAGTTAGAAAACAAATGGACAAGATGCTGAAAGATGACATCATACAACATAGTATATCACCCTGGTCATCGCCTGTATGGGTTGTCCCCAAGAAACAACATGCAAGTGGAAAAGCAAAATGGAGGACGACGGCGACGGCTCAATGAAAAAATTATTGATAACAAATATCTTATTCCAAATATAGACGACTTATTAAGTAAACTAGGGAACAGCACTTATTTTACAACTTTAGACTTGGCTAACGGGTTTTATCAAACAGAAATGGCTTCAGATGACATAGAAAAAATTGCCTTTTCAACTGCGAATGGACACTATGAGTTTAAAACGATGCCCTTTGGACTAAAGAATGCCTCAGCGACTTTTCAATCTGTAATGGACCACATACTTAGAGGATTGCAGAATGAGATATGCTTAGTCGACATGGATGACATTGTCGTCTTTTCTTCATCTTTGGATGAAATATTTCACGTTTGGACAAAATATTTGAAAGACTTAGGGATGCGAACCTAAAGATTCAATTGGATAAATCTGAATTTGTGAGACACGAAGCCGAATACTTAGGTCAAGTTATCCCACCAGACGGAGTACATCCCAATCCTGACAAGATACCAGCGATTACGAAATTTCCAATGCCAACCACTACGAAAGAAATAAAGCAGTTCCTTGGCCTCATGGGTTACTACAGGAAATTCATTAAGGATTTTGCACATCTAATCAAACCATTGACGAAATGCTTAAAGAAAAATTCAAAGATAATTCATGATAAAAATTTGGTTGAAGCTTTTGAAAAATGCAAAAAAATTTTTGAGTAATGCACCCATACTACAATAACTGGACTTCAATAAGACATAACTACGGATGCATCAGATATTGCACTCGGCGCGGTGCTCTCGCAAATGATGTCAGGAAATGATTTACATATATGCAACACTTCAAAAACTTTAAATGAGACCGAGAGAAAATATAGCACGTGCGAAAGAGAGCTGATGAGCGTTATTTTCGCAACGAAATTTTTTAGATTATACATATTCGGCAGGAAGATAAAGATAGTAACAGACCACAAACCCTTACAGTGGCTGATGAACTTTAAAGAATTTAATTCTCGACTGATACGCTGGAAATTACGATTAGAAGAATTTGATTACGAAATTGTACATAAGAAAGGAAAACACAACTTAAACGCTGACGCCCCATCAAGGATAAAAATCTACCTCCTAGAACATTCAATCACCGCCACTGCTGGCACCTCAAGAGACCTAAATACACCAACACCTAGTGAAATAGGTAATATCCTACGAAGTGGAAACAACCAACCAAATCGAGTAGAAGCCGATTTAGAAATACCCCGGATTGACCTAGAAATACCCGGTATCGATATTCAAGTGCCCGCTCAAGTATAAGAAAATGTAACTATATATTCTCAGGAGGATAATATGCCTAGTATACCCCTAGCAGAGGACACCATAGAAACAAAAAACAAACAAATATGGTTTAACACAACCCAAGACCCGAGCGAGTATACCACAAAAATTGTGCAATTTGACAAGAAAAAGGTCTATCTGACCTTCATTGCAAACGATCAGTTACAAATACAAAGCTGGTTAAAACAATATTTAGTACCGTAGTACCATACTATGTTAATTGTACAGACGAAATCTATCCCACATTATGCCAAGCCTATTTAAGTATTTTTGTGAGCTATGAACTGAAATTAATTAGATGTATGAGTCACAAAACATATATGCTACAAGACAACGAAAAATTAAACATTACAAAAAGAATTCACAAAATCTAAACCATCGTGGAATTCTACGTACCTTACTTCAGATTAAAAGAAGCTATTACTGGCCATTGATGAACAAAACGATTTTGGACCACATACAAAATTGTGAGATTTGTAATAGAGCCAAATATGACCGAATACCGCCTACAGAAAACGTCAATTTGACGCCTACAGCGAGCAAACAATTGGATTATATGTTTATAGACACTTTTGTAATTGAAAAACTCAAATTTGTAACTGTATTAGACTTTTTTACGAAATATGCTGTTGCTTATGAAATAGAGACCAAGAACGCAACGGATGTTTGTGACGCTCTGTTAGACTATTTTATGGACTGTGGAATACGAAGAAAAATAACCACAGATAGCGGAACCGAAGTTGAAAACTGTCTAGTTAAAGATCTAACCAGGCTATACGAAATAGACCAACATTTAACCACACCTTACAACCCCAGATCAAACGGAGCCATAGAAAGACTTCACTCAATCCTAGTCGAGCATTAGCAAGCCCAAACATGAGACCCATCCTCAGAATAAACCAATGCATAATCGCCTCCAATAACACCATACATTCCGCAACGAATTTTACACCACAAGAATTACTATTAGGACAAACTAACGCAGCCAACCCTTATTCTATAAATGTTCAGCATTGGAATTATCAAGTTTCGTCGACGAATTGAAAGAGACCCCCCAAGCTCAGTACGAACTAGTAAAACAAAATTTAATAAAAACAAAACAGGCAGCATATTAAATTGATCTAAGAAAAAATCAAGATTCAATAAGTCAGTATAAAGTCGGAGATAAAGTTTATATGCGAAACCCCCACGGGAGATCTAAAAGGACAAACCCATTCATATTCCCCTATATAATTCAAGAAATTAACCCAGACAAAACTTGTGCTTTATTAAACAATCAAACAAAACATACCAGAAAAATTCATATGGACAAACTAAAACATACCTATCTTATTCCAGATACGGAATCGGACGAGTCATCAGCGGAGGAATCGGAAGGCGGGACTCTACCCACAATATATTGGCACCACCCAAATTCAAAAATCCAAATGGACCCTGATTAAAGAAATAAGCTTAGACTACTTGTACCCCAACTATGTCACGTTTAGAAAAATGTACAATAAACTGGAAGACGCCTATAATAATACCCAATATGGAAAAACGTATATACCAGAAAATAAAATATATTTAGCCACTAGTCAACATATGTTAGATGTAACAGAACAAAAATTTAAGTAGTTATTAATTCACAAAAGAACAAAACGAGGACTTCTAAATAGTATAGGAAAAGGAGTAAAATTGATATCAGGAAACTTAGATGCTGATGATGGCGAATGTTACGTGAAAGAAATACGAAAATTGCAGGAGAAGTCAAAATAAATTATCGCATATGAGTTCAAATCAACTTTGAATACTGGAAAATACCATTAAAATGTTCAATAAGTCTATAAATACTCTGGAAAATAATGAGCTAATTATAACAAGCAGAATAATACAAATTCAGGCACATGTGGAAAAACAAGATATCTACGAGACTGAAAATAGAGCCATATCATTGTTACACACTACACACAACCAACTAATTCTTGCCATGAACGAAATTATAAGAGCCTTAGAACAAATAGAAACATCAATTACCTTCGCCAGAATAGGATTAATGCATCCCGCTATAATCGATCCAGATGACCTGAAATATGAACTACAAAAAATAACAGAACTAAGTGATGAACCGTACAAACTGCCATTCCCTATGAACAATGTGATTTCATTCGAAAAAATCATGGAAATTAAAGCCTATCAGAAGAACAACGTAATAAAAGTTATCATTGAAATTCCTATCACCCAGAACGAGATATATAATGTTTTTCACTTATGGGCTCTACCCACGTTAACATCTGATAACAACTTCAATCTATAATCCCGACATACAAATTCCTGGTTCTATGCGAGCAATCATACACATTATTTGATGAATCCTGTATAGAAATAAGTAACGAAAATTATTTTTGTAAACTATCAAAATTACATAACGTAAATAACAAAATTTGTGAAATTCAAATTATACTCAAAGAAGAAAGTTTAAATTGTAGTCAAAATAAAATAAAACTTATTGGGTTTAAAGTGCAAGAAATTGACAAAGACCAGTACATAATACTACTACTACTACTACTACTACTACTAAAGAACTGGATACAGACGTGTTCGGCGAAGGATATAAGATTGTTACCAAGTATATGAACACTGAACAAACACTGGGCTTAACGAATGAAATGAAGCAGGAAATCATTGCAGTACTCTTCCCCAAACGGAACAATACATGGATAAGAGAGGACACTGCCGAGGAGGTGAAGAATTTCACCAAAGAGGAGCTGGAAAAGGCAGGAGAGCATATGAAGAACGGAAAGGCCCCTGGACCTGATGATATTCCTCCAGAAATCATCAAAGAGTTGATAAATAGCTACCCCGATTTTCTCTTAAAACTATTGAACGGCTTACTCAGGAAACAAGAGTTCCCCACCAAATGGAAAACAGCGAGAGTAATCCTGTTACTGAAGAGTGGAAAGTCACGAGATTCCCCAAAGTCTTACAGACCTATCAGTTTGTTAGACACGATAGGCAAACTATATGAGGTGCTGATAAGGGAAGGATTGGAAAACGAACTTCAAAAGGGAGAAGGTTTATCAGACTTGCAGTTCGGCTTTCGGAAAGGAAGATCAACGATACACGCGGTGGAAAAAGTCCTGGAAATAGCTGAAGAATTAGGGGGAAAGTGGTGCGCTTTGATAACACTTGACGTCCAAAATGCCTTCAATACGGCCTCGTGGAGCATTATAATCAAGGAGTTACGACGAAGAGAAATCCCGAAGTACCTGGTAAACGTTATCAGTAACTATTTTGAAGAACGGCGTATAAAAATAGCTGGCACCGAAATTTCATTAACAGCAGGAGTCCCGCAAGGTTCAGTCTTGGGTCCAACGTTATGGAACGTTCTGTACGACGGGGTACTTAGAACGGACTTGACCGAAAACACCAAGGCTATCGGTTTCGCAGATTACCTGGCCCTAATGGTGACGGCTGAAGACAAGGGGACTTTAGAATTCAGAGCAAACGAATCCTTGAGAAGGATAGTCGTATGGATGAAGAGACACCGCCTAGAGCTAGCTCCCAATAAAACGGAAGCTGTCATACTGAAGGGATCCAGGAGATAAAGGAAACAGGTGACCTTCCAGCTAAAGGATGTAGAGGTTAGACCGTCAAAATCAGTGGCATATCTAGGCATTACCCTGGATAACGAAGGTACTTTCGGAGACCACATAAAAAGAGTCGTGAAAAAAGCAGAGATAAAAGCGGCCATCCTATCCCGCTTGATGCCAAATGTAGGAGGTCCTAGTAGCAAGAAAGGAGAGGTACTGAATGGAGTAATTCAGTCAATAGTGTTGTACGGTGCCCCAGTGTGGCAATCAGCTCTACAGAGAAAATGACATAGTAATATGGTGAACAGCGTACAAAGAAAATCCTTATTGAGAGTGGCTAGTGCTTATCGGACTGTCTCTGCGGCAGCGGTACAAGTTGTGACAGCCACGCCGCCACTTTCACTATTGGCTGAAGAACGGAAATACTTGCACGACACGGGGAACGGACACCGACCAGAAGTAAGGGAAGCAGCGAGGGAAAGGACAATGTCAAGGTGGCAGACCTTATGGAATGAGAACACTGATACGGCACAGTGGACAAAGAGATTAATACCTGTGTTGAACGTATGGGTTAAATGTGAGCACAGGATCACAGAGTATTTCTTAACCAAGCATTGACAGGACATGGCCCTTTCCGCAGTTACAGAGTTAGGATAGGAAAAATTGATGACGAGAGATGTCTACACTATAATGCGATAGACACAGTAGAACACACTCTGCTTACATGCGCCCGATGGGAGATATATAGGCAGGAGGCATATGAAGACCTGGGTCTTGAAATAAATGTTGAGTCCATGATCAGGGAGATGACGGAGAGCATAGACAAATGGAAAATAATGCATTCAATGATCAGAAAAATTTTAAGCTTTAAGGAGCGAGAGGAGCGAGGGTGAAAGAAGAACATCAGACAAACGGCCATTTTGACGTTATGCTTTTAAAAAGCGGTTCCAAAATGGACACGTGAGAGGTAGGAGTTTTTTTAGTGGGTGGAAATCCCACACACCGCAAAGAGCGGCGTCTTTTAAAGATTTTTCTTCTACCGGAAAAAAAACTACTACTACTACTAATCTTACGAGAAATGCGTTAAGAATAAACTGTAATAATCACTTGGAAACTAAAGGCGTTCTTGGAACTTATATTATCTCGCTTTCGCTAGATTGCTTTATTCAGTTCGATAATCATATAACAAAAATATATAAAACTGATTTAAAAATTAATCAAATAAGCAGCTTTTTGCCACACATACAAAAAATGTTGACAAGTTATTTTCGAAAATAAAGCATTAGAAATCTCACATATTAACTTAGATGATATAAACAAGCCAAACGATGAATTAAATTTAAACAAACAACTTGTAAAAAACATACAAACTGAAGAGATATCAAGCTTTGATTTTAAAACCCTTATTATTTATCTTGTGATTGTTTTGATAATAATTTATGTTATGTTCCTTAGACTAAAATTATTGTATTTGAAAATGACTTCAAGTAAGAACCAACAGGAAATACACCACGAAACTACCCCAACAAGAGACCCTTTCGCATAACATAAAGGAAGCTATGCTCAAGTTTGGCGCCGGAGGAGTTAGCAGCGACCTAGTTCCGAAGAGGATAAGATTGTACAATTTTATAAATATACGTCAGACTGGAATAAGATTCACTTTCTATTGTAACTTCATTATAATAAAGCCTGTTTAAAATCAGTTTACGTCATTCTTTGTCGGCCAAGCTTGGCCCCACAAATTGTAAATTCTTTTTAAAAAACGGATTGTTATGGCCATCAACGTAACTCACGACATATATTGTCTTGAGTTGGTGGTCCAGTAGTATTTTGTCAGGCTTGTTGGCTTGCATTTGCCTGACGGTGGGAAACGAGTAGTTCGAATAAATTAGACACTTGTCATTCCCCACAACGGACTCAATATTCCCCGGAGCGTAAGGTAGCACTGGTGTTTCGTCTATCCCATACGAGTGCCTTAGATGATAGTAAAGCATTCGTAATGCTGCGTCGTGTCTGTGAATATAGGCCGAGACTGCATATGTCGGGCAAGCTGACAGTAAGTGCATTACAGTTCGCGGCGCCCTGCGGCATACCCATGAGACGACGTCGATAGGCGAGGGTATTAAATACACCATCCTGGCAAGCCATTATGAATCCCTCGGTCTCGGACTTCAGCCCGGCTGACCTTAAAAAGGCGAAGGTCAGCCTTTCGGATAAGCCGAGGTCTTCTATACTTTTATAGAAGAGTCCGTGCAATGGCTTATCCTTATGGAGCTGCAGAAGGATGTTGTGTTCTGCAGCTCTAATGTGGGCTTTTAGTCGAGCGGGTTCCAACTCGGTGACAGAGTCGGGGTTTACCCGCTCGATGTCGAAGATAAGACCAAGTTCATCGGCTGCTCTCCGTGCTGCCTTAAAGAGGAAGGCTCCTAACTCTGCATTTTCATGGTCTCGGATCATGCAGAGGAGGGGATCCGAACTCCTGATGATCTTACATGCTCCATCCAGAACCATCCTGCTATGGAGACTCTCCAAGCTCAAGAGTCCACGGCCTCCCCGATGTCGTGGGAGATATAACCGTGGAATGGACGATTTAGGATGCAAGCTCCTTTTGAGATGCATCTTCTTGCGGGTTACTACATCGAGTTGACGCAGCTCTTCTCTAGTCCATTTCTCTAATTCGAAAGAGTAGAGAAGGATCGGAACGGCAAGCATATTTGTAGCAGACACCTTGTTCTTCCCCGACAGTTCTGAAGACCAGGTCTGTCGGAGCAGGTGCTGATATTTGCCGCGGAGAGCGTTTTTCACTACACTCCTTCTTGGGTGGAGCGTTGCTCGACACCCAAGTAAGTGTACGACTCTCCGGCATCTAGATGGTGTAAGATGCTTCCGTCCACAAGCTTCGCGTCCTCTCCGTAGTCGCCGCATTGTCCTCTCTTGAGATGGGTCAGTGCGCATGTGCCCAACCTGAACTGCATACCGACAGCCTGCGTGTACTCCTGTTCCACCCTAAGGGACTGTTGGAGATCCCTCTCTGCAGAGGCATAAAGTTTAAGGTCATCCATATAAAATAGAAGGGTAATCTTATGCCTTCTGTCGAGGTACCCCAGTTGTAGCTCCGAGTTTTCCGGAGCGAGACGGATAATGGCAGTAGTGAGATGCAAAAGAGAAGGGGGCTGAGGGAATCTCCCTGAAATACTCCCCTTCTGAATGTTACCGACTCTGTTTGAACTCTATCGTTACCCGATGTTATGGTAAAGCGAGTCCTTCAGAGTGGTATCAGTTCTTCAATACATCTCACTACGGGACCGGAGCAAGTGAACAAGGAGCTCATGCGATGTCATGTCAAATGCCTTGCGGTAGTTGATCCAGACCATAGAGAGGTTCCGCTTATACTGCATCGAGTGCTGCGTGACACATCTGTCGATCAGTAGGTTTCCCTTGCAGCCATCGACACCTCTCATCGACCCTCGTTGCTCATATATCCATACGTAAACCGGTTCAACTGTGTGGAGCACCCGCATGTACAAAATGCGTGTAAACACCTTATAACACCTTGGTTTTAGACAGCTTACCGGTCTGTAGTTCTTTGGGTTGGACAAATCTCCGTTCTTGGGGATCAGCGCTGTCCGCCCCTCAACAACCCAAGAAGGAATTTGCTGCTCCTCATTCAACCAGGAATTAAAAATTCTGGATAAATGGTGGTGGGTGATCGATAAATTTTTCCAGCGAAAGTTATTTACCCCATCGGGACCTAGAAAAGTTCTTAGAGCCCCCAAAAGCCCTACGAACCTTTTCTGGGGTTATTGGTTGGCACACTTCTTGTGGTTGCTGAAGCCTTTGAATGGTTGAGTGGGAGTCTCTCCTCGTACAGCGTTTTCCAGAAGTTCTCCACCTGATCTGCAGTCGGCGGATTGTCTACAACACGCGGAGGCGGTTGGAAAAGGCGCGAGGGCTTTTGGCGGAACAGTTTATTTTCGGCAAGCCCTCTCGCCCGCCTCACTAATGAATTTTTACAAGCCACTAGCATCCGTATCCTGTCGAGACAGTGCTGTTTGGTGGTTCACAGTACTGCCTCATTGAGTGTGTGATGGGCGCGTCTTAAGTTCTCGGCTAATCGACGCACTTTAGGCATGAACAGCCTGTTGGCCGCCATATAGTCCATCACACATTGGATATGGGATGCATGTTGCCTCGCCGACCGGATCTTGGCTTTCATTTTTTTAATGCGCCGCTCTGCCCTCCTGTGGGGAAGCAGTGTTTTGCCCCTCCACCCGAGAACAGCGTTGAGCAGCAGCATACACGGCACAATTTATGTGCCAGAGGTCAGCCCATTTTGGTAGCACTGCACGAAGTTCTTCATCCACTCTGGCCAGGTCTTGTGGCCCGGGGGTTTTTATGTGGTGTAACCACTGTCTGGTATTGAGGCCCTCTGGTCTTGACGGAACGAGGAGAACCACGTCCTCAACCTGTGAATGCGGCGACCCTTCGGCCACCTCATTCACCGATCCAGGAACAGCCCTCATGTAGCACCTACTACGAAGGAGGTATACATAGTCACGCAGATTTGGTGGCGTGAAGGCGCTATGCTCTGGTAGCCTCTCACACCACAGAGCATGCATCCGCGCCATGTATCCCCTCCGCGCGGGCTCACTGCTTTCATAGCAATGCAGAAGTTCATCCCTCAGTTTATCAGTTCATTCAAAACGTCCTTGGACGTTGCCAATGTCGTCAACGGGCGGTCTGTCCGGTGGGGGCCCTGTCTTCGGCCTGCTGGAACCAAAGTTTAGGGCCTGTGAGTGGTTAGCCCAGCAGGCCCACGACCGACACCAAAGGGGAAGACGCTTTCCCCTCCCGGATGCACTAGGGCTGCCGGTTCGGTTTTGAACCCCAGGTGGAGTAAGTGGTTGCGCTACTCACCAAAGACTTGATAGATGGAAGTCAGCCCCTCCGGCTTATTTCTCAGAATTTAATTATTTATTTTCTCCTAAGATGATTATACAATATAAATGTGCTCATTGGAATGTTAGATCGCTAATTCCACACTTTATTGACGTAAAAAATATTATTTTACAACATGATATGGATATTATAGGAATAAGCGAAACATAGCTAGATAATAATGTGTAAAGTATTGTCGTAAATATACAAGGGTATATTTTTATACGTATGGATAGATCAGGTAAAGGCAGAGGTGTAGGAGTTTATATCAAATTAAATATTAAATATGTAATTCTAACAACTGATCATATCATTGAACACATATGATTAAAAGTGAATCCTTATATATGGCTGTTGGAGTTGTATATAGGCCTCAAAGCACTAGTTATTTAAACTTTATTGATAATTTTGAAACCACTGTATCTACAAATATTCCATTAGCTGATAGTTTTTGTTTAGAATGTTTCAATATAAACTTGCTGGATTATAATAATAAAGCAGCAAAAGCGGTTCATAATATGCTTGATGGGTTAAGCTTAACACAAATTGTCAATCTGCCAACAAGGCTAACTAATAAAATAGCCACACGTATAAACTATGTGTTGATATCTCAGGGTGGCTGATAACAGAGGTGTGAAACATATACCAGAGGTGGTTGATCATGAATTAATACTATTTACTGTAAAATATAAATTGGTAATTTCATCTGCAAAATTTACCAGCACTAGAAATTTTGAAAATTTTAATTACAATCAATTTGATGCTAGTCTAAGGTCCATTCCCTGGGATATTATTTATTAATTAGTTCGTTTCGATAGCAAAATAAGTTGTTTAAACGATAATATTATCACTAACTTAGATATCCATGCTCCTGTGAGAACCTACAGAATTACAAAACCTTATACGCCATTGTTTATCGACGCCATTAAAGCAATGATTTCAGATAGAGACAGAGCCTTAACTAAATACAATCGCACCAACGTTCAGGTTGATTGGCACAACTATAAACAATTATGTAATATTGTTACTGTGGTCGTACGAGGAGAAAAAAAGTGTTTTATAGTAGTAAAATAAAAGTAAGTCTTCTAAAGAAATATAGACCACCTTAAAAGACTTGCTGAATATTAATAAACATGCCAACACCCTACTAAAGAACCTAAATAACTTTGATGTGTGCAGTGATCATTTTGTCATTCTGTTCTCAATATCAGAGCGGATACTGATACTAATTTATTTTATAAAAAAATATTAAGTCGTCCATTAGATCCCAACTTACTTTTCAGCGAATAAATTAAATTGTTATACTTAAAATTATAGGCACCATAAAAAACAAGGCCGCTGGTGCTGATAATTTATAATTTCTGTTTGCCCTTTTTATTACTGTACTTAACCCATGTAATTAATTTTTGTTTAAAGAACTCAGCCTTGTAACGTTCGATTTGCACAATCGCACGTTCTACGTTCTAATAGTAAATCTATTAGAAAATCTCAAATTATTAAATAAAATACATCTTTGATCGCTCTGCTCCCCGACTAATGAAGTTTATCTCCGAACCTGAAACTGGAATCGAGTGGCAATTTTAGAAGTTGACTTATGCTACACAACCCTAGATGGCGCGAACTAGTTCCCAAAATAAATTACTTAAACAATTTGTTTTTAAAAGATTTAACATTACCTTAAGATTATTTATGTCGTAAAGACTAGTTGTTTCTGCCAGAGTTTAAATAACATTTTAATCTTAAAATAAACGGTTCAGATCGGTATAAATCTATATGAAAGAGAGAGATAAAGAGAGTAGTTTTCCGAGATAGAACGCGGTGCAGCGAGCTTTCCTTCCTTTTTGTATCCAGCCTTCATGCCAGTCGGTTGCTTGAACGAAAATTTTATATACACCTCTAAGAGAGGGATTTTATTAAAGCCTTATAGGAATAAGGCTTTTAATTTCCGATTTGAAAAGAGGACTTCTTTTAAAATTTGGTTTCAGTAGATGAATTTTAAATTCGCAATTTAAATTTCATACATTTAATTGATGAATGTTATACCTAAATGATTAAAGAAATTATCTCGCCCTCGCTATTCTACATTAACGAGAAATAACTCAACTTTGGTATGGAGCTGTAACCCGCCGGGAACATATTTTTTTGCTACCACAGTTTTTTACTCTTGGTGAACACGTTTCGTAGAATTTGGAAATGGAGTCAACTTCTAAGCTGTCCATAAAAGTATAACCTTTTTATTTCAATCACGAAGGGGACCTAAAGTGTAATCGGGTTGAAACATCTTACTTACCAAAAAGATAAGTACCATTTCAATAAATTTCTAAGAAATAGTCAGTTTTTATATCAGTAAGGAACAGTTACCAACCCAGTTTTTTTATGATTCAAGATCATAGACTGCATGTTCCTATATAATAATAATAATAATAAAATAAAATTGTTTATTGTGTATAATAAAAAGATTTACAAAATTGGAAGGAGTTCGGCGTAACCGTTCTTCCACTCGCCCATATACAAGTCAGATAAAATAGAGCATATAACAATTTAGGTCATGTTTACTTACATCTAAACACATAAAATTGATACTAAATACTACATCTATGGATATTTGGATATAATGACATACACGTATACACAAGTGCATAGTAGTAGAGCAGCGTAATACCTATTGTTAAAACTAATTTACAAAGAAATAGGGTAGGTCTCCAATTTTAATCTACATTCACTCCTAAAGGCACCCAAGTGTCGGTTTAAAATGTCTAACAAAAGATTTAGCAATTTAGGGGTTGTATATAAGAAACTACCTTGGATTTTTTTTGTGTTATGTTGAGGTATTGTATAATTATCACTTCGGATATTTACGTTGTACACACTTGACCTTAATGTTAGCACGCTGTACAGGTAATCAGGACTCTTAGATTTAATCAACTTATATAAAAATATTGAATACAAGTACGTCACGCGAAGAAAGATAGTTATTTCGCCTAGCCTTTCTAAATATGGACTGATATGTTCACCGAACGGGACGCAACAAACAAATCGGATACAGGCATTCTGTATTCCTTGCAGTCTCTGCCTATTATAATCAGTCAGATGGTAGTAATATACAAAGCTACAGTACTCTATTTTAGGATATATAAGTGTTTTTACCAATAATTGTTTTGTTTCTTGTTTCATGTCATATTTGAATTTATACAAAGACTTTAATACTGCAAATGATCCTTTACGTACGTTATTTACCTGTTCACCAAGTTTATATTATTATCTATCACCAAGCCTAAATCACTACATTAAATCTTTAAATAAAATTATCATCAATTATCTACTTAAAAGATTTATATTATTAACTTATATGTAGTACAATTTAATTTGTTACCTCTTGTAGAGGGCCAAGGATACACAAAGAAAATTCTGTCTGTAAACTTTACCTTAAATGTGTGTAGTCTTTTTTTATTGTCAAATCTTCAGTCCCGTATATTCGTTATATACCGTTTTATATTATTAAATATTAGTCATATATATATATAAAATTGTATTACCTTGTGGTTATTGTAATATATAAAATTTCTCTTAGCCTTAAAGATTTTTAAGGTTGAATTGGTGATGAAATATTTTTTTGATATCAATATATTGTCGCTATGATATATTTTTTTGATATCAGGTTCAATTAATATAATTTGTGATATCAATTTGTTGTAATATTTTTTTGATATGAATTTATTGTGTGGTGATATATTTTTCTATATCCAATTATTGTAATATAGTAAATTTAAAGACGGGTATAATGTTTTGAAATAATATGGGGTTACTAACCACAGACTTTTAATATACTTCTATTATTAAATTCTTATTACTCTTTCTTTGTTTCCTGTTTTTCATTTCCTCGACTTCCCTATAAGTCTGACGCTCTTGACTTAAACCCACGCCCATATTTGTTCTCCGAACTTTAGACTGAGTTTAGCTGGCAAAGAACCGCCAGTCAAAAAAACAACAGACAAGCAAAAAGAGACGAAGCACAGTCTTCCAAAGTAGTTGGAAAAAAGTCCATGCAATAACTCTACCTATAAGTCCAAATCCTTTAAATTTAAACGATATAAGGCCGATAAGCATTTTACCAACGTCCAAAGTGTTAGTAAAACTCATTGAAAAACAGCTGCAAAAATATCTTGAATACAATAATGTTATTCAATCAATTCAATCAATGCTTTAGGTCGTCATAGTTGCACTACTGCTTTGTTAAAAATTACAGATGATATAATAGAGGGTTCTGACAAAGGTAAACTAACTATATTAATGTTACTGAATTACTCGAAGGCTTTCGATACTCTTAATCACGAATTCCTAATTTCAATTTTACATTTCGTTGGGCTTAGTGAATCAGCTTTAAACTTATTTTCTGTCTATCCATTAAATTACGATCTAGATAATCTTACGAGTCTTCTCCAAAAATCATTGTTGAAATTTAAATTCAGCTAAAACTAATATGATAGTTTTTGGAAAAAATAAGATAAGAGAACATTTTCTGGTAAACTACTCACAAGAAATAAAAATGAGTGATTTTGTATAAAAGTCTATCTCTCTTATCTTTCTTGCGGCGTGCGATTTTGTCTTGTTTTGTAAAAGTGCAAAAATATTTCTGACTGGATCGGTATGTATAAATGACATTGGTAGATATTTACCGGTTGTGTTATCATAAATCCTGCGATGTACTGGTGAAATATATTGCTATCCTTTACCATGAAATATATTGAAATAATATTGACCACTTGAAAACTAAACATTACGAGCAATGTAAGCTTTCTAATGAAGCCAGTTTTCAGTAATCCCATGTAGTTCAACATAAATTTCAGAGGGTCATCTAAAATGAAGTATTATATTAGCGTAATGGTTGAGCTGCAAATGAAACAAATGAACTCCATAATGATTTATCGTCGATACCAATAAATTCACTGATATTTAAAAGGTTGTGGCAAAAATATTATACACAGGTCTCAATTGTTATAAACTGAAGTTTTCGTCATGCATTAATTGATATGTATTTTAGATAAATCCTCAACGGGTTCACCTGTTTGATGTTTGCGTATTGAAACCCCGGACCACAATAACTACACATAAAACGCGTTTGCTGCTGCTGCTTAATGATTGACTGGGGCAGAGAAGAGAAATACTTCTCCACAAGAAAGAGCGAAGCGGCGACTGTGCAGCGTCTACAAAAGGTGGAAGCCAAGATCCCGCAGGCGAGGAAACACTCATCTTGTATCCAATGTGTGATAGACTATATGGTTGCCAACAGGCCTTTTACGTCCAACGTACGGCGAATAGTCGCCAACTTAAAATGCAATAATCACAAACTCAATGGGGCAGCATTGTGAACCAATAAACAGCACTGTTTCAATAGGATACGGATGCTTGTGATCTCCTCAGTATATTGCAGGAAATTCGCTAACTTTAGATCGGGTGAAAAACGTCTGGAAAACGTTTTGCCAACAGAAACTTCAATAGAGACTCTCCAGCCCTGGCATGCTTTGAAACAATTTTCCAAAAATCTCACCAACCACGTGGTTTGTATCAGCCGAACATTCAAAATAGTTTCGAAAAGCCTTTGAGGGCTCTAAGAACTTTGTTGCTCGAAGTAAATAAATCTTGGTGGAAGAAAATAACAAGCACCTACCGCCATGTAGTCATAATTTTTAATTTCTGACTAAATGGGAAGCTGAAAATTATTTCATGGGTTGCTAAAAGGGAGATAATGCAGAAACTGAAAACCAGAGATTTGTTGAAAGGACTCCATTCACACTGAGATCTGTATCGAAAATGTGTCTGAGATTTGTACCAAGTATCACATACACACTGATGCCGAATCATGAAACATCAGTTCAGTTCAATACGCGAAATTATAATAATGTTACATCCTCAAATTATAGCAGTTGCAATCGTACTGTTGAAATCTTTATAAAGAAAAAAGTCTCGAAAGAGAACATGGACTAAACAATGTTTTCGTGAGAGAAATAACTAAAGTAGAGACTACTTAAAAAGTACTCGACTCCAATAAAATGTGCAACAATGAAAGCTGAAGCTTTGAATCATCTTTCTCCGTTGTAAACGGAGAAAGGCATAGGCAAGAAATTCGCAAGTACCCACCCTTTATTGAATGTCTTTGTCAGGTACGCGAAATTGAAGATCAACCAAAAATATTATTAGAATGACAGGTACAGACGAAGTAATTTTTAATTTTTGCTATTACGAAATTTTATGTGTCATTTTAACTGAAACTATACATTTGAAATAAGTTGTCAATAATTTGCTCAAAGCGATCTGGTTTATAAGTGTAAAAAGTTGAGCGCGGTCTAATTAAATCAAACCGCCCTTTTCACTTTTTAGACTTTTTCTAAATTCTGAAACTATACAAGTGCGGACCTGTCCCACCAGCGACATCAGCTAGTTTATAAAGCGATACAAAATACACCCTCATATTACATTATCTCTCTCTTACCTAGGTTTATTATTTTACTCTCTGCGAGGGGCGTCCACTAGGTATTCTCTTTAATAAGACTGTTGCTTTTGATTTACAAGAAAACGGATAAAGCTTTCTTTGTTGCACGTTTTATTGCCGCCGAGGACTTCTTAAATAATTTCTACTATACGCCGTTTTAAATTCACTTAAAAAACTAAAAGTCAAGAAACCAAATGGCTTAAATAATTATTTACGAATGGATAACACATCACTCAAGAATCCATTACAAATAGTAAAACCAGGAACTGTGTAATCTTTCGACGTAGAAACGCACAAGCAGGGATATAGTTATATTAAAAAATTACTCCCAAAAAACTTGATCTACTGCTATACCTATTTTATTATAATTTATTAATAACCCTGCAAATATATGCTGCAATAAGTAGATAATAGACACTTAAAGCAACACCAGCACCGTATACGTAACTCTTTGGAGTAAGCGCAGAAATACACGTAAATCCATGTTACGGTACATGGACTTTAATTGACATAAAGCATTGTTTCAAATGTAACGTATCTACTGAACTAAGTTTCAACGAACCTTATAAACATAACCGCTTAACCTAACACTTTTCTTTGGTGTCTTTGCTTCATTCGTATTGCATAATTTTGTAAAATAAAAATAAGGAAAATCGACGGTGGTTATGCGAATGTGGCATCTTTGATAGTTGACAATGTCACAATCGAGTGCGATCAGTGGTCCCATCGCCATTACTAGGCTCAATACGAAACGTTTTAGGTATACGTACCAACACGCAAGTTTACTCAGGCATAAATACAAAACGTACAGTAATTCGATGTTGCGCATGTGTAACTGTCATTATACGTGTACGTATACGTTCTTGTTGGTGTTTTAAATAATGCCTATTTATATCAATTTCATGCACGCGGTATCGAAATTTCTTGACAGCGAAATAGACAGCGATGCATTATTCTACTAGATAAAATATTTTGTCAACGATCGTTTTATACTATACCAATTATACTTGTGTTTCTTCAATAATTATAATTACTTACATTATTCACTACTAGCAGTGATTCATCACTAAATACTACTAGCAAACACATTTTCAACTTGAGTGGAATCTCGTAATAGTACGGGAGGCCACAACCAAAATTTTCGCCTGATCGCCTAATGAATAATACCCACATAGATTGATAGTTTATAACACAACGACAAAAAAGTCCTCGGCGACGGAAATTTCAGTGGGACAAAAGCCATCTAATTATTTATTGAACATGCAGAAAATATAAGCTCAAAAAAGTAATCGCCTAATGTCCGTTTGCTGTTTCTGCTTATTCATTGACATATAAAATGTAAAAAAATGCAAGCGGACATTTTTAATGGGGCAGAAGAAGGTCGATAACTAAAAATTTCTGACAATTTTTTTTTGTGTAATCGCCTAATGTCCGTTCGGAAAATTATTGTTTATTTAATGGTTTTTTAAATAAAAAAATATGAACGGACGTTTTAAACGGGGCGTTTGTCCGTAATTGATTTTGAATATGTAAAATTTTTCAGTGTAATTTTCTTACTCCCTAATGTCCGTTATAAACTGGAAACTGATTTTATGTTTAAATATGCCCAAAACAATTTTTAACGCACATTTTAAACGGGGCCGGGTTGAACAAAATCGTTTTCCGCCGGAACAGAAAAAAAAATTTGCTCATTCTGAATCCGCGCCAAGTAGGAATCGATGATATCACTACTGACATCGGAAAATCGGAATCGTTTTTACTAAGGTGGCGGCTTTCATGTACTGCACGCATTGCACGGCACTTAGCGAGATTCTTTTTCTTGAACGGAATAAGTTTCTCGAGTGTATTTGTCTCCTCACAGAAAATACATTCTTTTAATGCACTCATTGTTTTTATAAATTATCATCAAAGTAAACTCTTAAAGTAACGACGTTTAATTGATTTATCTAATAAACGTAACAAAATAACTGTTGGCCCTTGCAACGAACACGTGGTGAGAAAGAACGTAGAGGCTGCGTAGCTTCTTTACAAGTTTCGACGTCCAGGTGGAGTGGCATGTGTTGCGCAAGCACGCGCAGCGCGCTGGATTACGGAGGCCACCGCGCTGTATTAGATTAGATGCCAGCAAATTACATCTCCTGTAAATGTAAATATGCCCCATGGAAAAGTCCGTTCTTCGTTTTTAACCTCTCCACAATAAAATTGTGAGGTTACTAAAATTGGTTCAAAAACGAAAATTGGGATAACATCAAATCTCTACGTTTTGAGGTCCTAGGAACCCAAAAAAGTGGTTTTTGAAAAATGTGTGTGTGTGTGTGTGTGTGTGTGTGTGTGTGTGTGTGTGTGTGTGTGTGAGTGTGTGTGTGTGTGTTAGCACGATAGCGCCGAAACCACTGAATGGATTTGAATGAAACTTTGCATGTGCGTTTCTTTAGAGCCCCAGAAGATCTGAAAAGGGTTGAGATCGGATTACGTTTAGTGCCATTTTGACGCAACAAGTTGTTTATTTTATAATTTCTTTCAATTTGCAATGCAACCATTGAAAAGCAGATAAAATTCTGATTTCAACGATATATCACACTTCCACCCTTTCGATTTGGTTTCCATGAAAAAAATTAAAAACAAAGCAAATATGAAGCATAGATCGCATTTTGCATGACATGATCGATGCGCGTAGCCGTTACGTCAATTCACGTGTAAGGGTTTCTTCACTGCTCTAGAAGTAGAGCGGGTTACGTTTAGTGCCGTTTTTAAATATATATACAGACAAATCGAAGAATTAAACTATAAATATTCCTCTAAAATCTAGTAAAATCACTGAAATGCTAATGTTTCATTTAACAAAGACAGCCGCGAGCGATCGAATTGCAATGAGCAAATTTTGACGATTGTATTGTCATCGTTTGCCATCCGATAACGTTGCTCTCATGTCATGTTAATAAGATTTCGGCATATTTGTAACTTTTAGTGGATTGTCACAAATTTTAAAGGTAGATGTAACAATATCAATATCACATTCTTTCTGTACCTTCGTTGGTGAATTTATTATAGTTATCACTTTATCAATTTTCAGTTTGTTGCTTTACAAATCTGTAGTATTTAGGATAACTAGACTTTCTTAGTCGTTCAAGTGATGTTTTTTTTTTATACATTTATCTAACGTCGGCCTATTTTCGCTACTGAGGCCTAACACCGACGCCTGTAGACGAGCTACCCCCAACCAGGAATTTTGCCGAACTTCTTCCCTTAAGAAGAGTAGGGATCTTTTACTTACCTGACATTTAATAGACAAGGGACCGACGGCTTTACATCCCCTCCGAAGGATGGTATATCTCCTATACAACCCTCACCTAAGGTTGTATAGCTTCCGCGCATACACTGATATACAAGCCGCTGGAAGATGTGTGAGGCGAGGACGCGGTTTCCGTTGGAATGGTCACCCATCTAGTGATGTTAAAGTTGTTAATATCCTAATAGTATATTAGCCAAAGAGCGATAATGTATGCAATAACTCGCATAGATGATTGTAAATTCATTAAGTTAAGGGTTTTTTTAGTGCCCGAGAAGATCTGAAAAGGTTTTGGATGAGATCGGATTACGTTTAGTGCCGTTTTGTCATACAATTTAATGCTCTTTTTGGCTTCAAAGATCCACCGCGTGGGGAGGTTCCAGCCGCTTCTAGTAGCTGCCGATTTTTTCCCCATTTATTAGATGTATACTTCAATTTAAAATAAGTTTAGCCATTAGGGAGTAACTTTTTTACACCCGTTTTCTTTACACTTCCATTTTCGCTATTGCGATTTTGCCCCATACAAAATATCCGTTCTTTGTCGATTCTTATTATTTTGTATATTTTTACAAGATTCCACTAAGAACGGACATTAGGCGATGACAAAAAACGACTTGATTTTTTACGAACGAAAAATCATTTTCCCATGAAACGCCCCACTTTCAAGCTTCTTGGTAGAGGACTTTTCTTTTTGTATTGTTGAAAACTACTGACATAACAGCTAATTTTGGTACTATAATCTTTTACTAGAAATACAACAATATGTAGAATGTAAACAATGTTGACGTTTAAATTTAATTTATGATAAGCCGTTTTTTTTATATATAACGGCTTATTCAATAAAATTTAAAACGAAATTGTATGATAAAAATGATATGATTGTACGCATAATTGTATGAAAGGGGTGGAATCGTTGTATACATATTAGTCCATTAAAATTTGTATGAAATAATTCAGAGCGGGCTGAAATTTTGGGAACGGGCTTATTTTGTGGTACTTTTTAATATATCTAAAGTCCCGACCCGTAGACGCCGGCGGAGGGGAGGGGAGATAAAATAGGTTAAAAAAAAATTCACAAGGAACTCGGAAAGTACCAATTTTACTACAAAGTATGTACACATGAAAATTACAGGTAATAAAAATCCGCACAATTTCCTTTTTCTTAACTTCGTACGACCTATTGGAACCGAGATAGATTTTTTTGAAATTTTGACAGTTTTGCGACGCAATGGGAACATGCTTGTTCTTCGATAAAATCTCAAAAATGGTCGTTCCGATCGCAAAATGTTTCAAATGAAAATTGCAGGGAATTCGATTATGAACAATTTTCTTTTATTTTTCGTTTCCATTCGATCAATATTGGCAGAGATATGAATTTTTAAACATCTTTATAGCGCGCTATCAGAATACTTGTTTGGTGCAAAATCGATAGAAACTCGAAAACGATAGATCGTACGCATATAGTGCGTCTGATGAAAGTTAAAGAAAATCAAACTATGAATATGTTGGTGTATGTACAAAATCGTTCTGATAACGAGTGAATGGCGATAAAAGGAAAAAATATTATAAATTTTCATTTTCAAGTGCATTTTGACAAATAACTATTTTTTGATTGGCTTTAGGCAATAATGTCACTTAACGCTTTTTGAAGAGAATTGAATTATATGTAAAATGAGCTCCAAGTGACCTTCAATTTCAACTGTGCATAACAATTTTTTAAAAATTGGTTTTGAACTATTTTTATCATTTTATATACAAGTAATGCAATAGGATAATAGTCGAGGTCCTGGTCACCTACCACCTTCCTCAAAGAAACGCCTCGTACAAAATATTATTTTTTTCCCAAAAAAAAAGTACACCCCTTTGAAGGGTGACAACACCTCCGGGGATGGTTACACAACCATGGTCACCTGCCACCTTCCTCACAGAAACACCTCCTGTAAAATATCAATTTTTTTTCCACAACAAAAATTTCAATTTCCAACCCCCTAGAGGGTTCAAAGCCTGGTGTAGGGATGGCTGAGGTCAAACCCTTCTAGGGACTTTCCGTTTTACTCGAGAAAATAACAGTTAGTCGAAAAACTGGGGAAAATAAACGAGTTCAAGGAAAAGGGCACTTTGGGGGTGGTTTTTGGCCAATTTGAGGGGGTTGCCGAAGAAAAAAAAAGCCCCCCCCCCCAGAGGGCGCTCAATCAACATAAATCGTCTCTTAACGATTTGTTTCGATTTATCACTCCTTCGCTTTCCCGCTCCTTCGTTTTGCAGATTTTTTCATTTTCATCCCCACGCCCCCTAAGCCCGGATATTTGCAAAAGTAACGATGGAATATTACGTTTGATCGATCTTCGTAACTGTGCAAAATTTCATCAATTGATTATGTCAGGAAGTGTGTTAAATAAAGGATGCAAAATTTGAAGACAAACATTGTGAATGGAAAATAATAATGAATAAAAATACTACATTGTGAGTAAGAGAAAAGCAAATAAGTCTTTTATAAACTTAATTCTGTTATTGTTATTATTATCTTTTAGTATTATATTACGATAATATCTGCAACCGTCTGTCCACAATTTCTAAGTAAATTTTCACATACCTGTCAAATTTTCTTTCTTCTTGTCAAATATGGACGTACACCGACTCATGTTGGGGTTACTTGTGTACTACACTTCAACATACATATCGGTAAATTTTATACAAATAAAATCTTCAATTAGCATTATCATTAGGGACACGTGGAACTCAGTTAATAACAGGATATAAGAAAATACCATTTAAATTAAATGTATTTAATACATAGATTATTATTACCCTGTCATTAATTCAAAGGGAAATGAGTATAATGATCATTTTTTAATTTAAACTCCCTCGATGGTTAGGTATTGATATATATGTTATATCTATATATAGTTACTGCTGTTTAATGAGGTATTTTACTATAAATAAGGTAAAGCGCAAACGTATTTAGTCATGATCTAGGCATGGTAAAGTTCAATACTGGAAGACACATTAAAAACTTTAAATTACGTTTTGTAGAATCTGTATCATAATAAATATTGCATTTGACTACCAGAAGCCATTTTTAATTATACTTTATTTAATCACACAGGTATATTATAAACGAATAAAAATGTTTATCTACTCATATTAGATTATACATTCAATAACTGCTTTTGAACAACAGTATATATATAAAAGATAGCGTGAGTTATTATAACTAACTAGTTACAGGGCCAATCTCCTTTAACTTCTGTCCAGGTAAATAAACGGAAAAGTTGGACACTTCTGGGCCAGGGCTAAGAGACATTTCCCCCCGTGTTTTGGAGTGA
This sequence comes from Leptura quadrifasciata, assembly GCA_963675555.1. NCBI lineage: Eukaryota > Metazoa > Arthropoda > Insecta > Coleoptera > Cerambycidae > Leptura > Leptura quadrifasciata. The sequence goes on from OY776673.1 coordinate 174,962,426, forward strand.
AGGATCTGTTACGATAGGTCCGAGGGTAAAAAAAGCTGCTTTCATCCCTTAGTGACCAAAAACCACCCCAAAAAGTTGTAGCAAGCGGAGGCACAATTTTTGTGCGGAATTTTTCCTATAAAAATTATTTTTGATATGGGGCCAGCGAGAGGGTTCATCAAAGGGGATGAAAACCACCCTATTGAAGCAAAAAAATGGACGCAACTGATTTCCTTGCGCTGTTTCGAGGGAATGTAACTAAAAAAAATCGAGGAGGATGAGAGAGATAAAATCAGCCACTCATCCTTTATTTCCATTCTAGGGGGTAAAAACTACCCCAGATCTAAAATACATTTCTCTTCCCCATTTTTTGGGGTGGAGAATTGATTGCGATAGGCCTGAGGATGGAAAATGATTGCCTTCATCCCCTATTGGCCAACAATCACCCCCAAAATATGTAGCAAGTTGAGGCGCAGTTTTTGTGCAGAATTTTCCCTGTAAAAATATTTTTGATACGGGGCCACCGAGAGGGCTGATCAAAGGGGATGAAAACCACCCCTTTGAAGCAAAACAAGGTCACAACTGATTTTTTTGCGCTGTTCAGAGGGAATGTAAGTAACTAAAAAAAGATCGAGGAGGATGAGGGAGGTAAAATCAATCACCCACCTCTTATTTCCAGTCAAGGGGACGAAAACTACCGGCTGCACAAATCACGGGCCCCCTCAATTTCTCTGCTGGTTTTCCAAAAAAAAAATTCGATTAGGAAGTGGTCCAAATAGATGAGAGAAGTAAAATCCATTCATCCGCCCCTTATTTCCAGTTAAGGGGGTGAAAACTACCCCCTGCCGGGATCACCACCTCCCAATCGAAATCCTTTTGAAAAACCGGCAGAAAAATTGAGGGTGGCCGTAATCCCTGTGAGGGGTACTTTTCACTTTACTTTCAATTTTGCCTCCTTCATCAGCCTCGACCTTTCTTTAGTTACATTCACTTCGAATAGAGCGAGAGAATCAGTTACGACCGTTTTTTTTTGCCTCAAAGGGATGGTTTTCGCCCCCTTTGCAATTTAATATTTACGTTATATTCATAGATAAAGATTAGTACGCAACTTGCGATAATGGTAATAACTCAACTTGATGAATTACAGCACTCGCCTGCAAACTTCATCTGCATGAGTTATAATCTAGATTACCGCTCGTTGATTATTAATATCGGTCGAGGAAAAATGAAATGCATAGAAATCAATTCCATCCATATAAAATCCAAAGAAGAAGGATAGATTATACGGTTTTATAAAAGGTAGTTAAATAAATGGTTTTGGAACAAATTATATCATTAAAGGTTTACTTTTATGAAATTACAGAAACAAAACTTCGAAATTAAACTCCTTGGTTTTGACAAGAATATAGATTGAAGATATAGAATCAATTAAAAAACAAAATATTTATTTTGCCCAAGATGACACAACAGCGTCGTAATTACTAAGCAACAAGCTTTCGGTTCATTATTATAAAAAATTATCGCGTGATTATCAGTGCCCTTGGTAAGTTACAGCTTATAATTTTTTGATGAAATAGAAATCCAATGAAATCCGTCCATTTCTAGTCACACGTCAAAATTCATCCAATTATTAAAGGATTATCACTTATGCTGCTATGCAACGAAAAATTATTGACAGTTTTATAATTTATTTAAAATGTCACATGATTTGACATATTATTAGAACTAAAAAAAATATCTCACCGAATTTACCGCGTGCACTGATAAATCCTTATAATTTTCTCTAATAATGACCCTCAAGCCTGTTGCTTTAAGTAATTACCCTCCGCCTTACGGCGTCAGGTAATTACTAAGCAACAAGCTTTCGGTTCATTATTAGATAAAATTATTGCGTGATTATCAGCGCCCTTGGTAACTTACAGCTGATAAGTAATCTAAATCAAGTACCAGAATCATATTTGCTGCTTGTTTATCTGGCTTATTTAAAGAAGTAATGCCTGTCGGGAAGCTATACATTGGATGTCAACGATGCCAAAGATGCGGAAATGTATCTGTAAGGCAGTGTTTTAAGTATAATGGATTTAATTATAAAAGGAAACGGTTCGGAAACAAGATTATTTACGCCTGTTATAGAGAAGAGAATGCTTGACAAGGATGTTACCTTAACAAAAAATAATATAAGATGTATAAAGGATTTTCGACCAAAAATATAGAACAAGTCACAATCTCAACCTTGAAGCTACTGGCTATCAGTTCCAACATAGGAGTAACACCTTGGAGTTTCAAAAATTAAAATAAGCTACATATACAGTGTGTACCCGGGTGGGCTACTGTGCTCTTGTATGCTTTCTTATTGTTGATTTGCCGGAAAAAGCCATTCTTTATATAAAGTATTTTATGCTCCATTTCATCATACTAATTATGGTCAAAACGAGTTACTGACTAGGATTTTAAGAGCTACTAATGCAGTTCAAAATAATATGTAATTTTTTGGTTCTTCAACATTATCTTTTAAGAAATCAATCAGAAAACTGTAATCACCTTATAGTATTAACGTAGCACAGAATACCTCTTCTGTGGTATTAGCACAGAACACCTAACTCAGAACGGATAAGGCGACAATATCCTTTGATGTTTGTTTTATCTCACTGGTGACATTCCGCCATGTTCTAGGTGGTATACCATAGATGCACCCAGTATGTTTTTACAGGGGATTGTGTTAATATTCAATAAAATGGGATGTCACCATAGGCTCATCCGAAGTGTTTCTATAGGGGGCTATATTAAATATTTTGATGGCAAAAAATGCTAGATACATCACAAATTGAGTAATCGTTTCCAACTGAGAAATTCTTCATAAACCTCAAATAGTTTTAAAACAATTGATGTAAACATGTTTTGTAATTTAAAGCTTAATGAAACTACAACTTGCCAGTTTCGCCACATTTAAATAAATGTAAATAAGATATCTAACAAACAGGTATTTAAAAACTTACTAATTTATGCTCACTAAATTTTTGCCAACTCGACTAAGCATTTACAATTATTAGTGACTTCTTCACTATCATACCATTTTCAGTCATGTGGTTTTGTTTACATAAAAATTATAATTTTAAAGTTGAATATTTACGAAGTAATTCTTTTTAACTTTCTTTTAATTTATATTTCTCAACTTACAAAGCATATTTTGAAGCAATAAAAAAATATAAAGTTTTAAATTCATGCATTTTCCGCAGGAGTTTATCAGGCTACTGGTACATATGATGTCACGATACATTTAAAATATGTACGTAAATGTTTCATTGAAGTTTTCATAAAACAGTGAAACATTATATACGACTTTGAACATTGTCATGTAAAATCAAACATTTATTTATTTATATATATATATATATATATATATATATATTGTTATTATACATGATTTGCAGGAAACAACTACTCAGCGGGCAAATACCCCGACCTGCATTGAATTATACCTTACAAATCATGAAAGATTGGTAGCTAATGTCATTTGTCAATTCCCCGACCAGACATAGACCGGTTTCGAACTTATTAGTTCTCATCAGTATGCCATAGGTCGTGGAAGAGACAAATGACAGTGGCCAACCTGTTAGTTTTATACAAACTTAAGTAAATGGTGTACCGGTGAGAGGTAAGTGAATACCCTCATGTGGTCAAATGCTACTATACACCAGACATCATAGATGTCTCCATATATACACCATGGAGACATCTATGATGTCTGGTGTATAGTAGCATTTGACCACATGAGGGTATTCACTTACCTCTCACCGGTACACCATTTACTTAAGTTTGTATAAAACTAACAGGTTGGCCACTGTCATTTGTCTCTTCCACGACCTATGGCATACTGATGAGAACTAATAAGTTCGAAACCGGTCTATGTCTGGTCGGGGAATTGACAAATGACATTGGCTACCAATCTTTCATGATTTGTAAGGTATAATTCAATGCAGGTCGGGGTATTTGCCCGCTGAGTAGTTGTTTCCTGCAAATCATGTATAATAACAGTATATGGGTTAAGTCCACCAAGGGCTAAAGGTCACCGCTCTTGGTACTTGCAAAATAGCAAGTCGCTATACACCATGGAGACATCTATGATGTCTGGTGTATAGTAGCATTTGACCACATGAGGGTATTCACTTACCTCTCACCGGTACACCATATATATATATATATATACATATATATATATATATATATATATATATATTTATTGATATTCAACATACAACTAATTATATTAGATTCTTTATTGATACTGTATGTAAATTACAAATATTGGATAGAATAAGTAAAAATAAAAAAAAATTAGACTAATTAGCGATATATCAAATAACACAAAACATAATAATACGAACAACACAGTAGAATATAATAAGTTGAAAATAATTATAATTACATGGCAATGAGGCAAGAATAACTATGATTTTGTTGTTATAAATATGTAGATGTCAGAAAAATTACAAATTTATGAGATAAAATAGTTACATACATAATATATAAAATAATTCAAAACGAACAAAACAGTCTGAAAGTATCTAGTCAAAAGTAAATGGAAAACAATAAGGAAGATATAATATAATATATATAATATACATTTTTCAACTTTAAAATATTGGTTTACAATCATTAAGAATAAATACATCTACAAAAAATAGGTCTAACAGAGGTTCTAGATAATTTTATGTGGGATAAATTATAAATGCGACAAGATTATTATTTTTCTATTACTTTTATCGGCACCTTTAAAGTGTTGATTGGCAAATTTTAATGTGTAAAATATTTTTAATCTAATAAACTCTTCACCAATGTCTTCGAAGCCTAGAATTTCATCTCTTCCAATGTCATAATACAAATTTGACTTCAAAGATATTTTGTCTAAGCACAAAATACAGTGTTTGTCTTCAGGTGCTAAACTCTTTGCTTTTATTTCAATGCACTTAAACAACTTATTATTTAGGCCCACTTCACATAGAATTCTTTTTGTCATTCTTTGTAAGGTGCGCTTACTTGGCAAGTACATCCACCTTTGAAGAAATTGATACAACTTTGGACCCAAGAAGTACAAAGTTAATGCAAATGTTTTAATATCAGTTGTGTATCTGCGACCTTTGATTCGATATGAAAGGGCCTGGAATTTTACAAATTTTGCGAAATCGTGGTGTAAAAATTTTCCACAAAGCTTTTCAAAACCTTTGAGGGTTGGGATCTTTTTCCATTTCTCCCATTTTCTTAATAGGTACATTTTTCCTTCTCAGCTCTCTATTCTTCGAAGTTTCTCTTTGCGGGGTGTATGAGCTGATACACTGAAGCTGGTCTGTGTCGAGACAGGTGAAAGTACGGGAGATGTAACTCTACTATCACCTGAAACAATTTTACCATAAGATAAGATAATTTATTCACCATTAAGTAGTACAAAGTACAATATAGACTTACATATATATATATATATATATTGTTATTATACATGATTTGCAGGAAACAACTATTCAGCGGGCAAATACCCCGACCTGCATTGAATTACACCTTACAAATCATGAAAAATTGGTAGCCAATGTCATTTGTCAACTCCCTGACCAGACATAGACCGGTTTCGAACTTATTAGTTCTCCTCAGTATGCCATAGGTCATGGAGCAGACAAATGACAGTGGCCAACCTGCTAGTCTTATACAGACTAATGTAAATGGTGTAGTGGTGAGAGGTAAGTGAATCCTCTCGTGTGGTCTAATGCTACTATACACCAGACATCACAGGTGTCTCCATGGTGTATAGCGACTTGCCATTTTGCAAGTACCGAGAGCGGCGACCTTCAGCCCTTGGTGGACTTAACCTATATACTGTTATTATACATGATTTGCAGGAAACAACTAGCAAGTCGCTATACACCATGGAGACATCTGTGATGTCTGGTGTATAGTAGCATTAGACCACACGAGAGGATTCACTTACCTCTCACCACTACACCATTTACATTAGTCTGTATAAGACTAGCAGGTTGGCCACTGTCATTTGTCTGCTCCATGACCTATGGCATACTGAGGAGAACTAATAAGTTCGAAACCGGTCTATGTCTGGTCAGGGAGTTGACAAATGACATTGGCTACCAATTTTTCATGATTTGTAAGGTGTAATTCAATGCAGGTCGGGGTATTTGCCCGCTGAGTAGTTGTTTCCTGCAAATCATGTATAATAACAGTATATAGGTTAAGTCCACCAAGGGCTGAAGGTCGCCGCTCTCGGTACTTGCAAAATGGCAAGTCGCTATACACCATGGAGACATCTGTGATGTCTGGTGTATAGTAGCATTAGACCACACGAGAGGATTCACTTACCTCTCACCACTACACCATTTATATATATATGTTAGATAGTGGATTGTTTGAATAACTTTTTAAAAAGATTTATTTAGTTTAACACTGGAGTCAACGTTGACTCGTTAAGAAAATACAATAATAATTTAGAAGTAGTTTAATCGAAAGTGAGTATAAGACTGATTACAAAAAGGTTGTTGGTAATATTTATAATGTTTTGAGAACAAAGGAAACAGTGTTGCTAATTCAGCACAATCAGGATTACTTAGAATTGAAATACAATGCTCATGCAGCGTGAGCGGTTATTGAGAAGAGCTGTTACGCAGTATGTAATACGATATGTTTGAGAAGGTTAAGCCTGTCTCGATAATATTATATATCATAGTATATTTTTAATATAACAGCTTCCCCCTTATAAAAAAAGTTGGTGTTTTATGCAGCAACTTTTGAAATGAATATAAAATGTATATAAAAGGTAATGGTACAATTTGGAAAATATAAAAGATACAAAAATGTTAAATCGTAAGGTTTAAAACACAGAATATAACCTTAGCGTCTAAAATATGAAATGCAAGCACAATAAGCTTGATTCATAAAATAAAATAACATAAAAATGTTAGAGTTAAAATATAGCTTTGGCAAGAAAGCGTAAAATACAAACATACTAGGTTTGAATTGTAAAATAGGATAAAATACTCCTAAGGTTAAAATATAGCTTTACTGTGAAAGCATAAAATATAAGCATGATGGGTTTGAATGAAAATGACGTAAAAATGTTAATAAAATTGAAATTAACAAATGATAGAAAAATAATGAAATATAATGATTAAACAAATGAAATAAAATTCACTGAAGAGTCCAGCACTGAAAGTCAGTAAAAAGGCACAAAACAGTTTGTCTTTATGTAAGTTCTATGTCTTCGGCTTCGTTGTCTTCTCTTCTTAAGGTAGGTCGTCTCCGTGAAGGAAATAGGTTAGCAAATGTCCTGTAGGGTTTGCTAGGCCTCGGTGGAGATGGGGGTGATGCAGAAACATCGATGGCTAGTCTTCGTCTTTTTGTTCTGCACTTACAAAATAGGTACAGAAATAACAGTCCAATTATTAGCACAATGATAAAATAGGTGAACCAGGATATGTGTTTTGTTATAAAGGGTTCGTTGATCAAATCATCTAAATCTCTGGAGTATTGGTCCAACTTGTGTTTGGCAACTTCGAGGTCTTCCGTATTGAGATTGTTTAATTTTAGTGGTTTAAGATTTGGAGCTCGGATTTTGTCTGGAATATGTTTACAACATTCAAATGGAATTTGGATTGGATGAGTGTCGTCTTTTACATCGGTTACTTCATTGGTACTGGCTTGAATTTTTGTGATGCCTATGAAGGCGTAACAATTTGGTTGTAATTTTACTATTGAATTTTTGTAGATGACTTCAGTTTTTGAATTTCTTTCTGGACAGTTGATGGTTGTTTGTAGAGGTTCTGCGTTAATAACTAACCATGTGTTTTCGTCTATTTTTTGGACGTTGTAGCCTTGGCTGATGATAAATGACGTCTGGCAGTTTTCTGGCAGAGTTTTGAGGTTCTTGAAGAGACGGGCTTCGCATATGGCATTGTTGTCAATAGGATAGGCAAATAAATTTGGACATAATTTGGTGTTGAAATAAAGTGGTTTGCATTCGTCAAGGTTCGAAATAGGTATGTACATTAATGAATCATCATCTCTCGCGATATATTTTTGAGAAGTTGATAATACATGATATAAACCAGTTCTATTATCCAAAATAGGAATAGGGTATAATTGAAATACTGAATATGTTTGAGGGTCTATTAAAGGTATGTCTAACACAAATATTAGATCCGAATTTGTTTGAAAAGCTTTTAGTTCTATAATGTCTAAGTACTGTGCAACCTTTGATAGTTTGATTGGAAGCGGTAAATTGTTCCTTTGTAGGTTTTGCGAAATTTCTTGTAGAGAATTTATTAAGTCTTTTGGATTTATAATTGACGTGTGAATTATTTTAAGCCTCGCGAAAGTGATGGAATTTAGGATGTCATTTAGGTTATCCTCGATAAATAAATAACTTGCCATAAGTTGTTCGCAGATTTCGATAAATTTCAGTTTTGCATGGACGTTTTCTATGTCCTTAGTCATGTCTAAAATTGAGGTTTCAATTTCTTTAATATCCTTATTGAAAGTTTCTTCGTCAACTTGCAATTTTTGAATAGTTGCGTTGAAATTTTTGATTACTGAAGTTGTAACGGATATTTGGTTTTTAATTAGGTTTTCGAGTTGGTGTTCGTCATTATTCAATTTGTTGATACAATCAGAATAATACTGACCGTCTTCTGCGTCTAAATTTCCGGTTATTGATTTGAAAATCGTTCCGATGCCATTTAGTATTCCTCGTTTGTATCGTTTCGTGTCAAGGTAAATTTCGTCAAATTTTGATTGTATTGATTGGGAAATTTGCGTCAATAAGCTAAGGTGAGTTTTTACATCTCCTGAAAAGACGTTCATGTAATGATATGCTGGGTCGAGTGTGTTGTATAGTGTCTGTAAGATCTTGTCGTTTTTGTCGAAAGCTGTCTTAAAGGTAGATATGTTTTTGTGTACCAGTAAAGTCCATTTCTTGTGAGAAATCACAATGTCCGTGTCTTGGTGATAATATACTCCGATCGTATTGTTAATAGGTGTTATTTTAAATTGAGCAAGTGCTGATCCGATCAGCAGGAGAAACCTGAAAATAAATTTAATCTTCAGTATATGGTTTCATTCGATCAAAATTTACTTTGGTTGTTTGGTTTGTTTCGAGATTTAGTAATGTAGCGGAATTTTGAAAGATTTCTGTAATTTCAAAGGGACCGTTGAATTTATTTTGTAGTTTATTTTTTATTTGTGATTCTTTGACGTACACTTTGTCGCCAATATTATATGTGTGTCTATTTTCGGGAATGTTCTTGTCGAATCGAACTTTGGCTTTTTGTTTTTGTGCTTCTGTTCGACTTCGCGCAATTTTGTAATAATGGGATATTCGATTATTTAGGTCTCTAACGTATTTGGTGATCAGGTCTTTTTGGTTGTAAAGAGTTTCAGGTGGTCGGTTAGCTGTATGTCCGAAAATAAGCTCGTATGGCGTAAAGCCATGAGTTTTGTTTACCGAGTTATTGTAACATATCACCGCATAGGGTAATATAGTAAAGGGATGTTCGTTGGGATTTTCGGTTTTGTGTATTCTTATCATTTCTGCTAGGGTGGCATGGAATCGTTCGATAGATCCGTTGGATTGAGGGTGTCCTACGCTTGAGTATGTTAGTTTTATGTCGTAAAGGGTGCAAAGGTCTTTTAATAAATTATTATCGAATTCACCGCCATAATCGCAATGAATTCTTAGTGGGGTACCATAATGCTGAAAATAAAGCAACAGGGTATTTACGACTGATTTTGCGCTCTTGTCTGGGACTGCGTAAGCTTGAGTAAATTTGGTTAACTCGTCGCGGATAGTTAATGCATAGTTTCGCGTGGGAAATTCGAATAGATCAATATTAACTCTCTCAAATGGAGTTTTAGGGGTTTCAGTAATCACTAAGGGATTGTTGAGGTTTTTACGACAGACTTTTGTTCTTTGACATGTTTCACAATTTTTTATAAAATTTTCGACATCTTTTGTTAAGCCTTGCCAATTATATTTATTTTTGATTCTACGTATCGTTTCATTTATTCCACGATGTAAATTATTTTTTCCGGTGTGATGCTGGTCGAGAATGATCGGACGTTGGTCCTCGTCGGGAGTTCGTACTAAATTTTGACATATGATTAGTTTTAAGTCTTTTTCAGCGAAAATAAATGATAGGATTTCGAGAATTGGAAAGTCTAGATTGTTTTCAACATGGTAAGTTTTGGAAAGGTCTAATTTGTTTCGGTGTTTATATAATGTTAAAAATAAGTGTTCTACCACAGACTCTGGGTCGAAGGGTAGAGCGATAATGTAATAATTTCTTTGTCGGGTCGATTTACTGGAAACGATATTGATTGTATTGTTATAGAATTCGGGGTTTTCCTCGAAAATATCCTCGATAATTTGATGGTGAAGGTCTGTCAAGTTGTTTTGTTGGAAAAATGTTATGATGTTTTTATTTTCTCGATCTAATAGTTGTTTATTTGTGATTTGAATTTTGGAATAGTCTATTAGAGATTTGGTTTTGTAAAGGCGGGAGAATGTGTCAAATTCTCGGGCAATTTGTTCGTCAGTGATCTCGTCGTCGTTGTCTGAGGTTTCATCTTCGTCTGAGTCTTCGTTTGAGTCTTCGTTTGCGGCTAGAATTTTTGAATAAAATTTGGAACATTCTGAAAAGTGATTGATTTTAATTCTGGACAACGCGTCCGCGTTTTTATTGATTTTTCCGGGTTTGTATATTATTTCGTAATCGTATTCTTCGAGTTTTAAGCGCCAACGGGCTAGTCTACTACCTGGGTCTTTTATGGAAAATAACCAAGTGAGTGGTCGGTGGTCGGTGACGAGTTTGAACTTCCTTCCGAATAGATATGGCCTAAAATGCTTTACACTCCAGACCAAAGATAAAAGTTCACGCTCAATGGTTGAATACTTAGTTTCCGCGCCGCATAAAGTTCGAGATGCGTACGCGATCGGCAAATCTTTTCCTATACTTCCTTGTGAAAGTACAGAACCTATTGCAAATGCACTAGCGTCTGTAGTTAGGACAAAAGGTTCATCAAAGTTAGGGTAGATCAATATCGGGGTAGTTGTCAAAGTTTGTTTTAGGGTTTCGAATGAGTTTGTACAGTCATTGTCGAAATTAAAAGGTGTATCTTTTTGTAGCAATTTAGTCAAGGGTTTTGAAATTTTGGAAAAATTAGGAATGAAGCGTCTATAGTAGCCTGCTAGACCTAGAAAAGATTTAATTTCTTTCTGATTTTTGGGTTGAGGAAAATTTAGAATTGCTTCGACTTTGGCAGGGTTCGGTTTTACACCATCCTTTGTAATAAGATGTCCTAAATAGGCGACTTCTTTGCGAAGGAATTCGCATTTGTCTGGCTGAATTTTGAGATTGGCTTTTTGTAAACGTTTGAAGACTTCTGTTAGTCGAGAAATATGTTCATGGATAGTAGGGGAATAAATAATAATATCGTCCATGTAGACGAGACAGCGTTCATTTTGGATGCCTAATAGAATATTGTCCATGACCCTCTGGAAAGTGGATGGAGCATTTTTTAGACCGAATGGCATACGTACAAATTCGTAGTGGCCATTCTCTACCGTGAAAGCTGTTTTTTGGATGTCCTTAGGATCGATTTCAATTTGGTGGAAGCCAGAGGCCAAGTCTAACGTTGTGAAATATTGGCATTTGCCTAATTGATCTAAAAGGTCGGAAATGTTAGGTAGAGGATATTTATCACCTATTGTTACTTCGTTTAATTTTCGATAGTCAACTACGACGCGCCATTTCTGTTTACCAGAAGCGTCTAGTTTTTTGGGGACTACCCAAACTGGGGAGGACCAGGGAGAAATTGAAGGCTGGATAATGCCTTGGTCGAGCATTTTTGAAACTTGTGATTTTACCTCTTGTTTATGAATTTGGGGGTAACGATAAGATTTAGTGAAAATTGGTTTGGAATCATTAGTGTCTATTGAATGTTTGATTTCATTGGTAAATGTCAAGTTGTCACCTTCTAAATAGAATATGTCTGAAAAGTCTAAACAGAGTTGAGTAATTAATTCACTCTCCTCGTCGTTCAAGTGGTCTAAGCGTAATTGATTTTTTATTTCGTAGTTTCGGTCTATGTATTGGGAATCCGGATTTTGAAGATTTACGTTAAATATTGATCTAAATTTTTGAACGGGTTCGAGTTTAAGATCCGAGAAATGTATTGTTTTTGGAATCGCGTTTGCGTTTATTATCGTTGTCAAAAATTCACCATTGTTGTCTATTTTGACAATGGCATTCGGTAAACGTACCTTTTCATTTTCCTGGGCTATTAGTATAGCTTCAGTATTTTGTAAATTGCATTTAAGTTTAAAAATCTTTTCTGTGCGTGGTTCGATAGAAATTACATTTTGGTTTTTAACATTTAAATTTGGGTTTGAAATTCTAATACCTGGATTATTGTTTTCGTTACAATTATTGTGGTTCCTGATTGATGTTACTTCAGTCACCTCAAATAGTGGTACGGTTTTAAAATTGGTAATAAGTTGATTATTTTCAAAGTCCACATGACACTTATAATATTTTAAAAAGTCTGCACCTAATAGTCCATCGAATTCTATATCTAGGTCGTGAACATAAACCTTGTATGGGTCATTTATATTGAATGGTATTAGTACAGATTCGGTGATATTAATTTTTTCATCTGTTATACCCTGTATAATTACGTTTTCAGGATATCTTTGTTTGTACCTTTCCGCTGTTTTGGTTTTAAATACAGAAATGCCTGCACCTGAGTCGACAAGAATTTTGAAACGATTTGTGAAGTCTTTTATGTAAAATAGATTTTTAGAATTTACGACATTTAGTTTGTAGCGGGGTGTTTTTACATGAATTGGTTTTCCGGGAAGTTCAGGTTTGGGTCGAAACTGTCTTGGAGGTTTATCGCTTGGACTTGATGAGAAATTTGGTCTAGCTCGTCCGTTTGTTGTGTTGGAGTACTCGTGGAATACTCCGGGCCTATGCAAAAATCCGGAGGATTAGCAGTATAATCCTCGTGCTGTTGAGGTTGAGAATTAGCAGTATAATTCTCGTACTGTTGGGGTTGAGAATTAGCAGTATAATTCTCACATTGTTGGGTTCCAAAATCGTAATCATAATTGTTTTCATTAATTTCGAAATTATTTTGGTATTGGTAATTGGGAGAATAATTTGCGGAATAGTCTTCATATTGATTTGAGCTATCGTAAAATTCTTGGTTCAAATGATGCGTTTTTTGTTGATTGAACCTGTTGAAATTTGGGTTTGGTTGGATGGCAGAAGGTCTCTGCTGGTGGAAGTTAGGATTTGGCCTGATAGCTGAGGGTCTGTTCTGTTGAGAATAATTTTGTTGCTGGTTAGGGAAGTTTTGTGGTCTATGATTATATGTACTCTGGAAATGTGGCCTTGGAGGCTGTGCTTGATTAGAATAAGCATTTGGTGTGAAATTGGGAGATGGGGACTGATAATTTTGCCTTGTGCGGCATTCGTTAACATGGTGCCCATTTCTTCTGCAAAATGTACAAAATGGTGGGAGATTTGGGCGTCTTTGCTGATTTTGAACGGGATTTTTGTTTAAAGTTCTATTTCCAAATTTTTGGGATTCGAAATACGATAGTTGTAATTCTCGTTTGATGCGATTTATTGCATCTAGCATATTGTCGGGGTTACCAGCCCTAATAATTTGACCTAATTTTGGTTCGAGTCCAGTGAGTAGAGTAGTTAACGTCATATTTTCTATTAAAGTGGATTGCGCGGTTTTTTCCTCTAAAGTTAAACTTTGTTTTTGTATTGCCGCGTGCATTTTTGCATTATGTGTTTGTAACCTGGACACAAATATTAAAGCTGTTTCGTTAGGTAATTGACGAATTGTTTGCAAGTCTTGTATCAAGGCTGTCAAGTCACGAGAGTCACCAAAATGTGATTCGAGCAAATTTTTTATTTCCGCCCAAGTGACGGGATTTCGTGAATTTATCAATTCTGCGGCTTTTCCGCGTAATTTATTTTTTATGTGAAGCGTTAATAAGACGCGCTGATCATCAACAGCGATACCCTGAGCGGTTATGCAAGCTGAAATAAATGTTTGCAAGAATATGGGGTTGCCGTCAAATTCGGGCACTATGGAAAATATTTCGCTTAACCTATAAGGTTCAATATTTATTGTTTCGTTCGCCGTGATTGAATTGTTTGCATTGGAATTGCTTACGTTTGTAGCCATTTTATTTATATTATTTAGATAATCGAATAATTAAAACACCTTTTCAATTTGAGCTAGTACGCTACTGATAATTGGCAATTTTTTATTATATGTAAAACAATGTGCTGTTTATTTTATAATATTTCAAAATTTAATTACAAGGATAATTGGATTAATTTAAAAAGTGTTTTTAGTTGGGAATAATGTCACTGAAATTTTATATACTAATGTGCATTTAAACAGTATAGAACATGTGGGTTTTATTTTATTTCACAGTCAAGTAAGGCGTAAACTTAACCTTTATATGATATATGATATTATGATAAAAATAATGTTAAGATAAAAATGGTATGTGGTTACAGTTAATTAGATAAATTCGCACTTAAAGAGCATATGATATTACCATAAAAATAATGTTACGATAGGAACAGTGTATGATTACGGTTATTTATATAGGTCACACAAATTATAATCAAGATATTTTGTTTCAAGTTTAAATAAAATTACTACCTTAGATATTAGAACTGTGTGTAGCAATGCAATGTATTTTGATAAAATAAAATGTAAAATTATGTCGCTGTTTGCAAATAAATGTTTGCGAGATGATTCAAAAATGACTTACCCTAAATTTTTCATTCCTCGTGGTCCAGTTGAATGCGACTTCGTGAGCTTAGCTTCACCAAAGGTCTCTCTCTGCCAGGGGTATCACTGGGTGTTCCTTCCACAGGGTTGCCTTTGATGCCGAAGACACCAACGATGGGACGGGATGAAATTCTTACTTGCTAATTGTTGAATCGTGTTGATTTGAAATGTTGCTTTGTTGCTTGTATTTCTTGATAATTATTATTGTTTCGCTTTTGTGCGTTTGAGAATAATGTAGGTTCTTCTGAACAAAGGATTGGGATCCACCACTACAGCTAAGAAGTTCTCCTTGTTCCAGAAGCTCTTTTCGTCCGGTTAGGCACCTTTTTCAGATGGACTCCTTGTTCCCTCGGATATGTTTGCTACTGGTTAGGCTCCCGAACTGCGTGTTTTTCAGATCCGCCACGACTGCGCCAATGTTAGATAGTGGATTGTTTGAATAACTTTTTAAAAAGATTTATTTAGTTTAACACTGGAGTCAACGTTGACTCGTTAAGAAAATACAATAATAATTTAGAAGTAGTTTAATCGAAAGTGAGTATAAGACTGATTACAAAAAGGTTGTTGGTAATATTTATAATGTTTTGAGAACAAAGGAAACAGTGTTGCTAATTCAGCACAATCAGGATTACTTAGAATTGAAATACAATGCTCATGCAGCGTGAGCGGTTATTGAGAAGAGCTGTTACGCAGTATGTAATACGATATGTTTGAGAAGGTTAAGCCTGTCTCGATAATATTATATATCATAGTATATTTTTAATATAACATATATATATACATGCAAAATACACATAAACACATAAAATGTAAAAGTCAATTGCACAATAATATTAAAATGAATCGAAATGCACACACAACATATAGATTATAAAAAATAAATAAATAAAAAGAAACTTAAAGTACGGAGTACAAATTAGCTTTATTGAAATCGTAAAACTCTTGCAGACTATATAAGCAGTGTTCAGTTAAAAAAAAATTTAATGCCTTCCTAAATAAATGAAAATTCTCTATTGTTTTCATATGAACTAGAAGTTTGTTAAATATTAAACTACCTGCACATTAAGGCGACTTTTTAAATTTACCTAAATTGTAATTGTTGATGTAGATTTCCCTAGCACTTCTTTGTCATGATTGTGTACGATCGTGAGCAAAAACAAAGGACAAGCCTTATAACGGTATTTTGCTAAAATCTAGTTGTGTACATCTAACTTTAATTTTTGTGACATTCTCAGATAGTTGTCATAATTTATTGCAAGTGTGCAAAAAACTAATATGCCTCATGTAAGCGATTTAGTTAAATCTGGAGTTATTGCTAAAGCAGAAGATGGATGGTCAATGAGACAAATCGCACTGCGTTATAATATTGACAAAAATTCGGTATGTGGAGAATAAACGGCACGATTAGTAGAAATCCTGGATCAGGTCGACGAAAGACTTAGTAGAAAAACCATTTTACTCAGTTACTCAGGCTGCCGAAGAAACGAATTTTCCTGGATCGAGTAGTACTGGTCGCCAGCAAGTAAGAGAATCGGAGCTACGCTGTCATGCAGCAGCACAAAAATACTTACTTAAAGCTGAACATGAAGAAGCTCGAGTAGGATTTGAGCTTGAATTTTTAGCGTATGATGTAAATTTTTGGAACTATGTAATCTTTACAGACGAAAAAACTGTCCAGTCAACACACAGCGGTCGTATTCGTGTTTACCGTCCTCCGAATACTCGATTCGGTGAGAAATATATATCTAACAATGATAAAAGTGGTAGATTTTCCGTCAATATGTGGGCTTGGATATCGGGAGGTGGTCTTGGTGTTTTGTGGCATATTGAGGAACGATTTAATAGTGAAACGCATATTAAGATTTTAGACAATATTATGCTCCCTTCTGTGTCACAATTAAGTTCATATTTCAACAAGACAATTGTTCCGTTCATACTGCTCATACTGTAACTAACTGGTTTCAAGATAACAACATCAATGTTCTTAACTGGTCCAGTCATAGTCCAGATCTTAACCCTGTGGAAGAAGTATGGGGACTACTCGTAAGAAGTGCCCAAAAACGAAATGTGAGACCACGGAATGCCGAAGAATTACTGGAAATAGTAAATAATGCATGGAGAAATATTAGTACTAATGATTATTGTATAAGGTTATTTAATTCTATGCCAAACAGACTTATAGAAGTTATAAATAGAAATAGTGCAATAACGAAATGTTAATAGTTAGTTTCTTGCTAAGTAGGATATCCTTTGTCCTTTGATCCATGATTTCTACTAATCGTACCGTTTATTCTCCACTTTCTTAAAATGCTACACACCAAATTTTTGTTAATGTTATAATGCAGTCTGTCCCGTAAGTTGTAATTCAGCGCTCAGCGGGGCACATAGCCCGGAGAGTAGCTGTTGGTTGCAGTCTAGTTACGTTCCTTATAGTAAAATAAGGATTTTATAGAGGAGTTTGCGACTAAAAATATTATGTTTTAATTAAAATTATTATTTTACACTACTTATGAAAGTACAAACTGAAATCACATAAACAAACGTTTTACGTTGAACTAAAACCACCGGCAAAATGGGCGACAGTGGATCATGCGCATTAAAAATCGCGGCCGTCAAAAAAAATGCTATAACACTTCTGTGGTAGGTCTTCTGTGGTATTAGTAAAATGTAAGCTTTCGCGACCATTGTTCATTGAGATTGTATGCTCCAGTTTCTGCTGCGGTGGGTTGGGCTTCGCTTGACATTTAGCTGACCATACCCCTTCTTCTGGAGGATTCCAATAGGTGACGCGCACGTGACGTCACATTCATACCTTGGAGGATAAACAAATACTAACCTTAATATTTTTTGGGAGTGTTTATATGTGAATAACTTTCCTTGTGTCTTAGATTTGTTTGTATATTCGTGATAATGCGAACGATCCAACTTTACACGTCTGAAGGACTTTTATTATACTTTCCAAAATGGATATTAAACGTTCACAAAGAAGAGTTCAAAACGACTGTTTCAGACGGAGAATAATACAAAATCTATACTTACTGTTCGTTTTTGCTTAACTGCTTCACTAATGGTACCAATTGGACGTCGCAATAATATAAATCTAACATAGTAAATACTAACACTTTCTTAAATTAACCTGAAAAGGAATTTTAAAAACACAAGAAAAATACAATATAAAGTTCAAAAATATATATTAAATCTTTTAAAAAAATTATATTTTACAAAAACGTTCAAGAGAAATGTATTGACAAACTATAGTCTGACCCATGTACAACACATAGTGAGGAATGGAACGACTCATAATGTAACCAACTACCATCCAATGTGCGGTTTATAGCTAACGATTACACAAAGAGATTCAAGAAAAGGTCAAGGTTTATAATTTTTGGTGGGTTTTTGCTTGCCTGTCTACTTACATATTATCAGTTCAATATTAATTTAGTTCGCTCCTCGGAACTTAAAAATGCTTGAATCGCAACGATTATATTGTGGCAATTACAGATTAATACGTTCAGGCAAGGCGGTCCCATGCACGTCTGAGTACATGATAAAGATACTTTTCTGACACCGAATCACTGAGGAATCGGTTTTAGGGGAAATAAGAGGAAAACACATAGTCTTTCTGCCAATATCGACTGTTAAAAAGTGAAAGATCACCTTCGACGCTAAGGGCTATTTTCACTAAAACTTTGGAAAAACTTTGTCTAGAGACTAGAGAACGTGTCCTCATATTTAACACAACGCATGAGTTGCAGTGCTGCACAACGTGGATTCGTAAAAGGGTTTTTATTTTCAAAGTTCCGTTTTCGTTATACTTTCTAAATTTTGTGGTCGGGGCGACATTACGTACCCGTGCAGCGACATTTACTACAGTTTCTAAAATTGCACTCCTTGATGAGTTTCCAAGGTTTTGGCATAAAAAACGCTCCCTCCGTAGAGCGAAAATATGAATTTATATATAAAAACTTCTTCCAACGGCATTTTTATGTGAAGCATGCTTGTCAATCGAAAAGTTGGATTTTGTTACAGTTTCGAGAAGTTCATCGAGGATTTTGGCATGTTCTTTAACAATAACCGTGATATTTTGATAAAATATTAAGGGTAAAAGTGTAACAATTACATATTTATTCAAAAATTAAAATATTCTAACAATTGATTGCAGAAACATGGACATGAATAGTTATTTACAACTTGATAAAATCCATCAAGATTTATTTGAAAAATAACTCTGTTGAGTATAGACCTAAACATACTTCGTTTAGAAGATTGTTTTGCGGATATAGAAGACTTTCCCAAAATATTATGTTCTGACATAGTAATGTATTTTGTATATTCTAAAAGTACTTTTACGATGGACGATATGAAAGCATACAAAAATCTTGTAGCATATAATCGAACAGTATAGGGTTGGGTGAAAAGAAATTGCGTAAAGCAGTTCAATTCAAACGTTTTAGTTTTGGGAAAAGTAAGTATTACATGGACCATTCAATGTGCCGCTAAGCGTAAGCGGTACATTGAGTGGTCTAAGATTGTATCGATATTTTTATTTATAATGCATTTAACAATTATCCTGTTTATTTAATAAAATATTTTTTATAAAATTTTGTTTCATTTAAACATTTAAATATAAAGTTAAAGATAATCAAATTTTGAATATGTTGGTGTATGTACAAAATCGTTTTGATAACGAGTGAACTTTCTTTAACTTTCATTAGATACATTATATGCGTACAATCTATCGTTTTCTAGTTTTTATCAATTTTATCATGAAACAAGTGTTCTGATAGTGCGCTATAAAGATGTTTAAAAATTCTCTGCCAATATTAATCGAATATAAATTAATAATAAAAGGAAATTGTTCATAATCGAATTCTCTACAACTTTTATTTGAAATATTTCGTCTCGTATTTCGTGATCCGAATGACCATTTTCTAGATTTGAGCGAAAAATGCGCGCGTTTCCGTTGAGTCACAAAACTGCCAAAAGTTCAAAAAAATTTATCTCGGCTCCAATAGATCATACGAACGAAATTATACGTATTTTTGTTACCTATAATTTTCATATATGTATAGATATTTTACAGTAAAACTAATACTTTCCGAGTTTTTTTGCGAAAAACCTTTTTTTTACCCATTTTCTCCCCCCTCCCCTCCGCAGGCGTCTACGGGTGAGGACATTTGATATGTTAAAAAGTATTACAAAATAAGCCTGTTCACAAAATTTCTGCCCACTCTGAATTATTTCATCCAAATCGACCTATTTCGTCCCACTTTATTAGACTCTCAAGTGACGGAACAAATTTAAAAAACAATTGTTAATAAAATTTACGTAAGTAAAGTAAACTGAATTCAAAACTAATCGAAATAATCTTTATATAGAAAATCCTTTGATGGTATGCTTGACGCTCCAAATCTCTGTTAGGTACCAGCTGTATCTGTACCAATAAGACTCTAAACAAGCAAATATGAATTGAGCACTGACGATTGAAAAATTTAACAGAAAATAGGTTGCTAACATTAACATTTCAACCCTATCTATTTCTCATGATATGCAACAGTGGGCAACTGAAGGAAATTAGCGATCAATTACGAGCAAACATTCCAAATTTAAAAAATGTGTCAATTTTAAAAATGAGAAGAGGGTGTGGACGATCCACCCATATCTTGTCTGAGGGACTTAACTTTTAAAATTGATTTCTGGTGCATTTATTGCACTCTCGGAGGAATTTTTTCAACGCTAAATATGCTAGTATATGAGAATGCAAAATTTATACCTACAATCAATATGCTACCAGCAACCAGAATTCTGTTCTTCAACGCTACACTTTCGCTTAAATATTTAGTTTATTATGGCCTCATGAGAATTTTATTTATATATCTAGTAATTTAGATTTTTCTTTAACTCACCAGACTCTTGAGTATTAAACTATTTCCCCTACCGATTTGGAAACTACGAAGTAGTTCCCCATATTTTGGGTAGACTTATACATTCACTGGATCAACCATATTAAGATTTCATCAAGTATAAACATAGAAATATTTGATATTTGTGAAAAAACTCGTATATTGAGTTCTTTTCACAAATATAATGTATAAAAATACCATATTTATAATTTAAAAATATGCAATTTAATAGAAATTTCTTGGTCAAAACCTGTAAAACATAGTTTCCTACTACGATCCATGGAATAGCTGTCTTTGTGTAGTCGACAGTGGAGAAAGATTAAGTATAAGAATTTTTGGTGCAGTTCTTAAATAATTAGACTCGTGTACATGTGAACGACCCATCTTTACACGTCTGAAGGACTTTTATTACCCTTCCTAAAGTGGATATTATAATGTTCACCTGAAGGGTTCGCAGCGACTGTTCCAGTCGAAAAATACAAAAATCTGTACTTACTGTTTCTTTTGCTTAACTGCTTCACTGATGTTACCAATTGGACATCGTAACACTGTAAATCTAACACAGTAAATACTAATACTTTCTTAAATTTAACCCGAAAAGGAATTTTGAAACACAAGAAAAAGACAATATAAAGTTCAAAACATATCTATTAAATCTTTTAAAAATTATGTTTTTACAAAACGTTCAAGAAAATGTATGATAACTATAGTCTGGCCCGTGTACAACACATGGTGAGGAACGGAACGACATACAATGTAACCAACTACCATACAAAATACGGTTTATAGCTAACGATTACACAAAAAGATTCAGTAAAAAGTTCAATGTTTATAATTTTGGTGGGCTTTTGCTTGCCTGTCTATTTACGTATATTTTGGTTCAATGATAATTTAGGACGCTCCTCAGAGTTTAAAAATGCTTGAATCGCAACGACTTTGAATTATATAGTGGCAATTATAGATGCATACGTTCAGGCAAGGCGGTCCCATGCACGTCTGAGTACATGGTAAAGATACTTTTCTGACACCTAATCACCGAGGAACCGGTTTAGGCAAATACGCGGAAAACACATAGTTCTTCCGCCAAAATCGACTGTTAAAAAGTGAAAGGTCACCCTAGACGCCAAGGGTTATTTTCGCTAAAACTCTCGAAAAACTTTGATTAGAGACTAGAGAAAGTATCCTCATATACATACATAATACATGAGTTGCAGTGCTGCACAACGTGAATTCGTAAAAGGGTTTTTATTTTCGAAATCTCCGAAGTTGGTTTTCATTATACTTTTGTAATTGTTGAAAAACCCTGTATACAAGAACATCATAAAAATTTTATATTTGTTTCGATCATCACTTATATACAATCCCCTGTATAGTGAGAATTTACGTTGAAGTATATCTGGTTGTATATTTAACTGATTTTAATTAATTTAATTTTTTTTAAATTATTAATTATTATAATAATTGTTTAATGAGATGTCATGTTAGTATTAATAATGGCTTTATTTTTAGTTCGCATGCAGACATTTTTTACATAATATATATCATAGTAAATAATGACAAAGTAGGAAACATATAAAACAGTTGTACAAAAAGTTTAAACTAGCGATAGAGAGTTTTTTCTAAAATTCCGACAGGCAGACGGTCAGCGGGAATGATAAGAGTAAGCTAGATTGCTAATTAACACTATGTTACTATTTCTCTAATTTTAAATTGATGCAATAAGAAGCCTCATAAGACCTAGGGTGAGTTTCAGATTAATAATATTTTCAGAATCTGTGTTATCTGCCGATATTTTATATTTACTAGAAGTTTTACACGTAACCATTTTTCTAGGCTTGTTGCACAACTTATTATCTTTTTAACGAGTTAAAACTCAGCTAGCTGGACACTGTATTGATTGATATAAGCCGTAGAATATTGAAGTAGAGGAGTGAATGCAGATTTTGGTACGTTAAAATTGCACAACAATCGAAAAACTACTTTTCGTGCATAACTGGAGCGTTGGTTATTTCACACAAAAATCCATGAGGTATTCCTGAGACTAGACTTTCACCACATAGTATTCGTATATGGTTTAGAAACACATCAATTGGTGAGCCTCTTTGAATTACATAATCCTGAAGCTGCGAGTACATTTTTTATATCGATTTTATCATTGAGCTGTTAGGCACAAGAGGATCTGAATGAACATTTAGTGCTGCAAAAATAAGATTCTTTACTGGAAATTTTGGTTATTTATAATGAATGTTTAACCATATAAACGCATACTTATTTATAATATTATGTTAACCGAATAACAGCTGTTACTTGGGTATATAAGCATCTATCTACGACACAGAGTGTGAATTCTATTAGGATTATTGTCAATTATAATTTAACAATTTGGAAATCATTTAATTACTGTTGTTTATTCACATAAAGTAGACTATATAGCATAGGGCACTGTCCTCTGCATTTGTGCATTATAAATTTTATACTAGAACTCTAAAAGAGCTCAATGTATTATTGATTACGAAATATTAAGGAAACTTCATCAAATCTAATCCACGTTACTTCTGCGTATTCATAAACATAACCGATGATAATGTAATGTTAAAGTAATGCCTGTTATGTAATGCATATTTTACATCAGTCTTGGTTTGTTCGTTAATGGTGTTTATGCTTTAAAATTATTTAGTTGTATATTTTCTATTTATTATATATATTTACTTTGTCTCATGTTTTCTTAATTATTTTTTGTGTCTTGAATCCCCTCACCTCTGTCGATTCATTCGGCTGGCGCCCAGGCCAAACTTGCTATATATATAAAAACACGTTAAACAACATCTATACGCAGAATAAAGTTAATGATTAGATAAGCGAATATTTGAATTTATAAAAATCCTTGCCCACGACCCGCTCCGACCCGACTGCTGTGCATTTTATAATCTTTAGCTTAATTACAAATATTAGTAGGAGTTAAGGTTACACTTTCTAAAATTTTGTGATCGGGGCGACGTTACGTCCCTGTACAGCGACATTTAGTATACTTTCCAAAATTACAGTCCTTGATGAGTTTTTGATATTTTTGCATAAAAAAAATGTTATTTAATATATAAAACCTTTTCCACGGCGTTTTTACGTGGAGCACGCTTTTTATGCGGATTTTGTCACAGTTTCGAAAAATGTATCGACAGTTTTGGCGTATTCTTTAACATACATGCCTGTTGTCTTTAAAAGAATTATTTGAGCTTTAAAAGTCGAATTTAAACTTGTATTAATGTATTCACTAGATCTGAAGCATTTAAATCGATCTGCGACGTAACGGGATAGGCTAAGTTCCAGAAATATGATATGTAATTTCTCTTTGCAGTTTCCAATTGTAGTATTTCTGACGTAAAATACATTTCTGAT
This sequence comes from Leptura quadrifasciata, assembly GCA_963675555.1. Lineage (NCBI taxonomy): Eukaryota > Metazoa > Arthropoda > Insecta > Coleoptera > Cerambycidae > Leptura > Leptura quadrifasciata. The sequence continues at coordinate 174,986,578 of OY776673.1, forward strand.
GGATTTTTTGCAATCAAATTAAAACCCATATTCCATCGACTTAGCAGGTACTACATGTTAATCTATTCGTTACAATACCTCATGAAATCTGATGAAAGTTAATAATGACAATAATGATGAATAAGGAGTGATGGGTAAAAGCGAATATAGACTTTCGATGTACATTGCGATGATTCATCTGCAGTGAACATGTTTTCATCCAAAGTAGAGAGTACCTCTACTTTGTTTACTGTTCAATTTGGATGATCACTTTAGATAAAACGCAGATGAAATAATATTTCGCTGCAGATGAATCATCTGCGATGCACATCGACTGTGTAAAGTCTCTATTAGCCTTAATGCGTGGTGAGTGGTCAGTGGTGAGTGGTTATGAGCGATCCATCTTCACACGTCTGATATTATATTTTCCAAAGTGGATATTAAACGTTCACAAAGAAGGGTTTAAATCGACTGTTTCAGATGGAGAATAATACAAAATCTATACTTACTGTTCGTTTTTGCTTAACTGCTTCACTGATGGTACCAATTGGACGTCGAAACACTATAAATCTAACACAGTAAATACTAACACTTTCTTAAATTTAAACCTGTAAAGGAATTTTGAAACACAAGAAAAAGACAATATAAAGTTCAAAAATATATATTAAATCTTTTAAAAAATTATGTTTTCACAAAACGTTCAAGAAAAATGTATTGACAAACTATAATCTGGCCCCCCAATAGGACCCGAGCCCTTTTGTGGCGTGGCAAAGCCATGCATACGAGCAGCCATTAAGGAATGGGTGCAAAATAAATCTCTGGAATGGTGGAGGAATCTCCCAAGACAGAGACAGGCCAATGAGTTCATTAAAGAACGTTCGGCCAAATTTACGGAAGATCTACTAAGCCAGAATAGGAAGGCCATCAGACTAATGGTAGGCCTTCTAACTGGCCACTGCCGGCTCAATAGACACATGAGTCTAATGGGCCTGGCAGAGGACGCGACATGCAGATTCTGCCAAGAGGAAGAGGAAACCTCAGTTCACGTATTGTGCCACTGTGAAGGCCTGGTGAGGCTGAGATTCCAAGTACTCGGAGAAGAAAAACCAAGGGCGGACAGCTATACAAAAGGGCCTCTATCAAAGCTGTGGAGTCTAGTACAAAGGACAAAGCTGGATGAGGTACTATAAGGAAGATATTCTGGGAGTATCACAATAGACCTGAAAAGGTCGCGGTGGTAAAGGCTAAACAACCAGCTCCTTCGTTAATCTAATCTAATCTAATAGTCTGGCCCATGTACATAGTGAGGAACAGAACTACTCATAATGTACCAACTACCATCCAATGCTTAGTTTTTAGCTGACGATTATACAAAAAGATTCAGTAAAAAGTTCAATGCTTTCGCTTGCCTGTCTATTGACCTATTTCCAGTTCAACATAAATTTAGTTCGCTCCTCGGAGCTCTTAAAAATGATTGGATCGCAACGACTTTGAATTATATTTTGCAATTATAATTTCATACGTTCAGGTAAGGCGGGGTCCCATGCACGTTCTGAGTACATGGTAACTATACTTTTCTGACCTATCATTTTCCTGTCAAAATCGACTGCTAGAAAACGATAGGGCACCCTCGACGCTAAGGGCTATTTTCTAGAGACTGGATAACTTGTTCTCATATTTAACACGATGCATGAGTTGCAGTGCTTAACAACGTGGATTCGTAAAAACATTTTTATTTTAAAAATGTCGGTTTTCGTTATACTTTCTAAATTTTGTGGTCGGGGCGACATTACGTCCCCGTGCCGCGACATTTAGTATACTTTCTAAAATTACACTCCTTGATGAGTTTCTGATATTTTTGCACAAAAAATACTCCGTAGAGCGAAAATGTGATTGAATGTAACCTTTTCCAACGGCATTTTTACGTGAGGCACCCTTACCATGCGAAAAGTCGGATTTTGTTACAATTCCGAAAAGTTCATCGAGGGTTTTGGCGTGTTCTTGAACATGGTGAGTGGTGAGTGATGAGTGATGAGTGATGAGTGATGAATGATGAATGATGAATGATGAATGATGAATGATGAATGATGAATGATGAATGATGAATGATGAATGATGAATGATGAATGATGAATGATGAATGATGAATGATGAATGATGAATGATGAATGATTAATGATGAATGATGAATCATGAATGATGAATGATGAATGATGAATGATGAATGATGAATGATGAATGATGAATGATGAATGATGAATGATGAATGATGAATGATGAATGATGAATGATGAATGATGAATGATGAATGATGAATGATGAATGATGAATGATGAATGATGAATGATGAATGATGAATGATGAATGATGAATGATGAATGATGAATGATGAATGATGAATGATGAATGATGAATGATGAATGATGAATGATGAATGATGAATGATGAATGATGAATGATGAATGATGAATGATGAATGATGAATGATGAATGATGAATGATGAATGATGAATGATGAATGATGAATGATGAATGATGAATGATGAATGATGAATGATGAATGATGAATGATGAATGATGAATGATGAATGATGAATGATGAATGATGAATGATGAATGATGAATGATGAATGATGAATGATGAATGATGAATGATGAATGATGAATGATGAATGATGAATGATGAATGATGAATGATGAATGATGAATGATGAATGATGAATGATGAATGATGAATGATGAATGATGAATGATGAATGATGAATGATGAATGATGAATGATGAATGATGAATGATGAATGATGAATGATGAATGATGAATGATGAATGATGAACGATGAATGATGAATAAATGATGAATGATGAATGAAGAATGATGAATGATGAATGATGAATGATGAACGATGAATGATGAATAAATGATGAATGATGAATGAAGAATGATGAATGATGCATGATGAATGAAGATTGACGAATGCTGAACGATGAACGACGAACTATGAATGATAAATGGTAAATGATAAATCATAAAACACTTTATTTCTTTTGGAACGAAGGAAATAGTAGTGGGTGTAGAATTAATACAAAATAGTTATAATATTCATATATTTCATAAAACCATGTCCTTAATCTCCACAATTATGGCCAATATAGACTTTACACTTTCAATGTGCATCGCGGATGATTCATCTGCAGTGAATATGATTTTATTCAAAGCAGAAAGTACCTCTACTTTGTTTACAGTTCAATTTGGATGATCACTTTAGATGAAACGTAGATGAAAACAATCTTTATACATTTCACTGCAGATGAATCACCCGCGATGCACATCGAAAGTGTAAAGTCTATATTTGCCTTTAGTACAGGCAGGCAGGAGTACTAGGGAAATATATTATTTAGGAACTTCCACACTGATAAGAAATTACCTACAAAGATACATCGATAAATATAAAATCAGGTAATTTCTTGTGGTCTACAAAACATGTCTTATGCATTTTATCGCTCTGTTTATAATGCGGAGGAGCAAAAGGTGAAACAATGTGGTTTGCAAAAGTTCATTATTTCTAATATCCTATTGGAAGAATTAGATGTCGCTAAATAGTCGGCCATGTCGCCTATATGTCCACAAATTTATGTTAAAATTAGTTTTATAGTATTTCTAATATTCATAAAAATAAAGACCATTATTAGCATTATTATTTAATTTTGAAATTAATGCAAATAAGTTTCATACCCTGATTGATCTAACAGGTATAACAAACAAATTAGTTAATGGTATTTTAGGAGACGATCTGCGTTAAAGTATTAGTTACTATGACGATCATAAAAATAAAGACTCTGGACTTAAATTTTATATTTTGCATTGTTAGCCCCTACTGAAATATCCAAGTGTTATACCACATAAGAAAATATTGGTTTTTCATTTCGGTTAATAGGAAAATTATGTAAAATCCTTAATTACTGGTCGATAACTTTATTGTGAATTAATTGTACAATCAGTGCAATACAAATTTATTATAAATAATGTAAAATACCAGCCTAGCCCAACCAGAATTTAGCCAGACATTCACAGCGCCGTGGTAATTTAAAGGTTGAACGTGGCAGGTTTGGGATATTTTAAGAGAACAACTATATCGTGACTTATTTCATATAATATTAATTTAAAAAGACTTTGTGGTAAAACGTTCTAAAATTAAAATAAAACTTAATAATCAATTAAATAAACTATGGTAATAATAAACTTTGACTTCCCACAAATATCGGCGATACCGAGTTCTAAGTAATTTTACAAAAATTTATGATTGTGGGAAAAACTAATGTTGAAAAAAGGATAAGCAACAAAAACAAATGAAAAAAATTTATGACAAATAATAGTTAGAGCTAAAGAGTATGACATTGGCAAGGCCTGGTGTTAATTTAATGTAGGGCATATAAGTTTGTTTGTGTTGTTTGTTAGCGGACCTTCACCTAGCTAGAATATATAGAATTTCTAAGTCTCTTTAGATGTGATCCATTAGTGAAGTGAAATTATATCAATGTGCATATAGGTGGCCGCCGTTATAGTGTATCACACCAATGCATTGACCCGCATGTGATCACCGGTCTAATAGTCCAATATGTATAGCATTTCTCTATAGATGGGACCCAAGACTCGAATAAATAGTTGATGAAAAGTATTTCATGTTGAATGGGATGGTAAAACAAGCATAAAACAAAGTTTGTAAAAATAGTAAGTTTGGCCTTGTGTATCAATATTGTAAAAGTGGTATCAAAATGGTTTCATAATTATCTAGCTTCCAGTGGTGCTAGATTAATTTTCAAGAAACAAATTTCCTACAATATCATCCTTACACCATTACTATAGGATTAATATTTTTTAAATTACAGCCCTCGAAGTGTAAGAATTATGAAAATATTCTTGTTCTTTGCATTTACTTTAACAACCTAGTAGATTTATTTGATAAGCATGCGCCCTTAATTACTCAATACAGAGTTAATATAAAACCTACCATGCCGTGATTCACACAAAATCTAAAACACATGAAAACCATGAAAATTAATGCATGGAATAGATATAAAATTTCAATAATAATCGCATCGTAAATACTACTGTCAGCCTATAAACTTTTATGAAAATGCCATAAAAAATGAAAAGAAAACTTATTTTAAAACAAAATTATACGAATATAAATCAGACTCAAAAAAACTATGGAACACTACAAAGTCAAGGAGTTATAAAGAAGTCACCAATGATCAATTCACCAGATAAATTCAATGACCCTGACGTAAGTAATAATCAATTTCTATATATTTCATCCCATGTCCAGAAGTTGACTACAATTATCTCACAACCTTCAAGAATTCTTTATTTTCTGAATCACTACGATTTGAATACAATCCAATTCAGTCTGAGGTTTTTTCAAAACTGGTAGAAAACAGAAACCCTATAGAATGGGATCAGATGGTATTTCTGGAAAAATGCTGCAGTTAAGTCTTCCGTCTATCTCAGAGCCATTCACATATGTAATAAATACCACATTCAAGGTTGGCAGACTCGCCTCTTCGTAAAAAATATCCATCATAAAGCCAATACCAGAAAAACGAAATCTGGATGATTTAAATGATCTAAGGTTAATAAGTATACAATCAGTACCTCTGAAAATTGTAGAAGCTGCACTACATGAACAACTGCCACCTAATCAATCTGGCCTTCGAGAAAGCACAGTACCACAACTAACTGTGGTAGACGATATTCTTGGCACCATAGATCAATAAAAAAATACGTCCCTAGTACTAATAGATATATCTAAAGCTTTTGACTCCATCGACGTGGACGTTTTAATTAGTAAATTAAAATATTTCGGACTTTCTAATAATCTCTTAACCTGGATGGAATCATACTTGAAAGATCGACGACAAATCGCTAGCTTAAATGGCCTTACTGATCAGATGCATTCACAACCGAAAGACTTAATATCGGTAGTACCCCAGGGCTCAGTTCTGGGTCCTCTCCTTTTTAGTATATTTAGCTCTGATCTGTAAAATATACCCAGTTATTGTAGTATGCGACTCTACGCAGATGACATGCAGATATATTATAGCTATTCAACTAATGATACTATGAACGCATAAACGAAACTAAATACTGACCTATCAAAAATTAGCACATTACTCCCCATAAGAAACTTATAGCTATCGATACAACTGAACGGTTCAGACCTCGAATCACAGATTCTGTCAAATTTAAATTATTGTGGCGCCATAGCAAGGCCGTGTCCAACAGTAGAAGAAAAGAATAAATTGCAAAAACTGAAAAATCTATGCATGAAATTTATTACAAATATTCCTAGCTGTTCGCTCAGGTTACACCATATATTCGTCAGTTTGAACTTTTAAAAATACAACTGCTGTTTTCTATATAATATTATAAAATTTAAACAACTGGCCTACTGAAACAATAAACTAGTAAGACGTAACCCTGTCCATGAGTGCGCTCTTAGACATGTCCCAAATACACTCGACGTACCTCACCACAGCAATACTAGTTTTTGCTCCAGTTTTTCTTATGTAGCACCACACGTGTACAATGCACTTCCAGTTGAACTCTTTCAAAAATCATATAGTGTTAAAAAAAAATTAGTCTTATTTAAAAAAAGGAATTTAGGATTTATCTGAATATTTTCTATTTACTGCATAAAACTTTTGACTACACATCAATGCGTTAATTAAATTTATGTGTATTGTTCTTTTTAGCACTAAAATTATATATTTTGTTTTATATTTCAGTTCACATTTTTGTAAGTATAGTTGTGGTCAGTGAATAAGAGGCAGTTCTTGAATCCGATTTGTAATATTTTAGTGTTGTAATAGGGGCTGTGCTTTGGCAGCATGTTGACGTTAATAAAAGCCCACTTTAAATTGTACAAATTTTGGTGCTTCATGTTCACTGGCCACAACCGTACTTATATTTTTTCTTAAGCAGTTAGAGTTAGGTTTAAATATCAGTTTTTACTGTACCTAATAACTTTTATGTTATTGTTTGTACATTATAACAACAAATACCTATTCTATTCTGTTACCCTTAAGTCCTACGTCAAACATGTAAATATAAATCTTGTGGAGTGTTGAAAATCCACAATATTATTTGAGTCATTAATTTCTGCGATGAATATATCTGCTTACACAGTGTCGGAACATTCGAAGTGATCACGTGAAACTCCAAATGGAATGGCAGAGAAGTGACAGTTTAAGTTCACGATACTTCTTATCATTAATGTCATGTTTCTTTTGACGGTTTAAGAAAAAAGTTATATTTAAGTGAAAAATTCACAGGTTTCGCAATTATTGCAACCATCGGAGGGTATTGAAAATGGTACCGCTGTCTTTATACAACTACTAACATTAAATCATGCATCTTTTTGCAACATCATAATGTACATCCTATGTGATACTTATACTTTTGAAATACGCGTCATTTCAGAATTATGAATACTGTTTTATTAATTGAAAAATTTTTAAATTATCGTATCTGAGAAGTTGCCTTCATTTAAATTCAACACACAATTTTGCAACAATTCAGAAGACTTTTACAAACCCACTGCATTGTCAAATCCGCTATCAAATTAATCTGACATATATATCAATATTCTTCTCTCTTAAAAATAAACATAGAAATTAAATTTATTTAAATGATGTAAAAATTGCAAACCCGTTGCACTATTAAGTAGTCATTACTGCATTGATTCATCAACCTAAACTTCAATTGAATCACGATCTCTACTCTAATAACTACCTAAGTACATACATATTTGCCTGTTCCATTCGTGTATCTGTTTCATACCTGCCCACTCGCCACATCAATCCGATGATGGAGCAGTTTACCCCCACTACATACCTTGGTCGGTCGGATATGTCGCTGCGCAGAACTGTGAATCGAGGCCTATTACCTCTACACTTGTGATCCTATAAGCATTTTCAATGCTAAAATTTATTTTCGTACTGAAGTATACCGACTGCAACTGAGTACGTTCCTTCAATATCAAATTCTGAATCGTCGTTAGAATTGGCTGATTTCAATTTTCGACTTTAAAAAACAATTGTTACATTTGCGCTAAAGGAGCAACGATAAACATAATTATTACAAAACAACGGAGGCGTCACAAAAGTCATGAATAGTTTTGATTGGTGAATAGCAAAGAATTTCGGGATGTGGTTATAAGAAACTTCATGAAAAGCGACATTGAAATTACTAGAGCAATTTGAGAGCGTATTTCTAATGTGCCAGATTTGACTTCTGTTGAAGCTCGATATCATGTGGTCTGCTCAAGTCGTCTACGCCAACCAAAAGTTCCAGAATACAAAAGGGCGAAGATCACAAGGGATGCTGCGGATGAAGCCATGGAATCAATTTACTAATTTTTGTTGGAAAACGCACATGAGTACCATTTTACTCTACGTGAACTCATTAAGGTATTTCAAGGCAATTACATTCTTCATGTGAGAATAATTAAAAAGCGTTTGGAGGATAGATACTGTGACGATATATCTTTCAACAGTAGTATTGGTCAGAAAAAATTTATTGCTCTCAGAAATACCAAATTACAAGGTGTTTAGTAATTCGTGGTATGATGAAGAAAAAAAAATCCAATTGAAGAAAGAGAGTTGTTCGCGAGGCGGAAAGTACATCCTTGAGCAATCGAGAATTTACGACATACATAATTATCCAGCCTGCAGTAATTTAGTTGATGACATTGAATTTCTATTGAATTTTGTGCGAAGTATAATAATGAAATCTGAACGCGACCCTTTAGAGACTTTGAAGAATAAAACACTTCTATTTACTATAGTATAATCGCTGCTACATTGTCTGGATCATTTATTGTGCCATTGCAACTCAGCATTGATACTTTCCTGTACAAGAAATCCAGTTCCAGGATATCTTATCAGCTTTCATCGTCATACAAGGACATCACCATGTTTGAAGCTACCTGTATAATGCGAGAAGAACCTAGGGTGTGACACATTAATTTTCTCAATTGGTTTTCAACAACGCAGACTTTAATGTAAACACCATCTATGGTCGAAACGCCTTTCATAAATGGCTGGAATATAATGAGTGACCCGCTCAATAGAACCAAATCGGAAAATTCCAAGATCTAGCGAAAGAAAAACTACTATCGGACTATTTGGAAAGTTACGCAGAACACGTGAATAAAATAATAATATACGAATAAAAATATACTTGCCGTTGCAGAAATCGAGGCTGATTAGTCTACTTCGAAAGATTAAAATTATTGTATTTCATATAATCAACAATCTCTCTTCAAACTACACCGTACTGACTTCGCTTTTAGCAGAAATTAAGTGTTCAGTCATTTGCAGGAACTGCAGCGGTGAAATTTGCGATAATTATTCGGAACTCTCGAAAGCGTTAGACAATGAGAACGATACTGTAGAAGCATTATCGACGACCGAACAAAAATGAGCAAGCGTCACCGACGAATTTGAAGATGAGTTTGAAGTCACTGAGATTTGACAAGCCCCAAGAAAAACGGATTGTCTTCTGGAGTAACCACGTTAAGAAACATGCACCTTTAATTTTATGAAAAAAGGGTTACAAAACTCTTCAGTGCTGTGTAGATCAAAGTATATATCGCATAAATTAAATAGCCAAATGAAAATTATAGATTTTTCAGTAATCTACAAGTTTTGCATATGGTACATATCTGATGTACTACTCAGAGATACCGAAATAAATGCAAAACATTTAAGTTCAAAAAACTTATTCATGTCATGCTATTTTGATGTCAGGAGAAACAAATTATTTCTCCGATAAGCAAAGTTGTAGGAAATTTTCAAGATATTCAAAACGATCTTTTGAAAATCGTGTTAGCACCAACTAACTAAGCTAAGATATTTATGAAGGGATTTTGATACCATTTTACCAATATGGTGACGCAAGGTCAAACTTCCGGTTTTTACAATATTCTCTTGGATTTTACCATCTCACTCACCATAAAATGTAATTTATGAACTCTTTATTCGAGTCGAGTCGAGTTGTTGATCCATTTTTCTTATTCAGCAACAGGAGGGGCTATATGTTATCTGTACAGTTCCTCCAATGTGTTTAACCACACACCACAGCCTACCCCATTGTGCTACCGTGCTCGTTGTATTTGCGTTTTGACTGGATTTATATGCTTATCGATATTCTCTTTAGTGCAATAAAGTTGCTAAACTATACACCCATTTTTGGAACTGAAACAGAAATATGAAGAAGTTGTGTAGCTGATCGTATATTAGGTAAAAAATAAACACAGTGAACGTCTCAAGTAAAAGATCTTTCTTAATTAGTAGGTCTAAGGTCAAGTCTGCTATTCTTCTGCATTTGTAAAAAAAATCGTGACGTTAGAAGTAATAGTCAGAATGACGAACTAGGTGGACAAAAGGGGGGGTCTTGCTGAAAAATACGCGTAAACCTAAATAAATTCTAAAATAAAAAAAATTGAGTCAAAACGATGCGTATTAAGGTCTTCTATCACCCTACACGGGTTCGTTCGTTGTCAATGAAACACTGTGTGTATTTTCTCTCTCATTCCCAAATTTATTACAACCATCATTTCTTATGTAAATGTATATACAGGCTGGACCATTAATAATAGGCCATAGTTCAAGGGTAGATTCTTTGGGCCAATATATGAGGATATAACTAAATATGCTTTAGTAAAATGTTGCTGTGGAAAATGATACAGGGTGTCAACGTTCAAATTATTTTTTTGTTTCTTTGCAATAACTCAACAGCCTCTTGACTGATCTTCGCCAAATTTGCTAGAGGAACTTTTTTTATTCTACGAAACAATGTACTACATCACGTTAGATCATAGAGGGCGCCGCAGGACCTGTATCTGATGATGAATGTTTTTTCATTATTGACGAAACGTTGTGGTACTTCTGACAAGAAAATCTGATGAGGGCGTTATTTTCCAGGTATAAAAGGTACACTTGATAGAACTTGATTACTCCAACCGTTTTCGAGAAAACATTTCAATAATTTTTTGAAAGAATTTCAAATTTAGTGAAACAAAGTGTTTTTATTGAAAAGTTTGCTTTGGTTACATATTACTTTTGTCATGTACTTCATTTCATCATTTTATTTTGTTCTTGTGTTACTCGAGCTAATTTCTTTAATTTCTTTATTTACAATACCTAGACATAATAATTTTTCAAATAGGGAAATGAGGGATATATGTGTATTCGCCCAAAATAATTTTAGCGGACGTGCTGCAGCGAGGAGATACTTATTGTGGACTGTATTTGAATTTTTAAGTGACTTGTTATGTAAAGTCTTTAATGCCAATCTAAATGAAATAATGCGAAATCAAATTGAATGAATGTAAGATCTAATTGAACAACGACTTACCCTGACCTGGGTTCTTCTCAATCTTCTAACCAAAACCAAAAACCAGCTGATTGTTGTAACAGATGCACAGACACACGTCCTTTCGCCAGGTCGTTAAATCGTTAAGTTCCTGATTTCTCGCCACAGGTCAGTGGTGTGCGCGATAAAAAAATAATACCCAAGAAAATTAAAATAAATATTACTTTGGTAGCCCGTGAAAATAAAAACAAAACATTCATGCCTACATATATACATATAGGCAATATGGCTGCCAGTGAGGAGTGTGAAGCTATTGATGCTCCAATAAATAAGTCTTTTAAGTGTTGTAAAACAAAAGTTACTACTAGTGCAGTGTGTATAAACTGTGAAAGTATTTATCATAGGTCATGTCTCAAAAGAGAATTTCCTAATCTAGTCAGTGAAACTGGAGATACAAGAATTAAATGTTGTAACATGATCTCAAATGAAACTAAAATGATAGAGCTGGAAATGAAAAATCTGAAGTTAGAGAATGAAATGCTAAAGAAATTACTCAGTGAAAGTGAGGATAAGTACAAATTGTTACTAGAAACTAAAATTTTATTGGAAGAAAACAACCTATTATTAAACAAAAATAATAAACTATTGCAAGAAAAAACACAAAACTGCAAAAAATATCCAGATAATGATACAAATACCATCATAAAAAATACAAATAAAACATATAGTTCTGTAGTTAAACAAGGAACACAAAAAGTTGCCAACAATACTGACAATGCTAAAGCCAAAGTAAATACAGGGTGTGCCAATAAAAGCGATTCACCAGATAACTTTAATGAGGAAATAAAAAAAGCACAAATTAGCCAAATCAATGAAATTATAAATCTAGTTAATAGTGAACCAGAACAAGTTGAAAGTAGTGATGAGTTTCAAGTAGTTACAAATAACAGAAAAGGAAGAAAAGTAAATAATATAAATATCGGCAATGCTACTGGAGCAGTTGAGGATGGAGAAAATTTTACAGGTGTCACGAAAAAATCTGGCTCTATATAAACAGAGTAAAGAGGCATGTATCCAATGAGCATGTTCTAAAATACATAAAGCAAAAGCCAATAAGTACAAATAAAGATGAATTTAGTGTTAAAGAGCTACCAACCCAGGAGTTTCAAAATAAAGTATTTATAGTCAGTGCACTTATAGATGCAAAAAACGAAGTTTATAGTCCTAATTTCTGGCCTAAAGGAAGGCTACCATAGATCTGATTTTAACAGATACAGATCCCATATGAAAACAAGAAGCGAAGATTTTTTATAAGTGATATGAAAACTGAATGCAACTCTAACACCAGCGCAAAAAAAATTGCAATTGAACCAATCAAACACCATTGTGATAGAAAGTATTTGTACTCTACTCCCAAAAAATTTTTAAATCTATTACATCTTAACATTCAATGCATTCGTAATAAAGTCCTGGAACTGGAAGTACTCCTCAAAACTAAAAAGCATCAAATCATTTGTTTAAATGAGCACTGGCTCATATCAGATGAAATTACTTCTATAAAAATTGAAGGCTATAAATTTGTATCATTTTTCTGCAGATCTGAAAAAAAACATGGTGGGGTAAGTATACTAGTGACTGAAAATCTAAAATGTTTACCTATGCTTAACCTAGAAGGGTGTGCTGTAGAAGTACACTGTGTAATATCAGGAATTACAATTCAAAATGTACAAATTATTACAGTATATAGATCTCCCCTGGGCGATTTTAAAATATTTCTAGATAAAATTACCTTATTACTTGATAAATTAGATATTACCAAAAACATTGTTGTAACAGGAGATTTTAATGTATATTTTAATACTGCAGACCAAAGAGCCTTACAGTTATGTAACTTATTAGGATCATTCGGCTTAAAACATACAGTCAAGGTAAATACTAGAAATGATTCGTGTCTCGATAATATTTTCACCAACCTAAATGATTCATCAATAAATATATCAACATTTAACCCTAATCTCTCAGATCACCTGGGTATTAGCTTTAGGTTTGAATACACCAGAAAGAAAACTGCTAGTAGTAAAAGAGTAAACAATAGACCAATCACGAATCATGGTTTAACTTAGTTGTACAACTATATTGAGAATATTTGTTGTTTTTTTCTAGATGATCCTAATCTGGATGCCAATACAAAATTTGGAAACTTTATTAATATACTAACAGCTGGCATAGAAAAGTCCTTTCCCATTAAATCAACATCTGTAAATAGTTTTAAAAATAAGGGCCAAGTTGATTGGTTTAATGAGAACCTTAAACAAATGAGAGAAAGACTTCAACTTCTGAGTAATGTTAATAAAAAAAATTCAAACCTTGTAACTGATAAGGAGTTAAAGGTCTATAAAACAAAATATAAAAAGGCATTGTCTGAGAGCAAGCAAAGAGCAAACGATAATTACATAAAAACTAGTAGTAACAGTCAGTCGGCCATGTGGGACATAATAAAAAGTAATAACCCAGTTTTAAACTTATCTGAAACTGCGAACATTAACATTTAATAACTTTTTTGTCAATATTGCAGAAGATATAGTAAATGCATTACCCAAAACAGACGTAAGCCCCATGGACTATATTAAAATCAATGCTGCAAACTATGCCACAGGAAATTTCAAATTTAAGGAAGTAACTTTTAACCAAGTAAGATCAATAATAAGTAATTTAAAAAATAGTAAAAGTAAAGATCCATATGACATAACTGTAAGAATTAACAAAACTCTATTAAACATTATTGTTACTAAATTAAAATAAACATTTGTATAAATAACCACATATTTCCTAATTGCCTTAAAATTGCAAAAGTTATTCCTGTCTTTAAAAAGGGATCTATTGATGATATGGGTAACTACAGACCCATTTCACTGGTTCCTATACTTGCAAAAATTTTAGAAGCAGCTTTTAAAATACAAATCACAGAGTACTTTGAGTGTAATACATTGTTTTCCCCATGTCAGTATGGTTTTAGGAACAACAGATCTACCTCGTTGGCAATAAATAATTTTACACAAATAGTATTAAAGTGATTTGAAGAAAATATGTACACCAACACATCATTCCTAGATTTAACAAAAGCTTTTGATTGTGTGTCTCACAAAATCATTACAAAAATTAGAAGCCTACAATTTCGATACTAATAGTATAGCACTAATTAAGTCTTACCTTTCTGGCAGATTGCAATATGTGAGCTATAATGGGCGCACATCCTAGCGGCAGTTGGTAAAGCATGGCGTGCCGCAAGGTTCTGTGTTAGGACCCATCCTCTTCTTAATCTACATCAACGACCTACCAAACTGTTGCCCGGATGCCGACTCTATTTTGTTCGCAGATGATACAACCAAACTATTCCAAGATCCATCGTTAGATGTAATTAAATGTGATGTATCAAATACACATTCAAATTTTAAGGCTTGGTTTACAGCAAATGCATTAAGCATAAATGAAAGTAAAACTCAAACATTAATTCTCACGTTGCGTAATTTACCAAATCGTAATTCAGATTGCGAGCCGGTAAAATTTTTAGGGGTCTACATTGATCTAATACTAACATGGGAAAAACACATCGAGTACCTGTCAGGGAAGCTTTCAAAAATAATTTTTCTAATAAGGAATCTAGCGAATAGTGTGTCACAAAAAACCTTAATAGTAGCTTACTATAGTTTTTTTCATTCAAACATGTCATATGCTATATTAAATTGGGGTCACTCAACTCACTCAGCTAAAGCATTTAGCTTACAACGTAACTGTATCAGAATCATAGCTCAAATAGGTTACAGAGAGTGTTGCCGTGAGCAGTTCATAAAATTAAATATACTTACCCTACCATGTGTGTACATACTAGAGTGTCTACTATTTATAAAGCAAAGGCTAAACTTATATACTAAACATTGTGATATACATAATTACTATACTCGAAATAGAGAAAGAATAGCTCATAACCATCTGAGACTTTCACGTGCTAGAGACGGAACTAGCTATCATTGCATAAAAATGTACAATGTCCTCCCTGATTATGTAAAAGACTTAGCTTTCACACAATTTAAGAACAAAATTAAATATTACTTAAACAACAAAGCTTTCTATAGTGTTGAGGAGTACGTGCAGAATAATTCTAACAATTTTGACCTGTAATTTCTATTTTACTATATATGTTGTCTTTTTTATTATATGAAACTAATGTAGCATGTCTGCACAGTTTTTTGTGTATTGTGTATGTATTTTTTATTGTATTACTTTTAATATAAATTCATGTCAATTTTATTTTTATATTGTATTTCTTTTGACTTATGTAAATACCTTTGTATAGTAGCATCAATAAATCATTATTATTATATATATATATATATATATATATATATATATATATATATATATACAGGCTTACTGGTAATTCGATACATTCCTTTGGATATGTGATGGGGCATGAGCTAAGGAGTAAATCTAGCCCTAACATACATTATGCAAAACTCAATAGTTTTTGAGATATTTAAATTTTTTTGTTTTTCTCAAAAAAGTAGATCTTAATGTCTTAAAAGTTAATTTCCGGAAAATCTACTTGACATTTTTAAATTTTTTTACTGGATTACTTGTCCAATATTATAGATATCCGTTTGGAATGAAAAATATCCAAAAACATTTCGATCATGTGAACATTTAAAATAAAAACTTGTAAAAATTTTTTTTTAAAAATCAGTTATGAAATTTACCTATTAGATTTTTCAAAAAAATATTAATGTAGCACGCGTACAAATTATTATAAAAACTTCCTTATTTCAATAGCTATCTAACTAGGTAGAAATGTTTAATGTACCCTTGATAGTTCTAATAAAAAATTAGTAAAGATAATGCTGGTGGCGGAATTTATTAAACGACTAATCGTTCATTTTCATTTAAGTCAGTCAGTCCTTGACTTTGACGTTTGTGCATGTATGTCATTAACTGACATTCTCATCTCCGTGTCCCTTAAGTTTGTTGGTCTTGTTAAATTAGTTATCGAAGATTTTGATTTTGCTCGTAGTTGTTGTTATTAGTTGTTATTATTGTATTTTCTGTGCCATGGCCGCGTATGCCAACGCAGAATACGCTGATATCTTGTTTGTCTATGGATACTGTGGCGTCAACACTGCTGAAGCTCACCGAGAATATGGTCTTTGGTACCCTAACCGCCGCTTACCAAATGCACGTGTATTCAGTACGGCATATCGAAATATCGCTGAAACTGGCCCCGTGAAATGTAGAAGAAGTGACGCTGGTGCTCCTCCCGTTTATGAACCAGATGATGAGGAAGAAATATTGAGGTATTTTGAGGAAGACCCAACTATTTCAACTAATAAAGTCGCAAGACTAACCGGAGCGTCACAATGGAAAGTTTCGTCTACGATACGTAGAGTTAGATGTCATCCTTACCACTATACCCCTGTCCAAGGCTTGGAGGAAGGTGATCCTGGAAGGAGAGTGGAATTCTGCTGCTTTATGTTAAATTCAGATGCAGAAAGTGCAAATTTTTAACAAGTATTTTATGGACGGACGAGTCGAAATTTAATCGCGAGGGTATAACAAATTTCCACAACCTACATTATTGGGCAGAGGAAAATCCTAAGTTAACACGTGAAGCTAGTTTCCAAATGAAGTTTTCTAGTAATGTGTGGATGGGAGTCATTGGCCACTATTTAATAGGGCCACACTTTCTTCCTCAAAATTTAAACGGGGAAATCTATGAAAATTTTTTAAGAAATGATCTGGCGGTGATTTTAGATGATGTTCCTCTCGCCGTCAGACAGCGAATGATGTTTCAGAACGACGGCGGTTGTCCAGCACATTATCGGTTGACAGTACGACAGTTACTTGATCAACGTTTCCCTAACCGTTGGATTGGAAGAGCGGGCCCAATACCTTGGCCAGCGCGAAGCCCTGACTTAACACCCCTTGATTATTACGTATGGGGTCATATGAAGGAGATGGTCTATGCCACACCAGTCAATACTATAGAAAACCTTAGACAAAGGATAGTCGATGCTGCCCAACACATAAGGCATAATCTGACAACCAGAGTAACAAGAATGGAAATAAGAAGACGCTGCCCTGTCTGTATACGGAATAGGGGCTCCCATTTTGAGCAAGACATATAAAAAATAAAGTACAACTTTGAAATTAATGAAGAATTAAACTCTACTTTTAAAATGTTTTTTACTGTTTATCTAAAACTAAAATTCGTACTACTTGTGTTATTTTTACTAGTATTTTCTTAGAACTATTAAGGGTACATTGAACATTTGTACCTAGTTAGATAGCTATTGAAATAAGGAAGTTTTTATAATAATTTGTACGCGTGCTACTTTAATATTTTCTTGAAAAAACCTAATAGGTAAATTTCATAACTGATTTTAAAAGAAAAATTTTTATTTTAAATGTTTACATGATCGAAATTTTTTCGGATATTTTTCATTCCAAACGGATATCTATAATATCGGACAAGTAATCCAGTAAAAAAAAAAAATTAAAAATGTCAAGTAGATTTTTCGGAAATTAACTTTTAAGACATTAAGATCTACTTTTTTGAGAAAAACAAGAAAATTGAAATATCTCAAAAACTATTGAGTTTTGCATAATGTATGTTAGAACTAGATTTACTCCTTAGCTCATGCCCCATCACATCTCCAAAGGAATGTATCGAATTACCAGTAACCCTGTATATACACAAAAATTTACAAAACTGTACATTCCGCCCACCAAAATAAGACCTTATCTTTCCGCAATAGGCAGCGGGCATAACTTTACGACTGGCCTAGAAATAAGACCAGAAGCAGTACGAAGTGTTACAGTACGCACTATACCATCCTTACCGGGATGAGTTTCTATAATACGCCCGAGACGCCAACGTAGGGGTGGCGATTGGTCATCCTTAATCAAGACTAAGGTATCTACGGTAATATTAGGTGAATTTCTTAACCATTTACTTCGTTGGTGAAGAGTATGTAAATATTCTCCGCTCCAACGTTTCCAAA
The DNA here is from genome assembly GCA_963675555.1 of Leptura quadrifasciata. Lineage (NCBI taxonomy): Eukaryota > Metazoa > Arthropoda > Insecta > Coleoptera > Cerambycidae > Leptura > Leptura quadrifasciata. The sequence goes on from OY776673.1 coordinate 175,004,986, forward strand.
AATCGGAGTGAATTCTTTGCAGATTGCCACCTATTTAAACAATTCAATTTTAAATGAGATAAATCTGGACTTGGAACAGCTGTTAAAGGCTCCAAGGTTAAAAAATATCCAGGGGTTAATGCTATTAAGTCGTTTGGATCGGAACTAAGGGGGCATAGCGGCCTAGAGTTGAGAACAGCCTCAATCTGAACTAAATTGTATAAAGCTCCTCATAAGCGAGGACTTGTTCACCAACAACACGTAACAAATGAGTTTTAATGGATTTAATTCTTGCCTCCCATAAACCTCCGAAATGGGGTGCCGAGGGGGGATTAAAGTGTCATTCAATGGATTCTTGGTCACAAGCTTGTTGAATGAATTCAAGAATCTGTCGGTAAGCTCCAACAAAATTTGTGCTACGATCACTGTGAATATGAGAACATCTACCACGTCGTGAAACAAAACGTCGTAAAGCCGCTAAGAAGGCTTCAGATGTCAAATCGGATACGAGTTCTAGGTGAATGGCCTTGGTGGCAAAATACACAAAAAGACATATATATGCCTTGTATGATTTGGCACCTCGATGTTTTCCAAGGGTAACTGAAAAAGGGCCACCATAATCGACTCCAACTCGGGAAAAAGGTTATATTTGAGAAATTCTAGTGGATGGTAAATTTCCCATGAAAGGAGTGATAGAAGGAGGATCTGTGCGAAATCACTTATAACAATTAAACACAATTTTTTTAATGGCCCTTTTTGCAGACAAAATCCAAAAGTTTTGACATAAAAGATATTGCAAGGTTTGAATGCCTGGATGCAGATATCGTTTATGAGTGTCCTCAGTAATAAGGTCTGTGAGTCTATGTGTTCGGGGCAACAAGGCAGGATATTTTGTATTAAAGGATAAAGAGGAGTAGGCTAAGCGTCCGCCCACCCTGAGGATTCCATTTTCATCAAGAAATGCATTGAGTTTGCGAATGTGTTTAGAGCATATGTGTTTTCTCTTTAATTTATTAATCTCATCTTGGAAGGCCGTATGTTGAACATGTCTAACTAATGTAAAAAGTGCATTATCTCATTCTAAAGAGGTAAAGGATCCAAATTTTTTGACAGATTGTTTTTTGCAATTGTGAATAAACCTATGAAAATATGCAATTATACGAATGACAATAGGCAAAGATGAATATTTATTGATTAATGCATCAAAACAATCAACGAAAAAAGTAGTAAATACAATGTTTCTCTCCTCAGATGCCATTTCTAAAGACGGGTCAATTGATTCGATGTTACCAGGCGCTATCGGCCAATTTTCTTGCGAAGTTGACAACCAGGGAGGACCATACCACCATAACGAAAATTCTAATGATTCTAAAGGAAGCAAACCCCTAGTAGCGCAATCCGCAGGATTATCACAGAAACGTACATGATACCAACAATCAGGAGAAACCTTCTCTTGGATATGAGCAACACGATTGGCCACGAAGGTTTTAAATTTATAGGGGGGTGATTTTATCCAAGGCAATGTAATAGTTGAGTCTGACCAAGCGAACACCCTTGAAATTGGCAATTGGCCAGAGTAATTTTCCATAACAAATGATATCAAATTGGAGAGTAACATGGCAGTACATAATTCCAATCTAGGTAACGAAATTTTCTTTAACGGAGCTACCTTAGATTTTGCACAAACAAGATTTGTAGAAAAGTTTCCAGACGGGTCCAAGAAACGAAGGTATACTGAAGCAGCATAACTGGATTCCGGCGAATCCGCAAACCCATGCAGTTCACAATTTATAAATGAATCTAAAACAATGCGTCTATTAAGTTTAATAGCACTAAGAAAGGGTAACTGAGATTTGTAACGCTCCCAACGAGCCAACAATTGAGGTGGTGGATTTTTATCCCAATCAAGTCCTAAAGTCCACAAATTTTGTATCAGTAGTTTAGCAATGATTGTTAAAGGAGACAAAAATCCGTGCTAACTCTGATAAAATTATACATTTCGTACAAACATTTTCCATGAGTTCTACCTTGTAGGAAAATGTGTCTGAGGATGGTTGCCACTGGAGACCTAAAATTTTAACAACTGAATCTATATCGAACGAAAGACTTTTTTGTTCTAAATCTGATGAGAATGACAAAAGTGCAGGGTGATTTCTCGCCAATTTAAAGCCACCCCTTTCTAACAAGCTAACAAGCTCTTCCTTTAGCACTAACGCTTCTTTGATGGGGTTACTACCAGTTACTAAATCGTCTACGTACATATCCGTAGATAATACCTTAGACGCGAGCGGATAATTCAACAGTTCATCTTGAGCCAGTTGAAGCAAAGTTCTAATAGCTAAAAATGGTGCCGATGACACACCGTAAGTGACTGTATTCAGACGGTATTCTTGAATTGGTTCATTCTCAGAAAATCGCCAGAGAATACGTTGGTAATCTCTATGTCTGTTGTCCACTAAAATCTGCCGGTACATTTGTCTGATGTCGGCAGTGAATACAATTCGATGAAGACGAAAGGTTAACAAAATGCTAATAATGTCCCTCTGTAGCTTAGGCCCAACAAGTAGAGAATCATTAAGTGATAAACCAGAAGATGACTTCGCGGAAGCATGAAAAACAACACGAATTTTTGTCGTCAAACTGTCAGGTTTAAACACACAATGGTGGGGGATGTAATAAACTTTCGTTGGATTTTCAGGACTTGAAGCAACAGACATATGATTGGAATCTAGATAGTCTTGCATAAATTCTTTATAAGATATAGCAAGTTGAGAATTTCTAAAAAAGCGACGTTCCAACGAGAGAAAACGACGCAAGGCACCTGACTGCGAATGACCCAAAATAGGATCAGGACCTCTAAATGGTACTGACACTATGTAACGACCACTATCATCACGATGATAATCAGATTTAAAAATTTCTTCACACTGAACATCATCAGGTGAAGTGAGGTTAATTATTGGCAATTCCTTCAATTCCCAGAAACGTTTAACGATTGTGTCTAAAGGTGATTCTATAGCAACACAAAATGAACTAATTGAGGAAGAATCTTCACAATCAACCTTTTCTATCAAAATCCAACCAAATACTGTACTAAGAGCACTTGGTTGACCAGAAGGTCTAACTAGACGACCGTCTTATAGAAGAGAGGGAAAAATTTTCGCGCCAATTAAAATATCTATACCATGAGCTTTGTCAAAATTAGGATCCGCAAGACTTAGATGTCTAATATATTCCCAATTTCCAGAAGGAATATCTGAAGAAGGTAATTTTTTACAAATAGAGGGGATTACGATAGCTTCAAAGTGAAAGATGGGATCTGGTTGATCCACTGGCTTAATGAATGAGGTCGCTTTACCTTTAGATACCAATGATGACATTTGGTTGACACCACTAGTAGGGAGAGTTAGGTGTGACCGTGACAAACCAAGTTTATGCAAACAATTTTCTGTAATAAAATTAGCTTGACTTCCTTGATCAATAAGAGCCCGGACAATTTGGTAATTGCCACGACTATCTAATATTTGTACAAAAGCTGTTGACAAAAGAACGGTAGTTTGTGTCGACAGCGTATTGGTTAGAACCTGAACCTCATGGGGTGGTTCGGACAAAACTTCGTCAGAAGAATTCGAAGGAACTATACTGTTAACATTAGAAGTACTTGGTTTCTCCAGATCAATCCCTTGTTTTTTATTTATGTAATGAAGCAAAGTGTGATATTTATATCCACAAGTTCGACAATTTTGTACAAAGTGTTCAGAAGACAGACAATTAAGGCAAATGTTACTATTTCGAACCAAAGTGTACCTGTCTCCGGGTGATTTATCAAGAAATAAAGGACATTTATAAAGAGCATGAATATTATTGAATATTTTGATTAGATGTTTTTTCAGTACTAACAAACGAAAATGATTTTGAATTTTGATTTTGAGAACTAAAAGGTTTTGATGAACTGACTCTTTTGAATTGGGAAACATTTGCACTGTTATGTGAATCTACAAGTTCAAGAGCCTGGCACTGTTTTTCTACAAAGGTTTTCAAAGTTTCAAACGAAGGTTGAAATGTTCTCTAACTCAAACCGCTGTCGAAAATTTTTATCTAATTTAGTTAACAGAAGATGAAATAATACGAAATCCCATTCTTTTACTGGAAGGTTATAAGATGTTTCAGAATTGACAAATTTTCACTAAATGTGTCTAACAATTTTCTCAAACATCAGAAATCAATCTTGACTTAACTATTTCCTCCCAGTAAAGAAAGGCTAACTTGCGTTTATTCTGGTAACGTTTCACTAAAATTTCATAAGCTGAATCATAATTTTTTTCTGTCAAGGGAAATGATTTTAATGAAGAAAATGGTTCATTTTTAAGAGAAGTTAACAAACATTGAAATTTTTCGTTTTTTGAAAGTGAATTATTATTGTGAACTAATGTGTTGTACAAGTCAAAAAAGGAAGGCCGTGTTTTAAAATTGCCATTAAAAATAGGCAAATTTATTTTAGGTAACTTTATATTAGTCGAATTTACGCCACTACTAGTAGTGCCAGCTGCAATTGCTGTGAATTTACGTTCAGTTAGTTCAGTATATATCGTTTCAATGACAAAACGTTTACAATCAAAATCTTTCCGTATGGAATCTTCATTCTTCATTTCTTCTTCATCAGTTATTTTTGAAATTAATTTGTCATGTGAGTTTTCAAAATTGCTAATGATTTTTTCCATGGATTTATATCTAGGTACAAAATCTTTATAAAGAGAGATATCAACTTGAACTAACTGAGCTAATTCATACGTTTCTTGTATTCGACGAACTGCTAATTCTCGAGTAGCCCTTGACATTTTTTATGATTTATCTTTTGATATACCCAACAAAACTACAAAGAATTCACTAAATGTATCGTAGATCGCCAAATAAACCCCAAATAAGTTAAAATAATATTATTTAATTTAAATGCAATTAAAATAGAAATATTATTAAGTACTCCTATGAGAAATACTCATTACTGGGAAGTAAAAAATCTCCATTCCGTTGAAGAAAGGTATTTTCAGCAAGAATTTAAAATTAACGTTTGATGTGGTATCATCGGCGATCAATTATTGAGGCCATTTGTCCTTCCTCCAAATTTAAATGGACAGTCATCTGTTTTTTCTTCAAAATACTCTTGCTGATATATTACATGCTTTCATCCTATACATACGGAACAGAATGTGGTTCATGCAAAATGGAGCTCCCCTCATTTCTCCATTGAAGTTAGGAATTATCTTGATGAGACTGTCCCACGCAGATGGATCGGTCGAGGAAGTGAGTTTGGTTGGCCACCAAGGAGTCCTGATTATAATTCTTTGGATTATTATGTGTGGGGACATATGAAGTCCCTTGTCTATGCATATACTATCAACTCAAGAGAAGAACTGTGGGACAAAATACAAAACGCAGCGAATTTTATTAGAGGACAGGAAAATGTATTATTCAATGTAAGAAAATATTTTATCAATAGGATTAGAAAAGGCATGGAAGTAAATGGAGACCATTTCTGACATTTACTCTCAGTTGTAACAATGGGGCTTTGCACGGGGGGAAAGTTTATAATGTCATTAAGTCAACTTTTATGTTATTTTTTGGTCTTCTAATAAGATTAGATCCTTAATTTAGACAATCTTTTGATTTATGTATTTATCTCAATACCATGAAAATAGTCAATTAATTCATAAGAAAGTGAGAACGAGTTTACGCTGTTATTATGATTTTGTTTTTCCTTAAGTTTTGTACTTTTTTCAATAAACACACTTTGTTTCATTAAATTTGAATGCCTTTCAAAAAATTATTGAAATATCTAACGGCACTTTCCTCGAAAACGGTTGGAGTTAGCAAGCTCTACCAAGTGTACCTTTTATACGTGAAAATGACGCCCTCATCAGATTTTCTGGTCAGAAGTACCGCAACGTTTCGTCAAAAAAAATATTTAAAAAATTTATCATCAGATACTGGTCCTGCGGCGAACTCTATGATCTGACGTGATGTAATACATAAATTATTGTTTCTTAGAATAAAAAGAGCAAATTTGGCGAAGATCGGTCAAGAGACTCTTGAGTTATTGCAAAAAAACGAAAAAATAATTTGAGCTTTGATACCCTGTATCCTTTTTCACAGCAACATTTTACTAAAGCGTATTTGGTTATATCCACACATCTTGGCCCAAAGAATGTACCCCTGAACTATGGCCTATTATTAATGGTCCACTCTGTATAATATTTGTATAAATTTAAGTTTATTTGTAAGTAATAATTTCAAAACTACCATTGCTTTTAAAACCAACTTATTGAAGAGTGAATTCGTTTTAAACTTACCAACAGCAATAAACGATAATTCACAGTAATTGATGCGTAACTTGTGGCTTGTATTGGATTCATTGAATTTTGAAGTAGTAACAATAATGCTTGCCTATTCTTTTTATTCCAGTAGACCCACGGGCACTGAGTGACGGAGTTAAAAATTTCCTCACACTAAAAAATCAGAAAAACAATTGGTCGAGAAGACACAACTGAATAAGAGTGTTTGAGAGTGCATTTAAACAGTAAATTGCAGAATGTTTAAAATGTGTTAAACAGATAATTTTCAAGTAAATACAGTGGTATCAACGTAGTAGCAGTTTTTATATATTTTTTTAAAATGACACTATTTTTTACTGGCCCTCACAACATTTAGAGGAATATCACTCTTGCCGATGGACTTATCCAGGATGAAACGAGTTTAATGGTTATGGTCTTCTTACGGCAAACTGCTCCAGACCATATGACAGAAAAAGCCGATTAAAACTTAATATTGAAGTCAAAAATCAATTTTGTTACGGCTAAAATAAATCTGTATAAGAAGACTTTAGTTTAAAAAATCGGTCCGACACAACTCTGACAAACTTTCCTATTTAGGAACGGGTCGGACTACATGATACCGGCATTCAGAAATATTTATAAACATACTTTGCTGTTATCAATTGCCTCACAGTTCGCCGTTGACAACCGTGTAGTTAAAACGTAGCGAAGTTAGGTATTTCTGGTGTGTTCAGAATTACAAATTAATTGTCTCACATTTTATTGCAAGTGGTTATTGTAATTAGTAATGTTTAATTTACGACCCCCCGATCCAAGGGATCTGATAATGGTAATATTAAAAACGCGTACATTGTTTATGGAGACAGTAGAACCTAATTGTAGTAAAGCGGACAGTGGATTAGTACTCGGTTCCCAGTTACAAGTAAGTAATCGCACAGAAGCGGCCGGTCGCTCTAGTGCAATGCTGCTCACTGATTCCAGTAAGGCTGATGGAGGAAAAAAGGTAGGAGATAATCAATCTATAACAAAAACTAATAACAATGAGATTTTTAATAATAGGTATGATCTGAAATGTTCTCATTTATTCAATGGACCATTTTACGTATAGTATATACAAGTGAATTTTTATCTAAGCTTAATTGCAGTGTTGTATAAAATTCTGATGATTTCGTTGCATACTGTGAAGAAAGAAAATTGGATGACTATATACATACTTTAGATGTAATCATGACAATGGCCTATAATTGGTGTAATTCCAAATGCTTTTCAATATCCTCAAATAAAACTGTTGCTTCAATTTGTACTAGACCCCGTTTACCCAATTGGCAATCACTCAATCTACCTCCACTTATTATCCCCTTAAAAACAACTGTTAAATATTTGGGAATATTGTTCGACCAGAAATTGAAGTGGAAAGATCAAATACAACCGGTAATAAGCTGCTGTTAATATTATTCGTTTGTGCAATAAAGTTTCATGGGAAGCAGATGGGTCTTGACATTGCGCAGAATAAAGCTTTACGGATATGTCTGGGCGTTATGAAATCTATTCCAATAGAAACTCTATATGTATTAGCAAATGAACCCCACTTAGCACTAAGAAGGGAATGGTTTAAAATTCGCACTAAAAGTTCGCTCGTCTACAAATCTCGCGAATATTAATACATGCCTACATAACACCTGTATAGAAAATTTTACAAATAAATTTTGGGAAAAAAAGATAAGTCTCCCACTAGCTGATGGTTACGAAAACACTTCTAATTTCGACGAAATTCTTCTCAAGCATAGCTTTCCCTATTTATTTGCGTTCCATTACTTCTCTATGTTGTTTACTCCTAAAGTACACTTGCTTGCTTTCACGGACAATCCGACAATCAACAAAAGCATTTGTTTGGAACTATTAGATACGCACAAGCATCACTTATGTATTTTCACAGATGGATTAAAGAACTAAAGCAGCACTGGTAGTGCTTTTTCATTCCGAGTTGAAGCTAGAGTACAAATTTAAACTCCAAAGAGAAACTTCAATTTTTACCGCCGAAACCATTGCCATTCTAGAGACGATTGATGCAGTTAGTTTCTTATATTACCCTAACATTACAATCTTTTCAGATGCAAGAAGTGTACTAAGAGGTATTGCCAATTTTGGAATCAGTTCCCTGTGCTTTGTGTTAGACGTCATAGGTAAAATGTCACAGTTGGCGCATCGCAATATTAATGTCAGTTTTGTGTGGACTAAAGCACATTGAGATTTAACGCATAATGTATAAGTAGGCAAATTAGCCAAGAGTGCCATCGCAGATCAGATATACACGCCACATTGAAAAAATCACTGTATGTAAAATGGCAACACAGGTACGAACACGCATACTCCACTAATTATTTATATATATATATATATATATATATATATATATATAGAGTCGGCCTATTTCCGTTATTGAGGCCTAACACCGACGCCTGTAGACGAGCTACCCCCAACCGGGAATTTTGCCGAAGAAGAGTAGGGATCTTTTACTCGCCTAACATTTAATATACAAGGGACCAACAGCTTTACATCTCCTCCGAAGGGTGGTATATTCCCTATACAGCCCTCGCCTAAGGTTGTATAGTTTCCGCGCATACACTGATATACAAGACGCTGAAGAGGCGATGACGCGGTCTTCGTTGTGAACACGAAAACAACCTCTGTTTCGTTGAAAATAAAAATTGGTAGTGGAGGGGGTTTAGAGCTGAGACCCCAGAGGCGTACGTGCACTTATTTTCGATGGGTTGAGTCTCAGGGTTGATTTTAGTAAGTGCTGTTCCGGGTCGAATGCTACACCCTGTATATTGTAGTTTGCACTGGTTGTTATCACTTTATTTAAATAAGCGCTTGTTTGATTATTAAATAGCTATTGTAGGGTCAACGGCTACACTCTGTTTGTTGTAATTTTTTATTTAAGAAAAAAGAATGACACGATGGTTTAAAGGAAATACAAAAATATTTATTGAAAGTTAATTGAACAGAGTTGGATAAAATTTAACTTATTTTATAGTTTCTTTTTGATGTAGAAACTAATCGACAAAAGAAATTCTGTCTTAGGTTGTGTTTAAAATGTATTTTAAAAAATCTGAAAAAATTCACTTTATGAATAAGCCTCGTAGGCAAAGGGAAAAATTTAAAAGGGGGCCACTTAAGGCGAAGTATTAAAACTAAAATGAAAAGGGGGCCACTTAAGGCGATATCTTAAAAACTAACTCTTTTTAACCAGGTTGCGGCCTGGGAAGCTAGAATCGAACAGCTCGTCACGAAAAGATTGCAGGGGACTGGGAATAAGAAAGCCTAGCCAAGCGGGTATCTACAATATAAATTAAATAATAACCGGACCCAGCGTCAACAGCTATTACACAAAGCTAACTTTGAAACTTTTAATTTACACTAGAACACTACGCGAATACTTAACACAAGAGTCACTGTCAAAACTGAACTTAACTTCGGCTCGCGATGCACCGGTATTTATACTAAATCAGAAAGTTTCGTTTTTCTCGCCACATCGAGTCTCGCGGAGAGCTGGAAAGGCTTGAAATCGCTCCGTGCGGGCAAGGATGAGTCATCGATTGCGACATGTTGCGCAATACTTGAAAATTTTGGAATTTGAAAATAAAATCTATATAGAAAAATCGGCGATGCAAAGGGGAATTTACTAAAATTTGAATGAGAGTCGAATCTATTTTCGTTTAGAAGTTATTCGAAGTTTTGTGGGTAAAATCTGGCTCGACTCCGTAAAGTATCAACGGAGGTCCGATGTTAACAAACTGTAACGCCGTTAAAAGGTTTCCAGTTAGTGCGTACGATATTAAGATAAGATATTAAAAAGGTTCAATACGGTTATGAATCGAGCGGAGCGCAGATATAGTATTTGTGTCTGCTATTATACAGGGGTGATCGAAAATGGGGAAAGTTTATAATAGCACTTGGATTGGGGAAATTCGGTGAAACGATATTTGGGCTTTTGGAGACTCGAGGCACGGAACGTGATTTGACGTATGCAGGGGTTGATCGAAAAGTAAAAATGGAAAAATTACGAAATGGTTTTAAGAACGTGGGGAAACGGACTCGACGGTTAATTTTAAAGGTGCTTGCATATACGAGGGGTGGTCAAGAGGTTCGAATTTTTTGGAAAGGAGAATTGCTTATAAAAATGGGACGTATTGAAGTTCGATGATGAGAATTTGGATTTGGAGAATTCGACTAAGTTGATGAATATACGGGGGCTGTATTTTTGAGTGACGTTTTTCGCGATGAATTGCAAATGAATGTTTGACGTTAGATTTTGGTGAATTTGGGTTATTTGTGAATTATCGATGGTTGGCTAATTTTCTCAGATTTTTTTGAGTTGAAATGTGGTTTTTTGATGCTAACTGTGTCTGATTGACTTTTTTTATATAGTTTGCCAGGTGGCATGAGATTATTTGATTTTTTTATGTTTTTTAGAATTTTTTGTTTTTTAATTTTGACTTGTAGGAGACATACCTTACAACAGTTGGAAAGGTCACCCATCCAACTACTAACCGCTCCTTACGTTGCTTTACTTCGCATATCGAAGTGTGTACATAGTAAAGACGCACCCACGCTCGCCCCCTTATTATTTATTAAATCCACTTGTATCTAAACCCAAATGGCACAAAGGAGTCCATTCTATACAACGACAACTCGTCTGCAATTAAACCAGGGCCGATTTCCTTCTTACCTTCATAAAATTAAAATACCTCTGCAACTGTGGAGATATTGGTACTGTTAACCGTCTATTATATAATTGTATACTCAAACAGAGAGCATCCGATCATTTAATACAACATCTCCAGGATATAGGCTTCATCATGCCTCTCAGTATAAATTGTATCCTTGCAAGTCAATATTTTACAGCACTACACATTCTTATGGAATATTTACAAACATGCAACATCATAATTTAGGAATTTTAAAGTTTAGAAAATTTACTAGTTTGCAATATGTCATCAATGCTCTTGCCAGTAAGCCTTTGTAGTTTCCCTGTCTATCTTTCATCCTTCTAACCGCGGCCTACCAACTTGCAATGTTGTTATTAAAGTCGCCATGATCCTTGACGTGAAAAGTGTGACCATTGTAAATTTGCCTTAACGTGTGTGCATAGTTGGGTCTGTTTTTTTCCTAATATATTTAAATAATGCTAACCTGTGCAGCTGGCTAATGGGACATACCCAAGGCCAATTCAAATTCGGAAAAAAATGCATTTAAAATATGTGTGACAAATTTGATTAAACTGTTTTAGAAAAAAAAAGGATTTAATTATTTAAAACTTTACCTCACAAACTGCATCCCTGCAACTGGTCATGATATTTCATACTTACTGAGGCTTATCCATGTGTTAAATGGGAAGAAAATCGTTATAGCCGTTTTAGAGAAAAACAAATATTTTATTTTTATTTAATCCACATCCCTTGCAACACTCCTCCCTAAATTTTTTAGAAGAAATAGTTGTGCCATTTTATACTGATACTATGAAACTACTCATATGCTAAATTTAATCAAAATCGTTGCAAAGCATCCCACGCTTTTTACAATAAAATATTTGAAATATGTTATTTTTTACTTTTTAGTTCGGTTTGCTATTAAAGCGTGTTTTTTAGCTTTTTTAAACTACAATTTTTTCAGTTGAACTTCATTTTCAATTTCTATACTTCGCATTATTTTGATTAGTTTCAATTTATTTTCTGTTATTGGTATTTCTTCGCTTTTATTTTGTGAACTTGTTTTTTTTTTCATTATATTTATCACATGAGCTGCAGGTGTCAGTGCGTGGATAACCAAATTTAACATTAAAGTCATTATTGAACACTTTCCGATAATATTCGTAAGACACAGTAGGGAGTTTTAAATCCTTATACATATTGTACATCTTTTGTATGTTGTGAGTTTCCGGTAAATATACCACAGCACTCTTTTTAGGCTATAATGACTTTTCCTACCTTCAAAAGAACCTATGTAATTTCTTACAGCTTCCAAAATAGCAGCAGGCTTTGTACAATGTGTGTGAGCATATTTTCCCCTCATATCTTTTGGCGCTTTGCCGCATTTTTTCAAGGACGTTTGTATAGTTTGTAAACGCCTTCCGGTAATTTCATGCAAAGAAAGACTGCCCTCTGGCAAACAGGCACAATAAAATTATTCTCAAATATAATTCTTACTTTATAGGACTAAGCCTTATCATCAAATTTTTCAACCTCTTTATGTTGTCGTGGCCTGCGTTTCTTTATTTGAGATATGGTTATTAAACTGGACAGTTGAACTCCATGATAATATGTTTTCTTTCAGGAAGCGTTACCGTTTTAAAATAATTATACCTTACACACTCACAATCCGGCCCCAACTCGTGAGTAGATAATCGTAGTTTTTTTATAACGTCTGTCAATCTTCCAGTACATTTCCTCTTTCTTGAACCTACACTCAACTTCTCCACTGTATCCATGTCACTATTTTCTACCAGTTTTTCCATCTTAACATAACAAAACACTACTCATGGCTGAACACACTATTATAATTTTTAGGTTATAATATTACTAATCAGCACAGCTGTTGAAACATAGACACGTAAAGCAACACTGCCATATTTAGGCGTCTTCTGTTACAATTATGCATGAGATACTTCATTCTGCCGGATCCGTTATGTTGGCCGTAAAGATGCTAATTAATATCACAATAGACCAAAAATACATAGTACAAGTTGTAGTATAGATATGGGTAGCAAATGAAATATAGTATGAAACAAAATAGAAGTTAATAAACTAAAAGAACTTATACAGTTACGTGGTTTTAATGGTTCGCAACTTATGGCAAGTGGAAAGGTTTCACGATTATAAATACTGAAGGTGTTAGTGCGCGAACAAAAATAATAATATTAAATGATTAATTAATTTCTGATTTGTTAATCGGCCAAAATTTCTTAGATCGCCCATATGTTTGGTGATTAATAGCACAAAATATTTAGTAATAACCAAGTTACAAAATGACACTGAAATAACGCTGAGTCTGGGCACCAAATACTCCGTAAATTGTGTGAAGGTCTGTAGTCCGTAAACAATGAGTAGATATCGAATTTCATGATATTACGGAGACGGAGAAAGTAAACTTAAACAGCTGCTTGTGGGATATTACAATTGTTTTTGTCTTAAAACTAATGAATTAGGAAAAACTAACACAAGCATGACAAGCATATTACAGAGAAATCTATAGTTTATCACCCACATCGTTTGCCACTATCAGAATGTCAGGATCAGGAAGTTAATTTGAGGATTAACGATTTATTAAAGAATAATGTAATACTCCCTACTCGTTCGCCATATGCGAGCCCTGGTTTACTTGTAACAAAAACGATGGAGGGCACCACTTGTGTAGGTTTCCGTGCTTTAAATAAGTTCACTAAGAAGGATAAGTTTCCTCTACCGTTAACAGTAGAGCAATTGATCGATTCGACAGTCATATATGGATTTTATTAGACGACGCCGACGTATCTCAAAGATGTGGCATTTCGAATTTTTTTAAATGCTATTTGGAATTGCAAATGCGAATTTTGACGATTAATAATAATTAATGAATTTAGTATTGGTTGATTATATAAATACCTTTGCTCAGGTGTACATTGATGATATAATAATACCTGCTAAAATTTTTAAGCAGGGGTTAGAAAGGTTAAGAAAATTACTAGACAGGTTAAGACATCATAACTTGAGTCTGAAATTATCAAAATGTAAATTTTTCTTTACACAAGTTAAATATTTGAGCAGAGAAATTTCAGAAAAGGGAGTTAGGCCCGGCTTACAAAAATATAGCAGTCCACAAGGTGCCTGTGCAAGCAATATTAAGTAATTACAACAGTTTCTTGGACTTGCAAGTTAATTTCTAAAATTTATAATTTACAGTCCTAGCCTAACCATTAACGTGATTATAAAAATATAGTTTGGGACTTTGGACATGAACAATTAACCATACTTAATGGTGGCCATTAAAATATTGTCAATGGCAGTGGTGTCCGCGACGTCGCGACGCCGGAAAGAAAATTTTCGATGACTAGAACTTTGAAAGTATAATTTGTTTAATTCTAATTACTTTTTGTAGGTACATTTTTCTATTAAAACCAGTGGTTTTAGAGGTAAATCGGAAAAAATGATTCAATCAATGGTTGTATAAAGATGGCGTTGAGGTGCAAAATTATTTTTCGGAAGCTGGAACATTGAAAATAGTATACACGATAAGGAACCAAATAATATACAAATAATTTTGTAATGACACATTTTTTAAAAAAGACAATATCTTTCAAATTATTTAATATTTCCTATATTTAAATTTTTTAAAGTATAATTTTCATTAGCCTCTGTATTGTTTTGTTAATTATTGGTCCTAACTCTAATTTAATAATATAAAGGCAAGTATGTTGTGTAGTAATTTATTTTGACGTTTGTTGACATACAATCAATTTTTGAGTTTTTGAATGCGAAAATAATTTATAAATGGTTGTGTATAAGAACGAAAATAAATTAAACATGATTTTGGTCTATGGAGAATGTAGAAAAAATTCCCATGAGGCCGAAAGCTTATTCCATTTACTTTTTCCCAATTTGTCTAATCCAGATTTCTCTCTCTCTCTCTCTGTTGGCTTTGGATGTTCCATCAGTCAGTATCTCTTGATTTATAATGAGTATGCACTATGCAAATAAGGCTAGTTCAACCCTCTATATCCAATATATGAGTACCTAATAATTCTCCTATTGCCTATCACAACCTAAAAGTTTAACATTAACCACACAGACTCTATTTATCGTCAGGATTATTACAGGGTCACTCATTTCACGTCAAGGGGTCTATCTTGATGACTCTTTTTTGACATAAAATAGATGAACCACGGATAGTTGGGGAAAAACGAAAAACCAACATAGGTTGTAAAATAACACAGGATACTAATATAATCCAAATTACTAATAAAACTAACCAACAATTTTAGCCCCCTAGACATACATTTACTGATCTAGTGAAATTATATATCACTTTATACGCTTCAAAATTTTCAGATTCAAGGATATTTAATGGCAGGTAAAAATTCAATTCCAATAATTTTCGAACTATAATTTTTGTATGATATTTATGTAATACACAATTAAAAAATATATGATTTATCATAATTTTTTGGGGAGCATGTCATAATAATGGTACCTTTTAAAATTTTATACCCACTAAGCTTGTTTAGTTAGTATTACTTTATCACATTTCGGAATTTCTAATATATTCATATTTTATTTTCTCTTTCTCTTTATTTGTTTTCTTATTTAAATAGTTTTTGCATTTATAATCTCATTTACTTTCTTATTTTAGTATTGATAAGAATTTTTCATTCATATAAAACGAAAATAATTGGTAAAATAAGTTTAAAAATATATACTACTTCTTAATAAAAATGTGCACGATGTATTAATTTCACTTTGTTTATCTGTTTATATTGTCTGTGTAACATAATGAGTTTACTTAAGTGTGCTCACCTGAATTTGAGATCTTTACTAGCCCATTTTAATAATTTTAGAGATGCCGTTATTTCGAATAAGTTTGATATTTGTGCTGTTACTGCAACTTGGTTGGATAACTCTGTATCTAATGATATTGTTAATATTGAAGGATTTGAATGTATCCGTAGTGACAAAAATAGGCATGGAGGGGGAGTGGGAATTTACATAAAAAAAGCTATAAAATATACAGTTTTACAAATAGGAGGTGACATTGAACAGGTTTGGTTAAAGGTTGACCTACAGACAACTGATGTTGCTCTAGGTGTTGTCTACAGGCCTCCTGGAGTTGGTTCTTTGGAATTTTTGAATAAATTTGAAAATATTTTAACCCATTTAATTCCAACAGTTGAAAATATCCTTTGCCTAGTTGATTTTAATATTGACTTGCTTACAATAGACATTACTGATGCTAATTATGTTTCTGATACTTTAGAAAGCTTTGGACTTTATCAGATTATTGATCAGCCCACGCGAATAGCAAATAATTCAGCTGCTCTTATTGACTATGTTCTAACATCTAGTAAAGAATTCGTTGCGTCAGCTGGGGTAATGACCGTGGAAGGTGTAAGTGATCATGAACTAACTTATTGCTATATTAATGTTAGAACAGATAAGTCTGGTCCAAGTTTTGTTACTGCTAGAAATTTTAAAAACTTAAATTATGAGCAGTTCAAGTCTGATTTAATATCTATACCGTGGAATAATATTTATGATTTAAATGATATTGATAGTAAAGTTCAATTTTTAAATGATAACATAATACATTTATTAGATCTACATGCTCCTATCACAACGTATATAATGTCTAAAAAATATTCACCCTGGTTAACAGATACGCTACGTGCTATGATAGAGCTTTATTGAGATACAAGAGAACCAAAAATGTAACACACTGGCAATACTACAAACAACTCAGAAATGCTGTAAGTCTAGCTGTCAAAAAAGAACAAAAAGCCTATTATAATCGTGAACTTAACACTAATAATCAGAAACTAGTTTGGTCTAAATTAAAATCTCTTAATTTTCTGCGTAAAAACATTACTAATGATTTACCAAGTAACTTGTCAGATGTGGAGGAAATAAATAATCATTTTATTTACTCTATTCCAAATTTACCAGCTGATGTATCCATCACTTCTTTCTATAATAATAATCTTAAAGACAGTAATATGCAAGCTTTATATTTTTCAGGAATTACTGAAATTGAAGTATTAGATATAATTACTAAAATCAAAAGCAAGGCCTTAGGATGTAATGGTATCAACATTTTAACAATTAAGTTGTGTATTCCGCATATTTTACCTCACATAACACATATTATCAACTTTTGTTTAAAAAATAGTGTATTTCCTAATCAGTGGAAGAAGGCACTTATTCTCCCGATGCCAAAAATCTCGAATCCCACAAGTTTTAAAGATATAAGGCCCATTAGTATATTACCTTGCCTATCCAAGATTCTAGAAAAAATTATAGACATTCAGCTAAGAAAGCATTTAAACAAAAATAAAGTAATTCCAAGTACGCATTCGGGTTTTAAACCTGGCCACAGTTGTTGCACTTCATTACTAAATATAACTGATGATATTTTTCGCGCAACTGATCGAGGGAAATTAACATTATTAGTTTTATTAGATTATTCCAGGGCCTTTGATATCTTAAACCATACTATGTTAATATCAATTTTACATTATATAAGTTTATCTGCAATAGCTATTAAATTAATCTCTAATTATCTATCTAATAGATTACAGGTTCAATATAAACAAAATATTTCATTATTTCAGAATATAATAAATAGAGTCCCCCAAGGCTCTATTCTTGGCCCTTTACTGTTTATTATTTACATATCAAACTTTGCCAATACTTGTATATCGTGCAATCTACATTACTATGCAGATGACGCACAGATTGCACTGTCCTTTTACACTCCTTTAGAACACTCTCAAGCTATAGCAGCTTTAAATCATGATCTTCATAATATTTATATTTTATCTGCTCAACATTGTTTGCAACTTAATACTTCCAAAACAGCGGTTATATTATTTTATTATTTGGCAGGAAAAATGATAGACTAAGATATTTTAATGATAACCCTTCAAATATTCTTCTTAATAATGAGAAAATTAATTATAATGATAATGTTAAGAATTTAGGGCTTCTTATGGATTTCGAATTAAGATTATCAAAGCATATATCAAAATGCCTTCAAAAGTCTTACCTTAATTTGAGAGTAATTTATCAACATAGAATGTTCCTAAACAGAAGGACAAAAACAATGCTATGTGAATCTCTTGTTTTATCGCAATTGCATTACTGCGATACAGTCTATGGTCCATGCTTAAATAGCCTAGATATTATTCGAATTCAAAGGCTACAAAACTCTTGTTTGAGATTGGTTTTTGGCATCAGAAAATATGAGCATATTAGTCACACACTTAAGCAGGTTAATTGGCTAAATATGAAAAATCGAAGCTATCTACATTCTGCATGTCAATTTTATGCAATTCTGTTCAATCAATCACCTACATACCTATTTAAAGAAATTGGTAATCGCTGCGATGTACATCATTTAAATACGCGATTTAGAGGTACCCTCACCCCTCCATCATTTTCCACTGAGTTATTTCGACGATCCTTCACATATAACATAGTAAATTATATTAATAATCTACCTGATGAACTAAAGGGTGTAAAAATTCAAATAAACAGTTTTAAAAAGCGGTTAGTACTATTTAAAAGAAACTCCATTTTTTGTTATATATATATCTATATAAGTTATATATCTATACTCTAATCTACTTACATGTGCTGTGTAATCTGACTTGTTAGGGTTAGGTGGAAGAATAGACGGGTAACTTTGTTACACCGTACTAAATTTCGCCCGTTCAATAAAGGCCTTTATTTTTTTTTTTATTTTTTTATTATTTTTTTTTTTTACAAAAAACCAGTCACCCTACTCTGTGGCTCCGACCCTCACAGAGGGGAGCTGGTAATACCAATAGCCACTCCCCACGCCCGTGGGGTGAGTGACTACCGGGTCCGAGAATCGTGTGCCCTGAGTAGACGCAATGAACCGAGGATGATGGCCTTCTGCATTCTGCCGGCTAAGATCTCTGCCGAATGTCGACATGCCGGTATGATCTTTAGTTCTGAAAGCAGCGTCTGTCTCATTCTACCGAGGGCTCCTATAATCGGTACCACTATTTTAACAGAATGGCCTGGATAAAGCCTGCGGAGTTCGAAGAGCAAATCTCGATATTTTGTCCGTTTTTCCTCCTCTTTCAAGACAATGTTGCTCTCAGCGGGAGCTGAGAATTCCACGACAAACATTGTCTTGAGTTGGTGGTCGAGGAGTACTATGTCAGGCTTGTTGGCTTGTATTTGCCTGACGGTGGGAAACGAGTAGTTCCAATAAATTTAGGCACTTCTCATTCCCCACAACGGACTCAATATCCCCCGGAACGTAAGGCAGCACTGGTGTTTCGTCTATCCCATACGAGTGCCTTAGATGATAGTAAAGCACTCGGAATGCTGCGTTGTGTCTATGAATATAGGCCGAGACTGCGTATATCGGGCAAGCCGACAGTAAGTGCATTACAGTCTCCGGCGCCCTGCGGCAGGCCCTGCAGCTGACATCAGGGACCTCCATACCCATGACACGACGTCGATAGACGAGAGTGTTAAATACACCATCCTGGCAAGCCATTATGAATCCCTCGGTCTCAGACTTCAGCCCAGCTGACCTTAAGAAGGCGAAGGTCAGCCTTTCGGATAAGCCGAGGTCTTCTATATTTTTATAGAAGACCCCGTGCAATGGCTTATCCTTATGGAGCTGCAGAAGGATGTTGTGTTCTGCAGCTCTAATGTGGGCTTTTAGTCGAACGGGTTCCAACTCGGTGACAGAGTCGGGGTTTACCCGCTCGACGTCGAAGATGAGACCAAGTTCATCGGCTGCTCTCCGTGCTGCCTTAAAGAGAAAAGCTCCTACCTCTGCATTTTCATGGTCTCGGACCATGCAGAGGAGGGGATCCGAACTCCTGATGACCTTACATGCTCCATCCAGAACCATCCTGCTATGGAGACTCTCCAAGCTCAAGAGTCCACGGCCTCCCCGATGTCGTGGGAGATATAACCGTGGAACGGACGATTTAGGATGCAAGCTCCTATTGAGATGCAACTTCTTGCGGGTTACTACATCGAGTTGACAGAGCTCTTCTCGAGTCCATTTCACCACTCCGAAAGAGTAGAGAAGGATCGGAACGGCAAGCATATTTGTAGCAGACACCTTGTTCTTCCCCGACAGTTCTGAAGACCAGATCTGTCGGAGTAGGTGCTGATACTTGCCGCGGAGAGCGTTTTTCACTACACTCACTTCTTGGGTGGAGCGTTGCTCGACACCCAAGTAAGTGTACGACTCTCCGGCATCTAGATGGTGTAAGATGCTTCCGTCCACGAGCTGCGCATCCTCTCCATAGTCACCGCATCGTCCTCTCTTGAGATGAATCAGTGCGCATTTGTCCAACCCAAACTGCATACCGACAGCCTGCGTGTACTCCTGTACCACCCTAAGGGACTGTTGGAGATCCCTGGTTGGAAAAGGCGCGAGGGCTTCTCGCGGAACAGTTTATTTTCCGCAAGCCCTCTCGCCCGCCTCACTAGTGATTTTTTACAGGTCACTAGCATCCGTATCCTGTCGAGACAGTGTTGTTTGGTGGTTCGCAGCACTGCTTCATTGAGTGTGTGATGGGCGCGTCTTAGGTTGGCGGCTAATCGACGCACTTTAGGCGTGAACGGCCTGTTGGCCGCCATATAGTCCATCACACATTGGATACGGGATGCGTGTTGCCTCGCCGACCGGATCTTGGCTTCCATCTTTTGTATGCGCCGCTGCGCTCTCTCCTGTGGGGAAGAGGTATTTCGCCTCTCCACCTGAGAAGAGCGTTGAGCAGCGGCATACACGGCACAATTTATGTGCCAGATGTCAGCCTCTTCTGGTAGCACTGTGCGAAGTTCAGCGTCCACTCTGGCCAGGTCTTGTGGCCCGGGGGTTTTCAGATGGTGTAACCCCCTTCTGGTACTGAGGCCCTCTGGTATTGGCGGAACGAGGAGTGCTACGTCCTCAACCGGTGATTGTGGCGGCTCTTCGGCCACCTCATTCACCGGTCCAGGAGCAGCCCTCACGTAGCCCCTACTACGAAGGTGGGATACATAGTCACGCAGATTTTGTGGCGTGAAGGCTCTATGCTCTGGTAGCCTCTCACACCACAGAGCATGCATCCGCGCCATGTATCCCCTCCGCGCGGGTTCACTGCTTTCATAGCAATGCAGAAGTTCATCCCTCAGTTCATCTGTCCACTCAAAGCGTCCTTGGACATTGCCAATTTCGTCAACGGGCGGTTTGTCCGGTTGGGCCCCACCACCTTGCCCTTGACCCCTATCCGGACGGGGTCGATCGTGGGGGCCCTGTCTTCGGCCTGCCGGAACCAAAGTTTAGGGCCTGTGGGTGGTTAGCCCAGCAGGCCCACGACCGACACCAGAGGGGAAGACGCTTTCCCCTCCCGGGTGCACTAGGGCATTTATTATTATTATTATTATATCCCCCACTTGTCTGCATGCACACAGATTATATTTATTTTAATGAGGTGTGATGGAAAACGAGCATGATTAATTTTAAGTCTCTTAATTGTGGTAAAAAAATTTCTAGGCACATGCAACTTATTATGCCAATGCTTACTAGGAAATTTAGGGTGGATAAGGAAGTAATTGGATACCTTGTTACTATAAGCACTTTCATAAATTTGTTCCCATTTTTCCTTACTTTGTATTTGTATATTGGAACTACGTCAGTATAGGGGATTTCTACGATTTCTCTGGTATAATTTTTTATCGAATCTTTGGCTAGGCGATCTACCTGCTCATTGTGTATAAACCCACAATGCGCTTTTATCCACATAATTACTATATCACGGTTTAAATTTTGCGCCTGTTGGTATATTTTAAGTATTTCCATAATAAGAGGTGATTTAATATTTTGCAGATTTTTTAATAATTCTACAACTGATTTTGTATCTGTTAGGATAAGTGCCTTGCTAACTTGATTGTTTATTATGTATTTTATTGATTCTATTATGGCAAAAGTCTCAGCCGAAAAAATTGATACATTATTAGAGAGTTTTATTTCTTCATCGTAATTGAGTAGGCACAAAGAACGCGCACCCCGTACCAAAGATATTCTTTGATCCATGTGTATATATTTTGGTGTAATCCTCAAACCTCGCCAAGTTTTCAAGTAATATACTTTTATTAAGGACACTATTATCGGTAAAAGGTAAGATGATCGTTGGAATATGCTGAACAAAACATTCTAAATCTAAGGACTCCTGCGACCATGCCTGATTAATTATTGCTGTCCTATATTTTGCGGTGTCGACATAGGTTTAGTCAGTTTTGGTTCAAAGTAGTCAGCTTTAGAACCCATTTTTCAGCTAAAAATTGTCTTCTTAAAGTTAAGGGTGGTTCTTGTGCCTCAGCCCTCAGAGCTTCTGTCGGTGTCGAATTCATAGCTCCTACACATAACCGTAAACATTTGTTTTGAAGTACGTCCAAACGCTGTAGTAAACTGTTGGTAACGGATCCATAAAAACACATCCATAGTCCTTGGTTGACCGTATAGTGGCTTTGTAGATTAATAGGTATGTTGCCATATTCGCTCCCCAAGACATTTTGCAGGCAACTCTTAGAATATTGGTATATCTTTCGCTATTTGTTGTTATGTTATTAATATGGCTTTTCCAAGTTAGTTTCTGATCTAACATAAAACCAAGATACTCAATTGCTTTTTTATAGTTCAGTCGCATATTTGCCAAATGCTGGAAATTTGGAATGTTATGTCATAAAAAAATTGACACACAGGATTTAGTGAATGACATTTCAAAATTCTATTTTTTCATCCAGTTTTTTATTGGCCCCATATCCTCATTGAGAAGATTCAACGTTGTGTTCACTTTTCTTGATTCTGTATAAAGAATAATATCATCTGCATACTGAATCACTTTGTTTCTACACACACGATTTAAGTCAGACGTGTAGATATTAGATAAATGGGAACTTAAAACACACCCCTGTGGTAAACCATGTGATACGAAACGTGGACGGAACAGCGAGTTATACTGACATCGAAAGAAAACTTTACGGTTACGGTATAAGTTGACTACATTTCTAGAAATACTTTTGGGAAATTGTAACACATTCAGCATTATTTTATGCTCCTTCTATATCTAATACACCGCACCCAAGAAATTGTTTCGCTAGAAACAATTTTGAATATCGCATATAAGTTTCCCTGCTGCATCTTGGGTACTAAGGTTTTTTTAAATCCATACTAACACAAAAGCCAGATCATAAGACCTTTATTTCTTTAACCCATAATTTAAAAAATTACCGAAGTTTTAAATAGCTAAAACATAATAAACAGTTAACGGCTACAAATAACGCAAATACTGCTTTAGTAATTAACAATATTGTAAATAATCCAAATATGGAAATTATTGTCTGAAACAAATATTTCCTACTCTTCCTGTCAAAGAATTTTAAAGAAAAATATCGGAAGTTCCTGCAAGATGAGCTACCAAATTTATTAAGAATCATTCCTCATGATGGGCACATAATCTGGTTTCATCAAGACGGGGCACCGGCACATAATTCAAGAATAGCAGTTAGACACTCGCAACGAAAATATCCTGGAAGATGGATAGGAGCTAATAGAGTAATCAGGTGGCCAGCACGAACACCTGATCTAACTCCGTTAGACTTCTTCTTATGGGGACCTCTAAAAAATTTAGTTTACACTGAACTAATCGATGATATGGTAGACCTATACAACAAAATATATGCGAGTGTTGCTACAGTAGATAGAAATACCTTATTGAAAGTAACTGGGGAAGAAGTAATTAAACGGTTTATCATGTGTATCCATGAAGGAGGAAACAATTTTGACATTTACTTTAAAAATAAATACATATAGTGCACATATTTTATTTAAAAGCCAAAACAAATCATTAAAAAATGTATTTGACTATATCTTATTTCGATTTATCTCGAAAACCACTGGTTTTAATAGAAAAGCGTATACTACAAAAAATACTTATATAAACATTATACTTTCAAAGTTCCAGTGTGACGTCGCGGACGCTACTGTCATTAACAATATTTGAACGAGAAAATAAAGCCACCTAAAGTATGTAACAACTTTGTTACAGTTCAATTTAACATTTATACATTGTTTAAAAAAATCTCTAAAATCTCTTACATTTAATGTCTAATGAATTCGTGTTATCCGTCGTCACGCGTAATATTTATTATTTAGTTGTCTATATAAACCCGCAATTGTAAGGAATCTGTTGCACTTGTAGACATGACTCGATTGTCTTCATTGGAAGGATCTATACGTAAAAGCCATTTTTGCCAAATTTACACGAGGCCAAGGACATCCAAGATCAACAACATTTTTCTAAGAAAACCCTCCGAAACGAGGTAATTATTTTATTTTTATATTCAAACTAGCAAAATATCACTTGTAGTAAATTGTTCAATTGTAAAAATTTATTTTTAGGGTTTTATTTTTACCTACGGTTTCGTCTAGGATTTCGTAGTTTTTCATACGATTTTTTTTGTCTCCTGATACGAACGAATAACTTTTTTCCCACTGGTCTACACGTACTTATGTTACTTCTCCTTGCTGGACTGGAATTTCTTTTTTTGTGGAGGAGCCATCCATTTTCTGGGTTAATTGATAGGCTGGAAGTTGCCCATTCCTGAAATTTGAGCCGAAGCTGAAGCCCTGCTGCCTGCAGTTTGTATCCTTCTTACGCCATACATATATTGATTTTTTTTTAAATATATTGTATATTTTGCTTTAAAAAATTTCACCACTGTACCTATATACATATATATATATTTTTAAATTTTGCTAAACATCATATGAAAATAATCTGTTAACGAATTAAAACACCTATGATATTTGTTGGGGGTTTAAGCACTTACGTAAGACGCGTATACCCAGTTAGATATATTTTTTTTGTGTGAATTTGTCTACCATACTCTACGTTATTGTATTTTTGAATGTTATAAAGTTAACCTACTTCGTTTATTGTTATTAAAAGATAAAACTGAATTTGAATTTTTCATTATCGTTTCGCTAAGTAATTTAATTAGGAAATTTAAGGTTACATTGTACTTGAGCTGGTATTTGGAGTGAAAAAAAAATTTACTTGGCGCCCTGATACATTAAAGTAATTTAGAACCCCGACCATCTCCACTGTTAGTCGGCCGGCAAATACTGTTAGTCAACAGACGACGACCAACTAGTTACGTCAGATTGTAGTTTTGAAATTTGACGTAGCAACTTGCCTTTACAGAAATTGAATAATTCTTTTCGTTATTTCTGAAACTGCCTGGGAAGTTTTATGTGAATCACCCTGTATATCGAAATAAAATTCAAATATATAAAATTTTACGTGCGACTGTAAAATTATGCAGATGGGCATTTTTCTTAGGTTTTAAAGTTAATATAAAACCACCTAATGAATTTAATAAATCTTTGTATGAAGTACTTAAAGAAGGAGCGATATTTTGGAAATTATGCATTTTGTACTATTTTGTACTTACTGTGTCTACCTTATTTTATAAAAATTATGATTTTCTTTTCGTAAGTGCTTTTACGCAGTTTGATACAGGTATGCTTCCGGCATTACAATTACATATAGGTAAGACTTGTAAAAGTTATCTTTAAATATCATATTATAGTTATACTCCAGGCGTTTTAGCTGTAAAATTGACCTCTGTCTTTACTTCGTGCCCTACGATTTTTTTTTGTTGTGTTTATTTGGACGTCTTGAATGACAATTGGTAGTTACGCGTGGAAATGAATGCATTTTTTGCCTTCTTCACTGTAAATAAATATAAATAAAATGTATAAGATATTCTAGCGGAGAATAAACATCACCGAGCTCTATAACAGCAATATTTAATATTCATTCAGAGACATAGAAAGCAAGATAATTGCGAAATATGTGGTGCGCAAGAGGTTTAGCGGAACTAAATGCATTTTTCACTTAGTCCGCGTTGTATCTCCAAAACGTTACGGCGTACGAAAAAAATGTATAGAGCCTTTAAGATAGAGAATTTACAGATGTACAACTTTTATAATAAGTGTTGTTCCCGTTTGGGCCATAAAAACTGAGTTAATCTCGAATCCGCAGTTTCCGACGCGGTTTTCACGAAATCCTCCAGGTATGTCATGGCGTAACTACCAAGTGTTATTCAAGATATCAAATAAACACAATATAAAAAAAATCGTAGGGCACGAATTTGGCAGCAAAAGTCTAAAACCCCTGGGTTATTACTAGTTGATTTTAAAGGATTTGAGGTTTCTACTATTTTTATTAAGTGTTACATTATTAAACTAGCAGCTGAGTGAGGTATTTTCAATACGTCTACGATACTTGCTAAGATGTAAGATATTTAATTTTTTTTTAAGAATTCTTTTAAAATTCTGCATCGTCCTCTTTCCAGTTGACATTCTCCAAAAATAATAACATGATGGAGAATACGAAGCTGACGAAGTTGTTTTGATTGGTATATTTCTTGGAGATTTGAGTTGATGGTGTGATGGGCTGTCAAACGCCGAACCGAAGACAGTTTGAATATATAATTAAATTTCTGTCACATCATATGTTACATGCTGCTTATAAAACACAATTTATAAAACTTTCCCTATATTATTTAATATTTTCGAATAGAGTTGATACATACGGTATCTTCGGTATGTTGCCCCGAAACACACAAATTCGTTACCACCATACAGAACAATATCATAACCAAAATCATCCTGAAGTTGCTTGAAGGGCTGACGTTCTAAAAAATACAATAACATATTATGTTCTGATGAAAAACGTGTGCCTAGATAAAAAATCAATTAGGGTAGGCGATGCATATCAACACATATGGCAACACTTATGTGCAGAATTTATATAATATAATATTTGAAAATAACAAAATATAATTAAAACTTGAAATTGTGTATATTTTGCAAGGAAAACAGTAAGTATGGAATGTCCGGAAATATCTCTCGTTAACCTTAGTTAATGATAAAATTGATGAATCTTGCAGGAGCAAAATGCCCTTTGAAATGAATGAAATTTGCAATCAGTCGATACCTATTGGGAATATCTTTTCCAACAACAAAAATAAAAAAATAATGTCTGCTAATTTAACTTGAATGACTCCACGTAAATATAAATTATAGCGTAAAAGATTTATCAAATGTGCAGTCACAATCAGCCATGCCCTAGTGCAACTTCTACTCATTGGGTTTACCTATAAAATTTTATAATCCTAAAGTAAATTTTATATATATAATATATATAAATATATAGTTCAAATGTGCTTTTAGAGGGCGGAATAATAAAACATAATATTTTTAGTCGCAAATTCCTTCATAAAATCCTTATTTTACTATAAGGAACGTAACCAGACTGCAACCAACAGCTACTCTCCGGGCTATATGCACCGCCGAGCGCTGGATTATAAGTTACAAGCCTGGCGCGTTAAGTGTAATAATTGCGTATTGCCATCAAAACGCAAGTGCCTCGATTGCAACAAACACCAGCCGAAAGACTGATCACTAGATGGCGCCTGCCGACTATTTTACATGTCGCTATCCCAAAGATACCGAAATGTACTAAATAGTCAAGTGATCCTTGTGTCGGTCGTCACATGCCTACCTTGCACTGACGAGAGCCAACAGCTCGAAACTGCAGTCTGCAAGTGGCATGTGACTCCTTTAAGTAGGATCAGTCTTTCGGCTGGTGTTTATTGCAATCGAAGCATTAGCGTTTTGATGGTAATATGCAATTATTACACTTAACGCGCCAGGCTTGTAACTTATAAATCAGCGCTCGGCGGGCCACATAGCCCCCGGAGAGTAGCTGTTGCTTGCAGTCTGGTTACGTTCCTTATAGTAAAATAAGGATTTTATAGATGAATTTGCGACTAAATATATATATTGTATTGTTATACTATTATTGAACTTAATAATCTGCAGTACTAATCAAACTTTAACTTGTTTATTTCCAATAGATAAACCAAAAAGATCAAATTAAAATCTCTTACCTTTTGATCCGAAAGTATGTCAAATTTATTTAATGGGCCGGCTAGCTTATCTTTTCCTTCAGGAGCAGGTTCAAATTCAGTTCCTGTTTTAAAATGAAATTTTATGAAAGTAAAATTTTTAATCTGATATAAGTAATTTATTTTCCTTGATATTTAGATAATTTAGCAGTTTTATAACAGGTTCGAAAGTCTAATACATTATTTAAATTTTAACATACAACCTTGTCCAAAATTAAACACACAAAAACCTTCCTTCTTCGTAGCTACACCCTTCTCTTTCCAGATCCAACAATTCTCCTTTCATTAATTCTTCACCTTATCTCGTCCTTATCTCCTGTGCAATTCCTATCTACAATAACACCTCTTCCTTCTTATTTACTGTCTATTTTTACTCTTCTTCGCTGATCTCCACAATTTCTGACTTTTTAATTCAATTTCAAATTATTAATTTTTTTTCTTAAATTTATTTTTCCAATTTTACAACCTCTCTTTTATCTGTTATTTGTTGTTCTATATCACTAAATATCAAAGTACCCAAAATAAACAAAACAAAACAAAACACCATATGAATTTTGATTAATTTCATTCCGAACATAACCTAACTTAAACCTCCTTGTCTTTCTCCAGGAAAACATTTACCAACTATAAAAATAAAATTTCCTACTTAATAGAAATGTCATAATGACTTAAATGTCAGAAATTATTTCAACTACAACTTAATAACCACTAACATAGATGTCAGTATCAAAATTACTGTTGACATTAAATAAAAACTTAAAAACTATTAAAACAACTCTAAACAAGTATTAACATTCTAAAACACATACCTTTCGGATCTTTAGCTAATTTAAATAAATTTTGAAAACCATCTAAAGGAAACAAACAAATTCAAACCCTGATTCAGCAAATAACACAAACATGCAATCTTTGTAATCGTCCAATATGAGAATACATAGCATTTTATTAATATATTAAATAGATTAAATAGATTACAGGTTACAGGATTAATTAAACAAATATGTAAATAAATAAACATGGTAAAATACTCAGTTAAGTATTGAAAATACACACATAAACATATAATCATTATCTCTACTCACCGACATATAACATAAATACTATTTAATAAAATTATAATTAGAAATACAACAAATACCGCTTCTTATTTTGCCAATATATATATATATATATATTTATCATCTGGTATATTTAATTTATAAAACATAATAATTTAAAATTTAAATAAGTGGTTTAACTTACGCCTATATACATAATATGTTATAATACGGCATCAGTAACAATATAAGTAATTTAATCCATTAGGATATGTACTAATGATCTTGATTTATACGTAAATTATTTTAATTTATTCTTTAATTTGGGTTTGAACTGTATACAACGTATTTCATTGGGAACGCAATTATATATTTTCATCCCAAGCTAACTGTAGATCGCTGGCCTGTACTTGTATGCAATAGTAATGTGGGTAAGTTAAATAGAGTGTTACTTCTCGCTTGATAAAAAGAAAAAAAATCATCTATCGAATTTTCCAGAAAATATCTCTAATGCAACATAATAGAAATATGGTTAACGGATGTCAAAGACGTGATATTGATCAAAGAGCTCATCTGAAGGGTAGGTATTTGGTTTCTTATATATTATTTTTAAAACTCGTTTCTGCAAAGCATTTCGACGATGTAAATACACATTTAATACACCCCCCAGCCAATAATGCCATAAAAGAAGTGCGACTCCACTAAAACTTTGTAGAGGATTAACGAATTTTTTAAATTTATTATATCTTTAACGTGTTTGAACATGCAAACCATTTTTAAGATTTTTCACCACACAATCCAAATGGTACAAACATTTTATAGATATTCAGACTTAATAATTTAAACTGAAACCATTCTATAATTTCTGGCAAATCAGATTCTGCTTTATTTTTACCCGATCCCAGGTATCTGCTTCATAAGTTATGACAGTGTCGTCAGCGAAATTTATGATATCCTCAATGTCTAAAGAAAACAAATTGTTAAGATAGATTAAGAAGTCAAAAATTTACAGTTTTAAATTCACTTCTAGTACCACCTACATCAACGCATTGTTTTCTGTCGCGTAACTATCAAAAATTTTTTTGACATTCCCTCTACACCTATGTCATCCAAACATTGTAATAAATGGCTGTGACTAACAGTGTCAAATACTTTTGAGAGATCTAAAAAGACACAGGGAAGATTTACTGTTATCTAATGAATGATATATATTTTTAGTTAGTAATGAAATTGCATCTTGTGTTGATTTTCCTTCTGTGAAGCCAAACTGTTTGGTGGACTATATTTTTTAAGAAAGTTACATAGCCTTACTTTTAGCAATATTTCAAATACCTTTGTGAAGTTCGTAATGAGTGAAACGGTTCTGTAGTTTGTAACGATCATTTTATTATCTTTTTTATGTAAAGGTTTTACTACTGAAAGTCTTGAGGATAGTAACCTGTTTCAAACATACCGTTTATAATGAATGCAAAAATTTGGGTGATTTGGTGAACAATATTTTTTAAAGTTACAGATGTTATACCATCAATGCCGGTCGGTTTTAAATTTAATATACAGTTTTTTACCTCCTGTGAATTTGTTGGCGCTAAAAACATTGAAAGTACGTTAACTACTATTTGTTCTGTATATGTACCATTGCTCCTAATATTTTTGGCCATCCTTTCTCTCATACTAGAAAAAGTGTTATTAAAGATATCAGAAATTTCTAGCTTATTTGAAACAACCTCGTTTTTGTCATTATAAACTTAAGAAATATGTATTTCATTATTTCCGGAGTTGCACATTTCTTTTAGAGTAGACCATAGATTTTGTTTTGTTTACATCAATTTTTGACTTAAAGTATTGTATTTTAATTTTTCTTATTAACCCTATTAACTTATTTTTATAGTCAAGATATTGTCTCCTTAAGTTTTGATTTAAAGGTTCAGACTCTAGCTGTTGAAAAAGTTTATCTCTGGTTTCAATTGATTTGATAATACAAGTTGTGATCCAATACTTCCTTTTCAGCTCTTTTAATACGGACTATTATTGTGCATATATCTATTTTTTTTATCAATTATATTTTTAAAAAAATTTGTTGCAAATTCAACGTCTTTCGAGTTATTATTTCAGACCAGTCAACATGGGATAATTGTTCATTTAATTTATCGTACTGAATATATTTTATTTTTTTATTGTTGTCATTATTATTGTTATTATTAGGTACTATTATTTTTTCCGTGTTCTATAGTTAATTGAAATAAAAGCGGAAAATGGCCAGTAATATTTGTTTGTATGATTAATGGTAATATCAATTCATCAATATCATGCTTAGATTTTATAAGAATATGGTCTAGGCACGACTTCGATTTTATCTGAACTCCAGTAGAATTATTTATTAACGGGATAAATCCACCGCCGTAACATTTATATATTCTTCAGAATATGTATTAATTTTTATAATATCTGCGTGTAATTACATTGTAGTCATCATTTAATATTTGATTTTGTAAATATATTTGTAATTGAGCTATATAGTTATTTAAATCTGTGGACTGGTGGTCTATACATTACATAAATGTTACAAAATTTATCATTTAAACTGAACCTGATATTGATTCCAGAAGCATCACTAATTTTTCGAAAAGAATAATCTACATTCTCAACATCTTTTCTGATGTATACAATCGTTCCATCATTCTGATTAAAGGTGGCCTCATATATATTAAGTTATATTCTTTTTTCTACTCCCTTATGTAAATTTGCTGTTTTCCGTACAGTCTCTAGAATGGATAAGTGAGCCATTCCAGTTAACTGAACGGATATATTTCATATACATTCTGGATATGAAATCGACCAATCACAGTTCGTGTATTAAGTACATAGGCAACTATTCGTTTTAAAAAATTCAAATTAGTGCGTAAGCTGTCAAAGTAATTGTCAGTGTGTATTCGTGCAGTTTGAGCTAGAAAATAATTTAAAATGAGTGATTCCAGTGAAGAATCGATAAACGGTATACCACCTAAAATTTTATTGAAATTATTATATACAGACAAAATTTTAGAGGTATATTATGACAAAAAAAAAGTAGCTATATGGGGGGGATTGAACCTATGATCTCTTGCATTTCGAAGCGTGCATATAACCGGTACTGAAGCTTTTATAAAATGTTTGCACCTAGAAATAGCATAAGATTTAGCAGAAGCTAAGTTTGTATATTAAAATTTGATTAAAGCTATTATTTGTAGTTTTTTCTTAATCCGGTCGTAGAAAAAGTATACTGTACAACTCGAGTGGATTATCCATATCGCACTCGAAAGATTGAGGCACTCCGCCTACGACGTTTTGCTCAAACTTCTTTCTCGTGCGGTATGGCTATCATATCCACTCTTGTTGCACAAACTACTATATTAAATGAATTCTATATGAATGAATTATTATATATTATTATTTTTTTTTTTTTCGGTTACCCGATGCTGGACAGGACTGCCGTGGACTCCGACTCCACACGGCAGTCGCGCCAGTGATTAATTACAGCCACTCCCCACGACCCGCGGGGTTAGTGACTGTAAGTACCTAAATCATGTGCCCTTAGTAGAGAAAGGGAACCCAGAATGACCGCTTTCTGCATCTGGCCTGGCAACCATTCTGCTGACTTCCGGCAGACCGGTATGGCTTGTAATTCAGAGAGCAGCATAGGCCTCATCCCACCGACGAGTACACCGATAATCAGGACGACCATCTTGACAGAGTAGTCAGGATACAGCACGTGGAGCTCATACCGGAGATCTCGGTATTTTGTCCGTTTTCCCTCGTCCTTCAAGATGATATTTGTCTCGGCCGCCGAGAACTCGATGATATACATCACCTTGGTTTGGTGGTCGAGGAGTACTATGTCAGACTTGTTGGCTTGAATTAGCCTGACGGTCGGAAACGAGAAGTTCCAATAAATTCGGCATTTCTCGTTCTCGACAACGGACTCGATCTCTCCGGGGACATAAGGCAGCACTGGTATTTGGTCTACCTCGTACGAGTGCCGTAGATAGTAATAAAGCACTCGTAAAGCCACGTTATGCCTATGGATGTAGGCCGAAGTCGCATAAATGGGACATGCAGATATAGTAAGTGCATGAGCGACTCCGGCGCCTGACGACAAGTTCTGCAGTTAGTGTCAGGAACTTCCACATTCATAACGCGACTACGGTAGAGTAAAGTGTTAATAACACCATCTTGGCAAGCCACAATAAATCCCTCAGTCTCCGACTTTAGTCCTGCTGACCGTGGAAAAGCGAAGGTCAGCTTTGTCGATAAACCTAGTGTCTCTATGTTGTTATAGAATACACTATGCATGTGCTTATCGACATGCTGCCTGAGTAGATTTCCCAGCTCAGCAGCTTTAATTTGGGCTGTCAGACGATTTGGCGGAAGCTCAGTTACTGACTGTACGTCAGCACCTCGCCGGCCTCCTCGCCTGAAGTCGAACACGAGACCGAGTTCATCTGCGACCCTTCGTGTTGCCTTATATAAAAATGCGCGAACTCCCACGGTTTCATGATCTCTCACAAATCGTAGAAGTGGGTCCGAGCTCCTCAATGTATTCACGCCATACTCAGCGCTACTCTGCCATGCATGCACTCCAGACTCAAGAGTCCTCGGCCTCTCCGTTGGCGTGGGAGGTACACACGAGGAACGGACGATTTAGGTTGCATGCTCCTGTGAATATGCATCATCTTGCGGGTATTCCTGTCCAACTGGCGCAGCTCCTCTACTGTTCACTTAACCACTCCAAAGGAGTAGAGCAGAATCGGAACAGCAAGCATATTAGTAGCAGACACCTTGTGTTTTCCTGAGAGTTCGGAAGACCAAATCTTTCGGAGGCGACGTCTGTACTTACCGCGGAGAGTGTCCTTAACTTGTTTCACGTCCTGGATATGGTGTTGTTGCACCCCCAGGTACGTGTAGGACTCTCCGGCATCCAGATGTCGTAGAAATGCTTCCGTCTGTTAGCTGCGCATCTTCAAGGAATTCCCCGCATCGTCCTCTCTGCACACTTGTCCAACCCGAATTCCATGCCAATGGCCCGCGTGTACTCCTGAACCACCCTGAGAGAGTTTTGTAGTTCGCACTCTCCGGAGGCATAAAGTTTTAGGTCATCCATATAGAACAAATGGGTGACCTTATGCCTCCGATTGTTGGGTGGACCACATTGGTATTCGCGGGTTTGGTGCAGTACGACAGATAACGGCAGCAGTGAGAAGCAGAATAGAAGTGGGCTCAGGGAGTCACCCGCTGAGTACCAGATGTTTTGGTGAAGCGGGTCCTCCAGAGCGGCATCAGTTGTTCGATGCATCTCACTAGTGGGGCAGGTACCGCAAGGCATTGCAACAAGTGTAACAATAGTGCATGCGATGTTGTATCGAATGCCTTGCGATAATCGATCCACCCCATTGATAGATTACGCTTGTATTGCACAGAGTCTTGCGTAATACAGCGGTCTATCAACAGGTTCTCTTTGCAGCCTGCCACACGTTTCTTTCCACCACGCTGCTCGTGTATCTGGTGAAACACCGGCTCTGCCGACCTCAAAGTCCTAGCATACAAGATACGGGTGTATAGCTTGTAGCAGGAATTGAGGCAAGTACTCGGCCTGTAGTTTTTCGGATTGGACAGATCACCCTTTTTAGGGATCAGTATAGTTCGCCCCTCGGCATATATTACTATTATTATTATCATTATTATAATTTTTTTTTTCGCGAGAGCGATACTGGACAGTTCTACCGTGTTTCCGACATTCTCACGGCAGAAGCGCCAGCGACTTAACTACGGCCACTCCCCGCAACTCGCAGAGTTAGTGACCGTAGATTCCCAAATCGTGTGCCCTAAGTAGACGAAGAGAACCCAGGATAACCGCTTTCTGCATCTGGCCTGCCAGCCATTCGGCCGAGTGTTGACAGGCCGGTATGGTTCGCAATTCCTAGAGCAGCGTGGGCTTCATATCTCCGAGTACATCGATTATAAGGACTACCAACTTGACCGAGTTGCCTGGATACAGCACTAGGAGCTCGTACCGGAGATCGCGATACTTAGCCCGTTTTTCCTCCTCTTTCAAGATGACGTTTGTTTCAGCCGGAGCTGAAAACTCGATGATGTATATCGCCTTCTGCTGATGATCGAGGAGTACTATGTCAGGCTTGTTGGCTTGAATTAGCCTGACGGTCGGGAACGAGTAGTTCCAGTATATCCTGCACCTCTCGTTCTCGACAACGGACTCAATATCTCCGGGGACGTAAGGCAGCACTGGTGTTTGGTCTACCCCATACGAGTGCCGTAGATGGTAATAAAGCACTCGTAATGTCGCGTTATGACGATGGATGTAGGCCGAAATCGCATATACAGGGCATGCAGACAGTAAATGCATGAGCGATTCCGGCGCCTGATGGCAGGTCCTGCAGCTGGTTTCAGGAATCCCTACACCCATCACACGGCATCGGTAGACCAAGGTGTTAATAACACCATCCTGACAACCCACAATGAATCCCTCGGTTTCCGACTTAAGCCCAGCTGACCTTAAAAAGGCGAACGTCAGCTTGGTCGATAAACCCAGCATTTCTATGTTCTTATAGAATACACCGTGCATGGATTTATCGACGTGCCGTCTAAACAAATTTTCCTGTTCAGCAGCTTTTAATCTGGGCTTTCAGACGATTTGGCGGAAGCTCAGTGACCGACTCTGGGTCAGCACCTCGCCGGCCTCCTCGCCTGATGTCGAATACGAGACCGAGTTCATCTGCGACTCTCTTTGCTGCCTTGAATAATCCTGCTCCCACTTCTGCATTTTCATGATTTCTCACTAATTGCAGGAGAGGGTCTGAGCTCCTAAGGACGTTACATGCTATACTCAGTACTACTCGGCATGCACTCCAAACTCAAGAGTCCTCGGCCCCCCCGATGACGT
This sequence comes from Leptura quadrifasciata, assembly GCA_963675555.1. Classification (NCBI taxonomy): domain Eukaryota; kingdom Metazoa; phylum Arthropoda; class Insecta; order Coleoptera; family Cerambycidae; genus Leptura; species Leptura quadrifasciata. The sequence continues at coordinate 175,041,029 of OY776673.1, forward strand.
GGGAGGTACACACGAGAAACGGACGATTTTGGATGAATGCTCCTGTGGATATTCATCATCTTGCGAGTACCTCTATCTAACTGACGCAGCTCATCTACCGTCCATCTCACTACTCCAAAGGAGTATAGCAGAACAGGAACTGCAAGCATATTAGTAGCAGACACTTTGTTTTTCCCCGAAAGTTCGGATGACCAAATCTTCCGGAGTAGGCAACTGTGCTTGCCGCGGAGAGATTCCTTAATTTGTTGCACATCCTGGATGTGGTGTTGTTGCACACCTAGGTATGTGCAGGTCTCTCTGGCATCCAGATGTCGCAGGATGCTTCCGTCTGCGAGCTGCGCCTCATCAGAAAAGTCCCCGCATCGTCCTCTTTTGAGATGGACGACTGCACACTTGTCCAATCCGAATTTCATTCCAATAGCCAGCGTATACTGTTCGACCACCCGTAGAGCATTTTGCAGTTCTCTTATTATTATTATTTCCTTCGTAATCTCGTCTTCAACGGTGTATCTTTGATGGTAAGTTGGTTTAGACGGTCAAGCCTTTCTACATACTAATTCTGAATCGATAGAAACCTACGTACAACGTGACATGTGTCTAGGATGATAGATTTTTGCAACTGCGGTGTTAAATGTTTTATATCCAGTTCTTCTATTTTCTTAAGCGTATTTTGGGGTATTATTCCTGTTGTGGATATTATGATCGGTTGTATGTCAACTCTGTTTACTTTCCACATTTGTTTTATTTCCGCTGCAAGTTCTATATATTTATTTATTTTGGTGGCATATGTGGTTTGTAAATTATTGAATAGTGGAACAGCAACGTCAACAAGAGTGACTTCGTTCTTACTTTTGTTGTAGATCACTATGTCCGGTCTATTAGCTTGCACTTTTATATCAGTTCGAATCTCTCTATCGCAGTATACTTTGTAATGATTACTTTCAAGAACTTCTTTAGGCTGATATTTGTAATAAGGCACAGTTTCTGTTATTAAGTTGTACATTAGTGAAAGTTCTTGGTGTGTTATGCGAGCTACGTTGTCATGCCTCTGGGTATAATCATGGTTGGCCAGCGTTTCTCACCCCCCTGTTATGTGCTCTATGGTCTCCGATCTTTGTGCACCTCTTCGGCATTTCTCGTCGATGTTTTCGTTTAGTTTGCGTTTTCTATAATTCCTTGTGGAGATTATTCTGTCTTGGATGGCCATCATAAATCCTATTGTTTCTCCGTATAGCGTACCATGATTTAACCATTGGTTGGAGGCTTGCTTGTTAACATTTTCTTGGTTCAAATAGTTAGGATGAGTACCATGTAACCGCTTTTGTTTCCAATTTGTTATCAGTTTATCATGCGTTTCTTCTGTTTCATTTATGTTCATTTCAGCTGATTTTAGGTGTGATTTCCTCGTCATGGTTACATATCACTGAAAACATTTGTGTTTCTCTACTTTTGCCAAGAAAATATTCGCGAAGAGGCTTAATTTGAGCATGATGCACATTTTTAATATTTATTATTCCCATTCCCATTATTTCTGTGGATGACTGGGGGTGTCTCATTCTATACTTTGTCAGTGTAGTTCGTATTTTCCCTTGTATTTGTTCTAATTCTGTTTCTGTCTATCTGATTAGGCCGAGTGAATAGGTTAAGGTGGGGATAGCAAATGTATTTATAGCACTAATTTTGGCAGTTCCATAGGGATACGTTTTAAGTATAGATTCGAGTCTTTTTACAAATTTACATTATAGGTGTTCTTTTATTTTTGTTTGATTGATACTTCTCAGTTGCAGAAATCCCAGATACTTATAATTATCGCCTTCTACTAAACTTTCTATTACCTCGTTGTTATTGACTTATTATTATTATTATTATTTTTTTTTTTTACAAAAAACCAGTCACCCTACTCTGCGGCTCCGACCCTAACAGAGGGGAGCTGGCAATACCAATAGCCACTCCCCACGCCCGTGGGGTGAGTGACTATCGAAGGATGACAGCCTTCTGCATTCAACCGGCTAAGATCTCTGCCGAATCTCGGCATGTCGGTATGATCTTTAGTTCTGAAAGCAGCGTCTGTCTCATTCCACCGAGGGCTCCTATAATCAGTACCACTATTTTAACAGAATGGCCTGGATAAAGCCGGCGGAGTTCGAAGAGCAAATCTCGATAGTTTGTCCGTTCTTCCTCATCTTTCAAGACAATGTTGCTCTCAGCGGGAGCTGAGAATTCTACGACATACATTGTCTTGAGTTGGTGGTCGAGGAGTACTATGTCAGGCTTGTTGGCTTGTATTTGCCTGACGGTGGGAAACGAGTAGTTCCAATAAATTAGGCACTTCTCATTCCCCACAACGGACTCAATATCCCCCGGAACGTAAGGCAGCACTGGTGTTTCGTCTATCCCATACGAGTGCCTTAGATGATAGTAAAGCACTCGTAATGCTGCGTTGTGTCTATGAATATAGGCCGAGACTGCGTAAGTCGGGCAAGCCGACAGTAAGTACATTACAGTCTAGGGCGTCCTGCGGCAGGCCATGCAGCCGACATCAGGAACCTCCATACCCATAACACGACGTCGATAGACGAGGGTGTTAAATACACCATCCTGGCAAGCCATTATGAATCCCTCGGTCTCAGACTTCAACCCAGCTGTCCTTAAGAAGGCGAAGGTCAGCCTTTTGGATAAGCCGAGGTCTTCTATATTTTTATAGAAGACCCCGTGCAATGGCTTATCCTTATGGAGCTGCAGAAGGATGTTGTGTTCTGCAGCTCTAATGTGGGCTTTTAGTCGAACGGGTTCCAACTCGGAGACAGAGTCGGGGTTTACCCGCTCGACGTAGAAGATGAGACCAAGTTCATCGGCTGCTCTCCGTGCTGCCTTAAAGAGAAAAGCTCCTACCTCTGCATTTTCATGGTCTCGGACCATGCAGAGGAGGGGATCCGAACTCCTGATGACCTTACATGCTCCATCCAGAACCATCCTGCTATGGAGACTCTCCAAGCTCAAGAGTCCACGGCCCTCCCCGATGTCGTGGGAGATATAACCGTGGAACGGACGATTTAGGATGCAAGCTCTTATTGAGATGCATCTTCTTGCGGGTTACTACATCAAGTTGACGCAGCTCTTCTCTAGTCCACTTCACTACTCCGAAAGATTAGAGAAGGATCGGAACGGCAAGCATATTTGTAGCAGACACCTTGTTCTTCCCCGACAGTTCTGAAGACCAGATCTGTCGGAGTAGGTGCTGATACTTGCCGCGGAGAGCGTTTTTCACTACACTCACTTCTTGGGTGGAGCGTTGCTCGACACCCAAGTAAGTGTACGACTCTCCGGCATCTAGATGGTGTAAGATGCTTCCGTCCACGAGCTGCGCGTCCTCTCCATAGTCACCGCATCGTCCTCTCTTGAGATGGATCAGTGCGCATTTGTCCAACCCGAACTGCATACCGACAGCCTGCGTGTACTCCTGTACCACCCTAAGGGTCTGTTGGAGATCCCTCTCTCCAGATGCATAAAGTTTAAAGTCATCCATATAAAATAGATGGGTGACCTTATGCCTCCTGTCGCCGGGGGTACCGCAGTTGTAGCCACGGGTTTTTCGGAGCGAGGCGGATAATGGCAGTAGTGAGATGCAAAACAGAAGGGGGCTGAGGGAATCCCCCTGAAATACTCCTCTTCTGAATGTTACCGACTCTGTTTGGACTCTATCGTTACCCGATGTTAGGTAAAGCGAGTCCTCGAGAGCGGCATCAGTTCTTCAATACATCTCACTACGGGACCAGGTACCACAAGACATCGGAGCAAGTGAACAATGAGCTCATGCGATGTCATGTCAAATGCCTTGTGGTAGTCGATCCAGGCCATAGAGAAGTTCGCTTTTACTGCATGGAGTCCTGCGTGACACATCTGTCGATCAACAGGTTCTCCTTGCAGCCAGCGACACCTCTCTTCGACCCTCGTTGCTCATATATCCGTTCGTAAACCGGTTCAGCTGCGTGGAGCACCCGCATGTACAAAGTGCGTGTAAACATCTTGTAACATGCGTTTAGACAGGTTATCGATCTGTAATTCTTTGGGTTGGACAAATCTCCGTTCTTGGGGATCAGCACTGTCCGCCCCTCAACAACCTAAGAAGGGATCTGCTACTCCCCATTTAACCAGGAATTAAAAATTCTGGCCAAATGGTGGTGGGTGCTCGATAACTTTTTCCACCAAAAGTTATTTATCCCATCGGGACCTGGAGCAGCAAAGTTCTTAGAGACCTCAGGAGCCCTACGAACCTCTTCTGGGGTTATTGGTTCGCACACTTCCTGTGGTTGCTGAAGCCTTTGACAAAAGGCTTCAAAGTGTGCAAGGGCAGGAGAATCTCGGTTGAGTGGAAGCCTCTCCTCGTACAGCGTTTTCCAGAAGTTCTCCACCTGATCTGCAGTCGGCGGATTGTCTACAACACGCGGAGGCGGTTGGAAAAGGCGCGAGGGCTTCTCGCGGAACAGTTTATTTTCCGCAAGCCCCCTCGCCCGCCTCACTAGTGACTTTTTGCAAGTCACTAGCATCCGTATCCTGTCGAGACAGTGCTGTTTGGTGGTTCGCAGCACTGCCTCATTGAGTGTGTGATGGACGCGTCTTAAGTTGGCGGCTAATCGACGCACTTTAGGCGTGAACGGCCTCTGTTGGCCGCAATATAGTCCATCACACATTGGATACGGGATGCGTGTTGTCTCGCCGACCGGCTCTTGGCTTCCATCTCTTGTATGCGCCGCTGCGCTCTCTCCTGTGGGGAAGAGGTATGTCGCCTCTCCACCTGAGACGAGCGTTGAGCAGCGGCATACACGGCACAATTTATGTGCCAGATGTCAGCCTCTTCTGGTAGCGCTGTACGAAGTTCAGCGTCCACTCTGGCCAGGTCTTGTGGCCCGGGGGTTTTCAGACGGTGTAACCCCCTTCTGGTACTGAGGCCCTCTGGTATTGGCGGAACGAGGAGAGCTACGTCCTCAACCGGTGAATGTGGCGGCTCTTCGGCCACCTCATTCACCGGTCCAGGAGCAGCCCTCACGTAGCCCCTATTACGAAGGTGGAATACATAGTCACGCAGATTTTGTGGCGTGAAGGCGCTATGCTCTGAAAGCCTCTCACACCACAGAGCATGCATCCGCGCCATGTACCCCTTCCGCGCGGGCTCACTGCTTTTATAACAATGCAGAAGCTCATCCCCCAGTTCATCCGTCCACTCAAAGCGTCTTTGAATATTGCGTAAGTCAACGGGCGGTCTATCCGGTTGGGCCCCACCACCTTGCCCTTGACCCATATCCGAACGAGGTCGATCGTGGGGGCCCTGTCTTCGGCCTGCCGGAACTAAAGGTTAGAGCCTGTGGGTGGTTAGTCCAGCAGGCCCACGACCGACACCAGAGGGGAAGATGCTTTCCCCTCCCGGGTGCACTAGGGCTGCCGGTTCGGTTTTGCACCCCTAGCTGGAGTAAGTGGTGGCGCTACGCACCAAAAGCTTAATAGATGGAAGTTAGCCCCTCCTGGTTATTATTATTATTATTATCATTATTATTATATTTGTTACTTGCCACGTTTCAGTAAGTATTATTATATGTGAAAAAATTAATCTATTAAATTGTTAAAAAAGTTGACTTACGTGTATGACAAAATAACCAGCAGTAACAGGACCGACTGAAGCTATTGGAACCACAAGCATTAATCGTTTTGAAATGGCTAGATATACATTTTTTAATCTAAAAAATAGTAATGTAGAAGTTAGTCGAATACTTATTGAATTGCGAAAAGTAATCTAGAAATAAAAACAAAATTACTACGAAAACTAAGGACTTTTGACTTTTCAAGAAACAATTTATTCGTTTGGATAAGTTTCTATGGCTTTGAAATAGGCATTTACATCCTGCAGGAAAAATTCTATTATAAAGTTGTAATACTAAGCCATTTTTTATTTCAAATGTATACCTGGATATTTTTGTTTTGTAAGTCTTAAAAATTTCACATTATTTTTGATAAATTTCTGTAAATGGTGACGGTATTACATATTATTAGAATGTTTAAAATATATTTGTTTTGATTTGAAATGGGATGATATATATATTTTATACATTTGTAATTCATATGATCTGATTTCAATATTTCATTTATTAGAACATTTAATAGAATTAATCTAATTTCTATTCGATATTATGCGAAAATCATGTGCACCAAGTTTGAAATTTTTATCACAAGTGGAATAGAAAGAGAACCTCCTAACTATTGTACTTACTTTAATAGATTTGCGTGTTGTGCGCAACATAAAGTTAATCTCTTGTACATGGTGTTCTGGTACTCTTCATTGTACATTAATTCATCTTTATTTACATCTCCGTATCCTTCTGATATTCTCAATATATGTTCATTTAGTAAGTACAGCTGAATCGTTATTTCCGATGTTAAATATAATGTATATACAATAGTAAATACCACGCCATAACCGAGAACTAAAATCCCTATATAAGAAGTTATAAGTGATGGATAATACAATGGTCCTGTATAAATATGAATAATCCTAATGAAGTGCAAGAAGGTTTCCTCATCTCCAATAAGCGGAAGGAACATTAGGTGAACTACTACAGATGTCATTATCAATAAAATAGTACTTATCTTCAAAATTTTACATCGATTAAATATTTTATTTTCGATTTGAGGACCAGCAGAATTAATAGACCATGAAAGTTCTTTCGTGAGTTTCGCTATATAGTCAAGTTTACTGCTCAATATCAATGCCGCGGTTAGCGTAAAAAATCCCTACAAAACAATGCAATAAATACGAGTTCGCCAAAAACTATGAACTAAATATAACCGTAATTACGCCAATATCCTCTTTTTATGATTCAAAGATGAAGGTAAGGTTAATGTCGATATCGATGCAACGTCGATGTCAATGTTATGCGCCATTGCCAATTTCAATGTCAATGTCAAGGCCATATTGATTGATGTGCCTAATTATTTCCAAATCAATAGATATGGTGTTTCAAATCACGGTAATATTATAAATGATGAATGATACCTACATTATTCGGTATTGTGTTATTGAACGTGTTCATAGGCTCAATTTTTGAGTTCCTATTCTGTTGCGTTTTCGAAATACCGAAAAGTCATGTTTTCTAATATTTAATACGAAACGCGTTAAAGAGATGATCTTCATATCGTTGGTTATCAATTAATTAAAGGAAGAAATCCAGAATCTGCAGGCAAACTTCACCACCACCAAGGCTGCTTCAGCCATTTTATTTATGTACGGGATTCAGAGAAGGAGGCATAGATGTTGCCCTCCTGCAGGAGTCCTGGCTGGTCAAATAAAGACCGGCAGGACTAAAGTTTCGACAAAGTAAATTGGTGTACAATCCACCATCTATTAGGTGCGATTAGAATGCGTGTATTGCACATAATAATATATTTAAAGTGTATACCAATACAGTCACTCTATCGGCATCGACGGAAGAAGGAACGAAGAGCTGAACCATATGCTCCGTCTGGTCCTCAAGTAGGGAGATATTTTGTCCCCAGCAATTACTGAGTGACATAATCACCTATTGTGGAGAGAGAAATTTTCCATTCATAATCGGGTGTGGTGACAACGCATACTAGATGGTATGAGAAAGCATCAATATCAATATAAGGAGTGAATCATTATTACATTTCATCCCAGGTTAGGCGCTATGGATCAGTACAATCACTTCAGTACATAAAGAAATCTTATACTTCACCGTATGTACGAGTAATGTAATTGATACTATGCCATGTACCGGAAACAGTCGTCCGGCTCAAATCAAAACCACATTAAATTCGACATAGATGGAGTCGTACCATCTATGACGGGTGTAAAATTTGGAATTCTCAAGTTACCGACTGGCAAGGACATCTAGAGTTTGTCAGAGTAAAGAGTAAAGAGTGAAGAGTGAAGAGTGAAGAGTAAAGAGTAAAGAGTAGAGAGTAGAGAGTAGAGAGTAGAGAGTAGAGAGTAGAGAGTAGAGAGTAGAGAGTAAAGAGTAAGGAGTAAAGAGTAGAGTAAAGAGTAAAGTAAACGAGGCTACTAACTAGGGAACTGTTCGAAGGAACAAAGGAAATTTGAGGCAAAACAGTCTGGTGGGACAAATATCTAGGAGGCTTCATTGCTGAAGTCAGTGGGTAATTTTAATAAGGTCATATCCAACCAAGATTGGGAATACCCACAAAACAAAATTCGTGCAGCATAACAAATAAGTCCGCAAGGTGCGGAGTGCAAAAAGTTCTGCGAAGGTTCTACAGCCCCTAGAATTCATTGGCCAAGGATATTTGCACTGCAAATGATGTTGGTTTTATCAAATGCTCTTGGAGGCATTTTTCCAGGCTCACTGACAAAGAAAAACTTGATGGATACGCGGCCATAATTAAATGCCAAAACGGCCCGACCCTGAAGACTGGGTGCTGGCTACCATGGTAGTGAATCCGGACGGAGTCAGGAGTTTTATTTCCTGTTACAGTTTAATCTATAGATAGAACAATAAGAAATGTAAATTTTTGACTGGAAAATTAAGCTCTCGTTTAGCCTCTCTTATCTTTCTTGCGGCGTGCAATTTTTTATTTATTATTATTTTTAGTTTTGTAAAAGTACAACAATAGTTCTGACTGAATACATGACTTTCAAATGTATGTAGAGCTAAAAAAATTACATATCTTGTGTAGATCATTGCGAAAAAGATCGGTATGTGTAAATGGCATTACCGGTTGCATTATCATAACTCCTGCGATGTACTGGCGAAATATGTTGCTATCCTTTACCATTGAATATATTGAAGTAGTATTGACCACTTGAAAACCAAATAATACGAGCAATGCAAGTTTTCTAAAGATGCCAGTTTTCAGTAACTCCATGAAGTTCAACATAAATTTCAGAGGGTCATCTAAAATGAAGAATTATATTAGCGCAATGTTTGAGCTACAAGTATACTCACTAAAATTTTTTGTGGCTTAAATAAATTCTATTTACATTTCTTTCTACAACTCTCATTATGGTACAGAATTTGCGTGACTATATATCCTGTCTTGGTAGTAGAGGCTAAGTGAACGCAATGACGCGCCGGCGAAAAGTCACCTAATGAACCGTTTGAGGATGTAGTAGCTCTTGTCATTCTATCAACACCAGGGGCCTTCAGTACCAAAAAGGATTGACGCACGATGTACGCGAAAATCAAACAACTATCTCCGTAATGATTTATCGTCGATACTATATCATGCACAAGTCTCAATTGCACCAATTGAAGTTTTCGTCATGCATTAATTGGTATGTATCTAAGATAAATCTTGATGTTTGCGCATAGAAACCCCTGGACCACAATACCTGGCTAGAGAGGGCAGTGAACTTCCTGAAACGCTACCAGAAAGGGCTGATATCTAACACATAAACCGTGTTTGCTGCTGCTGCTTAATGATTGACTCGGGTGGAGAAGAGAAATGTTTCTCCGCAAAAGAGAGCGGAACGGCCACTGCGCAGCATCTACAAAAGTTGGAAGTCAAAATCCGCAAGCGAGGTAACACTCATCTCGTATACAACGCATGACGGCTGTATGGTATCCAACAGGCCTTTCACGGCCAACGTGTGGCGAATAGTCGCCAACTTAATCGCAAACTCGATGGGGCAGTGATGTGAACCATTAAACAGCACTGTTTTGATAGGATATAGATGCTTGTGACTTGTCACTAGCGAGGTGCGTGATGGGGATGACGGAAAGTAACTCTCCCATCAAAATCCCTTGTGCCTTTTCGAACCTACTCAGTACATTTCAGGAAATTCGCTGACTATAGATCAGGCGGAAGACGCCTGGAAAATAGTTTACTAACAGAAACTTCATCTCAATAGAGACTTTCCGGCTCTGGCATGCTTTGAAACGGTTTTCCAAAGGTCTCACTAACCAGGTGGTGTGTATTAGCCAATACACTTAAAAGAGTTTGGAGGAGCCTTTGAGGGCTCTAAGAACTTTGTTGTTTCAAGTTCCAACGGAGTAAATACATTTTGGTGGAAAAAATTAACAAGCACCTACCAATGTGTAGCTAGAATTTTTAATGTCTGACTAAATAGGGAGCTGAAAATTTTTTCTTGGGTTGTTAAAAGAGAGATAGTTCAGAGACTGATAAACTAGAGATTAGTTGAAAAGACTCAATTCACACTGAGACACATGTATCGATACACGTGTCTGAGATTTGTATCAAGTATCACATACACACTGATGCGGAATCATGAAACATCAGTTCAGTTCAATACGCGAAACTGAAATGCTACCTCCTCAACCCTATGTTATAGGGGTTGCAATAGTACTGTCCGAATCATTAAAAAGAAAAAAAACTCGAAAGGGAATATGGACTAAACAATGTTTACGTAAGAGAAATAAGTACACCATTTTAAATTCACTTAAGAAACTAAAAGACAACAAACCGAATAACTTAAATAATAATTATTTACGGAAATGTACCAAATGGTCAAAGGATCCCCGTGTCGGTCGTCACATGCCTATCTTGCACTGACGAGAGCCAACAGATCGAAACTGCAGTCTGTAGGTGATGTAGGACGACTGGCACGAGAGCTCCCTTAAGTAGGATCAGTCTTTCGGCTGGTGTTTGTTGCAATCGAATCATTAGCGTTCTGTTACTAATATGCAATTATTACACTTAACACACCAGGCTTGCAACTTGTAATTCAGCGCTCGGCGGGGCATACAGCTGTTGGTTGCAGTCTGGTTACGTTCCTTATAGTAAAATAATGATTTTATAGAGGAGTTTATGACTGAAAAAAATATGTTTTAATCTAATGGATAATTGAATTTGTATATGAATAAAAATTTAAAATTGATTCATTTCACCTTTTTTCAAGTTTAAATTTTTTTCTTGTTCACCATCATAAAGTGCATAAAATAAACTGCATTTAAAAAAAAAGAACCTCATACGATGCGACGCACAAAAGTAATTTTCCAATTAATTTTAAAAAAATTTAAAAAGTCAATTTTTGAGACTTGTATTAGATATTTTGACTTGAAATTTTAACCAGTTATTTCTCATATTGTAAAGTATAATTTCTGGAAATTTCATCAAGTTTCACTTAAAACGTCCGATATTATAACCAAAAAACCAAAATTTAGCAGTTTTGTCAGTTTTCATATAAATTTCATATTGTAACCGGTGATAGCCTGTATCATAACGAATAGTCTCAATTTTTTCGATTTTTTTTGACCTACACATACCGAGATATATTCATCTATATTTATAAATAACGACCAAAATGGGATATTTTTCACAGAATGGCCGGTAACTTGCGTAGCGGTGGTTGCTAGAGGTAGAAAATGTCCATTTCGATGTAACTAACATGTTTAAAAAAAAAATTGACTCTGGAAACAGTTCGTTATTCACTAAAATTTGATGCTTATCTGACTCCACTAAAAATAATTGGGTTTATCATAAAAGGCGATTCTAAGTTGGGGGAGCAAGATTTTTATTGCTAAAAATGCAAAAAAGTGCGAAAATAGTGTACTATCAGCAGCGCTATTCTTGACATACTTCGCAGTTGTGCGTATACGTGTTAATGCGAGCGGTGTATTTGCGTGCACTTCCAACAGATGGTATTCTCGACTGCACTTTACATATGTACACGAACGAAATTAATCGCACGTAAAATTGCACTTGGCAACATCTCAGTTTCGAAATATACCTAATTTTACTCTGTTAGGGATGACAGGACAGCATTGTCGACTGGCATTTCTTGATTGTTAGTTTGTTGTAGGTTATATTTGTATTCATAAAGAAAAATATTTGTTTCTTAATAATTTATTGTGTAATGGAGACTCCACGCAGAACTGTTAATGCTTTTACTGAACAAAAACGGTTAATACTGGAATTTATAAAGAAAAATCGCGTCTGGTAAATTTTCTAATGAATTTACTCAATTTACTCAGAAAACTGGAGGAGGGCCTTATGAAATAAATATATTTTCCATATTTTCAATATTCGCAATATATTTTAATTGTCCATTATCAACAAATTACAACACGAGAGACTTTTTGATTTATACCATATCACGAACATAATAAATTTAAAGATTTTGACATAAAAAAATTAGGTTATATCATCGTTCGCACATTTACGGATTGTCAAAATCCACTCGCTGTTTAATGCGAATATTCGAATGTCTTGCGAATGATCAAGAATATCTAGTATGAATTTTCATTCGCATTATACTGGTATGCGAGTAGCTTTTAAAAATGCGAACAGTCAAGAATAACGGTGCAGGCAAATTCATGTCACATGACATTAGCGGCGCCTAGCAACCTTTGTTTCAAGTTTGTTCTATTTGATTGGAAATATTCACTAAAGATCCTAACCTAACCTATTTCCATTCCTAATATTTTTGCAATCAAATGTTAGGTTAGGATCTTTAGTGAATATTTTCAATCAAATAGACTAAACACGAAATAAAATTTTCCAGGCGGTGCTACTTTCATGCGACGTGAATTTGCCTTAACGACCTTCTCGGCAAATGGCGACCGTGAAAGCTTAAGTCATAAGAATGTCGACTCGCTGTCATTGATTGCGGGTGGTTTATGCTCTTTCTGTATAATGGATAGTATTGTGAGTGCAGTAACTGAATGTTTCGCAAGTCAAGGCTCAGTTTATAACTGATTTTTGTGAAAATAGACCAATTCTTTGGCGAAACTCGGTGCTTCGATCGCACGCTATTTTCACATTTTTTTTTGCATTTTAATAAAAACCTTGCTTCCCCGATTTAAAATCACTTTTTATGCTAAAACCAACGATTTCAGCAAAAAAACGGATTTAATTTTGGCTATTTTTACAAAAGTCAACCTTATGTACTTATACAGGATGTCCCAATAGTGCGTCAAAGTCCAATATCGGCCTTATTAGAAAACTTTGAAAAAATATTTTTTTATGGAAGTAATATTGTGTCAAAAGGCGCACATTTTAAAAGAATTTTGAAAATACAGGATGTCTCACTACAGCAGAACATATTCGAGGTTTTTTTTTTAATGAAATACCCTGTATATTTTTACATTTATGAATTTAGCGTAAAATTATCTTTCCAGCGACCCTTAGATTCTTGGTTTTTGGCGTGGAGTTGACGAGTTAATCGAAAAAATATTAAAATTTTGGTCGGAACAAGGTTTAACAAATTAATTCGCTATGTATATTACTATTAATTAAAAATATATCTTATTAGGGCTATAACGACGCAACTGCCAATAATTATACACGGTGTGTTTTATACTAGCACTAATTCAGGACATTTCAAAGTGAATTTTCTCAGTTTTTTCAAATGGAACACTCCGTATATTTTTTATATATTATATATAACTTCAAAATTAAATAAACTGTGTCATTTTAATGCTAGATCTGTCATAAATAAATTTAATGACATTAAATCCTTTGTGAAAGAAAACTCATTTTTAGCAGTCGGAATTAGTGAAACTTGGCTCTCTCTTGACATGCCGGATGGTATGTTTGAAATACCCGACTATAAGCTTTTAAGAAGTGATCGCCCATCACGAGGTGGGGGTGTAGCTCTTTATCTGCAATCTTCTCTCACTTGCTCAGTGTTATCTATACCACTGGAGCAGGTCTATGATATTGAATATATAATTGTTAAAGTCACAGCAGAAAATAAATTATATGCGATAGGAGTTTTATATAAGTCTCCAACTTCTCATTATATCAATGTTCGTATACTGATTGATATCATTAGTTATCTACTAGAAAATAATATATTTAGTTTTATTCTGATGGGTGAGTTCAATATTAATATTTTAATCAACAATGCTGCCACTGTATATCTAAACAATTTGCTTCAGGCTTTTGATTGTAAGCAATTGATTAAAGACCCCACCAGAACAACTAGTCAAAGTGAATCCCTATTAGATTTAATTATAACTAATGCTGAATTAGATGTTAAAAACGTAGAAGTTTTAGATAAGTGTTTCTCAGACCACAGTGTTACATCTTGTGATATTGAATTGGAAGGCCATGATTGCAAACCTGTAGTAAAAGAGTTTCGTAGCTTCAGAAATTTTAATATAGATTCATTTAATCTGGATGCTTCTGCTATTAATTGGAATATAATTTACAATTTTAATTCTCTAGAGGAAAAACTTGACTTCTTTAATGCAAATCTATTAAATCTTTTTAATCAGCATGCCCCTCTAAAAAGAGTTACTTCTAAATCAAACAAGCGTCGAGAACCATGGTTTACAGAAACTCTATATGACCTAAAAAAAATTAAAAAGAAGGCCTGGCTGAGATATAAAAAGACCAGAAGTGCTGCTCATAGACAATATTTTTGCGAAATTCGCAACTACTATAACAATTCCGTAATTCAAGAAAGAACCGCCTTTTACTCTTTTCACATTAACAATACTAAGAATAATCCCAAACAAATGTGGACTAATTTAAAGACGTGGGGAGTAGTAAAGGATAACATTCCACCAAACCTTCCTGAGGATCTTTGTAATGCTAACAACATTAACAATTACTTTATGGATTCCATACCTAATCTAGAATCTAACGAACAACATAATGAGATATTTCTGGGAACAAAATTTATGGGTGATATTCAATTTATTTTTAAACCAGTTACTGTTCAAAAAATTGTAGAGATCACAAATAAGCAAAAACCTCACACTATAGGTCCCGATGGATTATCAACTAAAATGCTACAACTTGCTTTACCATGGATATCAGCCCCACTAACACATATTATTAATATATCGTTCGAATTAGGTATTCTACCTCCTCAATGGAAACTATCTTGTATTAAGCCCATACCAAAGAAAAAAAATCCACAAAAACTTAAAGATCTGCGCCCTATTAGTCTGCTCTCGGTTCCTCTAAAAATTACGGAATCGGCTATATATGAACAACTATCTGAATATGTTTATCAACACTCAATAATTCCTTCTAACCAGTCTGGATTCCGAAAAGGTTTTAGTACTTCTACTTTACTAAGTAATGTAACTGACGATATCTTGCGAGCCATTGATACCACGCAAGTCACCTCCCTGACATTACTTGATATGACAAAGGCTTTTGACTCTCTAGATATTAATTGCTTGATTGCAAAACTAAGCTATTATGGCGTATCTGGAAGTACTTTCTCCTGGTTTCGAAATTATCTCCACGGCAGACAACAGTTTACGAGTGTTAATACAGGAAACTCGATACTAACATCACATTATAGATCAGTTAAATCTGGTGTTCCACAGGAATCTATCTTTGGACCACTTCTTTTTAATATTTTTATTACGGATGTAGCAAGGCTCCCACTAAATTCAAAATTATACATGTACGCGGATGATATTCAGCTAATGCATAGTTTCTCCTCTACAGAAGCTCAAATGGCTGAATTTTACATAAATAATGATTTACGTCTTATATACGAATGGACAATCCAAAATGCTCTTATGCTAAATGCTAACAAAAGCCAAAATATTGTTTTTGGAACATCTCAGCAGCTATTGAATCTTAGATAACTGAATATTCGAGTAAATAATGAGATCATTGCATCAACCAACAACATTAAAAATCTGGGTGTTAATTTTGATCCTTTATTAAATTTCTCTAATCACGTAAATACTATTTGTAAAAAAGCTTTTTATTGTTTAAAACATTCAAAAAATCTCTAAACACAAATACTAAAATATTGCTTTCTGAAACTATGGTTCTATCGCACTTAAATTACGCAGATACTGTGTACGGTCCCTGTCTCTCACAGGAAGACAAATTCCGTTTGCAAAAAATTCAAAATTGCTGTGTACGATATTTTACAACTGTGCCTCAATTTGGTCATATAACTCCACATTTACGTGCTTTCAACTTATTAAATATGTGTGAAAGGAGATTTATACACATTGTAGGATTCGTATTAAACATTTTCAAAACAGAAAAACCAAATTATCTATTTAATAAAATACATAGGCGTTCTGAAATCCACCATAGGGATCTAAGACATGTTGAAAATAAAGTTTGTATTCCAGCTCACAAAAATGCATCTTTTCGGTCTTCCTTTTCATTCATAGTAGCATATATTATTAATAACCTGCCAGCTCAATATCACAGCATATCAGTGGCAACTGTAAAATGTCAGTTAAAGGAAGACATTATCCTATCAAGATTAGAAAACTTTAATGTACAATTGTTCTAAATTAAATATTTTTTTACATGTATAATAATATTTCTGTACTCAGGAAGTGTTGTAAAGCAACATTGTTGATACACTTCCTTTTGGAAAAATGTATGTGCCAATGTACCTGTACTGCTTTTTTTCAATAAACGTATTGTATTGTATTGTATATGTTTTAATTGCTACGTTAGTTCTCTACGATTTTTGTGAATAATATCCTATATGTAAAATCGATATTTCCAGAGATGTTTTTATTTTTTCATTAAAAACCATTGAATTATAATACTTTTGCATGCCGAACTGACCTAGTAGCCATGATTTTGATATAAAGTGAGAATAATTGAAAGTTATCTTATCGACATTCAATTATTAACTATTGTGACAAAGTATTTATACTTATTTTAAGTTATAAATTAGTTTAAAATTCGTACTTTCCAATAATGAATTTTTCGAGAAAATAAATGGTCGATATGGTTTATGTTCTGGGTACAAATTTTTTGCTATCAACTCGAATTTATAAGAAGCGATATCCAGAAAGAAGGCAGTTCTCAAAAAAATCATTTGAGAAGTTGACGGAACGATTTGACAATTCGGGGAAAGTGGAATATGAGAAAAAGGAAGGAACAAAAAATGTAATAAATGAAGAAAACGAAACAGTCATGCTTTTGTGCGTAATTGAAGATCCTCATCGCAGTATAAGAGAATTGGCAAGAGAAAAGGATATAAGCCGATATTCAGTCCACCAAATGCCACAAAAAAACAAATTTCAGCTCTACCACGTTCAACTAATGCAGGAACTAATTGATAGGGGTTATGAAAACCGAATACAATTTTGTCAATTGGCAAAACAAAAAACAGCACAACAAAGAAATTGTTTTGATTTTGTTTTGTTTGCCGATGAAGCAACGTTTCTTAAAATGGTTAATATTATAGTTTTCATTATTACGACACAGCCAATCCTTACATCTCACGAACAAACAGCCAAACAAGATAGTCGTTGATTGTTTGGGTTTGGAATTGTTGGGAATTAAGCGATAGAACCATATTTTTTTGATGGACGTATGAATGGTAAAGTTTATTTGGAATTTTTGCTTGCTTGAAAGAATTACTGGAGGATGTCCCCAGGGATATTAGGGAGAGAATGGGGTACCTCCATGATGGAGCACCTGTTCACCCCACTGCAGCTATTCACGAATATTTAATCGACACCTATCCAAATGATAGGCTAGGAAGAGGAGGACTCCATAGTTGGCCTGCCAGAAGCCCTGATTTGACCAAAATAGACTTCTTTTTGAAGGGCTATGTTAAGAAGTAAGTGTACAAAGCTCCTATAACTACAAACAAAAATATGAAAGAAAAAATAGGGGAAGTTTTTCAGAGAATTGCTGTAGATATTTTAAGAAATGTCAGTAGATCATTCGAAAATCGTCTGCAGAAATTCATATACGTACAGGGATTCCACTTTGAACAGTTCTTATAAACACTCAGTATTATTATTTCATTAAATTAGGTGATAATAACTTTGAATTTTTAAAATAGTGCCAATTTTTGTATTACCTAATACCGTATTTTCTGCTCCTATTATTTATGTAAACTTTTTTGTAATATTAAACGATTATTTATGGGTTTTAAGGTAGACTCGAATATGATTTAATTAAACTGTAAAAAAATACTAGTGAGGCAACCAAGGCGCACACAGAAAAAATCTAATACTACTTTCAATTATTCTCATTTTATGTCAAAATCATGGCTACTAGATCAGTTCGAAATGAATAGTAGTATTAACGATTTTTAATGAAAAAGTAAAAACATAGATTTTAGATATAGGATGTTATTCACAAAGATCGTAGAGAATTAACGTGCCAATTCAAAAATACAATAATGTACAGTGTTCTATTTGAAAAACATGGAGAAAATTCACCTTGAAATGTCCTGAATTAGCGCTAGTATAAAATATACCTTATATGATTATAATTAATATTTGGTGGTTTTGTCGTTGTAGTACATCCCTTGTCTACATAATTGCAAAATATATTATATTCTTAATTACACGGCAAATTAATTTGTTAAACCTTGTTCCCGCCAAAATTTTCATATTCTTTCGAAGAACTTGGCAACACCACGTCAAGTACCAAAAAACTGGAGGTCGTTGGAAAGGTTTTTAAATGTAAAAGTATATAGGGTGTTCCATTTAAAAAAATGACCTCGAAGATGTATGACTGATGTTTGAGAGGTGAGTGCACTTGCCTCTCACCCAAAAGTTCCGTGTTCGATCCCCGGTCGTGGCAGTGGAAAATACTGTGAGAGGAATTTTTCCACTATACACGAAGATTGGGTGTGTGTCTCTTGTCTCAGAGCCTTCCGGGATAAAGCGGGTCGTCATTACCTGTGGTGTGTGTATTTATGCTCCGCTGTATCAAGTCATCCTGTCCCCTGTGTATTTCAAAATATTTTTAAAATGTGCGTCTTTTGACATTATATCACTTCCATAAGAAAATGATTTTTAAAAATCTTTTGATAAGGCCGATATTGGACTTTGACGTACTATGAGACACCCTGTATATATTTTTAAAATTCAATTTAAAAAACAATTGCTTGCATATGACACGTGATACAACAATGAAAATTGTTTTTTAAATGGAAAACTCTGTGTATTTAACATGCTTTTAGATATTTTTTTTCCGATTCCAAATACAGTTTGCTTGCAATATTTTTTAACATATCCGACATAACACCAACAAAAATGCAAATATCACATGTAGTTATTTCACTGACAGTGCTGCAATTAATTACTACGTAGCAGGCTATGACCGATGATACTATAACAACGTTGTCATTGTTTGACATAGTATTGTATTATTGTTTCATTAAAATGGGTTATACGAAAGCAGAAAAGTTTGCTATATTTTGCATTAATGTTAAAAATGGTACAAATAAAAAAGCTGCAAGAAAAGAATATACATGTCAAATCCTTCGGCTCCTAGTGAAAACACATTTTTAAATACTTATCGTCATGTGAGAGAAACTAATAGTTTTAAAAGAAAAAACGTAGCAAGAGAGTAAACGAAAATGAAGAATGTTATATTTTGAATTATTTTGAAGGTACTTTTTTAGTAACAAATTTTTTTATTACCGGGTCCGTAGTACTACTAAATATCACTGTAAAACAAAGCCTATATGACTAAAAACATATAGTCCTCTTAGTTTATGGGATGCAACACGTTAACTTGGAAAAAGTTACTCCAAAATTCAAAGGACTTTAAAAAAGGGAACCGAGAAATGTGCGTGATAGCTCAAACTGTAGCATTTTAAGTGTACTTTAAGGCAACAGAAATAAAAAAAAATTATTTCAACTTTTCACCATTTTTTTGTGGTTTCAATGAAATTGGTTATAAACAAATTAAATTTTAACATGCGAAGAAACTTCAACTTCACATACCTTTCATATTTTCTTTCTTCTTGTCAAATATAGACGTACACCGACTCATGATGGGGTTAACTTATGCACTGCGCTTCAACATAGATATCAGTAAATTTTATATAACTGAAATGTTTATTTAGCATTATCATTAAGGACACGTGGACGCCAGTTAATAACGGGATATAAGAAAATACCATTTAAATTAAATGTGTGTAACAGTAGATTGTTATTACCCTGTCGTTAATTCAAAGAGAAATGGGTATAATAATCATTTTTTTATTTAAACTTCCTCGAAGTTTAGTTAATGATATGTATGTTATGTGTATAGTTACTACTGTTTAATGATAATTCGTAAACGTATTTAGTCATAATCTAGGCATGGTAATGTGCAACACTTAAAGATTTATTAATACCTTTAAATTACGTTTTATAGAATATATATCATAATAAATATATTTATTTTTTTTTTCTTTTGAATTTTGTAATATTTCTAGGATCTCTGGTACATTTA
This sequence comes from Leptura quadrifasciata, assembly GCA_963675555.1. Taxonomy (NCBI): domain Eukaryota; kingdom Metazoa; phylum Arthropoda; class Insecta; order Coleoptera; family Cerambycidae; genus Leptura; species Leptura quadrifasciata. Next base: position 175,061,153 of record OY776673.1, read on the forward strand.
TCCAACATATTAAAAAGTTTTTCACCTATGTATACATAATATATTTGACCTATACGTTTTGCTTTTTTTTAAATTTTGATGTCATCCTGCTGTTTACTTCTTGTGCTATATTTATGTGTAAAAAGCTTATAGTTTTGTTTGTTATTGTACTGATAAATAAGAGTGGTATAACAATAGAGTTATCGTATGCTAAAAAGCTCGGAGTTTTGAAATAGCAGTTCCGTAGGATAAAGAACACTTTTCCCGGAGATAATTTTAAGAAACCGTTTTTGCAAGTTTTGTAATGGCGTTAAATACGTTACCCCTACTCCTCCCCAGCCTATTATCCCATATCTCAAAATTGACTCTACCAGTGCTTTATAGATGGCAATTAAATGTGGAGTTTTTAATATTTCTTTAATTTGTTTAAATTTATGCAACAAACCTCTTACTTTTTGCAATATATTTTGCACTCTACAATCTATATAAATTCCCAGATAGTTTACTTTTTCTGTAGCATTAATGTGGATGGTTTTATTTCCTTGTATTATTTCCAGTTTATTAAAATTTGGTAGGTTGCAATTGTAAGATGTTAAAGGCAAGTAAAATGTTTTTTTTATAATTTATCGTTAATTTCAAACTATTAAATGAGTTCTTTATTTGTTTAAGGTCATGCTCGATAATGGTTTTAAGAATTTCCCAAGAGGTTGCTTCATAAAATATAACAGTATCGTCTGCAAAGGAGATTATAGTACTGGATGTATCAAATGAAAGTATGTCGTTTATATAAACTGAGAAAAGTATAGGTCCTAATACTGTTCTCTGTGGTACACCATACATTACAATTTTCGGCTGACTTAAGATATTACCAATTTTCACAAACTGTTCTCTTTTACTTAGGTAGCTTTTGAACAACTCTAGTGCTACACCCCTTATGCCAATAGAGTCTAATTCATTTATTAATCTTTTGTGACACACCGTGTCAAAAGCCTTCGCTAGGTCTAAAAGAATACATAACGAAGTCTTTGACAGATGTACAGAGTTATACATGAGTGACGTCAACTTAGCTATCGCATCATGTGTAGATTTGTTTTCTTGAAATCCATATTGCTGTTCCGATATTATTTTAGGGTTTTTCAGAAATACTGTGAATCTAATCTTAAGTATTTTTTCAAATATTTTACCAAAATTTGATATGAGTGATATGGGTCTAGTCTTCTATTAAATGATTTTCGCCACTTTTGTATAAAGGTGTTATAATAGCCCCCTTGAACCATTTTGGAAATATACCTGTACTTATTGATTTATTAAATATATGGCATAACGGTTTTGAAATAAAATCCTTTAAATCTTTAATAATTTCCGATTTGAAACCATGCTTTCCAGGAGCTTTGTTATTCTTAAGATTACTAATACAGTTTTTAATTTCAGATTCATTTGTTGATGTAATGAAAAAGGAATCCACTATTTTGTTTTTAGTTAGGTCAGGAGAACGTTCCTCAATTTGGTCTGCTAGTGTAGATCCTATATTTGCATAATATTTGTTATAGATGTTTGCCATTTCTTTCCTATCTGTGACTTTTTCTGTATTTTTTGTCATAAATTTGATTTCAGTATTATTTCGTGTTTTTTTGTTGGTAATTCTGTTCACTCCATCACATAAACTTTTACTAGTAACTTGTTCTCTGTATATTAAACTCATTATATAGTTACTTTAGCTTTTTTTTACCAGATTATTTAATTTACTTCTGTATGTGGCATATTTGTTTTTATTTCATATTTATTTGGGTTTTTGAGACATTCTTGGAAAAGTGTATCCCGTTTATTCATTGAATTAACTATACCGGCAGTAATCCAAGGTTTTCTTTTTCGATTTTTGTTGTTATTTTTTAAGGTCCGTGTAGAGTTACGTATAATTGTATTCGGTTTTTTAATGATAGTTCTGTACAAATGTCAGGGTTTGCCTCAAGATATAAATTACTCCAATTTTAATTTTTTATATCTGTCAAAAGTTTCTTTTTATCTATTATTTCATAAAAATTGGTGTGGCTGACAAATTTTTGTTTTTCCATATTAATGCCTATATTTAAGAGAACTGTATAATGATCCATTATAGTAGTTTGTATTATTGCTGCGATGTTCTCATTTTCTTGGGAATCACCAGTGGTTTTCAGGAAAGCATGGTCTATACACGACTTTGTTGACATATTTTCGACACTAGTGTAACTATTTATTTGTGAAACAAAACCATTTTCATTCAGCAGATCTACATAATCTTGTGCATATATGTCATTGGACAGTATGTCAATGTTTATGTCTCCTACTAATAACGTATAGTCTGAATTTGTTAAGTGAGACAAATAGTCCCCTAGTTGTTCATTGAAGTCATTTAATTTAATTGTATGTAATTTGCAAATTTCAATTATATTAATTACTTTATTATTTTTTTTTATTTTCACATTCAAAATAGACATACTGCCCAGTGGCACAATAAATGATTCATATTGATGACACTTTATTATATAGATAACAACCCCATCGTTTTTATTATAAGTGCCCTCATTATAAATTATATTATGAGTTTCTATATTTAAGAGAGATAAATCAGATATTTCATATTTTCTGTTAGCACGATGCAATCGAAATCTTGTTTACATTGTGACAAAAGTACAAAAAATTCATTAAGATTTCTATGGATGCTTTTTATGTTATTGTGTATTACAGAAAATTCAGTGGTGCAATTAACGTCCCTTTTTTGAATTATATTACTATATTCATCTACATTTTGACATATGTGTGTGGTAATAGGCGGGTTCTGGTCATCTCTAATGTATGAATCCATATTTACTTTTAAGTTGAGCAAAGAAAGTAATATATCTAGTTATAAAATTTAATAGTATTTGATAATAGTTGATAAATTTAGTAAAAATAACAAAAGATATGTTATGAGAAGTTATGCTTCAGGTAATCAAACAGATACATTATAAACGAATAAAAATGTTTAATAACTGTTGAAGAAAAGGAAAATGCATAGAAATTCATTTCGTAACACACAAGTATAAAATCCAAAGGAGAAGAAGAATTGATTATGCGGTCAAATAAACAGGTAGTTATATAAATAATTTTTGAACAAAATATATCATTAAAGGTTTATTTGTTGTGTACAACAAGTAAATGCAAGTGCAATGATGTAGAAAACACCAAAAAATTAAAATATAAAATTCGAAACTTACAAATCAAACTCCTTGATTTTGACAAGAATATGCCAATTGAAGATACAGAATCAATTAAAAAAACAAAATCGTACCTTTTAAAAACTATTTCACGTTTTTTGTTTTACTATTTTTTACGCAAAATCCTTCACAAAAATACAGGGCGGTCATTCTAGCCGAGATACAAATTTTTAGCTGTCATTCAAATATATATAATTAGATATAAAAAAATATATTACATCTTCTGTCAATTATTGATGTAATTTGTATTGATTGATTTGAACTGAATAGAAAATATAAAAACTAAATAATAATAATAATAATATGCTTTTATTACACAGAAAAATGCATATAAAAAATACATAATGCAAGAGGATAGCGGTATCCATATACAATATGCTCTTCCAGAAAAATATTAAAATCAACTTAATAATTTCGAAATATACTTCAGATAATACCTAGCTGATCATGCACAAATATAATACAATTAAAATTAACAGTATAAATACCAAATAAAAACTATCGTAAAAAATAAAAAAAACAGGCAATAATGGAGTATAATAGATCGTACTCCATATACGAATTTCTCAAACTGAATATCAGATCTTTTGTGTGTTTTTTAAAGGAAGGAATTGAGGAGAGTGACAAGGCATTAGAAATTTTCACAGCATTATAGCTAAAGAAACGCTGAAACTGGGCTATTCTATGCTTGGAGACACTAAATAAATCATATTGTTGAGTAGGACACGAGTGCAGATCACTATGTTTAACTAATTTAACTGCCTAATAATCAGGTTTGCCATATTTCAACATTTTGTATATTAAACACGATAGATGTAAATTACACCTTTCTGCGGGGTTAAACCATTTAGATTCCAAAAAAACTAGCCGAAATATGATCAAACTTGCGCACATTATAACTGAATCTCAAATATGCGTTCTGAACTTTTTGCAAACTTTCTTTATCTTTACAAAGTAAAGCAGGCTAGTACACGATGTCACAGTAAGAGAAGGATGATAGGATAAGAGAGTCACATAACTTTAACTTAACATCTGAACTTAAAATTTCTTTCAGCATATGAGAGTTTCAACTTGCCATATGATTTTTGCACAAGATAGTTTACATGTTTTGAGAATCTGAGATTAACATCAATCCAAGTTCCCAAATTTTTACAATTCCCACTACTAGTTTTTTCATTCAGCATAATTTTAAATTCGGGATTAATTAAAATAATTTCCTTTTTACCAACAAATACCAGCATTACAGTTATTGACTCATTCAAAACAAGACTCTGAGCCGACGAAACCTCAAAAATTACTTGTAACTCGTCATTGATTCTAGATACAGTAGTTAAATGTTTTGAAAATTAAAAGAGAAATATAACTGAATATCATCAGCATATTGGTGACACGCACAGTTTTGAAGATACTCACTAAAATCAGCCGTATAAATAGAAAATAGTAGGGGCCCAGAATACTACCCTGTGGGACTCCTCTAGTAGTGTAGTCTGAAGACTCATTATTTAAAATAATACGTTGGCGTCGCGCAGTAAGATAATTATTAAAGAAATAAATAACCGTATCTGAAAAAAATAAAAAATATTTTAATTTTACACAAATGGTAGCATGATTTAACGAATCAAAAGCCTTACTGTAATCTAAGAGAATTAAACAAACCTGATTGTTGACGTCAGTTTCTTTAAAAATATCATCTGCAACTTTTAGAAGTGTAGTGCTAGTACTGAATTGAGCCCGGAAACCTGATTGTGTGGAAGGTAAAATATTAAAAATATTAAGATACGTAGTTACCTGTTCAGCTACTATTTTTTCTAAAATTTTTGAAAGCGTTGGCAGAATACTGATAGGACAAAAATTACTGACAAGAGAAGGGTTGGGAACTTTGGGAACAGGCATAACATTAGCATCTTTCCATGCTGCAGGAAAAGACCCATTAATCAAACATTTATTAATGAGGAAAGCTAAGTGACTATTTAAGAAAGTAGTAACCAGTAAAATCATTTTTAGGTCGATACCATCAAGTCCTTTAGCATAAGATTTTAATTTAGAAATTATTTTATCAACCTTCTCTCTCTCTTTACTATGTACATACTTCGATATGCGATGTAAAGCAACGTAAGGCGCAGTTACTAGTTTTATGGGTGACCGTTCCAACGAAGACCGCGTCCTCGCCTCACACATGTTCCAGCGGCTTGTATCAGTGTATGCGCGGAAGCTATACAACCTTAGGCGAGGGTTGTATAGTGGATATACCATCCTTCGGAGGGGATGTGAAACCGTCGGTCCTTTGTCTATTAAATGTTAGGCAAGTAAAAGATCCCTACTCTTCTTAAGGGAAGAGGTTCGGCAAAATTCCTGGTTGGGGGTAGCTCGGTCTACAGGCGTCGGTGTTAGGCCTCAGTAGCGGAAATAGGCCGACGTTAAATAAATGTATAAAAAAAAAATTAATTGGAAATCTAAAATCAATGGAATCGAATTTATTTGGATATGTGTGTATGGCTAATATTTTACCTAAACAGCTTTCACAACACTGTTTTCAAAAACTGTTTTTTGGTAACTTTGGCGCCCTCTACCGCTCGAAACTTCTCGGCATCGCGGCAATTACCGAAAATATTTAGAATTTTATTTACAACATTTTTTGTTCAATAACTTTTTCCGTGCGACCAATAGAACACGATATAAAACGATTCAAAAATTTTACAAGATGGCGACTGAGGTAAAAGAGGGGGGAGGTCACTTTTTTGGTTTTAGACCTTCTAAAGGGTCCTGATAACATTGAGCATGGCAAATTCAAGCGTGCAATTTTTTCCAGGTCAAAGTACGGTCGTGAGCAAGAAAAAATAGAACAAGTCTTATAACGGTATTTTGCTAAAATCTAGTTGTGTACATCTAACTTTAATTTTTGTGACATTGTCAGTTAGTTGTCATAATTTATTGCAAGTGTGCAAAAAACTAATCTGCCTCATATAAGCGATTTAGTTCAATCTGAAGTTTTTGCTAAAGCAGAAGATGGATGGTCAATGAGACAAATTGCACTGCGTTATAATATTGACAAAAATTCGGTGTGTAACATTTTAAGAAAGTGGAGAATAAACGGTACGATTAGTAGAAATTCTGAATCAGGGCGACGAAGGATATCAACTCAACAACAAGATTTGCAATTGATAAATGTTTTAGTAGAAAATCCATTTTACTCAGTTATTCAGGCCGCTGAAGAAACGAATTTTCCTGGATCGAGTAGTACTGGTCACCGGCGACTAAGAGAATCGGAGCATGCAGCAGACAGAAATACTTATTTAAAGCTGAACATAAAGAAGCTCGAGTAGGATTTGCGCTTGAATTTTTAGCGCATGATGTAAAATTTTTGGAACAATGTAATCTTTACAGACGAGAAACTTTCCAGTCAACACACAGCGGTCGTATTCGTGTTTACCGCCCTCCGAATACTCGATTCGATGAGAAATATAATAATATATCTAACAATGATAAAAGTGGTAGATTTTCCGGCTTGGATATCGGCACGTGATTCTGGTGTTTTGTGGCATATTGAGGAACGATTTAATAGTGAAACGTATATTAGGATTATGGACAATATTATGCTCCCTTCTGTGTCACAATTATTTCCTAATAATGAGTTCATATTTTAACAAGGCAATTGTTCCGTTCATACTGCTCATACTGTAACCAACTGGTTTCAAGATAACAACATCAATGTTCTTAACTAGCGCAGTCATAGTCCAGATCTTAACATCTTAAGAAGTATGGGGACTACTCGTAAGAAGTATCCAAAAATGAAATGTGAGACCACGGAATGCCGAAGAATTACTGGAAATAGTAAATAGTTCATGAGAAAATATTATTACTAATGATTATTGTATAAGGTTATTTAATTCTATGCCAAACAGACTTGTAAGAGTTATAAATAGAAATGGTGCAATAACGAAATGTTAATAGTCAGTTTCTTGTTAAGTAGGATATCGTTTGTCCTTTGATCGAGGATTTCTACTAATCGTACCGTTTATTCTCCACTTTCTTAAAATGTTCACACCAAATTTTTGTTAATGTTATAACGCAGTGCAATTTGTCTCATTAACCATCCATCATTTACTATAGCAATAACTACAGCTTTAAAATAAAAAATAAATTAAAAGTGATATCTGTTTTCATTACATATTCAAACAGAGACAGATTTACATTAGAAAAAAAAGTTGTCCTATTTTTTCTGCTCATGATAGTACATTTTTACTGTACTAAATCAGCCACGGCGAATCGCGCGGTGGTTGCGCGGCCAGACCCGGAGTGGATTCTGGGGAGGCAACTTTAATAATTGAGAATAAAGTTATATTGAATTGAATTAGTAGCTGGCACGATTTATGGAGATGAGTCTGTTCTACTTATTTTAACGTATTCTATGTATTGTTAAAAATATTTGGTTTTGCTCAGAAGTGGAAGTTTCAAACACCTAAATAACTCTGCTATTAATTTAATATAAAACACAGTATATTTTAATTTCTTAACTAAGGGATAATAACGTGGAACAAATTCAAATTCATATATGCAAATACTGAAAGGGGTTGAATTATAGCTTATAATTTATTCCGGAAACTGATTTTCAGGTGACAAGCAGTAATATCGAAAAAGCGAATTTATTTTCCGGAAATTCATCCCACGGGTAAAAGTTGAACACTGCAATCACAGAGCACTCACGTAATTCGCTGTATTTCCCCTCATATCTGTGGATCATTCTCTTAACATTTTTCGGTTGACACAAACAAAGTATGTTTCTCGTAATTACTTTAGCAGTGCTGAGGAATTTCGGCAACTCAATGTGAAATATTATTAAAAAAATATGTACCGTGTAAGAATTTCATTGTTTTTAATTGATTACTGACTTTACGAAATATGTGTTTTTGCCACAAACATATTAAATCGTTACTGTGAAAAAAGCCGCGTTAAGTCCACATAAAATAGCTATATAATAATTGTATGCATACAAATACCAACATAATTTGATCTTAGTGAGACATTACTTCTCTAACTTGTTACATGGCCTATGTTCATTTAACAAATTTATATAATAACTAGTATTTTATTTATATTTACTACGATCTGTATAGCATTTTGATTCAGTTTGTGTAAGTGAAACTGTTTAAACTATCACAATTTTTCTTGTATAACTGCTAAAACATTTCACATTGTTTTATGTACATATTTTTATATCTTAGGAACTCAGTCATGTTTTTTTACACTATTATGTATTTTAGTTCAAATACAGCACCACAGGAAACAATTGTCGATTTCAACTCTACAAAACATTTATTTACACTCATATACAAGTAGCTCAATTTTTATATTTTATTTACTATATAAGTACATCTGGTTATTTTTCTAACCTTTAACTTTCTAATTAACCTGTTATGTAGTGTCCTACATGATGTAATGTATTTACTGAATTCTAAAACAGTTTGTAAACAATTTACTATTTATTACGGCCGTTCGTATTTTTGGTTATGTATAGAAAAGTAAATCAGCTGTGGTATGCAACCAATATCAAACTATTATTAATTATAGATTCCTTTTATCGATTCTGTAATTTTGCTTCAGTACGGAAATCTACATAAGGCGACCTGCAGGTTGTGCGCTTAACTCAACAAATTACAGATGGCAGCACGTGTACCATTTCTACCTTTTACAGGTTTCCATTTAATTAGTAAAAGTAGATTTTTCAACTTTGACTTTTGGTATTATTTTACAGAAAGTGGGATAAATAAAATTTACCTTATTAGTAACATTCACCAAGAAATCATTTGCCTGCAGCTTTTGTACTGATTCTGACCTATACAAACTTAACCGTGTGACATCCAATAATTAATATTTCATTTTTATATCCGCGTTAACAAGTGTTTAACAACTAGGTAAATTTCATTTATTACTAATTTAAAATTTCAGTAAACTTCAATTTTTGTCTTTGATGTATAACTTCAATATTTTTAAAACAAATTTAAATTCAAATTCAATTCTTTTTAATTTAATAAGTAATTAAAATACTATATGTACCACATGGTTATAAAATATTTTTTTCTTTCTTTTTCATTTTTTTTTTGGGAATTTATAGTTTACGAATCAGTTTCTGCATGTCTTCTGTATATTGAAAATTCTAACTTTTGCATATTGCTAATTTCAAAATTTTTCTTCATATTTCATATTTAATTCAAAATTTGAGTTTCTTTAAAATTGAAATTCAGCTATATATTTTATGCTTATGCTTTAAGCTTCATATTTTATGTTGAAAACTTGAGCATCCACATTATATTCATTAAGTTTTCAAAAACAATGTACCCAGTAGGACAATTTTTTCACTATTTTTAAACTTCACGTCATTGAGAGACGTAAACTAAATTGCCAAGAAAATCCTTAGATTCCATTTTTGCAAGAGACAATTGTAGGCCTGAATTACTGTTCCAGAACCGTTCACCTCAACAATATTCAATACCGGAATCTAGGATCCTGGTATAAATTTGTTATAAAAATTTTTAAATTTTAATTAGTCCTTTAGCCGCTATTAGTAATTAACTTGAAAATTTCACATTTCATATTATACAAATTGATTTATTTAATCATGTAATATATTTTATCATTCATTTTACAAAATCTTCTTATTTCTCTTACCAACAATTTCAGTCTGATCTATAAGAGACTGGTTATTCGAGAAAAATAGACAACTCTACGGATTTTTACTATAGATGGTGCCCAATTAACATCCATTTCTCTTTGCCCCCTTTTTTCGAACTAAACAAGAATTCGTCATTTATGCTGTACATTCGAAAAGGGTAAGTTTCTCCACTCTTACGAATACTCCGGATCCACGGCTCTTTGCTCCGGCTTAAACCAGCTAGTCGTCCACATATGTTGCCTCAATTCTTTCCCAAAAATATATAATAAGGGAAAGGAGGTAACAAACTCTACATTGCATTCTGGGCTTTTATTATTTTTAAGCAATGTATCACATATAATTATTAGAGAATGAAACACACGGCCGTATTACGAATCGCTCTCGATAATTTTAGCGAACCGTTAAAACACTTTTAACGATGAAACTCAAAAAACTTTATAGATAAACCCAATAGATATATTTATCGACTTTGTTTACGTCAGAGAGCCTACCTAAATACTAAATATCATCATGCTTGAAGTCAGGATGTGCGTTTCCAAAACGATTAAAAATAATGCCCTAAAACTTGTGGCATACTACATCTTCAATCGGAAAACGCAAACAGAAATCTGATAACAATAAGCCCACAACAGACAGATTAATCCTACAGAAAGGACTACTTGAGGAAACAAGGAAATTTTATTTCTTAAATATTACATCAGTAAAATGACCTCCTCCTCAACTTTTTCTAACATTAACTTCATATTTTAACTTATTATGTACTGATAATGTAGTCAGGTTTTTAGTGGAGAAGGTAAGATACTCAGTAAATATTGTTTTCAACATATATCTCTACCTGAAGTTACACTAAAATAGAGTATAATATTTAAGCTGTTTTATTTCGATAATTGATTTTATCAATTTAAATTTAGGAAATAATGCTCCCCAATATGAAAGTTCTTGTCCACCTCTGTTGGCGATGAGGAGAAAAAGGGCCACTCTTTGATACTCAATCAAATTTCGGTTTAGGCTTGGGTGCCAGTCCTAGTTTAAATCATAGGACAAGCCAGATATGCGAAGCTGAGTAGCTCAAGGGAAGAAATGGCACTCCAGTGCGTCAATTTGGGAAATTAGACGTTCACACACACACGGTAAAACTAAGAATTTTTCCATAATATCAGCATATTTAATAATTAAGCCTGCCATATGCACATCTAGGGGTTTACTGTTTGACTACATCGACCAAACTTTACAGATTCTAAATACCGCGACGTAACGAAAAGGGTAGTACCACATGATGCAATTGACAGGGATATCAAGTGGCAAAATAGTAACATAAAAATACGCGGTAAACCGTTATCACAGAATAAGCGATGACATAGGGCAAAGTGGTACTTGGCTAGTTTACTTACTCCTCAAGGGACCGATTTACTCTTTTAGTTATGGTCGGACACGTCTTCTGCGATGGAGCGATCGGAATGGAATGAATCTGCACGGCTCCTCAGATCTTTTTCTGACAATTCAATAACTTACTATCGGAGTGGGAGTAGACGCCAGATGGATGCGAGGCTGGTCGATGACGTGTTACCGGCTTGACCAAAATACTGCTACTCGAATATGACATGTGGCACCTGGATTCGAATTTTGGAGTGGACACGTCTGCTTTCGATGAGTCGTTCTGGCTGACTGCCAACACTGGACAAATTTAGTTCTTTCCTTCTAATACTTACAAGAGGGAGAAACGGCGCGGTAATAGCTACGCGATGGACCGACGTGATGTCAAACGAACTTAGAAAATGTTTCGGACTAGTTTCGACATCTGAATTTTTGGACTCGCAGATCGGAGAGTTCCACGCATCTAACGTCGTGAACTCCTTTTACCGAAAGGATGACGTTGCACGGGTGACGTCAGATTGACTTAGACCTATGTTCATTACCTTGCTTTGATATTAGAATATTTCGCGGTCGGTATATTCAGGATGGCAGGCACTGATATCTAGCTCGCAGGACTGTTGACCGTCTATTAAAATATGTGCTTTTTGGTTCGCACGGCTACACATGTTCCTCACGTCGCTCTCCCTTTACCTGAGTGCATCTGTACTTTACAACTGGTATGATTATTTAGTGCTTCAAAAAATTAATACTCTTACAAATTTTTAAACTAATTCGCTTATATATACATATACTTACACACACACACACACACACACACACACACACACACACACACACACACATATATATATATATATTGTTATTATACATGATTTGCAGGAAACAACTACTCAGCGGGCAAATACCCCGACCTGCATTGAATTATACCTTACAAATCATGAAAAATTGGTAGCCAATGTCATTTGTCAACTCCCTGACCAGACATAGACCGGTTTCGAACTTATTAGTTCTCATCAGTATGCCATAGGTCATGGAGCAGACAAATGACAGTGGCCAACCTGCTAGTCTTATACAGACTAATGTAAATGGTGTAGTGGTGAAAGGTAAGTGAATTCTCTCATGTGGTCTAATGCTACTATACACCAGACATCATGGATGTCTCCATGGTGCATAGCGACTTACCATTTTGCAAATACCGAGAGCGGTGACCTTCAGCCCTTAGTGGACTTAACCCATATACTGTTATTATACATGATTTGCAGGAAACAACTACTTAGCGGGCAAATACCCCGACCTGCATTGAATTATACCTTACAAATCATGAAAAATTGGTAGCCAATGTCATTTGTCTACACTACACCATTTACATTAGTCTGTATAAGACTAGCAGGTTGGCCACTGTCATTTGTCTGCTCCATGACCTATGGCATACTGATGAGAACTAATAAGTTCGAAACCGGTCTATGTCTGGTCAGGGAGTTGACAAATGACATTGGCTACCAATTTTTCATGATTTGTAAGGTATAATTCAATGCAGATCGGGGTATTTGCCCGCTGAGTAGTTGTTTCCTGCAAGTCATGTATAATAACAGTATATGGGTTAAGTCCACCAAGGGCTGAAGGTCACCGCTCTCGGTACTTGCAAAATGGCAAGTCGCTATGCGCCATGGAGACATCCATGATATCTGGTGTATAGTAGCATTAGACCACATGAGAGAATTCACTTACCTCTCACCACTACACCATTTACATTAGTCTGTATAAGACTAGCAGGTTGGCCACTGTCATTTGTCTGCTCCATGACCTATGGCATACTGATGAGAACTAATAAGTTCGAAACCGGTCTATGTCTGGTCAGGGAGTTGACAAATGACATTGGCTACCAATTTTTCATGATTTGTAAGGTATAATTCAATGCAGGTCGGGGTATTTGCCCGCTGAGTAGTTGTTTCCTGCAAATCATGTATAATAACAGTATATGGGTTAAGTCCACCAAGGGCTGAAGGTCACCGCTCTCGGTACTTGCAAAATGGCAAGTCGCTATGCACCATGGAGACATCCATGATGTCTGGTGTATAGTAGCATTAGACCACATGAAAGAATTCACTTACCTCTCACCACTACACCATATATATATATATATATATATATATATATATATATATATATATATATATATATATCTATGTCTGGTCAGGGAGTTGACAAATGACATTGGCTACCAATTTTTCATGATTTGTAAGGTGTAATTCAATGCAGGTCGGGGTATTTGCCCGCTGAGTAGTTGTTTCCTGCAAATCATGTATAATAACAGTATATAGGTTAAGTCCACCAAGGGCTGAAGGTCGCCGCTCTCGGTACTTGCAAAATGGCAAGTCGCTATACACCATGGAGACATCTGTGATGTCTGGTGTATAGTAGCATTAGACCACATGAGAGGATTCACTTACCTCTCACCACTACACCATTTACATTAGTCTGTATAAGACTAGCAGGTTGGCCACTGTCATTTGTCTGCTCCATGACCTATGGCATACTGAGGAGAACTAATAAGTTCGAAACCGGTCTATGTCTGGTCAGGGAGTTGACAAATGACATTGGCTACCAATTTTTCATGATTTGTAAGGTGTAATTCAATGCAGGTCGGGGTATTTGCCCGCTGAGTAGTTGTTTCCTGCAAATCATGTATAATAACAATATATATATATATATATATATATATATATACAAAATAAATATAAAAGAATAGTTCCTATAGGAAGTGTCACGAAACGAAACGCTTCGTTACCATTTAGGGTTATCAAAAACTATTTAACCGATTCTACATCAAAAATTCATCCTGCTTGCATCTTAGGACAAAGGAGCCATTACTAGGAGGTGTTAGATTTATATGTATGTTAAACAGAAATTATCTGTTTGCCTGTTATTATGTGTTGCCAAGATAACCCTTTTCATATAATAGATTTTAATTTGATATTTAGGCTTTTAAATTTAAATTTTCAATTTAATTTATATCCTGGTATTAAATATATACGCAAAATTCCATTTCAATGTTTTTTTTGCCAAAAATAGAACCCTCTCTTTTAATTAAAACTTTTTACACACCGTATAGTAATTAATGCTCCAAGAATAAATGTTTACACATGACAAAATATTCTTAAATTTGGAGAATGAATACTTCTTAATTTCTGACGTTCCATTATGTTATATCTTTTATGATAATACCGTGTGAAACTGAACTCATCCCTTAACGATATTAATTTTAATTTAAATTTGTTATTCAGATTTTAGCAATTTCAAATGAAAAGTGAGGCTATTTATTAAAGTGTGCGTTTCAAATCATTAATAATCATGTCATATTACGCTACTTGTTGATTTTCTTAGAGAGTACATCAAATGTTATAAGATCCATGGCTCGAGTGATATTAATGATTCTTTAAAACTCATTACGACTCAGAAACTACGTACAATTAATTTCATATTAATCTTTTAGATTTCCACGAACATGTAGCTTTTGTAAGTAATGAAATTCATACAAACTCTTTATTTAATGCCTCTTTAATACCTAATATATTCGACATTAGATATTAACTATATTCCAATGAAGTCTTTACTACTTCAATGCATATATTTATAATAAATTATCTCAAACCGTAAAAAATAGCTGTACACATAATATACTTAAAAAAAGCTAAGAGAGTATTTAAGTGATGGACGTTTTTATACTCCGTCGAATTTTTTCAGAAATGTGCAATATAATCACTTGTAATCTTTATTTTAAATTCACTATTGCATAACTAGTAGATGTAATAACTAAGCTCATTTGTTTAATATCTGTCTCGACGTTTCGGCTACCGTTTTGGAGCCATTTTCAAGAGAAAAAAGGGTGTCAAGAAAAATAGTTAACAAAAATAATGTCAGAATAACTTGATTCGAATCTGAGGCCTCAATCTGCCTACTTTCCAGATCCCACCACGATCCGTCTCTAAGTTCAATCTGCCTACTCTGGCTGGTAGTATCTGACGAAGTGTTATTTATACAAATGGTATCAGTGGATGGAAGTGTAATATTGATGGATATTTGAATTAGTTTACTTATTCATTATTAGCATGGTACTTGCTGAATTAAAATAAAACACATCTATTCCGTTTTAAGACTAATTATATTCTCCTCTTCTTTAAGAATCATTACAACCCTTCCTGGCATGTCCTCATTTGGACATGGTGTCATTTAGTAACAATGCTTACTTCTGACAACAATATTTAATAACAATCATAATATTCAGTAACAAACCTAAAGGTATACTTACACTATATTATTAAGCTATACCTTATACTACACCACCCTCAATATTTTTTTGATAATTGATTTTTCATTTAAATTAAATTATTATTATTATTATTATAAAATTTTTCCTTTTTTTAAACTAGATTGATTAATTCCTAGCTTATGAACGTCCAAATTACTAACAGCTCTATAAATAAATATGCATTTTTATAATAACATGTCTATGTGAAAAAGTATCTCATTACTATTTAAAATATGGTTTTGTCCTATTCTTATGTATAATTTTTTCCTTAGTTTTCCATTATCTTTATATTTGGAGGTATTTCCTCAATTACTGCGTAGGGCCCAGCGAATAATGGAGTTAGCTTATTACCAACTTCACTTCTCACTAACACTAAATCACCTTTCTTATAATAGAGATTATATTCTTATCATAATGACACTTTCTTTTTTCTTTAATTAACAGTAAATTATTTCTAACATCGTCTTGCGATGTTTGTAATTTATATTTAATTTCCACTGGATAGTTATCAGAGTTGTATAAAGGATCTACCGAATTTTTTTAATTACTTGGAATATTACATACTTTCCCAAAAACATTCAAATGGAGTATATTTCGTTTCTGTGTGAACGGTTGTATGCAAAATTCCAATAAGGTAACCACATACCCCAAGCGACGTTTTGATTCTGTGCTTATATTCTTAAATAAGCTCCTAAGACCTTATATGAGTTTTGTAAAGCTCCTATACTCTCATGATGATAAGCTGCTGAATGTATTTTGTTAATTACTTCCCCGTCCAGTGAAAGTATAGTAACAGAAAAAAAAATTGTTGTTGAAATAGGCTTAAAATGTCGTCGATATGTCTGTCTGTCTGTAGCTTTTTTTGTGAGCACGTTAACTCTGGAACCGTTTATGATATTGACTTGAAATTTGGTACATTTATGTATTGTAACGCGATCTGGAACTAGATTGTATTTTGATCTAATTCTGTTGAAGGGTTCGGGGGTTCGGGGGGTAAATAAGGGTAAATAGGCAAAACAAGCAAGTAAGAGTCCATAAAATTGCAATTCAGGGTATGTACGAAAAGTTAAGGTCTCAAAATTTTTTCTGGCATCAGCCATCCCCCCTCCAATCACCCCCAATCCCGCCCTACACTATTATGAAAGGGAGTAAAAAAAATTAAAATGTGATTTAGTGTGTATTGTAACCAGACCATTCTGGCTCGCGTCAAGGTCCCGTTGATATCGTGGATCTGGGTTTAAGTTGTTCACCCCGTACGGTGGTCGGTTACAAATATTTAATTATAGTGTGCCTACTCTAGAGCCAGAAGAAATTATAAGAGGAGATAGGCACACTGGCTAGCTGGATTCTTGCGGGGGTCGTGGTTCGCTTTTAAGGGTGAATATGATGAATTGGGTAGTAATGGTGATTTGTGTAATATAAAAGATGCAGTGATTTTCACCAATTTATTCTAAAAGTTGTAATATTTCGGCTACAATATAACATATATTATATACTGTTTAATAAAGAGGTATTCTTGTGCTTTCTGTATAACAAAAGGTTAGATTAAAATATAACGATCTCGATTAAATTCATCATCGGAGTACGTGATCACGCTAAGCGGCGCCGTATTTTCACATATTATTATATGATTATGCCTGCTGCTAAGAACTATATATAGGTGCAATAAATAATTAAGTTGATGTGAATTTTATATTAAATTCGGTTAAAATATGTTCTACAGTTTACTGACCAGAATGATAAAGTAATTAATATTACATAAAAAACGCACTATAAACTAAACAGTTATTAAAAATGTAAAGGGGGCAAAATTATATATACATACAAAAAAATATATATATATATATATATATATATATAAAATTATACATATTCCACACGGCTAAATGACGAACATATCAATAATTAAATCTTATGTGTCTCTTTGAACATGCAGGTCAGTATCAGTATATGATATTGATATAGGTAAAAACCATATACGGTTATTGCACGAAGGTGTACAAGATGTTCACAAAAATAATACGAAGGGTCAATATTTATGACTTTAAAATATTATTTAATTCCGCGGAAACTAAGGTTGCTAAACTATTCGGAAATTAATTTCCTTGCACAAAAAAGTCAATACACTGCTCGCTGACGGGGTTCGGCGAAAAGGGCAAAAATATCGACGAGAATAAGCAATTTTTAGAAAACGAATAAAAATATGCTTCGCTGTTCCTTTACTGTCCACGCCGACCTACGGTCTCAGCATCCACCCTGACCTGGAACGACTTCGCTAAATACTTCAGGTATGATATCAGATAACTCTCATAAGAACATAAGGAAGATTATTGAAGTAATAAGAATGGTAGAAAGATAAAGTTGTTGAACTTGAAGTTATTAAACGGTTTTTCAGTGGTCTCACTCTCAGAAAGAACAAAAAGAGATTCCCAGATCTAGCCAACTGCTCTCGGAACAGAATAATACACCAACCACTAATTATTCCTCTCTCCCTTGGATCACGCCATAAATCCCCAAAATTGGGCCACAATACGTATAACTATACAAAAGGCGTAACATCCAACTCGCTCTTCCTCGGACTCGTCAACCTCGTCCCTGAATTTCTTTCTTTCCTCCTTTTCTTCCCGGCCTCCTCAGAAAAACTTATTGCTACGTTCCAGCACAATGGTCAGGTAGAATTTTATTTTAACTTATTTCGTTCTCGTTTCAACTATTGGGCAACCAATAATACAGCTATCGCTGATCTTAATTTAGCGCTAACATATACAAAGTGAATACTAAATAGCGTACTGAATTGATATATTATTTGAACTGTTACATGTTCAGAGACTGAACCGTAACAGTATACAAGAACGAAACGTCTAAAAATTTTTTTTGGCGTTAGCTACCCCCTCTACCGCCCCATTGCTACCCCACCCTATTATTAAGGGGGTAAAAAAATTAAAATGTGATGTACTGTATATACAAGAACGAAACGTCGAAAAAATTTTTTTTGGCGTTAGCTACCCCTCTACCACCCCCACCCTATTATTAAAGGGAGTAAAAATTAAATAGAGATTTGAACCAAGGGCCTCTAAAATTTATTTTGGCATTAGTTACCCCCTCTACCACCCCCACCCTATTGTTAGGGAATAAAAAATTAAATTGGGATTTAGTGTGTATACGAGAACCAAGAACTTCTAATTTTTTTTTTACATTAGCCATCCCCCCTACCACCCCCACTCTATTATTAAAGGGAATAAAATATTACATTGGGATTTAGTGTGCTAGACTTGGATACAAAATCTGGATGTGGAAGTAGTGATTCCTTGGGCAGCGGTTTTTTTAATAGATTACAGAATTCACTCATTGTTTCTGAAATAAATTCTGCGCCTTTGTCTGTAGCAATTTGCTGAGAAATTCCATAGCGCGGTATGAAATTTTCTACAAAACTTTTTGCTATTGTTAGAGCATCCTTTGATTTTAATGGATAAGCACCTACAAATTTATAGAGCAGGCGAAGTTTAGCTAAGTGGTTATTCTTACACTTAACCTATTCTACAAGTAATCAAGAGTCGTATTATATCAGAGTATTTAAACGTTAACATGCTAAATTATAAATTAAAATGGCTTGAAAAATTGTATATGCATAAAGATAAATACATTTGTTATTTCTGAGAAATTATTTCTATCTGTCGATCGATTAGTATATGCTTCATTTGGCGACGAAAGGCATAAAGGCTTAAATTCATGTTAGTTTTTACAGAATTGTACAGCATTGTAGCGAAGTTAAGTGAAACTTCGTTGGAAAAGAGCAGTCGAGTGGTGAGGCATTGTGAGTGTATATTGATGCCTAATATTACGGTTGTGTATGATAATTCTGAAGACAAGTTTTTCTCTAAGGTACAGTGGGATTGACGAATGGAATAAGCGGTACAAAAATGTGAGGTAATGTAGTTTTACTGTATTGTCCATCTTTAACCACCTCAATTGAATAAGTTTTTCCAATACATGATCATATTTTCGTAGGTTGAAAATAAAGCGGCAACATGTGTTTTGGGCAATTTGTAAATGATTTTTTGAAGCTTTATCTAGACATGGGTAGTATAATGTATTGCAGTAGTTAAAAACAGGCAACACAAGTGATTCACACATATTTTTCTTCATTTTAAAATTCAAAATATATCTGTTTTCAATATAAAAATTTCATTCTGGCATAAGTCTTTTCCAATATTAACTTAATAATTCTTTAAATCGTAAATTTTGATCTAAGAAAACACCAAGATTTTTTGCGCAATCTGAAAACGTAATACTTCGGCCATCTATGACCGGAGAGAGCTGCGTTTTTAGAGCCTCTTTCAGTTATTCTGCCACTGTCTTCTGCTTGATCAATCGGACTTCCAATTACATAAATTTTTGTATAGTTCGATACAATTTGGCAGCCGTTAGGTAATCACAAGAATTAATGTATAATTTAAATAATTTTAAGGGTGTATTTTATGTTCGGTATGGTATTTGTGTGATCAGTGATAAAACAATAAATTGTCTTCTGGGAAACGACTGAAACAAATTCATCAGCTTTCCGGCAATAAACTGGAATCAGTTCATATTTATTCAAATAAATTATGCGAACTACATCAAAGAAATGAATCACAGTTATAAAATTTCTGGTAATTCCGTTTTATTTTATTCCTGCAAGCAATCCATAAACTATGTGGTAATATACCTTTCTGCCTCACTAAGGCATCATTATACTGTTATGAAAACTTCGTGCAGGCTCCAACTAATTGTCAATAAAACTTTTATCTCAATTTTATAATGTTCCCGATGGGAAATCCCGATAAATTATTTATTTCTCTTTTTTTATTGACATAATCATGCATATTGCAAAGGTGTCTCGTAGCAAATTTCTATTTATTCTTCTTTATCCTCATATTGATAGTAATCTCGAGCTTTAACATTTTCTTACTCGAAAGGCCCCTGACATATACCGTACACAATCCCGTTCGGTAATTTTTTACTAGGGCTGTGCAACACGACTGAAACATAAAGAGAAACTTTTCAATAATATCTCATTTATTTATACAGTGTGTCTCCGGATGGGTTACCGCACTCTTTCAAACTTTATTATTTTTGATTTTCCGAGAAAAAAGCATTCTTTATAAAGAATTTTGCTTGTGTTAGAAAGTCACGAACCGTTGTCAAACTTAAGATACTTAAGTGTTTTTTCCGATTTTTTTGTGTATATTATGCAGACGGACTCCCTCTATCATCTAGCAATGTTCGCGGGCGCGAGGAGGGGAAATTTATATATAAAGATATGGGAAAAAAGTAAATGAAATTAAAACTGCTGTAACTTCCGCAATTTTTTCCCGCGCAGCAAACGTGAGGTTGCGTACTAATTATTATTATTATTATTATTAGCCGTTACTCGAGTCCGAGTATAAAAATGTTACAGTCGATAGATTGTGTACAATAAAAAACAAGTAAAAGGTGTAGTCTATTGAAATTCCCATTCATCTACGGTGCACACGACTATGGCTATAGAGGCCAATTCGGGAGAGCACATGTCGACCGCAGTCAGGACAAACATAGACCTGGTTAGGTCTTGGATTCGGCCTTCTTGCAGCAACATTTCCTTGATAGCTGGCCACAACCCCTCGCCATTCGGTTCTGTCCGCTGCAAGTTGTTCCCATTGCTCGTCTGCAATACCGCAGGATTTTAGATTTTCATGGAGAGCGTCTTTGAACCTCTTTCGTTGACCGCCACGCCTTCTTCTACCGCTTAGCAATTCACCATAAAGTGTACATTTAGGAAGGCGGTTATCATGCATACGATGAACGTGACCTGCCCATCTTAGGCGTGCTCTTGAAATAAGCACCTCAATTGGAAGGCTGTTTGCTCTCCTGAGTACTTCCACGTTTGATATGTGATGGAACCAACGGATTTTCATCATACTTCTGAGGTGTCTTTGCTGAAAACGTTCTAATTCTTTCACATGACGACGGTAAGTGACCCAGCTTTCACATCCATATAGCAGTGTTGGAATGACAACTGCTCTGTAGACAGCCATTTTCGTTGACAAAGCAAGGTCGTGGTTGTCAAATACTCTCTCTCTAAGTCCCCAGAGTGCTCTAGATGCAGCGTTAATTCTATTGCGAATCTCGCTGTCCATGTTTGCTTTGTCATTAACAACGTTGCCTAAGTAATTGAACTGATCCACCACTTCAAGAGAATTTCCGTTAAGTGTAATGTCTATTTGGTTCACTTGATGAGGAGTTGACATAATCTTAGTCTTTCCAATGTTGATTTTAAGTCCCAAGGAATCATAGCTCTGGGCATACACATCTAAAAGTTCTTGAAGCTCTTCCGGCGTAGAGGCTAAAAGTGCACAGTCATCCGCATACTGGAGATCACAAATAAACCGTGTGCGCGTCTTCGTGAAAGCTCTAAAGCGCCCTATGTTAAAAAGACCGCCATCAAAACGGTATCTGAGACCTATTCCTCTGACTGTCAGTTTGTTGTCAACAATAATTGTTAGAGCAGTGGTAAACAAATTAAAGAGTAGGGGTGCCAGGACACATCCCTGCCTAACCCCAGTGAGGGTTTGGAAAGGTTCGGTTGCCTCATTATTATACATAACCTGGGCGTTGTTGTTTGTATGTAGACTGCGACATACTTCCACAAATTTTCTAGGGATACCTAAGCGGAACATAATTTTCCAGAGCACTTCCCTGTCCACCGAGTCAAACGCCTTGGTTAAATCAATGAAGGCCATGTGAATTTCTCCTTGATGTTCGAGTGCTTTTTCTTGAAGCTGTTTAAGTGTAAAGATTAAATCCGATGTGCCTCGGTTTGGTCTAAAGCCACTCTGTGTTTCAGGAAGTAACTTTTCCATAACAGGTGTTAGCCTATTTGCCATCGCTTTAGTGAGTATCTTCCCTCCAACAGCCAGGAGAGCTATACCCCTGTAATTTCCACAGTCCGCAGCGCTTCCTTTGTTTTTGAAGAGGTTGATTAAAAGTGTATCACGAAACTCCTGCGGAGCTTGACCACTTTCCCACACGACATCAAACAGTTTTTTGAGGTAGGGTATGAGCTCTGACGACACAACTTTAAAGATCTCAGCTGGGAGTGAGTCGGCGCCGGGAGATTTGTTATTTTTTAGCTGCCCAATGGCGGTTAAGATCTCTTCCGTTGTTAGTGGTTTATCTAAGTCTTCGAAGGTGTCATATTGAGGGATAAGATTTATAATATCGTGATCGGCTTGACTTTGCTGGTTAAGAATGTTAGAGTAGTGTTCTTTCCATCGGGCTCTTATGTCTTGGTCTTCTTTGAGGAGATTTCCATTTAAATCTTTAATAGGGCACATATTTTTCCGACTGGGGCCGTACACTGCTTTTACTCCTTGAAAGAAATTCCTGTAGTCGTGTGAGTCGGCGTACCTTTGAATTTCTCTGGCCTTGCTTGCCCACCACTCGTTCTTTATTCTTCTGATTTCGCGTTGCGTTTCATACTTAGATTGGGTAAAAGATTCTGCTTTTGATGAGTCGTTGGGGTGGTTGATAGCGTTTTGGAAGGCAATCTGTTTGCGGTCAAGAAGTTCTTGTATAAAAGCTTCATTATCATTGAACCAGTCCTCCTGTTTTTTACTTGCTGCAGTGCCAAGAATTTCCTCACTCGCACTTTTTAAACTGTCTTTAATTTGTGTCCAGGTAGTAGCAACATCTACAGAATTGGTTTCTTCTAGTGCACTCAAATTCTCTTGAACTTTTTGCTTTAACTGTTCGACGGTTTGTTGGTCATGCAATTTACTAATACAGAGACGGGGTCTACGTTTTACTTGAGTTCTTCGGTGTTTGGGTCTCATAACAATTTTCATTTTAGAGACAACAGGACGATGATCGGTCCAACACTCGCTATCAATGCGCGCCTTTGTAATTTGGACGTCCTTGAGATGCTTCCTACGTACGATAACATAGTCCAGTAGATGCCAGTGACCTGATCTGGGGTGACGCCAGGTGCCTTTAAATTTATCCTTTTGTCGGAAAATGGTGTTTGTTATAACTAGATCATGTTCGGCGCATTTAGTTAGGAGTAGTTGACCGTTAGCGTTCATGTTGCCCAAACCGTTCTTGCCTATGATGCCTGGCCAGGTGTCTGCATCTCTCCCTACTCTAGCGTTAAAATCGCCAAGAATAATGAGTCGTTCCGTTTTAGGTATTCTACAGAGGGTTTCTTCCAGCTGTTGATAGAAGCTTTCCTTGGTTTCGTGACTTGCATCCAGAGTGGGAGCGTAGGCGCTTATTAGATTTACCGCGTTGCCATCTGATAGCTCATAGCGTAGCAGCATTAGACGCTCGGATAGGCCTTGTGGTACTTGTGTTAAGTTGGATACAAGTTGATTCCGAACGGCAAATCCTACTCCATGTTGTCTTCTTGAATTGGTGGGAAGACCTTTCCAATAGAAGGTGTAGTACTTTTCTGTGAGAGAGCCTTCCTCCAAAAATCGAGTTTCGCTGAGAGCTGCAACGTCAACATTGAGTCGGTGAAGTTCTCTATCTATTAGAGCAGTTCTTCTTTCAGGCCGATCGGTGCGAGTGCTGTCATTCAAAGTACGAACATTCCAAGCGCCGTAAATGAAAGAATTAGTTTTCTTGGATTTAACTTGTCGGTGTTTTTTCGACATTCGATGAGGTGTCCCTGTGGGCACCCTCCCCCGGAGATCCGATCAGGAGGGTATTTTACCTCCGGATGATTTTGTCCCACTTGAACGCTCCATCATTTTTTTTAAAGCCTTAATCGACTGAAAACGAAGCTGCATTTGAAGTTTTAGCTGGAGCAGGTATGCAACTGACCAGCTCGGTTGCGGAAGGCGAGTGGTGTGATCCCATGGCACAGAAAGAGACTGCGACGATGGGGTAACCAAACGATTCCAAAAGCAACCTTTGTGTGCGGTGGGTTATTTTTACCGCACACTTCGTGAGAAGGTGGATGTGCTCACGGCAAAAGGTAAGGGTTATTCCGCCCTTGCTCGGTCGTTAGAGCCTCGTTAGTGAAAACAGGGTGCATCAAGTTCAAATTGAACTCATCGCGAAGGTGAGGCTAACAATTGAGTAGGAGAGGCTATAACTTGCGCTTCACTACCCCATTACACCTACTAATATGCCTACTTTGGCTTGTACATTTTTTTCAATTTTGGCAACAAATAACAAAATGCCGGCGAAAAAACAGTTTTTTAAAATTTTTTTAAAGTCATTTATCGCTAGGAACGAAAGGGGTGGGGGAAATAATTTATTCGCCATCGGATGCGGATTTTTTTTCTCTTTGATATGAGCTTGGCCCGATTGCGATCGGATGATTAAGAGGTGAGGGAGGGGAGGGCAATATAGCCAATAGAAGAGGAAGGGAAAGGGTTAGGGTTAGGGATTTCGGTCCGGGCTCATTTTCAACAGCATTTTTCAATTTTTTTTTTACCCCGAAGCTTTAACTGTATTAGAGGCTGCAAGGGCGCGAAATACATTTATAAAAACGATAACGGCTGTTTGGCAGTCATGCAGCGAGATACCGGGGGAGGAGCCTAGCGCTCCCACCACTCTCCCTATTCTCTCACTAATACACGTCCAGTTTCGCTCGTCCGCGTGTTCCGGTGAGCGGGAACTCCCAGAAAATTTATTTTTGAATAAATCGATCGGATTTCGCTCGATTCTTGACGGATTTACTTCGTTTTTTTCTCACTTCTTCGTCTGTTCAACGGGTCGTTGTCTCTCCACCTTTTTTTCATATCGCCCCCAATTTCCCTTCTCCGCGCGCTACAGTACGTACGGCGATCTGCATAAAAGGAAGAGGGAAAAAGAACAGTCCTCGGTGCAACGTAATGTACAAATATTAATATAATAATAAAAATATAAATTGTATGACTGGTGGTCGAGAGGTGAGCGCACTTGCCACTCACTCAAAAGTTCCGGGTTCGATCCCCGGTCGTGGCAGTGGAAAATACTGTGAGAGGGATTTTTCCACTATACACGGATATTGGGTGTGTGTCCCTTGTTTCTAAATGTGTAGCCCCCTCCCACACAAGGCTCTTCTAGAGCCTTCCGGGATAAAGGAGGTCGTAATTACCTGTGGTGTTATTTATTTATTATTGTACGTGCAAGCGGATTTCAATGGAAGTTGAATAAGAAGGAGAGGGAGACTTCAAGGATTCACTAGCTTTACTCCTGCATGTTATTAATGTCACGTAGAATATGAAGATTATTAATTTATTATACTTACATATGCATACATCGCACGTATTATTACACCAAACAGATCCACAACTAGTATAAAAATTAATCATAGTTTTAGATTAATAAAAATTATACAATGCATTTGTTGTAATCTCGACTACGCAGCTGTGTAACGGGGTTTTTAAAGAGAAATCGCAGATTGTGGCTCGCTTGAACTCAATTCATCGTCAGTATTTTCATATTGCCATGACCAATTAGGATCATCGTCGTTACAATTTTTGGGCTCATCTTAAAGCGAGGATGAACTGCATGCGTCTTCATGTAGTCCTGATGTTCTATTACATATGTGTCCGTAGTTTATCGGCCCAGTGTCCGTTGATTCGTCGTTACGATCATCTGTCAACTGTGGGCTGGACTCAACGTCCGCTCCAGCTCCCTCTTGGGATTTTGACATTACTCATCATCATCTCCATGAATTATTTCAGTAATGGCACAATTCTCACAGTGAATGTGAACGATGCATCTTTACACGTCTGAAGGACTTTTATTATATTTTCCAAAGTGGATATTAAACGTTCACAGAGAAGGGTTCAAAGCGACTGTTTCAGACGGAGAATAATACAAAATCTATATTTACTGTTTCGTTTTTGCTTAACTGCTTCACTGATGGTACCAATTGGACGTCGTAAATCTAACACAGTAAGTACTAACACTTTCTTAAACTTAAATCTGAAAAGAAATTTTGAAACACAAGAAAAAGACAATATAAAGTTCAAAAATATATATTAAATATTTTAAAAAATTATGTTTTTACAAAACGTTCAAGAAAAATGTATTAACAAACTATGGTCTGGCCCATGTACAACACATAGTGAGGAACGAAACGACGCATAATGTGCCAACTACCATCCAATGTCTAGTTTTTAGCTAACGATTACACAAAAGGATTCAGTAAAAAGTTCAATATTTATAATTTTGGTGGACTTTGGCTTGCCTATCTATTGACGTATTTTCAGTTCAATATCAATTTTGGGCGCTCCTCGGAGCTTAAAAATGCTTGAATCGCAACGACTTTGAATTATATTCTACAATTACAGATTCATACGTTCAGGCAAGGCGGCCCCATGCACGTTCTGAGTACATGATAACTATACTTTTTTGACACCGAATCACTGAGGAACCGGTTTAGGGCAAATACCATTAAAATCCATCATTTTCCCGTCATAATCGACTGCTAGAAAATGATAGTGCACCCTCGACGTTAAGGGCTATTTTCGCTAAAACTCTCGAAATACTTTGACTAGAGACTGGATTAACTTGTCCTCATATTTAACACAACGCATGAGTTGCAGTGCTTAACAACGTGGATTCGTAAAAAGGTTTTTGTTATACTTTCTCCGTAGAGCGAAAATGTGATTTAAAATATAAAAACCTCTTCCAACGACATTTTTACGTGTAGCACGCTTTTCATGCGAAATGTCGGATTTTGTTACAGTTTCGAAAAGTTTATCAAAGGTTTTGGCGTATTCTGTAACATGAACGCCGATACAATTCTGACATAGACATTTCAAGGACAATTTAATGCATGAACAAAGATTTTACTAAAATATTCAACGCGGTGCTAACGTACTGAATCACTTTTCAAAATACTACAAATAGTACAATTGTATTTACTATCGGAACACCTTAGCCTGGTCCGAAGTCCCTAACCATTTCCGCCCTTCTATTGAATAAAAACTTTGCGCTCCCCTCCCTTACCTCCTAATGACCCGATCGCAATCGGGCCGAGCTCAAGTCAAAGAGAAAAAATTATTCCCCCACCCCTTTCCTTCCTAGCAAAAAATGACTTAGAAAACGGTTTTTCGCCGGCATTTTGTTATTTATGGCGAAAATTTAAAAAAGTTACAAGTCAAAGTAAGCACATTAGTACGCAACCTCACGTTTGCTGCGCGATTTGCAGAAAAAATTGAGGAAGTTTCAGCAGTTTTAATTTCATTTACATTATTCTCTCCCACTCCCCCCCCAATCAACTTAGCAACCTGATATTTGGACACAGTACTTGGGTCCTGACTGTCTATCGGGTCGGGGGATAAAAGTCGCTAAGGCACTTTCTACCCCAAAAAAAAACGCAAAGACGGCTCTCGGTACTTTGCCGCCGCAATAAAAAATCCGTATACAAATTCTTACCTTCAAATCGCAATATTTCGAGAACCGCTAGTCCGATTTCGACGGGTCAAAGTTCAGTTTACACGCATTCGTGAGCCCTTCATTTTATCCTTATACACTTTTTCGATCCGAATGAAACTAAGCGAGTTTTGTGCGAAAAACCGATTTTCCTATATTTTTACATGTAAATTACCCCCCACACCACATCCCTCGCTCCCGCAAATATGACACAAAACACACACAATACATGCATAAAAAAAATCGAAAAAATACTGTCGTTTCGAAACCCAGATCGACCCCACTGTTATGAAGAAAAGCTTAATTAGCATTAAATTTAGTTGCAAAATAAGGAAAAACCTCTTTAAAAAAGTAACATTTTTTTTTTTTATACATTTATTTAACGTCGGCCTATTTCCGCTACTGAGGCCTAACACCGACGCCTGTAGACGAGCTACCCCCAACCAGGAATTTTGCCGAACCTCTTCCCTTAAGAAGAGTAGGGATCTTTTACTTGCCTAACATTTAATAGACAAGGGACCGACGGCTTTACATCCCCTCCGAAGGATGGTATATCTCCTATACAACCCTCGCCTAAGGTTGTATAGCTTCCGCGCATACACTGATATACAAGCCGCTGGAAGATGTGTGAGGCGAGGACGCGGTCTTCGTTGGAACGGTCACCAATCCAACTACTAACCACGCCTAACGTTGCTTTACATCGCATATCGAAGTATGTACATAGTAAAGACGCACCTACGCTCGCCCCCAAGTAACATTTCATTCAACTAAACTGAGCATTATTCTACATGGTAGTACTTCTATTGCTGCATATTTTTTCTGAATTCTTCATTCACAGATGAGATCATTTCAAGCAATGAGATAAATTTTTGTTAATGCCAATGTAATAGATATTTATTCCTGTTTTGTATTCTTTATAAACATATTAATTACTAAAACATAATATTTTTAGCTGCAAACTCCTCTATATAATCCTTATTTTACTATAAGGAACGTAACCAGACTGCAACCAATAGCTACTCTCCGGGCTATGTGCCCCGCCGAGCGCTGAATTACAAGTTACAAGCCTGGCGCGTTAAGTGTAATAATTGCATATTACCATCAAAACGCTAATGCTTCGATTGCAACAAACACCAACCGAAAGATTGATGCTACTTAAAGGAGCTCTCGTGCCAGTCGTTACACACCACTTGCAGACTGCAGTTTCGAGCTGTTGGTTCTCTCAGTGCAAGGTAGGCATGTGACAACCGGCACGAGGATCACTTGATTATTTAGTACATTTCGGTATCTTTGGGATAGCGCCATCTAGCGGTCCAATGTCTGTTGCAATCGAAAAATAAATAGCCTGACTGGGTTTAGCATAGTTCAAATGTGCTTTTAGAGGGCGGAATATTAAAACATAATATTTTTAGTCGCAAACTCCTCTATAAAATCCTTATTATATTATAAGGAACGTAACTAGACTACAACCAACAGCTACTCTCCGGGCTATGTGCCCCGCCGAGCGCTGAATTACAAGTTACTAGATGACCGGAGAGTAGCTGTTGGTTGCAGTTTGGTTACGTTCCTTATACTAAAATAAGGATTTTATAGAGGAGTTTGTGACTAAAAATATTATGTTTTAATATTCCGCCCTCTAAAAGCACATTTGAACTATATTAATTACTGACTGAATAATGCTAAACTTGGCACAACAAATTTACTTGGTGAAATGCAATTGTACGGAAATGTTTCTTATAGATAAATAAACGCCACAGAAGTTAAGCAACCCTCAATTCCAGAGGTTTGTGTGGAAGGGGCTTACGCATTGAAGAAACGCGGACCTACAACGATATCCTCCGACTGTGCCAGTGCCGACGCCGGGACTCGAACCCGGTAGCGCGACATTCGTTCAATTAATCGCGATTGCCACCTCCCGCCTTAACCAACGCGGCTATCAGCTAGGCAATAGACAAATACCCAATAGAAAAATTTTCAATGAGAAGTATCCAGATATTAGAAATAACTCGCATAGCAGTATGTAAATTAATTCATAAATTTGATACCATGGAGACTCTGTACTAGAACACCCAAGATTGTAGTTAAGAAAAAGATCAATAAATTTAGGTATTAGCAAAACTCATATTCAGAGGATTTTAGTCAGCAACTCATGCAATCAATTGTAAATTTATTACAAACTTCAAGTTGTAGATGATGCTCGTTGGTTGGGGCTGTTTAACTAGAGGTGAGAAAATTTCAACAGATAAAATCAAAATACTTATTTAGAAATTTTAAGTGATTTTGTTTTTTTTTGCGAACTGGTTAATGAAAATTTAGTAAGCAGAAAAAAATCAATAAGACGGATATAAGTACCTACACCATATTCTACAATTCTAGTCAGACAACGGTTAGAATATCACTTCCCCGACAAGTTGATTGGCCGCCATGGACAAACAGCATGGCCAACCCTGTCACCAGATTTACCCTCCGTTAAATTACTTGTTATGGGATATTTAAAACAGAAATTATACGCCAACGACTTCGAAGATGACGTAGATTTATTCTTGCAAAATATTGTGGAAGCTGTTTGTAACCATGGTCTCACCTGTGTACGAAAAATTAGGAAAAAAAATTACAAAAATATGTACTAATACAGGTGCTTTTACAAGTTTTGAATACACATAGTCAGGTGTTTGATATTTATCAATGACAGGCTAAATATTGTTTAAATCTCTCATATAAATTTAACCATTTACATCCCAAAAAACGTTCAGTAATATGGTCAAACTTGCGCAAGGTGAAACTAAATTTTATACAAGCATTTTGTATTTTTTTAAGAGTGCTTTTATCTGTACCTAATAGAGCAGGCCAATACGCAATAGGAAGATGGGAGATAATTAAAGAGTCACATAACATCAGCTTTCTATCAGAACTCAGTACGTTCCTAAGCATGTATAGTAGTTTCAATTTACCACGTGATTTTTGTACCAATTTAGCACGTGAGTAGAAAATCTGACCTTAACATCGAGATATAAGCATAAATTTCTTGCTTCATCATCGGGGGCAAGTCTTTCTGCCTAAGTGTAATTTTAAAATTAGGACCACTAACTATTTTGCACCTATCCTCACCGAAAACTAATAACTCAGTTTTTGAGTCATTAAGACCTAATCCATGAGAATTAGAGAACTCAACAATTGTTGCCAGGTCAGAGTTAATCTTATCCTTTACTACTAAATAATCATTAAGACCGAAAGAAAAATGCAATTGGGTGTCGTCCGCGTATTGACGAATTGAGCAAAACTCTAAAAATGAGTGCAAAAAAAGGCCCAAGGATACTGCTTTGTGGAACACGTTCAGTAATGGATTCAAATTCAGAAAAAATATTATTAACACATACCCTTTCGACCGTTACTTAAATAGTTAAGAAAAAACGTTAACGCAATGTTACCCAGCCCAAAGTATTTTTGTTTCTTGTATAAAATAGAATGGTTTAACGTATTAAAAGCTTTACTAAAACGAAGTAATATTAAGTACATATTGTTATTACCATCATTAGCCCTATACAGATCATCGGCAACATGAAGAGGGCCCCACTAGTACTATGATGAGCACAAAACCCGCTCTGATTTGCTGGTAGTATACTATCATTAAAAAAGTAAGTATTTAATTAATCAGCTACGATTTTGATCAAGACTTTAGGCAGTGTGGGTAGTATACTAATAGGACGAAAATTCGAGATATCTATGGAGTTGGCACTTCTGGGGTCAGGAATGACATGCGCATCTTTCCAAGCATTAGGAAAGACACCTTTTGATAAACAGAAATTAGAGATAAATGTAAAATATAGACTAAGTTGAATAGCATTTTAACGTTGATTCGATCAGAACCTGTGGCTTGCGATTTAATAGACCATACTAACCTATTAATCGTTTCTACCGTGACAGGTGAAAAAGAAAACTAGCTCACTAAATTTGTGAATTTTAAATTGTTATATTTTTCAGCGATTAAATCATCGTTACCCTATATTTTCCGTAAATTGTTTAAAAAATTGTTGATTAAATTAGGAACGGTATAAACACACGAAATGTCGTTGTTTTTATTAACATTAAATGATTTAAAAGTAGGCCAGAACATTTTAGGATCCGATTTGTATTTAAATATGTCCATGTAGAATAATGTTAATAAGGTTCAATTTAGTTGAATAAAGTGTTATTTTTGTTAACTTTTGCAACTATTTTGCAACTAAACTCCGTATTTAAGCTTTTCTTCATAATTGAAAAAACTTTATTTTCATTAAAAATGTAAAAAAATGTAGTTTACTCAACTTCATATTTTCTAATTTCTAGAATACCCTGTATATTTTTTCTTAAACTTAACAACTGATATGACTTCATGAGATAAGCAGAACTTTTTATAAAGAATGCCCTTTTTTCGGCAAACCAAAAATAACAAAGTTTACAAAAGTGTGGAACATCATCTGGAGACATATTTCAATTCAAGCACCTAGCAGTAATTAATTGTAGGGTGGAAACATCGCATTGAAGAAATATGAGAACATTGTAATAAAATGGAACTACAATAGAACAGAAGGTAGAATAGTACAAAAAATAAAGGTTATAATATAATATAATAAATTAAGCTGTTTAATTGAACGAATACTATAGTTGAATATATTATTATCAAGTCAAAAATTTTCTCTTATATATAATAGGTAAAACATGTTTTCACAGTCCAGAGTATTATTTTTGATTAAATAGAAATAGCTTTAGCCGTCTTAGTAACTTATAGAAAGGTGTAATAAACCGACATCTATAGTATTGGCTCGATTTATATTTCAAGAAATCCATTCGTTACCTTTGGAATTGAATCAATCGTATACAGGATATTGGTCCTGCACGTGACTGTGTGAAAGCTCCGTTGGATGAAGATTAAGTTAGCGAAAAAAACATATTTCACATTTTCATTTCGAATACTAAGTCAGTTCTTATTGAAAGCGCAATCTTAAACATTCATTATCTTCAGAAAGTAAATACCTACCGGATAGCTTTTACAAAGAAAATTTTAATTTAAAATAATACAAAAATATCCATGTATATCAATACTGAGGGCAAATTACGAAGATAATTTATTTATCTAATATTAAAATGTGGTCACAGAGGGAGACACTTAAATTATGCTGCATGTAATAGACAACTTTAAAAAATTAATCATGAATCATGTAGTCGTTAAATTGCCTAATAATAATAATAGACTTTATTGAATCAAATAAATATAAACCAGATACATGGATGTGTGTACATTAGAAGAAGAAGAAAAACTTAAATTTAAATTCAAATTGAGTGAGAGGGGATATTACATAAAACATATCCCTTAATATGTGAAGTTTGCATTATATACAATACCTATATCTATTTAAATTTATTAGATAATAGTATTATTACTATCAACAAGTTCTCGGTTTTTTATTTCCTGGTCTTAACGAATCTATTATAATACATAATTGAATTGAGAATCAATAACATGTTTTTCTTCCTATATCCCTTCGCTGTCCTTTTCCGTTATATTTTCTAAGCAACAGAAAATAAGTTTCATCAATAACTACAAAACATATTATTGCTGACATTATACCTGGTTATTTTTTGAAAACGAACCACCCTTAATAACTCGAGAACCGTTCAAATAAATTTTTCAGTAAACGGCATTTTATTGAATGTCAAGAGGTACATATTTTAACGAGAAAAAGTGTGATTCAAAACTCACCCTGTCACCCCCAGCCATCCCAAGTTTATAATTTCAAATGACACCCCTAATTTTTTTCATCGATTTCTAATAGCGGAGTTTTTTTGGAATGCAAAGTGTGACCTTGGAGAGGAAAATTTTTGAGGTAAATGCAAAAAACTGAATTATAAAAAGTTATAAAAATCATAAAATCTAGGTAATGTGATATTACATTTAGAAGGCTCACACTGGCAATTGCCGGCATGTTAAAAAAATTCCCATCACCCTAAACTACCCCTACTTCAAAATTATTTAATGTGATACCAACTTATTAGACTACGTATGATTTATTACATACAACCTTTAAAAGCGCCACTGGGCATTTATGTAAAACGACATATACAATCTGACCAAAAAGGGTGTCTCTTTATAAGGTAGTTTACAGACAATACTAGCTGGACAGCAAACAAATACACATTGAAGGTAAGTGGGGGCAAATATTTCTTTGAATTATTTTTATCACATTGATCATTATTTGTTTAAATCTTCTTGAAAATAAGTGGGAATAATTATTTTAATAAATAAGCACGTAGAACATGAATGCATACATAATCGATGCCAATTACTTGTTTTTAATCTCTCAAGTAAGAAAATTCTGTAATCGTTTCCCCAGTCACTCCTAGAAACCTTATTTTACATTAATTGGACTAATATCACGTGTGCCAGGTCTATTTTGTTTTGTTTTTGTTGCACTGAATCGTACACGCACTTATTTATGTTCAAAACTTCACTGCGCATCGCAACGCTCCGTAGTTGTTTTAAAAGTTTAAGATAATTTTCATAATGGTTTACACTCTCGCTGAAAGAATACAAATGATTTTAATTTATGGTGCCGAAAAAGAGTCGCTCGAAAAACGGCCGATACTTTCAATTGGCGGAATGTAGGTAAAAATGTGCATCATAAGTATGTAACAGAATTAGTTGCAAAATTCAAGGAAGCTGGCTCTGTGGCTAACAGAAAGAGAACAAATTGTTACGTGCTAAATGCTGATTTATGCCTTTTAGGTAGACAGTAGGTAATTATTGAGAGGTGTATCCAGGGTTGCCGCGCTGTTAAATTTTGTAGCTGTTTAGTGACTAAATAGGCTCGTCATATACTTTTGGCCCCACGTTGGGTGCCAAAGATATATGACGAGCCTATTTAGTCACTAAACAAAAGTAATATTGATATGACAAAAAGAAATGAAGTGAATATAAACAGTAGCGTTCGAGTCGCAGAGGCTCGCAACCGGTGTGGCGAGGGTTAGCTCAGCTCTACTCGGTGAGGGGGTAGGTTAAGGTTCATACACAAAAGAAAATAATAATAAAGCATATACACATTAGTTACTCATGTATATGTATAAAGGGCGCCACTAGCTAATAAAATGACTGCAACCTAGCTAGAAGGCTCCCAAAATTTACAAGGGTACCCAAACGCTACACTATATTTCTTCGAGGTATGAATTTAAAAGAAAACCAGTATGTAAAGATAGAATTTGGATATAAAATTTATTCAGTAAACGGGTATTCACCTGGAGTAGATATATATATTTACAAACAATAAATATATTGGAACCGGTCCTTGGTTATATAATTTAATCTTACCGTGCGTGATATCACGAAGGGTTCACCTTAGGTTCACACGAGGTAATAAAAGTCGTGCATATGAACTTATTTATACTTATACATCATAACTTATATAATATACCTCCCCAAATGATAAAAGGTTTGAATTGAATTACCCGGCATTACTTACTTACATTTAACATAAAAAAAGGAATCATATCCAAATACTTAAAATTTTGAATAGCCAAAAAAAATTAATTATTTACCAAAATACAGGCATAATATATTTACAAATCATACACTACATATAAAAGAAAACTGTGCTCAAATACTTAAAATTTTCAAATAGTCAAAAGTGAAATCACAAATTATGTATCCCGAACTCATACGCTAAGCATAAAAACCTGTATGGCGAGTTGAGTAGCTGCCTCCCAAGAAGTACCACGAATCATTGTCCAAATTGGTCGCATAAATTGTCGTTGTTAATTCCCTTCCATCAAAATGATCCAGACCACGAATCGTTATCCTATGTCGAAGCCTGCAGTTGTCAATTCAGTTCCATATCTGTTTTCCAAAACCCCAAATCGTTGTCCAAAGTGAAAGCAAAAGGTTGTCAATAAAATTCCAATTAGGGGTCCACAAGTGGAGAACAAGAGTAGGTGGCCGAAACCCAGGCCTCTCTTGCTCTGGAAATGGGTAACGCCAGACTCAATAATTATGTGGGGGGGAATTCGTAAAATTCGGAATTGAACATTACAAAAACAACAAAAAGTAACAAAAAGTTGAATAAAACAGAAAAGAAGGAAAAGAAGAAGAAAAAGAAGCCCTAAAAAAAATAATTTCATAAGTATACTAAAAAAAAAATTAAAAAGATCTTTATTCCTTACTCAAAGGTGTAGGGCGGCTTAAAATCGGCGATCCAAGAGATCAAACTTGGAAGTAATTCCTCGTGGGACGGCTTTCTACAATTACCACAGAAAATGCGTTAGGGAGACATGTGCTTGCTTCACAAACAAAAATATAATCTACTTACAATTCAAAATCCGAACTAGTCGAGTAAGGTGTGTCGTTCTAAACAACCATAACGTACACAACCAACCATGAATTTCCAATATCCCATGAAAACATCAAATGGAAAGCCCCATTAACGGCAATTAAAAGGAAAAATTCACAAAGAACGCCAAGCGCACTGCACCTAATGGCTACCGTCTCCAAACTCAACTTCCTACCTTCATCTCGTGACCTTACAAGCCGACAAAAGACGCAACCCCTAATACACCTGCGAGATGCCTACTGTATAGCCAAAGGATTCTAGTCTCAGCTACAAAATTTAACAGCGCGGCAACCCTGGATACACCTCTCAATAATTACCTACTGTCTACCTAAAAGGCATAAATCAGCATTTAGCACGTAACACAATCGCAATGTTTTGGATGAGACAGCTGAAATTGAAGTGTTAGGGCACTTCAATATGGATCCTACCAGCTCACTCCGGAAATTTTCAGTTTTAACTGGACTTTCGTATAATTTAGTTCGGAAGGTAACGAAACTACACAAATTCCATTCCTACAAACTTCAGATCCATCAAGAGCTTAGCGAAGACGATTACGAACGACCGCCGATTTGAGTTTTATGAAGTGATGACAAATATGATTAACAATAATAGAAACTTAGTCGAAAATATTTGTTTCAGTGATGAGTGCACATTTCTTTACACGGATTTGTGAATAAACAAAATTGTCGCTACTGGAGTGATGATAACCTCCACATTTTCAGAGAAGATCGTAGTCAAACACCCGAAAAGTTGAACGTATGGGCGGGTACACTTGGGTATACCATTTATTGGCCCAGTCTTTTTTAACGGAAATTTGAATGGCGATATTTACTTCAATTTATTGGAAAACATTATTGACCCTTTAATAGTAGATGCGTTGGAAAATCAGCGTGGCGAAGAGGGGGATTTGATTTTAAATAAAGAACTGCTCTACTTTCAGCAAGATGGGGCTCCCCTCATTATCGCATAACGGTTCTC
Organism: Leptura quadrifasciata; assembly: GCA_963675555.1. Lineage (NCBI taxonomy): Eukaryota > Metazoa > Arthropoda > Insecta > Coleoptera > Cerambycidae > Leptura > Leptura quadrifasciata. The sequence continues at coordinate 175,098,446 of OY776673.1, forward strand.
CAATGGCTCAATTACAGGTTCCGAAATAGATGGATCGGACGAAGAGGACCTATTGAGTGGCCAGCCAGATCCCCTGATTTGATCAGCCTAGATTTCTTCCTATGGGGCCACCTTGAGTCAGCTGTATACAAAACCCCGCCGGAAAACATTACAGATTTGTGGCAAAGAATTACACAGGAATTTAGATCCATTCTGAATGCCGTATTTCAGAAAGTGCGAAAATAATTCGAAAGCCGGCTGTATGGACAGAAATGGCGAACATTTCGAACACTTATTATGAGGTTAATAAAATAGCTTATGAGTCTGAAAATTATATTGCGTTTCATGTTTACAATAATAATTACCTAAAAGTTCATTAATAAGTTGGTGTCACATAATTTTGAATTGGGGGTAGTTTAGGGTGATGGGGATTTTTTTATCATGACGGCAATTGCCAGTGTGCGCCTTCCAAATATAATATCACATTTCCTAGATTTCCAAAGAGTCAAAGTTGATAATGACATATCTGCTCCACTTGAAATTTCGTCTGGTGTACCACAGGGCTCAATATTGGGCCCTCTTTTGTACACTTTATACACGCCCAACTTTTAAAATTACCTCGATATTGCAATATACATTTCTATGCTGACGACACGCGGCTCTATTTGTCGTTCAGCCCGGCTAATAGCTCCGTTGCCGTAAATGATATTAACAAGGATGATGGGGCTATTATAGACATATATAAACGGCATTCGTTGAACATTAACGCCAATAAGACATCCATACTTGTTTTTGGTCCACTAGATATAAGGTTATCGTTATCACAACAAATCCACATAAGTGTTGATGGGCAGCAAATATCTTCAGTTGAACATGCCAAAAATCTAGGACTGACTTTTGGTTCAGCTCTGCGATTTCGAGTTCATATTAATAAGTGTATACGTGTGGCATACATAAACTTAAAAATTATAATCCAAAATCGGTTTTTCCTTAACCAAAAAACTAAAGCAATCCTGTGTTTCATTAGTGCTGTCCAAATTTAATTTTGGTGATGCCAAAGGATGCTCAAAGGATACAAGTCATACAAAACTCTTGCCTGCGATTAATATTTGGTATTAGGCATAGGCAACACATCTCGTATAAGCTTGTGCAAATAAGCTGGTTAAATATGTCAAGGCGGCGCATACTGCATTCTGCTTGCTTATTTAAAAAGATTATAGAAACTAAAATACCCGCATATTTAAATAATAAAGTTGCATTTAGAACAGACGTCCATAATCTAAATTTCAGACATAAAGGTACACTTACTCCCCCTTTGCATCACAAGGAACTATTTAAAGCTTAATTCACATATCAAATTACCAAGATATATAACTCCATACTCGCGGATATAAAAAATAAATCTTTTGTATCTTTTAAGTATGCATACAAGAAGCTGTTGTTAGTAGAGCAGAATAACTTCTTGAATTAGTGCATAATAAATCCCAGTAGTTCGATATAAAAAAAAAATTATTTCCACTTTTTGTCTATTTAGCTGTTATGTTATTAGGTATTAATTGTTGTGTATCTGTATATTCGCATATTCGTTTCTGTCATTTTCTGTCAATTTTATAGCATAAGATGAAAAACAGAGGTCAGCTTCATGACCACCTGATTTTGGGCTTTCTTCAATGATTTGTGTTTTTTTTTATTCTCTGTAAATAGTTGTAAAAATATCAATTACATATTGAAAATAAAGGCCATTTATTATTATTATTATTTTTATGGCTTTTTCACTTTTTTATAATAATTCAGTTTTTGCATTTACCTCAAAAATTTTCCCCTTCAAGCTCACACTATTTTTTACGATTGTATCCCCAAAAAAAATATGCTATTAGAAATCGATGAGAAAAATTAGGGGTGCCATTTGAAATTATAAACTTGGAGTAGCTGGGGGTGAGAGGGTGAGTTTTGGTTCACATCTTTTCTTGTTAAGTGCAGCCCTTGACATTCAATAAAATACCGTTTACTGCAAAAAAATCTTTAACGGTTCTCTAGTTATTAAAAATCGTTTTAAAAAAATCACCCGGTATAAAGTTTGTAAAGTTATGCCAATCAAACCATATACAGGGTGTTCTTTAATGACGTACTAATATTTGGTGTGATTCATTAGGTCGTTTTATTCATATGAACATATGTCTGTAACGGTATAAATTTGATGCTTTTTTAAAAAATTGTTTTTAATATCTCAGAAAGTACTTTAGATGTTATTTTCAATATTGGTATGCATAAAGCCACATATTTTATTTAGAAAATTTATTTTATCGCTAAACCAGTGGCGTCCCTGCAAACATGTCCTCTGATATTACCAAAATAGTATGCCACTGACATTTTTCCATGTGGGTATTTTTTCTGATTAGTCTGGTCAATTCTACATGAAAACGGTTTGCATTGCGTTTTTCTCGTCAGATGCACAGTTCATGACTAAAACAATTAAATTCAAATTGAAACTAATTATTATTAACATTTATAATGATAAATTTTGTTTTAGAAAAGTTGTTGGAAATGGCCACCTTCATATTGTCTGGAAGTTATTTGTGGCATTCTACGAATATTCTTTCCTATTATTTGGGTTTTCTACCACATGTATTGTTATCCTCTTCAAAACAAATCATCGAATCTACAAAATAATAGAATTATTGGAAAAAAAACCTCTGCGCCAGTGACGTTTACGCCAAAGGAAAAGTCAGAAGTTATGTTTTGCAAATAATATAAATTGGAATAAACAAAGAAATAATGTATTTTGCTGAGGTTTCGGAAAGTAATCTCTTTCATTTAATAGGCATGCTTCCGCCCGTCTTCGCATAGAACTGGGCACTCGTTCAAATATTCCCGGCGTATTTCGTATCACACGAGGCAAATACTCGTTCTCTTAAATCTTCTAAAATGTTACTGGGAGTTTTATATACCACGGTTTTAAGATGACCTTACAAAAGAATTCCAAATTATTGAAATTAGCGGATTTTACTGGCCATTGCTGAGGTCCTCCGCGACCTATCCGACGATTAGGATAAACTACATGTAAATGGTCACAAATACTGAAATGAATAGGAGTTCCACCATGCGTGTACCACATTTTTGATTCATAAATGCAATTGGTACATCTTCAAGCAACACAGGTAATAATTCTTCTTGGAAAAAATGCAGGTAAGATTTCCATTAAGGCGTCTAGGTAGAAAGAAGGCCCTATAAGATTATTACCAATAATTCCTACCTATACATTAACTGAAAATTATTCTTGGAAATGGGTTTCGGCTTAGTACAAAAGTTGATATTAACAAAGATATAGGGTGTTAAAGTCAATATTATATTTTTAATTTTTTCAAGTATTTTTGTGAATATGGGTGAATGGGAGTATTTTGAGATGAAAAATTCAAATCTGCTTCCATTTTTGTGTAGATTCTAGAGGGCGCCACATAAACATTGTTTAAGGTGTACATGTACTCTTAACTTTTTTACCCGTAACGTTATCCATTTTTTATTAAAATATCCTAAACCTGTCTCATTTTAGCGAAAAAAAGTATGCTTGTCATTAGTCTTAGAAATTGACCGTTTTCGAGAAAATCGCATTTTAACATTTACCCTCATAAATCATTATAAGAAATATTAACGTAGTAGGCGCCGATGCCAACATTAGAAAATGTAATATTGATAATATTACGTAGAATTAAAGCACGAATTATCAAGTTAATTAATTTTATTTGAAAAACAATGAAGAGAAAATTTAATTAAACAAGATTATGGTTTAAACAAGGGTTCGACGAATAAAAAACAGAATGAGAAATGAAACTTAACGGAAGATATATCAGAATAAATGTTCAATATGTCCACCATTCTTCTCGATACACTTATCCATACTATTTATAAAAGATCACCTCGTGTTAAATAATACCATTGGATCAAAAAAGGCTGCTGCTGCATTGATTTATTCCCAAAATTGTGTGTGGGTATTTATAGGATTTTTGTAAACAAGATTTTTCATTGCGCCCCATATACAGAAATCCAATGGGTTAAAATCTGGTTTACGTGCTGGCCAAGGAAACGGACTACCACGGCCAATCCAGCGCTCATGAAAAATAGTGTTTAAATCCTGCGCGAACACCATATTTTGTCTCAAATTCAATGGTAGTACATCCAACATATCAATAAAATCATCTTGTAAAAAATGTAAATAATTGTTACATTTCTTGGCAATTCGTGTGGTTCTAGAAAATGATCCCCAATGATCCCACCAAATATTGATAATAACCTGTGGATCATCTGCAATGCAAACTAATATTTCTTCTTCTTGGTCAGGCGTAATAATTTTCGGTCGACCTAAATTATCACGTTTAGGACGAAATGAACCATTGTCGCCCAAATTTCTGAACAGATTTTGAAATAGTCTACGATCAGGTTGTAATCTGTTTGGAAATTTTCGCAAATACTCACGTTGCGTAGCACGTCCATTGTAATTCAGTTGACAATAAACATTAACAATAACTCTCATATCTAAATTTGAATAATTATTATACCTCTGCATGTTCTGATTTTCGTTAATTAACAGAAATTACGAAAAATAGATAAATAAAATTGCAAAAAATTAATGTCACGACAATTTTTAAATGTCAAAAGTATTGTTGGCATCTGCGTCTACTACGTTAATATTTCTTATAATGATTTATGAGAATGAATTTTTTTTTTTTAATGCATTTATTTAACGTCGGCCTATTTCCGCTACTGAGGCCTATCACCGACGCCTGTAGACGAGCTACCCCCAACCAGGAATTTTGCCGAACCTCTTCCCTTAAGAAGAGTAGGGATCTTTTACTTGCCTAACATTTAATAGACAAGGGACCGACGGCTTTACATCCCCTCCGAAGGATGGTATATTCTTTATACAACCCTCGCCTAAGGTTGTATAGCTTCCGCGCATACACTGATATACAAGCCGCTGGAAGATGTGTGAGGCGAGAACGTGGTCTTCGTTGGAACGGTTATCCATCCAACTACTAACTGCGCCTGACGTTGCTTTAAATCGCATATCAAAGTATGTACATAGTAAAGACGCACCTACGCTCGCCCCTTGAGAATAAAGCTTAAAATGCGATTTTCGATTTTTACTAATGACAAGTAAACTTTTTTTGCTAAAATGAGATAGATTTAGGATTTTTTAATAAGTAAAGAGATAACGTTACGGGTAAAAAAGTTAAGAGTACATTTACATCTTAAACAATGCTTATATGGCGCCTTCTAGGATCTACACAGAAAATGGGAGCAGATTTGAATTTTTCATCTTAAAAAACCTCCATTTACCAATTTTCACAACAATACTTGAATAACTTCAAAAGTTATATAAGAAAATTATAAATATAATATTGACTGCAACACCCTGTATCTATGTTAATATCAACTTTTATAAGGTAAGTTTAGTTAAATCGTAATATTTTAATGTCAGAAACCCACTGTCGCTCTATAGACCATTACTTACGGATCACCCTGTATATGTATACTAACTTTACACTCTACACATCATTTTAAAGATCAATTGTACTATACATATTGTAGGTCAATTCACAGTCCAATCCACGTGCAGGTTTTCCTTTCCGGATTTTTTCTATGTTTATTACCTAATTCTTTTCTTATGTTATGTTACATTTTATTCTAATCATTTGGCTAATAAATATATTATTATTATTATAATTTGACTACGTATATTTAAACATTATATTTGTATAGTTAATTGATATATACATATTTTCATTCTCCTTATTATCTCAGTGCCTTGTAAACGACCACTGGATCATTTAATAATGGTAATTTATGTTAAATTTAACTTAGTTTTACGCATCTAAATTAAGTAATTATAAAATTCTGACTGGTTAAAGGCTAAAAAAGCAAATGTTATGCTTATATTTCACGTTTATACTTATTATTGTTTATTCCCTTCTTTTCAAGTGAACTAAAATATTAAATATACTTGGTAATGTTGGCTTGTGGAATATCACGAATTCAGAAGTGAAATTATACAAGAACAGCATATAACCGTATAGCTAATGTCATTTTACCGTGTAATCTTGGTAATGAACTGTAATAATAAAGAGCAGGTCTTTTGATCGTTTTATTAAATTTGTTTTCATACTTTCTTGAACAATTAACTGACAAAAGGTCACTACGATACAAAACAAAATTATACGATTTTTTTCTTTTTAAAATGTGTAAAAATATGGTTCAAAATTAAAATGAAAAATTATGCATAATAAAAATATGCTGTTAAATATTATTAATATTATTTAAAACAAATAATGGGGTCGATTTACGTAACGAAGATCGATCCAAATTATTCGAGCTGTTTCTCGTAATGACTATTATTACACAGTAGTATTAAAATATGCACACCAGCACAAAAATGAATAAAAACAAGACGTATTATTGCCATGTCGGCGGTACCTCATACCTTCTAGAACTATTCGAATAGTTTGAATCTATTATCCTTATAGGTAAGTCGATCAATTCATTAATTATTCTTCGCTGTTGTCCTATATGATTATTGTGACACAGGAGGATGTACAAACACAAAAGTGCGGTTTAATGAGTAAATTTTATCTGCAGGGTGGCATAATAGAACGGGAACAGTGGATAACTTGAAAAATATGAATCTTGGAAAAAACTTTAAATACAAAAGTTGTATGAAATTTCCCGGGCTATCTGATGTTGACCTTCGATTTGACATAGGCCATGACCTTCCAGGTCATTTGAAGGTCAAGTCGATTTTTTCAAATAGGACCCCTACTTTTCACCCCGCAAATGAAACGTGCGGAAAATTTTACTTTCGGATATGACCTTCGGGTACTTACAAAATTGAAGTTCAATTTGAGTAAAGCAAGGATGACCTTAGAGGTGCCGAAGGTCATATCCGAACGTAAAATTTTCCTCTCGTTTCATTTCCGTGATTAAAAGTAGGGGGGATTCTATTTGAAAAAACCGGCTTGATCTTCAAATGACCTTAAAGGACACGGAGTCAGGATCAAATCCAAGGTCACAATCAAATAGCCAGAGAAATTTCCTACAACATTTGTATTTAAAGTTTTCCTTTAGGATTCGTATTTTTCTACTCATCCTGCTGTTCCTGTACTTTTATGCCACTCTCTATACACATTTATACAAACACTTAAAATGATTGCCTTTGCAAATTCATTTCGATGATTTGCTAACTGTTTATTATAAAATTTTGTAAAAGTATTTGATTTTTGATAACAACAATTTGTAGTAGATATTATCATTTATATTATATCCACTCTCAGGATATCTATACAACTTTTGCTTAAGATATTTTTAACTCATCTACCTAATGTATCAGAAGAAGAGCCGTGGTGAATTTTAAGCATTTTTCTAAGCATTAGCTGTATTTTTAGACTAAACTTGTTTCCAATGCAGAGGGTTCACAATAATATTATACCCGGTGCTAATTTCCAACAAGTCGTTGCTAAATATGGATACTTTGACCTTATCGTATGCACCATAAAATCATGTACTCATCGTGGCAGACTCTAATAATTTTAATAGATGCAATAGATACTATATCTAGAAACATTTGTAATGAAGTGAAAATATGTGCCAACTTAAACATGACAATAGGTCTGTCCATAATATTTAGTTTTGAATTGGAAATGATATGAGGTGTTATAAACCCCTGAAAAGTTTTTTTTTTAAGTAGTGATTTATTTTCGGCGTTATTTGTAATAGAAATTACCTCAACGCGTCGAAGCTAGGCGGGTGATGTCACATGCCTGCTACGCGATATGTGCTGCAATACTCTAGGTTCAAATGTGCTTTTAGAGGGCGGAATATTAAACATAATATTTTTTTAGTCGCAAACTCCTCTATAAATCCTTATTTTACTATAAGGAAAGTAACCAGACTGCAACCAAAGTTACAAATCTGGCGCGTTAAGTGTAATAATTGCATATTACCATCAAAACGCTAATGCTTCGATTGCAACAAAAACCAGCCGAAAGACTGATCCTACTTAAAGGAGCTCCCTTGCCAGTCGTCATACACCACTTGCAGACTGCAGTTTCGAGCTGTTGGCTCTCGTCAGTGCAAGGTAGGTATGCAACGACCGACTTGAGAATCCTTTGACTATAGTACATCCCGGTATTTTTACAATAGCGACATGTAAAACAGCCAGCAGGCGCCATCTAGCGGTCCAGTGTCCGTTGCAATCGAAAAATAAATAGCCTGACTTGGCTTAGCATAGTTCAAATGTGCTTTTAAAGGGCGGAATATTAAACATAATATTTTTTTAGTCGCAAACTCCTCTATAAATCCTTATTTTACTATAAGGAAAGTAACCAGACTGCAACCAAAGTTACAAATCTGGCGCGTTAAGTGTAATAATTGCATATTACCATCAAAACGCTAATGCTTCGATTGCAACAAACACCAGCCGAAAGACTGATCCTACTTAAAGGAGCTCCCTTGCCAGTCGCCACACACCACTTGCAGACTGCAGTTTCGAGCTGTTGGCTCTCGTCAGTGCAAGGTAGGTATGCAACGACCGACATGAGAATCCTTTGACTATAGTACATCCCGGTATTTTTACAATAGCGACATGTAAAACAGCCAGCAGGCGCCATCTAGCGTTTTACATGTCGCTATTGTAAAAATACCGGGATGTACTATAGTCAAAGGATTCTCATGTCGGTCGTTGCATACCTACCTTGCACTAACGAGAGCCAACAGCTCGAAACTGCAGTCTGCAAGTGGTGTGTGACGACTGGCAAGGGAGCTCCTTTAAGTAGGATCAGTCTTTCGGCTGGTGTTTGTTGCAATCGAAGCATTAGCGTTTTGATGGTAATATGCAATTATTACACTTAACGCGCCAGATTTGTAACTTTGGTTGCAGTCTGGTTACTTTCCTTATAGTAAAATAAGGATTCATAGAGAAGTTTGCGACTAAAAAAATATTATGTTTAATACTCTAGGTGTTGCTATACTGATGTAGTTAATTTTTCGACGGTCATGAGCTAGGACGGGCCGGATATTTTTGCCGATATTTGTCATAGTCGTATTTACCTGTGCTTTGAAAGAAAATCTTATACCATAATCAAGTCTGTGTTCGGCAAATCATGTGAATCTGCTTTCTGGAAACACTCCTCCATATTTGATAACAATAAACAAACTCTATTTCACGTTCTAAATAGTAAAGACACTGGAATAAACCTAATGCGGTGTACAGATGATCTGGCGCCTGCCGAGCCAGCAAGCATGTGACGTTATACGCGTTTATCTGAATGAAATAAATCAAGTAATTTCTACGGCCGCTGCTGTTGTTCGGATTGATTTTTTTCAACAACAGGTCTAATATTATTATTATTAGGTAAAAATCTTTATTTTGCGCCTCTTTTAGTGTATATTAATTTTTTATGGACAGGATAAAGCATTGCAAAACTAGACAATTATTATGTTCCTGGTAAACTGTATTAGATGTAAATACAAATTATAAAAAGTGCCTAACTAAAATAGAACTAAGTAGTGTAATTATAGAATTTATCAAATCAAAAAGTAGACCAAAAATTTATTATTTGTCGATACAAGAAGTACAGATCAATCGGACACCGTTCAAGCAATCATAATTTCTGATGATGAAGATCTGCCACAGGAAAGTCATAGCGAATATGGTACTAACACAGCTAGATCAATTTTGGAAAAGACTACTGAGGTTAGCTTGAATGACACTTTGTGAAGACCATAATATTGACATTTTAGAAATCGCAAAAAATACATTGTTACATATTAGAGTCATATGAACTAAATATTACAACAAAAGAGACAACTCGTATATTTAAAAACATAAACGGGTACATAAGTTCATCTGCAATTGATTATGTTGCTACAAATATACCTCCTCATAAATATGAGGTGAAGTTACATGACCTCTTGTCAGCAGATCATTTAGCCCATATATTTTCAGCTGATACTTACTAGCTGTAATGGTTGGATCAAAAGTTTAGGTAACTGTAATTTAAAAAGAACCATAGGGATACAACCTACGCGAATTTAATTGGTATCTAAAAATTATAAATTGGGACTACATTTATAATTCAAATGTGACATATGCTTTTGGTTTGTTTAAGGACGATATATTATGGTGCTTACATGTCACATGCTCCCTTAAGTAAGTTAAGAATAAAAATATAAATAATAAAGTAAATAAGAATAATCAATGGGTAACAGATGATTTAATATTTGATGGTCAACATCTTAGAATCATGTTTAATAAAGTAAAATATAATTTCAATGTTAATTATACAATGTATGTTTGTATTTATGATCGTATAGATATCTGTGCGTGTATGTATATATTGATATGATATTGCTTGTACTTAAGATTTAGAACACATTTGGATCAATCCGAGTTGTGTATTGCCAATAAAATGCATTTTATTTTATCTGAGTAAGGAGTTGCATGTATTTTTTTTGTTTTCGCTCATTTGTTCTGTTTGATAAAATGCCAGAGTAGTTTATAGAAGACACATATTTTTATTAATTACATGCAATTTTTATATTTCAGCCATAAAAACAGTTAGAGATGTTTATAACACAATTTAATGATAATTAGAATCAGTTATGTTATTTTAATTCACTTAGTTATTGTTAAACTAATTATAAAAATGTTTATATCATTACGAACTATTTACGCAGTTATTATGTTAATGTAGATATAAGATTTTTAATTTAATTTGTGTGGGAAAGTGATAAAACTGTAAAAAACCTCAATACCACGTAATGAGAACCAATTCGTTTTGTCAAGTTGATGTCAAGAAAGATTCAAGTTGGTATCGGCGATTTTATTATTTGTGGAAAATGGAAAGGAAGGGAGAGTATGAAAAAATTGGAAAATTAGAAGTTGCTAGGGGAAGAAAAACAAATAACAAGAAAATTATTGAAAATTGCAGGTTAGAGAGAGTAAATATTAAAATATACGAGAGAAAACAGACTATTGTTGCAGATAGTAAAGTATAGTAAGAAGAAGGAAGACAACCAGTTAACAAATTTGAGACAAAGAAAAGAAAAATTAATTTTTTCAAAATTTTTATAAGTTGGAAAGAGAAGATAATTATATATTATTTTGAGGTGTAGAAAACGATTCCTTGTGGAACTGAGATATCACTTGAATTGTGTAGGAGTTTGGCAGACTTCAGATGAACATCGAATTAAGTGATACAGTGCGCTTGGAGTTTTATTTGAGCTACGGGGACTAAAAACTTCATATAAATTTTTTGTAAATCTTTTTATAGTTTGAAAAATAATTGAATATATTTTAATTTGAAAATTTCGATCATTAATTCTATTTCTTATTAACAAACTTGATTTTAAACAATAATTAACCAAATTATTTTATTTTTAGTATGGTATTTATATTTTTGCTAGATAGGGAGGGAATCTTATTTCATCTTTTATGTGTATCGTATTTTATTGTTCTCACAGTACACTGTTAAAATCGATTTAAATGTGTTTTATTGCTGTGTGTTTTCAAGAATTGTGTTTAATTTCGATCTTTCGAACTTACGAATTTGAGATCTAAATTAGAAATTATTTACTGTGATATTTTTAAACGCCGTCAGCGGATATCTAAGCAATATATAATTTTTAATCGCTGTTTTACATTTATGACTTACGTTATTTTTAATAATCTAATGGATGAAAAAATATTACTTTGTTATTATTAATATAAAGTTAATGACAATACAGTAGATGTACCCTTCAACAGAAAATAATTTCTCGGCCATCAGGATAGTCCATTCAACGTTCAAGTGTTGTTTCCTGAAAGAAAATAAAGTGAAACTACCTGCTGTGTCTAATTTGAAGACAAATGAATAGAGATAGTGTACCAAGCTTGGCTATGTCAATCTAGAACGATTATTATCCAAATGGCTCCTTCCTAATATGGCTTCCCATCTCGTAAAAGCATCGGTGACACTAATGGACCCTGCGTCGAAAAAACCGCGACACGAATTCTTCGCATTTAATTTTTTTTGTATCCCAAAGAGATCAATCAATATCAGGGTTATCAAAATGAAACATAACTTTTTGAAATACGTCAATCATATTCCCACTTGTACTCTGTCATCACTACCTCAGTCTGTATAAAAACAGGTGATTTAATTTATTACAAGTATCTGAAGGTTGTAAGCCATAGGGGGCGGTATGATAAATACGTATAGACGTACAGCCAGATTTGCCCTATTTTTTTTATAAACAACGACCAAAATCAGAAAACTCAGTTTTCGGGCCGTAGAATTTTACAATTGCGTTTTTGACAAAAGTTTTATTAGTAAAAGTTGTAAGGTTTTAGTGAGTTATAATCGATAAATAAATTATGGAGATAATGGCTAAAAACTCTCTTTTTACACTATTTTATAAATGTTAATAACTTTTGCAATAATGGCAGTAAGTGACACAAAACATCTTGGTGACGGGGCCATTATGAGTCTTTATAAGTGTGAGCAATTTCAGCCAGACAGTGTCTGTTTAAACAATTGTGATAAGCAAGATAATGGATCTAGAGATATTTAACAAGGCGGAATGGATTCTTAAAAGGTTGAACTATAAGTTAAGTTGAAAAAATATTTAAAAAAAGCTTCTTATTTAAATACTCTAAAAAGTAGAAAATAAACTTTGGAATAAATCAGACCCTCATTTTGTTACATTATATAGTTTTTTTATGATATAAAAGCTTTTTCCCGTGTCCCGCTCGCGACAAACTTTATATCATAAAAATAATTACATAATGTAACAAAATGATGGGTTTGATTTACTTTAAAGTTTATTTTCTACTTTTTGGAGCATTTGAATAAAAGCTTTTTTAAAAAATATTTTTTTATATAATTTTATTTTTTACTTTTTAGTCTTTTGATATGCTCTAATTTCCAAATATCAACTTTGAGACGAATTGGATAATAAACGATCCGCCATCTTGAACTAAATTTTTTACTAGAATTCGTAATCCGCGACCCCGGAAACCCCCAGATATCGATTTTCATCGATTTTGATCTAAATGACAAAAGTCGTCAGTCATATTGGCGCCGCCATTTTGAATTTCTAAATTTCAACCAAGAATTCATAATTGGCGATCTCGAAAACCCCCAGATATCAATTTTGAGTCGAATCGGATCATAAATGATAAAGTCGTCTGCCATCTTGAAGCGGCCATCTTGTTTCTTTCTTATATGAAAACGTTAAAGTATATTGTCACCAGACTTATACACATGTGCAAAATTTCAAAGCTTTAACTTAATTTGAACTAATCGAAATTTTGATTGCAAGATTTGACCTAAACTAACAAACTAACAAACAAACAAACAAACAAACAAACATTGCAAGTTTAATAAAAGCTCATAAAATAGTTATTTATGTTACAAGTCCGGAAAGCACTGTAACATCACTTCACGGATGTGTAACGTACAAAATTTTATTTCATACTGTGCTTTTGATTTAGCGATTTAACTAAAGTCGCATCATATCTTATTTCATTTGTACTTTCGATATTTCGTGATTTAACCAAAGTCACATTACCTCCTTTTAACATTATTTAGCGACGGCATGTTTTATTTGTAATTTATTTTTTCGCATTTTGATTGATAATAAGCTATTATACTAAATTCAAAATCGTTTAATAAAGTGGCACTTTACCACATCGAGTAATGTTAGTGTTAATAAAAACAGAAAATTGTTAATTTAAATATTCGAAACATTGTTTTATATATATATATATATATATATATATATATATATATATATATGTGTGTGTGTGTGTGTGTGTGTGTGTGTGTGTGTGTGTGTGTGTGTGTGTTTTTTAGGTTTTCGCGGGTGTTAAATAAATAAAGTGTTTTTGTACTTCCGGGTACTCTCCCGCGTCGATGATCGACTCCTCCAGGAGTCACGGTTGTCTAAACGACGTTTCGGCAGAACTGGAGTTCAGTTCGAGCAACGAGAAGCAGCAGTAGGCAGCTTTCCACTTATTCTTCCTGAAAACTATTATGATTCTCTACCTGTATTCTTGAATGATAAACAGAAGCAGGTAAATAGAGCATCTCGTGCCGTGACACGTCACTCATAAATGGCAAGGAAATTATCTAACATAAGCAATTATACTACGTCAAATAATTTTAACATATTTAACTTAACGAACTAACCAAAAGAAATACTCGTATTATGTATTTTAGTTGTTAACAAAATGTAGTAAAAAAAAACTGCAATAAAAGGACTCGAACCCTCATTACGGTACGAGATGCTCTATTTATCCGCTTTTTGATAAACAAAGCTGAAATTTTCACAGATTATCAATAGACCTATATTTTATGATTCAATTAATAGGTATACAATTTATGCTATGAGTATGAAGTCCTAGCCCTCGAAAGTGAAGGTACTCTTGCAAAATTGCCGTGGTGTGGAGGTGGGGAGAGCAGCTCGAAGTCTGTTTTCAGGCGGCTACCTTTTGTGATCTATCTATCTATCTATACTCAGGAATTTGGCTAGGGTAAACCTTTTGAGATCGAAACTTTAAATAGGAGCGCGCATCAAAATTTTACAATATCTCGGCTTCTAGACATCGCAAAACCTTCTTCTTTTTTTTAATCTGGGGTAACTCGACGAAATATTACCAACTGGCCAATTATCATTGCACTAGAAAATTGGGAAATGCCGGAAAAATCTACATGTTTTATTACCCATACCTTATTTTCATCGTGAAAGCTAAAATTTTACAATAAATCTTTTACTTTTGCTTCAGTTTTGTTTTAAACTATTTATTTTTTATAATATAATTATTTTGTAAATTAATGAAGCAGCTATTTGTACGTAATAAAATATTTTCGAATTAGACATAAAAATGACTGATTTTTTTCTGTGCACCCCTATAACTTGGCTACTTGTATTTGGATTTGTATATATTTTTTATACCACACAATACCCATAATGAGCTTACATAAAGAAGGTAGAACTGTTACTCAATCCCTATTTCAAAGCCAAATGTGATGTTTCTAAAATGGGAATTTTGCAAAAATAACATTAGCGATTCAGATAGTGGAAAAATGTATTTGGAAAAGTCGTTCAGGAAAAGTAAGTAAGTTCAAATATGAAGTTTCATTTGAAAATATTGGTTTTTAGTTTTTTTTTGAAAAATATTCCAAGTCAGAAAAATTCGAGGTTTGGGTTAGTTTAGAGCATCCAAATTGCTATGAATTCCAGAAAATAGTTGGACATTTTTAATTTAATAAACCACTTTACACAATGTTGATAATTTATTTACTTCAAAGAAAATCGAACACAATATTAACGATACTAACAATAATAATTATCCGATATATTTTTTTAATAGATCGCCTTCAATTTCAATGCATTTTAAAATTCTTTTTTATTATGATTCGATACTTTTTTAATTCTTCAGGAGATATTGATCGACAAACTTCCAAAATTCTGTTACACAATTCTTGTCGTGTGCGTGGTCTGCTTTTATAAACTTTTTCTTTAACTGCACTCCAAAAATAAAAACCCAGGGGAGTAATATCTGGGGATCTGGGCGGAAACTCGCAAAGTGCACTATTACGTCCTATCCATTTTCGAGGAAAACTTGGATTAAACCATTCTCTCACAATCAAGGCATTATGTACTGAGCAGCCATCTTGTTGGAAGTGGATGTCTCTTTGCAATGCAAGCGGTAAATCGTCTATAGCATCGGACAATTCTGTGTTAAGGAAATTCATGTAAATATCAGCATTTAAATTTCTTTCGAAAAAAAAATGGAACAAATAGCCGGGTTCCCAGGATACCACACCATACATTCACTTTTTGGGAGTACTGACTTTTGCATGTAATTACCCAATTTGTATTATCCGCAGCCCAATATCTACAATTTTGTGACGAAACCGCGCCATTAGTGGTAAATGTGGTTTCGTCTGAGAAGAGTATTTTATCGATAAAACGACGGTCCTCTAGAAAATTGCCTTGCAGCAGGTTACGACCGCACCCTGTATATATACATTTAAGTTTACGTTAAATTTCAAAATTATTTATTCTTGTCATATATTTGTCCTAGTGTAATTTTATTGCTAAGATTCTTCAATTTAAATATTCGTGCGATATCTGTGGGTTGGAGATGGGACGGCTTGCCATTCGGTCGACAGAAGTCACAAAGTTCGGCAGCTCCGTAAACCACAAAAATATTCTGAATTTCATTCATTGGTTTAATTCCATAAACCACTAAATTATTCTGAATCTCGTTATTTATTTTTGTTTAACATATATGTGTGTGTGTATATTCTCATTCAATACAGTCCATCGCTCATCGTTCAACAAGGAGTGAAAAACGCATAGGAAAAGGTGTGTCAGTACTATTTTCCAGCCCTCGCGGTTACTCTTTGTTCTTGCTCATTCATTTAATGGTCCTTTAACGAGCCAAATTTTCAATATAAAGTATTTAGTTTCTAATTTAATAAAATAAATGTCTTAGCAATAAAAATTATATTTTCGTTCATTTTAATACGTATAAAATTCAGTTATACCTATTTAATATACTATTTATAGCGTTTCAGTTTTTTGCGCGACCTCTTTATCGCTTGAGTTTTTATTCTACAAATACTTTCTTTCAAACATCACATTTGTTGAAATATTTTTCGATTACTCAATAATTATTCTTGATTAATTTGTGAATTAATCAGTCAATATTTGTAATAAATTCTCACGAAAAAAGAAATAAATAAATAAGTAGAAAAAAATTGGAATACTTTTACTTTCAGTATTAAGTTTTGCTCACAATTTAAGTGAATTTTATATACAGGGTGTTAGTGTTATTAGTCATTATTCGATTTTCATAATATAAACATACAGTTTGTTATTGTTTAATGCGTTTTATTGATGTAATACGTCACAAAATAAATATTTTGTTAATTTGTAGCGAACTTTTGCAAAATAAAATAGTAAATCAAGATAATTTAATTCTTGGTATCCGATTATAAAGTAGATTTTGCTCAATTTAGATATTTAAAATATTATTTAAATCAATTTCACATTTTTTATTGTTGCCAGTTGCATCATGACGACTAACGCTAATAAAATAAAACAAGCTAAAGCTTTGCGTCAATTGCAAATTGATCATATTGATGATATTTTGGTGCTTGCTCAGTCGGCAGTTACAGACGAGAGCCTTCACGTTAGATTTAAAGTCAGATGTCAATGTTTAGAGAATATTTATGATGAATTTCAGAAACAACACGATACTATTATTTTGTTTTGTCGACTACAGAAAATCCGGAACTGGAAAATGAAAAAATTGTTCGAACCACTTTTTTCGACAATTATTTTACAGTTAAAACAATTTACACTAATATTTTCTGTGCTCAACAGTCTAAGGAATCTAAAGACGATTTAACTACATCTCCAAATGTCAAACTGCCACAAATATCGTTACCCGTTTTTGACGGGAATTATCAAAACTGGTTAAATTTTCATGATCTATTTTCAACTTTAATTCATAATAATAAATCGTTATCTAATATTGAAAAGTTTCAATAATTGTTAAGCTCGCTTACATCACACGCTCTTAATTTATTAAAAGGTACTCCTGTCACAGCTCAAAATTATGAAACAGCCTTTAAAACTTTAACTGATAGATACGAAAATCGCCGGTTACTTGCAAATTCTTGTTGGCAGGCTATATTTAATGCTCCTAAATTAAATAATGCTTCTGCGGCGGGACTTCGTCAAATATTAGAAACCTTCAATGAAAACTTAGCTGCCTTAGACAATTTGAAATTACCGGTTGATAAATGGGATTTTATTCTATTCCACATACTTATACAAAAATTAGACGCCTCTACTATCAAACGATTTGAATTACAAGAAGCGTCTACTGAAATTCCTTCCTTTTCTAAACTCAAAGATTTTCTTTCAAAACAATGTACAGCTCTTGAATCTGTTGCTCTTTCCATCTCTAATCAAAAAACAAATAAAAATGTGTCAGTCTCTCAAAGCTCTACTAAAGCAAATTATAATAATTCCAATCGTTTTCGTTCAGCCTTACCCAAAGTTAGGTCTTCTCTTCTTGTTCATTCTAACCCTGAAGCTAAAATAAGTACCTGTAATTATTGTAAATCTGCTCATACTATTTATCAATGCTCTGCTTTTCAAAATCAAAATCCTTCAAAAAGGTTACAAATTGCCAAAGAAAAAAAATGGTGTACGAATTGTCTACACGCTGGTCACCGTATAAATTCTTGTAGCTCTAAATTCACTTGTCGTGTTTGCCAAGCCAAACATCACACTCTTCTTCATATTTCTCCTGAATCATCTTTACCCTCAACCAATCCGGTGGAAAATAATGCAAACGATTTTTCTTCATCTTCATCTTCTGAAATTACAGTTGCCCAAGTACATTCGCTAACAAACTGCGTTCCATCAAATACTGTGGTACTACTCGCTACCGCTAAAATAGAAACTCTGGATGCTTGGGGTAACTATCAGTCTGTTCGAGTGCTCCTCGATGGAGGTTCACAAGCCAATATAATCTCACAAAAGTGTGTACAAAGACTTGGTCTCACTAGTTGAAAAATTTCTCTGTCAATTCTCGGTCTAGGTCAGACTTCTTCGTCTGCCACCAGGGGGATATCTTGTACTATTCGCCCAACGGGGCAAACTTCTCCCACTTTTACCGTGGACTTTGTTGTTCTCCCTAAAATATGCAATCCTATGCCAACTTCAGTAATTTCTTCTATAGACTGGAAATATTTAAATAATCTCAAATTGGCCGATCCTCAATTTCACATACCCGGTGAAATAGATATGTTAATGGGCGCAGATATTTTCTCCCAAATTCTCCAAGACGGTAAATTGTCAGGTAACAATAATGAACCTACAGCAATAAACACAATTTTCGGATGGGTTTTAATGGGTAAAGTGACTCGTACTTCTGATCAATCTTTCTTAAATTCATTCGTTTCTTTTGTCGATACATCATTAGATTTAACACTTAGACGTTTTTGGGAACTGGAAGAAATACCCGACATTAATACCCCTTCCCCTGAGGATGTCTTATGCGAAAAATCATTTTTGGAAACCTATAGTCGGGACCACCGGTCGATATAGTGTAGCTCTTCCATTTAAAGGGCCTGAACCTTTATTTGGAGACTCTAAATCTGGAGCCCTACGTCGATTCTATTCTCTCGAGCGCCGCCTCCTTTCTGATCAGTCCTTGTATAGTTCATATCACGATTTTATGAAAGATTATTTAGAAAGCGGTCACATGGAACTTGTCACCTCACCATCACTATGTTCGGGAAAATTGTTCTATATTCCTCATCACTCTGTCATAAATCTCAATAGTTCGACATCTCCTCTTAGAGTTGTTTTTGATGCCTCTGCGAAAAGTGCCAATGGTATAGCTCTAAATGATAGTCTTCTAGTTGGCCCGAAACTCCAGAAGGACATTGTCACTTTGCTTTTACACTTTCGGTGTCATTCGTTTGTTCTAACAGCCGACATAAAGCAAATGTATCGGCAGATATATCTTCATTCGAACCACAGAGATTATCAGAGAATTGTGTGGAGATTCTCCCCCCATATTCCTGTTCAAGGGTTTCGACTCAACATAGTCATCTATGGTGTTTCTTCAGCACCATTCCTTGCTCTTAGAACACTTCAACAATTGGCTAAAGATGAAAAGGAAATGTTTCCTTTAGCTGCTGAAGTAATTCGTTCTGATATGTATATAGATGACATAGTTACAGAATGTTCCACTCTTCATGAAGCAATGAATCTTAAAAGCCAACTTATTTCTTTATTACAAAAAGGAGGATTTACTCTCCGAAAATGGGCCAGTAATAGTACCGCCTTTCTAGAATCTATTCCCGACGATCTACGACAAACTCAGTCTCTTTGTTTTGCTGACGAAAATAATTCAGCTATAAAAATTCTTGGTCTAAAATGGCTTCCTTCTTCTGATGTTTTCTGTTACTCTGTCGAAATTTTAAATCGCCCTTGTACGAAACGTACAATCCTCTCAGATGTGGCCCGAATCTTCGATCCTCTTGGATTTTTGTCACCTCTCACCTTTTTTACCAAGCATTTAATTCAGTACCTCTGGACTTTAGGAATTGATTGGGACCAAGACCCTCCTTCTGATGTGGTACATCGCTGGAGCAAGTATAAATCCGAGCTTCCCTTGTTGCAGCATCTAAAAATTCCCCGGTGTTGTCTCCCACAAATATTTCTAAATTGTCAATTGCACGGTTTCTGTGATAGCTCCGAAAAGGGTTATGCTGCAGTGATCTATTTGCGTTTTCAAGTCCATACTAAAGTTTGTATTTCCCTGATTTGCGCCAAATCAAAAGTGTCGCCCCTTAAGCGAATTTCCCTTCCCCGTTTAGAACTATGCGCAGCTGTTCTTTTATCTCGACTTATTTCGTTCGTAGTTGAAATTTATTCAGGAAAACTTTCGTTAAAAAATATTTTTGCTTGGTCCGATTCATCGGTGGCATTAACTTGGATCAGATCTTCTCCTCACAGGTTTAAGACTTTCGTAAGCAATCGTGTGACTCAGATTCAGGAACGAATACCTCCTAATCGCTGGTTTCACATTTCATCCGCTGATAATCCTGCCGATTATGCCAGTCGAGGATTACTTCTTTCTGAATTAGTAAATCACTCATTATGGTGGGCGAGCCCTGAATGGCTCAAGTTGCCCTGCAATGCCTGGCCCACAAGTAATTTCGATATTTCTAATCATCCTTCTTTAGCAGAAGAAGAACGAAAAATCGTACTTTCTAATTTCATTCTTTTAGATTCTATAGACACCCTATTGGACAAATACTCTTCACTTTCTAAAATAAAATGTATATTTTGCTATTGTTTGCGTTTCATTAAGAATGCTAGCAATCCGCGCACTAAAGCCTATAAAGCATTCACTAACAAAGAATTTAATGAAGTTTTATTTATATTAGTCAAACGTGTTCAGTATTTATGTTTTTCGGATGTCATTGAAAGTCTTCAAACAGGCAAATCCCTTCCTAAGTGTTTTCGAAAATTGAGCCCATTTATAGGCGAAGATGGCGTTCTTAGGGTGGGCGGTCGTCTGACCCATTCTGGATTACTTTACGACCAGAAACATCCGGCTCTATTACCTCGCAAACGTCGCCTTACCGAGCTTATAATCGAAGAAGTTCATAAAGAGAATCTTCATGCTGGGCTACAAACGCTTCAATTTCTACTTTCTCAAAATTTCTGGGTTCTTTCTCCTAGGCGAGCTATTCGTCACACCCTTTCCAAATGTCTCCGTTGTTTTAAGGTTAAACCTAAACCATACCAACCCCCCATGGGTAATTTACCTTCAGTACGAGTAAATCAGGTGAAACCATTTCAATGTGTAGGGGTAGATTTCGGGGGACCGTTTTTCAAACTTTGGGGAAATCTAGAGGAATCAAATCTCGAAAAGCGTACTTGTGCTTATTCGTCTGTTTCGCTACCAAGGCAGTTCACCTTGAATTAGCCTCAGATTTAACTTCTGAATGTTTTCTTGCTGCCCTAAGGCGTTTTATTTCTCGCAGAGGGCGCTGCACTAACATTTTCTCTGATCAAGGGCGAAACTTCATTGGAGCGGCAAATGAGTTGATTGAACTTATAAAACAAGCTTCAGAATGCGAAAAAATTTCCTGGGCATTTAATCCACCCTCAGCACCTCATTTTGGGGGGCTGTGGGAATCAGGAATCAAATCTGTCAAATCACATCTTATTCGGGTCATAGGCCAACAAATATTGACTTATGAAGAATTTTACACAGTTCTAGTTCAAATCGAAGCTCTCCTAAACTCCCGTCCTCTCTGTCCTCTAAGTTCGGATCCTCATGATCTTTCTGTCCTAACACCTGGACACTTCCTTACTTTGGAACCTCTTACTTCACTACCAAGCCCAAGATCTTTCTCACCTTTCACTAAACCGGTTATCTCGGTGGCAATTATTCCAAAGGCTGCATCGCGATTTTTGGAAACGTTGGCATCTGGAGTACCTTAATACTTTGCAACAACGACAAAAGTGGTTGGACTCTGACTTTTCAAAGGTTTCTCAGGGTACACTGGTGCTCATTAAAGACGAACAAACTCAGTCATTAAAATGGCGTTTAGGCCGAATTGAGCAAATTCACCCGGTGTTACCTCCTTTCTCTTATTATTTATTTTTGAGAAAGAATTGAGGCAACATGTGCGGACGACTAGCTGGTTTAAGCCGGAGCAGAGAGCCGTGGGTCCAGAGCATTCGTAAGAGTGGAGAAACTTACCCTTTCTGACATGTACAGCATAAGCGACAGATTTCTGTTTATTTCGAGAAAAGGAGACAAAGAAAAATTGATGTTAAATTGGGCACCATCTATAGTAAAATAAGCAAAATAGTCTCTTTTTCTCGAATAACCAGTCTGCTATAGATCAGACTGAAATTGTTGGTAAGAGAAATAAAAAGATAGTTTAAAATGAATGACAAAATATATTACAAAAAAATTAGACAAATCGGTTTGAGACAAATTGAAATGTGAAAAATATATATATATATAAAAAAACAAATTGATACCAGTATCCTAGGTGGTTTATGGCTCAGGTGGCTGGTTCTGGGACAGCAATCCAGGCCCACAATTGTCTCTTATTGCAAGAATTCTAAATTTTTCTTGGCAATTTACGTCTCTCAATGAATGGGGTGAAAATTGTAGGAAATTTAACCAAATATAAGCACATACAAAGTTTATGCAAGTTATTTATGCAAAATTTAAGCAATGTTAGCTATGCAAATATAAGCTAGTTAGCTGTACAAAATATATTTGAATTAGCTGCACGAAACATTAAGCTAGCTATACAAAAGCTGCAGGAAATTAATTTCAGCTATACCAAAGTAAGCTGATTAGCAGTACAAAAGTAATTTTAGCTATGCAATAGTAATTATTAGCTATGCACGAATTATTATTAGCTATGCACGTGTAATTATTAGCTATGCACGAATTATTATTAGCTATGCACGAGTATTATTAGCTATGCACTAGTATTATTAGCTATGCACTAGTATTATTAGCTATGCACTAGTATTATTAGCTATGCACGAATATTATTAGCTATGCACTAGTATTATTAGCTATGCACTAGTATTATTAGCTATGCACTAGTATTATTAGCTATGCACGAATATTATTAGCTATGCACTAGTATTATTAGCTATGCACTAGTATTATTAGCTATGCACTAGTAAGCTGATTTCTTAGACTATAAATTGCCAAAAAATTAAAAGGAAAGAGAAAAATATTTTTAAAACCATGTGGTACATATAGCATTTTAACTACTTATTAAATTAAGAAGAATTGACTTTGAATTTATTTTAAAAATAATTGAAATTATATCAAAGGCAAAATTTGAAGATTAATTAAAATATTTTAATGAGTATAATGAAATGAAATTACCTGTATGTTCAACACTTTGTAACTGGGATATAAAAATTGTAATATCAATTACTGAAGTCCACAGTTAAAAATTTTAATGTTTGAATCAGTACAAAGGCTGCAAGCAAATGACTTCCTGGTGAGTTTTACTGATAAGGTAAACTTTTTTGTCCTGTTTACTGGAAAACAACGCCACCAAAAAAATGTGAGAAATCTAATTCCCTATTTAAATTGAAAGCAATCAAAATATAGAAATCGTACAAGTATGGCCATCTGTCAGTAGTTAATTTAAGCGCACCAACTTGCCTTGTAGATTCCCATACTCAACTAAAGTAGTGGTATATAATCGATAAACGGAATCTATAATAATAGTTTATTTTCCATGCCAGCTGATTTGCCTTTGCAATTTCTATTTTATACACATAACAACAAATATTAACAGATGTAAATAAGTAGTAAAACGTATTGATATTAGTGATAAATCAGTAACATATTACATGTTATAGGATTTACTATATATAGAATGAGAGAAGGTAAGGAAAATAACTATATGTACTCCATAGTAAACAAAAATATAAAAATTGAAAAATAGATATCTGATGTAACTAAATTTTGTAGACAAATTGTTTCCTGGGATAATAATGCTGTATTACAACGGATATGAGATACATAATAGTGTTAATAGAAAAACAGGACTAAGTTCCTACGATATAAAATTAAGTACATAAAACAGTGTGACATGGTTTAGCAGTTATACATGTAAAATTCTGTTAGTTGAAAACAGTTTTACCTGCAAGAACTGAATCCAAAAAATATACAGGTCGTGCTAACTATCCACAAAACACTAGTTTTTAAATAAAACTGTTAAATGGACATAGGCCATGTAACAGAATGCCTCCCTTCTGGCGAAAAAATTTTTTTAAGGTACGTATAAAAATTTTTGCTTTGCTTTACTCGTAAACATGTGAAAATAAACAATACTTTAATATTACTAATTCCTCGTAGGGAACATAAAATACAAAATTGAGAAAGCGAGCGAAGGATGAGTGACAAAATACATTCTCTACCAGAAGTTCTACGTACAGGGAGCAAGTGTTTGACCTAAACTGGAGAAATCTTCGGAACTAAGTAATGAAAAAATGTGAAAAGTTAAGTGTTGCGAAATTTAAAAAATAGACAAAAAAATGGATAAAATTAATTTTAAGGAAGACGACTTAATGTCGAAATCCTACAGACATTATAACGCCTGAGCAACTGTCTAGTCGTTGCTAGTACTAAAATTGGTAGAAGTTTATCAAACTAATACCACGATACATGTAATGTAATATTACATGCCAATATAGGTTAGCAAGAAGTTAAAACTTGTGGTATTGTTAACCTATAATTCAAGTGTATAGCCGTTGAGTGCTAAAACTGGTAGTTCAAAACAATTCAGATAGTGCATGTAAGATGTACTCTAGTTAAATGAGAAAAATTGTTCTCAAAAATCAAAGTTAAATTCGTGAAGCGAAGTAGAGAAGCTAGAAAAAAATTAAATTTACCTAGGTAGGAGAATTTTATTAATTACGGTAAATAGAAGAAACATTAACAAGAAAGAAAAGAAAGAGGAAAGTACTGAATACCCATAAGGCTGGTTTTCAGAAAGGTGATTAAAATAATCTAGTAAAAATATAAAACTTATGGTTTTAAACTTTTAGTTGTCAAAGTTTTGAGGTTATGGCTTTTTATCCAAGGTGGTAGGAAAAGATTAAACCAAATTGAAGTAAAGAATCGTATAGGGATTCACAGAAAGCACAAAAAGAAAGAAGAAAAATACAAACACAAAAGAAGAGAAGAGACGGTGTTGTTGTCTATCGTTATGAGAATCCACAAGTAAAATTATAAGTAGAGGTAAGTACTCCTGTTCAGAAAGTTGAACAAAGGAAACAGAAATAATTATAATATTTTTACATTTGTAGGTTCTCATCATCTGGTAACGTAAGCTACCGGATGTTATTTTGTTCCCACCCCTGAACCTTCGTGGATCTGAAGAAAGTAGAAAGCTCAGTCGGTAGAGCATGAGACTCTTAATCTCAGGGTCGTGGGTTCGTGCCCCACGTTGGGCGCCAATTATGTTACCTCCTTTCTCTTATTATTTATTTTTGAGAAAGAATTGAGGCAACATGTGCGGACGACTAGCTGGTTTAAGCCGGAGCAGAGAGCCGTGGGTCCAGAGCATTCGTAAGAGTGGAGAAACTTACCCTTTCTGACATGTACAGCATAAGCGACAGATTTCTGTTTATTTCGAGAAAAGGAGACAAAGAAAAATTGATGTTAAATTGGGCACCATCTATAGTAAAATAAGCAAAATAGTCTCTTTTTCTCGAATAACCAGTCTGCTATAGATCAGACTGAAATTGTTGGTAAGAGAAATAAAAAGATAGTTTAAAATGAATGACAAAATATATTACAAAAAAATTAGACAAATCGGTTTGAGACAAATTGAAATGTGAAAAAAATATATATATATAAAAAAACAAATTGATACCAGTATCCTAGGTGGTTTATGGCTCAGGTGGCTGGTTCTGGGACAGCAATCCAGGCCCACAATTGTCTCTTATTGCAAGAATTCTAAATTTTTCTTGGCAATTTACGTCTCTCAATGAATGGGGTGAAAATTGTAGGAAATTTAACCAAATATAAGCACATACAAAGTTTATGCAAGTTATTTATGCAAAATTTAAGCAATGTTAGCTATGCAAATATAAGCTAGTTAGCTGTACAAAATATATTTGAATTAGCTGCACGAAACATTAAGCTAGCTATACAAAAGCTGCAGGAAATTAATTTCAGCTATACCAAAGTAAGCTGATTAGCAGTACAAAAGTAATTTTAGCTATGCAATAGTAATTATTAGCTATGCACGAATTATTATTAGCTATGCACGTGTAATTATTAGCTATGCACGAATTATTATTAGCTATGCACGAGTATTATTAGCTATGCACTAGTATTATTAGCTATGCACTAGTATTATTAGCTATGCACTAGTATTATTAGCTATGCACGAATATTATTAGCTATGCACTAGTATTATTAGCTATGCACTAGTATTATTAGCTATGCACTAGTATTATTAGCTATGCACGAATATTATTAGCTATGCACTAGTATTATTAGCTATGCACTAGTATTATTAGCTATGCACTAGTAAGCTGATTTCTTAGACTATAAATTGCCAAAAAATTAAAAGGAAAGAGAAAAATATTTTTAAAACCATGTGGTACATATAGCATTTTAACTACTTATTAAATTAAGAAGAATTGACTTTGAATTTATTTTAAAAATAATTGAAATTATATCAAAGGCAAAATTTGAAGATTAATTAAAATATTTTAATGAGTATAATGAAATGAAATTACCTGTATGTTCAACACTTTGTAACTGGGATATAAAAATTGTAATATCAATTACTGAAGTCCACAGTTAAAAATTTTAATGTTTGAATCAGTACAAAGGCTGCAAGCAAATGACTTCCTGGTGAGTTTTACTGATAAGGTAAACTTTTTTGTCCTGTTTACTGGAAAACAACGCCACCAAAAAAATGTGAGAAATCTAATTCCCTATTTAAATTGAAAGCAATCAAAATATAGAAATCGTACAAGTATGGCCATCTGTCAGTAGTTAATTTAAGCGCACCAACTTGCCTTGTAGATTCCCATACTCAACTAAAGTAGTGGTATATAATCGATAAACGGAATCTATAATAATAGTTTATTTTCCATGCCAGCTGATTTGCCTTTGCAATTTCTATTTTATACACATAACAACAAATATTAACAGATGTAAATAAGTAGTAAAACGTATTGATATTAGTGATAAATCAGTAACATATTACATGTTATAGGATTTACTATATATACAATGAGAGAAGGTAAGGAAAATAACCATATGTACTCCATAGTAAACAAAAATATAAAAATTGAAAAATAGATATCTGATGTAACTAAATTTTGTAGACAAATTGTTTCCTGGGATAATAATGCTGTATTACAACGGATATGAGATACATAATAGTGTTAATAGAAAAACAGGACTAAGTTCCTACGATATAAAATTAAGTACATAAAACAGTGTGACATGGTTTAGCAGTTATACATGTAAAATTCTGTTAGTTGAAAACAGTTTTACCTGCAAGAACTGAATCCAAAAAATATACAGGTCGTGCTAACTATCCACAAAACACTAGTTTTTAAATAAAACTGTTAAATGGACATAGGCCATGTAACAGAATGCCTCCCTTCTGGCGAAAAAATTTTTTTTAAGGTACGTATAAAAATTTTTGCTTTGCTTTACTCGTAAACATGTGAAAATAAACAATACTTTAATATTACTAATTCCTCGTAGGGAACATAAAATACAAAATTGAGAAAGCGAGCGAAGGATGAGTGACAAAATACATTCTCTACCAGAAGTTCTACGTACAGGGAGCAAGTGTTTGACCTAAACTGGAGAAATCTTCGGAACTAAGTAATGAAAAAATGTGAAAAGTTAAGTGTTGCGAAATTTAAAAAATAGACAAAAAAATGGATAAAATTAATTTTAAGGAAGACGACTTAATGTCGAAATCCTACAGACATTATAACGCCTGAGCAACTGTCTAGTCGTTGCTAGTACTAAAATTGGTAGAAGTTTATCAAACTAATACCACGATACATGTAATGTAATATTACATGCCAATATAGGTTAGCAAGAAGTTAAAACTTGTGGTATTGTTAACCTATAATTCAAGTGTATAGCCGTTGAGTGCTAAAACTGGTAGTTCAAAACAATTCAGATAGTGCATGTAAGATGTACTCTAGTTAAATGAGAAAAATTGTTCTCAAAAATCAAAGTTAAATTCGTGAAGCGAAGTAGAGAAGCTAGAAAAAAATTAAATTTACCTAGGTAGGAGAATTTTATTAATTACGGTAAATAGAAGAAACATTAACAAGAAAGAAAAGAAAGAGGAAAGTACTGAATACCCATAAGGCTGGTTTTCAGAAAGGTGATTAAAATAATCTAGTAAAAATATAAAACTTATGGTTTTAAACTTTTAGTTGTCAAAGTTTTGAGGTTATGGCTTTTTATCCAAGGTGGTAGGAAAAGATTAAACCAAATTGAAGTAAAGAATCGTATAGGGATTCACAGAAAGCACAAAAAGAAAGAAGAAAAATACAAACACAAAAGAAGAGAAGAGACGGTGTTGTTGTCTATCGTTATGAGAATCCACAAGTAAAATTATAAGTAGAGGTAAGTACTCCTGTTCAGAAAGTTGAACAAAGGAAACAGAAATAATTATAATATTTTTACATTTGTAGGTTCTCATCATCTGGTAACGTAAGCTACCGGATGTTATTTTGTTCCCACCCCTGAACCTTCGTGGATCTGAAGAAAGTAGAAAGCTCAGTCGGTAGAGCATGAGACTCTTAATCTCAGGGTCGTGGGTTCGTGCCCCACATTGGGCGCCAATTATGTTACCTCCTTTCTCTTATTATTTATTTTTGAGAAAGAATTGAGGCAACATGTGCGGACGACTAGCTGGTTTAAGCCGGAGCAGAGAGCCGTGGGTCCAGAGCATTCGTAAGAGTGGAGAAACTTACCCTTTCTGACATGTACAGCATAAGCGACAGATTTCTGTTTATTTCGAGAAAAGGAGACAAAGAAAAATTGATGTTAAATTGGGCACCATCTATAGTAAAATAAGCAAAATAGTCTCTTTTTCTCGAATAACCAGTCTGCTATAGATCAGACTGAAATTGTTGGTAAGAGAAATAAAAAGATAGTTTAAAATGAATGACAAAATATATTACAAAAAAATTAGACAAATCGGTTTGAGACAAATTGAAATGTGAAAAAAATATATATATATAAAAAAACAAATTGATACCAGTATCCTAGGTGGTTTATGGCTCAGGTGGCTGGTTCTGGGACAGCAATCCAGGCCCACAATTGTCTCTTATTGCAAGAATTCTAAATTTTTCTTGGCAATTTACGTCTCTCAATGAATGGGGTGAAAATTGTAGGAAATTTAACCAAATATAAGCACATACAAAGTTTATGCAAGTTATTTATGCAAAATTTAAGCAATGTTAGCTATGCAAATATAAGCTAGTTAGCTGTACAAAATATATTTGAATTAGCTGCACGAAACATTAAGCTAGCTATACAAAAGCTGCAGGAAATTAATTTCAGCTATACCAAAGTAAGCTGATTAGCAGTACAAAAGTAATTTTAGCTATGCAATAGTAATTATTAGCTATGCACGAATTATTATTAGCTATGCACGTGTAATTATTAGCTATGCACGAATTATTATTAGCTATGCACGAGTATTATTAGCTATGCACTAGTATTATTAGCTATGCACTAGTATTATTAGCTATGCACTAGTATTATTAGCTATGCACGAATATTATTAGCTATGCACTAGTATTATTAGCTATGCACTAGTATTATTAGCTATGCACTAGTATTATTAGCTATGCACGAATATTATTAGCTATGCACTAGTATTATTAGCTATGCACTAGTATTATTAGCTATGCACTAGTAAGCTGATTTCTTAGACTATAAATTGCCAAAAAATTAAAAGGAAAGAGAAAAATATTTTTAAAACCATGTGGTACATATAGCATTTTAACTACTTATTAAATTAAGAAGAATTGACTTTGAATTTATTTTAAAAATAATTGAAATTATATCAAAGGCAAAATTTGAAGATTAATTAAAATATTTTAATGAGTATAATGAAATGAAATTACCTGTATGTTCAACACTTTGTAACTGGGATATAAAAATTGTAATATCAATTACTGAAGTCCACAGTTAAAAATTTTAATGTTTGAATCAGTACAAAGGCTGCAAGCAAATGACTTCCTGGTGAGTTTTACTGATAAGGTAAACTTTTTTGTCCTGTTTACTGGAAAACAACGCCACCAAAAAAATGTGAGAAATCTAATTCCCTATTTAAATTGAAAGCAATCAAAATATAGAAATCGTACAAGTATGGCCATCTGTCAGTAGTTAATTTAAGCGCACCAACTTGCCTTGTAGATTCCCATACTCAACTAAAGTAGTGGTATATAATCGATAAACGGAATCTATAATAATAGTTTATTTTCCATGCCAGCTGATTTGCCTTTGCAATTTCTATTTTATACACATAACAACAAATATTAACAGATGTAAATAAGTAGTAAAACGTATTGATATTAGTGATAAATCAGTAACATATTACATGTTATAGGATTTACTATATATAGAATGAGAGAAGGTAAGGAAAATAACCATATGTACTCCATAGTAAACAAAAATATAAAAATTGAAAAATAGATATCTGATGTAACTAAATTTTGTAGACAAATTGTTTCCTGGGATAATAATGCTGTATTACAACGGATATGAGATACATAATAGTGTTAATAGAAAAACAGGACTAAGTTCCTACGATATAAAATTAAGTACATAAAACAGTGTGACATGGTTTAGCAGTTATACATGTAAAATTCTGTTAGTTGAAAACAGTTTTACCTGCAAGAACTGAATCCAAAAAATATACAGGTCGTGCTAACTATCCACAAAACACTAGTTTTTAAATAAAACTGTTAAATGGACATAGGCCATGTAACACCGGGTGCAGACGGAATATGTAGAGTTGCTACTGTACGCACTATTAACGGCTTCATGTAAAAGCCACTGGTAAAACTGTGTCTTTTGCCTATTTCCGAATATTAATAAAATGCATTAAGCATTTTAGGTGGGCGGTTATGTTACGACCGCACCCTGTATATATACATTTAAGTTTACGTTAAATTTCAAAATTATTTATTCTTGTCATATATTTGTCCTAGTGTAATTTTATTGCTAAGATTCTTCAATTTAAATATTCGTGCGATATCTGTGGTTTGGAGATGGGACGGCTTGCCATTCGGTCGACAGAAGTCACAAAGTTCGGCAGCTCCGTAAACCACAAAAATATTCTGAATTTCATTCATTGGTTTAATTCCATAAACCACTAAAATATTCTGAATCTCGTTATTTATTTTTGTTTAACATATATGTATGTGTGTATATTCTCATTCAATACAGTCCATCGCTCATCGTTCAACAAGGAGTGAAAAACGCATAGGAAAAGGTGAGTCAGTACTATTTTCCAGCCCTCGCGGTTACTCTTTGTTCTTGCTCATTCATTTAATGACAGAACACGAAGTTCGGCAGCTCCGTAAAGCACTAAAATATTCTGAATTTCATTAATTGGTTTAATTCCATAAACCATAAAAATATTCTGAATCTCGTTATTTATTTTGTTTAACATATATGTGTGTGTGTGTGTATATATATTCTCATTCAATACAGTCCATCGCTCAGCGCTCAACAAGGAGTGGAAAACGCATAGGAAAAGGTGAGTCAGTACTATTTTCCAGCCCTCGCGGTTACTCTTTGTTCTTGCTCATTCATTTAATGGTAAAATTGCATTGCAGCCCATAACAATATTCTAATCTTCGATCTGGGTCTCCATCTTGCAACGTGTGAAGAAATTTTGACTTGAAGGGTTTTAATTTGTGCCTGCGAAGGCAACGCCAGATCTTATTTTTTGATAAATTTAATTCCCCCGCAATTTCTCTTACACTGGTTCATGGGTTTCCATTAACAAAACCCAGTAGAATATCATCATCTGGATGCCTTTTGGTAGGTTTCAATTTTGGCTTTACAATAGTGCCGGCTTGATCAAATTTCCTATTAAGGGCAGCTACGGTGGTGCAATGATGTACTGGAGGACGATCAGGACGTCTAAGATTAAATATTTTAGAAGCCTCTCTGAGGGAACGAACATTATCTCCAACGTGACGAATAATTTCCACTTTTTCTTTAGTATCAAAGGCATTTTGACGCAAAAATTGACAACTATGGTGTTTACAATAATTGATGTAAGTAGATTGACATTCATAGCAATCTGGATGCTCTAAACTAACCCAAACCTCGACTTTTTCTGACTTGCAATATTCTTTAAAAAAAAACTAAAAATCAATATTTTCAAATGAAACTTCATATTTGAACTTAATTTTTCTGAACGACTTTTCCAAATACATTTTTCCTCTATCTCAATCACTAATGTTACTTTTGCAAAATTCCCATTTTAAAAACATCACAGTTGGCTTTGAAATAGAGATTGAGTAGCAGTTCTACCTTCCAAAGGCAGTTCATCATTTGTATTATGTGCTGTAAAAAATATATACAAATCCAAATACAAATAGCCAAGTTATAGGGGTGGCTTAGTACGAAGTGGAACATATTGTATAAAGAAAATAAATATAGTGCACAAGAAAGAATCAGTCAGTTTTATGTTTAATTTGAAAATGTTTTATTACGTCTGGTCGATAGCTGAGTGGGTTAAGGCGCGAGGTGGCAATTGCGATTAATCACACGGACATCGCACCACCGGGTTCGAATCCTGGCTCAGGCACTGTCGGAGGAAATGGTTGTATATCCGCGTTTTTCAATGTTTAACCCCCTTCCGCATAAGCCCTGGCTTCTGGAATTGGGAGTTGTCTAACTTCTGTGGTGTTTATTTATTTATTTATTACAAGCAAATAGCTGCTTCATTAATTTATCAAATATTTAGATTATAAAAAATAAATAGTTTAGAACAGAACTGAAGCAAAAGTAAAAGATTTATTGTAAAATTTTAGCGTTCAAAATTAAGTATGGGTAATAAAACATATAGATCTTTCCGACAATTTCCCAATTTTACAGGACAGTGATAATTAGCCAGTTGTTAATATTTCGTCGAGATACCCCAGATTTACAAAAAATGAAGGTTCTACGTCGTCTACAAGCCGAGATATTGTAAAATTTTCATGCGCGCTCCAATTTGTTTCGATCTCAAAAACTCGCCACCTGAAAACGGAACTCGGGCTGCTCTCCCCACCTCTTCACCACAGCGCTCTTGCAAGAATGCCTTCACGATCAAGGGCTAGGACTTCATATTCATTACATGAATAAATAAATAAACACCGCCGAAATTAGATGACCCCCAATTCCAGAAGAAAAAGGCTTTTGCGGAAGGGGTTACACATTGAAGAAGCGCGGACATACAACTATTTCCTCCGACAGTGCCGAACCCGGGATTCGAACCCGGTGGCGTGATACCCGTGTGATTAATCACCTCGCGCCGTAACCAACGCGGCTATCGGCCAGATTACATAAATTGTACACTTATCAACTGAATCATAAAATATAGGTCTACATTGAAAATTCTTGAAATTTTCAACTCTTAATGTTCATAAATAATAGAGGTAACATTTTTTTAAAAAAGTTGCTATCTTGACTGCTACTGGTCGTAGAAGGTTATTTTTTTAAATACGTGTTTTTCAAACGGCCTTTCGATGCGTCTAATTACAAGTGTTTATCATAAAAAATAACAAAGTTATTCTATTTGTTTATAAGCAAAAAAACACCCACTTTTTAAACGGACTTTTTAACACCAATTTTTTCAACAAATAGTTTATTTTTTTCAAACTTACCTTGTAGTTCAACCTTTCAAGAATCCATTCCACTTTATTAAACATCTCTAGATCCATTATCTTGCTTATGATGATTGTTTATACAGACGCTCTCTGGGATAAACAAATGCAATTATTCATGAATTATCGAACCGATCTGGCTGAAATTTCGCACACTTAAAGATCCATAATGGCCTCGTCACCATGATGTTATTTATATGTCACTTACTACCATTTTTGCAAAAGTTATTAGCATTTATAAAATACTGCAAAAAGGTTAGTTTTCGCCATTACCTTGATAATTTATTTATCGATTTTAACACATAAAAGTGAAATTAAAGGTCTATTTAAAACCTACAACTTTTACTAATACAGCTTTTCTCTAAAATGTAATTGGAAAATTCTACGGTCCTAGAACAGAATTTTCCGACTTTGGATGTTGTTTATAAAAAAATAGGGCAAATCTGGCTGTACGTCTATACGTATTTATCATTTGCTAATCCCTCCTCTATGACCTACAACCTTCAGATACCTGTACTATCTATTTTTGCGTGAAATCGATCAATTTTCTATACAGAGACTGGACTATACCGTCTATAACCTAGATTTCAAATCTGTTAACTCACTATTCTGTAAATTAATGTATGAAATGAAAATATAAAGAGTTGCTTTTTCGTAGCATTGCCATTTTTACGCTGGAAGTTACTTACTTCATCTTTTTGTTTGAGACAAAGAGACTAATCTTAGGGATACAAGGGTCGAAAAATTTCTGTTTTCCAGCATGCCGTGATAAACAAATATCGATTTTCTCTTTTAGATTAGCTTGATTTGGTTCGGTTCGATTCTAATATCAATTTTGAGTGGAAAATAATTTTAACTACCAAATACTACAAACTAGCAAATGAAATGAAATGTTCTATATTCTCTCCATATGACAACCTAGCAGAAGAAGCAGAGAAAATTTTAACAGTAAATTTTATAGTAAACCTCCAAAAGACAATGAATTATAACCTACCAAAAATAAACGTCTATTTAAAAAATAAGGGTTTGATGTATTAATGGAGAAATTTTCAGCTTTGAGGGGCCATAAGTTATTTTCTTTCAGCTGCTTGTTAAACACAATATAAAATGATTTCCACTTGTCAGGAACAAGTCCACATTTTTCACATGCAAACTATCCCTGTTAACTAATGAACTGAGAATAATATTTGTGAAGCGTGGTATAAATAATAGACTTTCAGAACACGAGCAGGGAATATTAATATTACCCACAGTTAAATCGATCACAAAATTGTATATACGTAACTGATTAAATGGAAGCTTATAGTCTTTCATACATTAGTTAAACATTTATTTTTATAATGTCATACAAAACTAAAGTTAAATCCTTAGCGCTATGTAGTACATACAATTAAACTGGAAAGGATTATAATCGTGGTTTCTAGAAAACAAATTCAGTAAATAGTAATCTAATGGATTTTGTGAACTTTGTGACGGATGCTTTGGCAAATAATAATCAAATGGATG
Organism: Leptura quadrifasciata; assembly: GCA_963675555.1. Taxonomy (NCBI): domain Eukaryota; kingdom Metazoa; phylum Arthropoda; class Insecta; order Coleoptera; family Cerambycidae; genus Leptura; species Leptura quadrifasciata. The sequence goes on from OY776673.1 coordinate 175,133,960, forward strand.
TGATCCAAAGCATTTGATAAAGTTGGTCACTGCATGTTGTTAAATAAGCTTAGAAAGTTGTCGTCCATCTCTACTGACTTAATAACATTTATGTCTACCTACCTGATAAATCGGGAACAATAAGTAATGATAAAAATTTCGAGTCGAATTACTACTCATCAGATTCAGGAGATCCCTTGGGTTCAAACTTATGCCCACTTTTATTTTTAATTTTTATAAATGGTATTGTAGATACCGTAAAATATTCATCAATTAGCCTATTTGCCGATGATATGAAAATATTTAAGCAAATAGAAAATTACAAATACTGCTTGCAATTACAAGATGACATCAAAGAAATATTTAATTGGTCTGTTGAAAATTAATTGCCCTTTAATATTGATAAATGCAAGGTAATGAGTTTTACGTTGCATAGAAATATGATTGATTATAAATATGAACAACAAATATTTAGAGAGGTTTACACAAAAACTGATTTTGATGTGGTATTCGATTTCAAATTAAAATTTAATGATCATGTCATTAGTATTCCAAATAAGACCTATAAAAGTTTCGGGTTTATTCTACGTAACTGCAGATCATTTAAATGTGAGAAAACTATTTTAGTGTTATTCTTCTTTTTCGTAAGATCCAAATTAGATTTCTGTTCCGTGGTTTGGAGTCTTTTCTTCACCAAATATATACAAATATTGAAAAATATGCATGAAAAGTTTATAAAGCATATTAATTTCATATTACAGATGATAGCCTAAGATCCCGAATAAGAGCGACTTTCACCCATCTGCTTACCGAATGAAAAGTATTTTTTATCAATCATATTACATAAACAAACATATCGCAAATGGATTGTCTAATGAAATTAGGTCAAGGCTGCTATTTATTAAAATTAATGTAATTAATGTTTTTTTTTAAATTGCTTCACTCATTTGTTTACTAAACGAATTCAATACTAATTGAAAGTACAAAACATAAAGAACAAGAAAAAGTAAGGTTGTCTATATTTTTCTGCTCCCTATTACCGGGTTGCCAGGTATAAGCAGGTGAGTTGATACTATAATGTAGGGAAAACTCTGATCATAAAAAGAAAGTGAACACATCATTTAATTTAATTATTTCGATATAATTTTAAAAAATCCAATTTCCCTCTACTCTATCAAAATCCACTTGAAACTGGCTGGAGCTTTCTAGATAACTGTGTAGATGTTAATGAGGCCCACTACTATTTTACAAATAATTGGAATTAATTTTTAAGATTTATATGCCAAAAGTAATCACATCTAATCGTAGTTATTCGCCTCGGTTCAGTTACTCTATAACAAAAGGATATCAAGAAAAAGCATTCACTATGGAAACAATATAAATCCTCTAAGGATATTATTTGTTACAGTGAATTTAAGTAAAGTCAAAACTGACTGAAAAATCATTTAAAGACTATATCTCCAACATAGAGAACAATATTGTACACTTGATCCCTCTAACTTCTGGAAATTGACCAATAAAAAGAGCTCACTCGCATACCCAACAACTTGACATTAGGTGGTATAAATATCTCCGATCCTGAAGAAATATACAATGCCTTTGCAAATTTCTTCCAGCAATCTTATAGAATGCCTTTCTACAGCAACCAGCATCAACTTAATGCACCCTCTCTCTATAACTGAAAATGATGTTATAAATTGTTTAAAGAAGTTTAGGCCTAAACTTACGAGCGGACCTGATGAAATTCCCGCTTTCATACTACGTGATTGAACCTCAATATTTGCAGAACCACTTTCTAAACTGTTCAATTTATCCTTAAAATCCAATAATTTTCCCTCCAAGTGGAAATTACCTAAGATAGTTCCAGTTTTCAAGAAAGGTGTCCAGTCCGATATATGTAACTTGGACGATTGGCATAATTTGTAACTTTGCCAAATGTTTTGAAATGTTATTATTTGATCTTGCTTTGTTTCATTGCAAACACTTGATCACAGATGCGCAACATGGTTTTGTTAAAGGCAGGTTCACTGTTACCAACTTATTTTGTATGACAGAATTCTTAACGGATGCCATCGATGAGGGACTTCAAGCAGACGTGATCTATACCAATTTTTCAATGGCATTTGACAGAATTGACCACGGTATTCTATTGAATAAACTGCCGAAATTCGGTTTCTCTGTAGATTTTTTGAAGTTTTTAAAATCCTATTTCGCAGATAGGATCCAGCATGTTGTATATCGCTGTAGCAATTCTATCCAAATATCTGCTACGTCGGGTGTACCGCAGCGATCAGTTCTATGGCCTCCTTTTTTATCCTGTTCATTAGTGATATTGTCGACAGCCTGACAGTACCTTGTTTTTAAAATTTGCTTACTTTAGAAGGGAAGGGGAATATTCTCCTATAGAAGTTTCCGAATTCGAACTTCTCATAAACTTCGGTTTCGACTCACTCGAACACAGGCGCACACAAGCTTATCTGATCTTATTACATAAGATAATTCATAATAACACAAGCTGATCAGAAATTTTATGTATTGAAGCACCCTGTATATAGCCCATATACAAATTTAACTTTTTCTTATTTATTTTCTAAATTCAAGTAATAAGGCATTTTATTTTTTACATTTATTTAGTCATTTAATATTAAACACAGTAAAATTACCAGAAATGCATTTTAATTTAAATTCTTTTAAAGCAACATAAACGATACATTTTTATGAAAGAATCCAACTAAAATAAGCCAAGCTATAATATTTGTTTACAATGGGCGAGATGAATGTTAAGTACTTCTGTTGCACCACATAGGGTGAAATCGCCTGTCCTTTTCTACCTTACTAATACAAAGGTCGGAAAGATAAAAGTTTTGAGTCAAGAAAATTACAAAACTACGGTGCACGTAGGCTTTGGAATTTTTGTTAATGTAAACAATCCAAAGCGTGGGACATCGTACACATCGAATCCGGAATCACAATATACAAGAAGACGACGCTGCTGCATAACAGGGGGCATTGGAAAATAGACGGCATCTGAAGGCAGAACCCTTTAAGCTACGTCGCGACATTTTTAGTTCGCCGAATCTGCCTTTGAAGTATTCTACACTTCGACGAGACTTTTTTTAATTCGCCGAACTTAACAAATTATTTTGTGGATGTTTTCACCAAAAGAAGCTCTAAACTACGAACCAAGTGAGATTTCGAACTACATATTATTTTTCATCACAGCCACAGACACCACTTGCCAAAGGAAAGTTCCAGGCTTAAAGAATTCTTTATGCAGTGCAATTTTAACGGCTAACCATACACAGTGACGAAGCTAATCACACTTGAGCTGGGGGAGAGTTGAGTAATGCTGCAGAACTTTAGACTGTTCGACGGACTCACTAGATCGTTTGTGGTCATTTTTGCCAAGTAATGCCACACAAAATGCATTCCACATCTATACAAACTTATCTGACTGTCCAACACGCAAATTACACGACGCCAACATAATTTGCTAAGTATTTATACTTGATTAATTCTCAGTTTATTACGGGCGGGAAAAAGGGTTTAAACTGATGCATTTGCAGTACTAAAAGAACATTAGTATTTTTTATGAAATATTAGTGTTGATTTTTAACAAGAAAACATGATAAGATTATATTACAATTTACTCCGTTATGATTTCATTCTCCTGAATACTTTACTAGGGAAATTTGCATTTGCAAAATAACAAATTTATATTCAAAAACTATATATTTTCAGCATTTATGCAGTAGCAAGAAACTTTTACTTCCATTATTTTTCATTTGATGTACTATTAAGGCTACCGTGTGCCTAATTTTGACATGTAAAATGTCACAGGAATGTTTGCCTTTCAAATGATTGTGTGAGATTTCTCATCAGCGACTATTTGGTTTTCTATGATTGTTTAATAACGATCCATCCACTTAATTATCTTGCGCACTACAAACTGTACATGCCATCGGTCAGTATTGGGTTAATTAGACTTTTTCGTATTCTGAAGGGTTTCTTTTCTTGGAGTACTAAACCGGGACGTCTCGTCTGTTTGAATTACATCGACTCACCCCTAGTTCCGTTATTGGACAGTCATACAAAATTTGGTAGTTACCTTTTGTGATCAAATAAAGGACATTTCCTCAGCATTCTATGATATTTTACATGAGAACGTAATGCTCATTTCTCAACTTAATTTTGATAATGTATAAACATGGCATGATTCCTGTTTTGCATTCGATTTATTTAGCTATTGCTAACAACTCTAATTATAAATCATTATTACTCAGCTATTGCTAACCACTCTAATTATTAATTATCATTATCAGGCCTTTGCCACAACTCTAACTTCTATTAAAATAACACGGAATACTTTCGTATAACTAAATTCTTGTTATTGCACCAAAACAGTCTGTATACATATATATAGTATGGTCATTACTATAGCGACGTAAATTTTCCTATTATAATATTTAGGCAATTGTCTCGAATATTTGAATTTATTTTTGTTTTCATGTACATGCATCAATTTTTATGAAATAAAACGTTTTTTTACTATTATTTCCCATGAATTATTGTCTTTTCTTTCACCTTTACCTTTTTCGTCATACAAATATTAAACTAAATAAATGGTTTCATTTGAAATCAAAATAGAAAACAAACTTCAACTATAAATGTACAGTACAATCTTGAGTAGTAAAATACCATGTAAATATCATATTAATTAACTAGTTCTCTCAATTAATAGCCAGTGTGTTCAAGTTTACCAGGTATTTAAATTAACAGAGTGATTAATTTTCTAAGTTATATAGTATCAGACCAGAAACAAGTAATATTAAACTTTATATATAAAGGAACCTGGGGTAATTAAAAAGGGTTTACTACACACACAACGAAATTTCAGTCCTAACTTTGTAAAACTTGACGATCATGCAAATGGCCAGTTTTATTTATTTATCCTTCAAATAAAAAATAGTAATTAGTTTACTGGTGACATAATTACCAGTATTTTATGTGTAATAAAGGCACATACCCCATAAAAGTCTCATTGGTGCCGTGACCAGTAAATATACAGTGGAAGTCATGAACGTCTCAGTATGTTAAATTTTCATACTCCCAGAGCTGACAGATAGACAGACAAATCTATATATCTGCCAACTGTACGAGCAAATAAAAAGAAGTATTCCCATCTTCACAATATTTGTAACAATTATAACAATGTAAATTGTTCACTTGGCATTATGTTTTGCAATATCCCGTCAATTAAAAAGATGGATTTATGGTTGATGCATGTCGTTGCTTCTTACTATTGGTTATTCATACACTTCGCCTCTGTTGTACATTTACTTTTTAAGTGTATTTTTTTTAAACTTTTTTGTGTATTTTTCTTATTATGTAATTGGTTCGCACGACCTGTTGAGTAGTGTAAATAAAATAGAAATAAAAAATAATAATAATATTTACACTCATCTGTTTCCTCATTGACATATTTACTAAAATACAGATAATTTTATTGCGAACACGATGGTATTAGGTTGCCTAAGTAAAATCGGTCAAGCGTTGCGGTTGTCATGATTTAAAACTCGAAAATTCGAGCAAGCGAACGGCGCGCGACAGAGAAGCATTGCATGTACTATTCTGTGCGATAGAAAAAGACAAAACTACTGATTGTTTTTTTCCGCGGTTAATTGTCAAATAAAATGGAAAAAAGTGTTTAATCCAACAGGAATTTTTTTTAAAAGTTGAAGATCAGTATTATTCTTATCAAGCACAGGGTAAGTGTGTAGTAAAAACTGAAGTTGATTACATGTGTAATCATGAAGAAGCGGATTACGTTTCATGCTCACAAACTTTCACAAAACTTCAAGAATTTTAGTAAAAGCCTCCGATACAGATGTTTTAATAATTTTGCTGGCCAATATGCATAAGATTTCACAATCAGAAATTTGTCTGGCAGCTTCACCGATCAAGAAAAGAAATAAAAAGGACTTGGATTTTATTAATTGTACAGAATTAGCAATTAAGTTGGGATCAACTTTGTGCCTAGGTCTACCCGTTTTCCATGCATTTACAGGTTGTGATTACATAGAATAGCAAATTTTATTGAAAGGATCTTTCGAAAAGTCTCGTCAGGGAGGCTCCAGTGACAGCTTAATAACTAGTTTTCGTCGAACCAAGGAATTGTTCAAATAAAAAATAATTAGCGTGGAAAATTTTAACAAAAATATTTTTAGACAATTTCTTGTCAGAGCAACCAAAGAGAGTCTCAAGAGAGGAACAAGAACCGTCTTTCTTTGAATCAAAAATTGCTTCAATTAAGAATAATTTAGGATGAAAAGATGAGTCAAAACTGCATTTTTCAAATTCTTCGTCAAATCATTAGTGATAATTTCTTTATAGAAAATTGTATCGCAAAGATCTTCTATGAATTAGATTAGAGTACCAGGAGCGGCTCTAGAATGGACAAAAAAAATTACACATCCATAAATTTCTCTTATAAAATTTGTTCAGCATGAAAAATTGTATGAAAGATAAACTTTCAAATATCTCGTCAGAATATCAGAAGCGGCTGCAGGAAGAGGCGAAAACAATTTTTCCTTAAATAAAAACATATTTTAAATTACATTGAAAAGGTCTGCTACAAATTTCTCCTTAGAGCACCGAGGCGAATCCAGGAAGGGCTCATAAATTTTTTTTTGCCGAATCAAAACGTTTTTTGAGTGAGAACTTCTATTGAAAAGATTTTTACTTTTTCATCTATTGGCATGGAGAAAAATTCAAAGTGCATATTCCGATAGCAATGAACTATTGAAATCTAGAAATAGTAAATATGTCCAAATTGATATGCAATTTGTGTGATTTTTGTAAAGCCGTAAATGCTTTATATATTGTATAATTATTAATATATCACTTTTTACGAACTCCATCTTTCAGTGAATCAATATTTTTTTATATTTTCAAGTATTACTTGTGCATATGAAATAAAGATATTTAATTTGATTTACTTTCAATTGCATCCAAATATAGAATGCGAGTTGCAATTAACAGTTATTACAGCCATTACGTCTTCGAACGGGTTGAGTGTAATTCAATGGTTTTTTAATTATCAGTTATAAAAGAAATTTGCCATATTCATATTATTATGCTGCAATAAAGATTCTAAAAGCAATGAAATCTTGTGTGCCATATAAAATTCAGTGGTATCTGCAATTTTCCTCTCATATTATCAGAACAGATATCAAATAAATTAAATCAGACTACCTATCAAATGCCTTTCTGAAGGTAAAACTATTCGAGCCCAAGTATTCGAAAACTTGGAATAGAAATTCCGTCTCAGGAGTTGTTAGTTAACTTTGTTCTTTAAAATTAGTTCGTTTGGAATAAGAAGCTGAAATAATACTAATGTTAGTTTTCCAGCTCACTAATTATGGATTAATTTGAACAATTTTTTAAAATATATTTTACGAAATTATAAATAAAATAAATAAGTTTGTTTAAATGATAAGAGTAAGAAGCCTCAGCAGCAACAAAGCAATGTGATCTTAACAGAAGTGTTGAATGATTTGTCCCTCGATAGAATATATCACTCTTTTAATTGGTCGAGACAAAAGATACAGAAAAAAAAATAAGAAAAAGTTGTAAAACAATTAAAACATGTAATTTTTTATTTAGCTCTCTCTAATGGATAATAATGGTCCAAGCATTAAATCGTTTTAGGTGGAAAGTTTTGTAGAATTATATAAAATTGGTATATGGTCAGTGAGAAATTTTACATATATTTAAAACATTTATTATATACTTTTTCCCTCTCTATGTGAATTTGAAAGAAATCTCGGCGAAAACGTTAACTACTTTTAGATTCAAATTTTATGCGCGACAAAGAGAGAAATAGGTACTATCGTCATTTCTTAGATGTAAAGTCATATTTCCGCAAATCCTAACTACCCCCCAACCTCTTTTTTTCCTACGGAATTATTAATTATCATCTGCTGGTTCTTTCATATAATACGAGTTAATTCACATTTTGCTATTAAATGTAACATCTATTGGGTGAAATTCCTATGCCAACATATTAATAATTCTGTATCCTTCAAAATAAAATGCAAGAAGAGACACCATTTTTAACAGTTTCTCATCAATAACTGGAAACTAGATCTTCCGAGGTCTGAGACCTACGTCAATAACCCCGCCTATCAAAATACGTAAAATCGACATTAATGTTTTTTTAAGCAACCATCATGGTAAAATTATATAGGGTGTAAATAGACTATTAGCTCAGTCAAGGTACGTACAAGTAAAACATATGGAAATTTTTGTTAATAGCGTTTTTTGCAAAAGTAGTTGGAAAAAATTATTTCTGTAACTTTTAGGAAAAAATGTAAAACTCCGTTGCGGTAATATTGTTACACATATATAGATATATAGATATAGATACATTCAGGGTCATGTTTGTGTGAAGCGCCTAGCTGTAGCTCCAGCAAAATTATTTAATTAGAGTGGTAAATTGTCGTTTTCTTCCACACTGTGTTGTGTTGTAATACTGATAAACCGTCAAGAAGTTATCTTGGAAATCGGCTGGAAATTTGTTGAAAATTAGCTGAAATAACTAGATTTTTCCGAATTTATTTAGTGGTAACAATTATATAGTACTACATTGCTAATATAATCGTGATTATGGGCAAGGAAACCAGAAATACTGCAGCTACTAGTAGCAATGAGGATACTGAGCAATTAATAAACAAGGTATGTACCAACTTCATCAAGTAATTAGACAGTAAATTTGAAAACAAATTGGATAAATTACATAATAAATTAATTGAAGTTACTAATTCCATTGATAACGTGAAAGAAGATGTTGGTGTAAACAATAAATCGATAGCAATTCTAGATAAAAAAAACTGAAAATCTTGAGCAACAAGCTAAGAAAAACACTGCGTTTTTGTGGTATTGCAGAGAACCCTGAAGAAGAAATTGTTGATAAATTGGTGGATTTCATCAACAATAAATTAAAAGTGCTGTACTAAAGATAATGTCGACTTTGCCTTTCGTGTTGGTCAGTCACAGCCTGATAAGCCGAGATCGATTTTGGTTAATTTTACGACAAATATAAAAAGAAATGAAGTGTTTGCAGCGAAAAAAAATAAATTAACCTCCGATGTTGCTATCTATGAAGACCTTACCAAGCGGCGCTATGAACTTTTGCTAAAAGCCAAGGAGGAATATGGTAAACAACAGGAAAATTTATGTGTTACGGGATAAAACAAAGCAATTAATAAATTCAGTAGACGAACTTTGAATTTAATCAACCTGGTAGGACTATAATAATAACTTCGTTAGAATAACTGGATGTTTAAATTTGACATTATTGTGATAGTAGTTTTTATACTGTGTACTTATTTCTGGTTTTTTACTATAAAAAATAATACAATTATCTTGATTTCTTTTATTCAAAATGTTAAAAAGGTTAAAAACATGGTCACATATTTATTTTCTTTTTTATGATTTGTATAGTATATAATATTTTTTTTTTTTATCTATTATAAATTTACCGGAGCTTATGCACCGAAGTATGCCCACTAATAATATAAAAAGTTTATTTAGGTTTGCACATTTTAATGTACGATCTCTATGTACTGGATTTGATTTGTTTTCTGATGTGATTACTGATGAGTCATATTCTGTCATAGGACTTTCTGAAACATGGTTAGATCCCACTATAAAAGATAATGTTTTTGCTTTAGCTGATTATAAATTAATTAGGAAGGATAGAGAAACCAGAAGCGGGGGCGTAGTATTTTATATTAACAAGGCTGTCAAATTTAAAGTTTTAGATATTCAAGTAATGGATGATTGTCCTTTAGAGTTTCTCTGGATAAGTGCGAGGGTCTCAGGTAAGCAATTGTGTTTAGGCACCTTATATAGGCCGCCTAATACAAATTTTGATAGATGTCTTGCATGTTTAGAAAACATGATATGCAAATTTTTAACTGAATTTGATATTATTTTGTTTGGTGGGGACCTTAATGTGGATTTTATGGGTGATAATGTTAATTGCAATCGGTTGAGTAATTTATTAAAGAAATATGGGTTAAATCAATTAATTTCAGAGCCCACGCGTATTACAGAAAATTCAAGTACCTTAATCGATTTAATTATAACTTCAAATAAAGATTTAGTAAAAGACCAAAATACTTTAAGAATGGATGGTATCTCTGATCACATGATGGTGGATTGTTGTCTAAACATAAAAAAGTAAATAATGCCAATTTTTTCATACATATAGGGATTTTTCAAAATTTAATTATGATAACTTTTTAATTGATTTATGTACTTGAGTGGTCACATATATTTAGGTATGATAATGTTGATGATATGATTGAATTTTGGAATCGAAGTCTAATTCACTTGTTTGATATTCATGCACCATTTAAAACAGTGCGTATATCGAAACCACCAGCCCCATGGTTATCAGATAATCTTAAGATTATGATTAAACTTAAAAATAAGGCATACAGTAAATATAAGAAAGATCGTTCTGAGGCTGCCTGGAACTATTACAAAGATATTAGAAACACTGCAAATATGGTAGTGAAGTCTGAGAAAAAAGCATATCTGAGGTTTAAGTCAAAGTCGAACCCAAAAGAATTTTGGAAAGCTTTAAATTACTTAAATATTACTTCTAAGAATAATAATGCTAATAATATTTTTACTGAACCTAACGTTTTTAATGATTATTTTGTTAATAACATACCTCAAGTTACTGATGATTTTGTGAATAATTTAATTTGGAAAAATATTCAAATAGAGCATTTGGGGAAAATATAAAATTTAATTTCTCTACAGTCACCGTAGAAGAAGTAGAAAAAATTGTCCGACTTATTAAATCTAATGCTAAGGGAGTTGGCGGTATTGATTTAAATATGTTAACGTTGGTGTTACCACATTTAAGTGAATATTTAACATTCATTATTAACACTTGTTTAATAAATAATGTCTTTCCTGATACTTGGAAATATTCAAATATAATTCCAGTCCCCAAAAATAACAATCCTACTGACATCTCTCACTTCAGGCCGATTAGTATATTACCAACCATTTCTAAAATTATTGAAAAAATTATCTCAAATCAGTTAAATGCTTTTTTTGCTGAAAATAACATTTTGCCCGCGATACAGTCTGGTTTCCGCAGAGGTCACAGTACCACTACCGCACTTCTACATGTGACTGACGACATATTTAGAGCTAGTAACAATAAAACAAGCACTTGCCTGATCCTCCTAGATTTTAGCAAGGCATTCGACACCCTAAATCATGCCACTCTGTGCACAAAGCTAAAATATTTTGGTCTCAGTGAAGAATCAACCTCTCTTATTCATAGCTATTTGACTAATAGACAACAGCGTGTAATTTTAAATGGGAATTATTCTGACAATAAACTTATTAAACGAGGGGTTCCTCAGGGTAGCATATTAGGGCCACTTTTGTTTTCAGTTTATACAGCAGATTTCTATCAAAATTTAAAATTCTGCAAAATGCATCAGTATGCTGATGACACGCAATTGTATTTTTCTTTTTATTTAAATGAATTGTATTCTGCAGTCGGCAAAATTAATTTAGATCTTCAACTTATATCACAAATCTCAAAAGCTCATGATTTAGTTTTAAACGAAGCCAAAACGGAGATGTTGGTATTTGGATATAACAGGATGGCCATTATAGAAAATAGGGATTTTAAAATTGTCATTAATAATCAGGTTCTGACATCGTCTACCTATTGTAAAAATCTAGGATTATATTTGGATGTAGATCTCAGATTTTCCGAGCATGTAAATAATCTAATTAGAAAATCTTATGGAAAATTAAAAATGTTATATATTCACAAAGATATTTTGAATACTGACTTAAAACTTAGATTATGCGACTCTTTAATTTTGTCAGGACTTTCTTACTGTCATATTGTGTACTGGCCTGCACTTTTAAACATTGATAAAATTAATCTACAAAAAATTCAAAATTCATGTATCAGGTACAACTTTAATCTTAGAAAATATGATTATACCAGTGATAGTTTCCGAGAATCAAAATGGTTTAACTTAAATGAAAGATTTCTGCTTCAAATGTCATGCCTTATTTATAAAATTAACACAACTCAAATGCCTAGATATTTATTAGATAAACTGATTAAGGGTTCGGATATCCATTCTCGCCCGACGCGCGCCTGTGACTTATATAGCTCAGCTCTATTTGAAAGATCTTTCACTTATAATTCGATAAAACTTTTTAACAGCCTGCCTCCTATAATAAAGTCTTTGCCATCAGTTTCCACATTCAAAAAACATGTCAAAACCCATATTATTTCTTTTCGAAATTAACTTTTAGATTTTTTTTTTCTTTCATCCTTTATGTGATTCGTACACTGTACAAGCTTGTGAATTATCTTTTTTTCTTATATTAATGAACACTTAATATCTATTAATTATCAATTTGTTGGTAATATAGAGGGGGTTACGTGGAAGAGCAACAATGTTGAACGTCGCCACCACCATAAAATTGTTGTAAATTTGTATATACATAGATAAATAAAGACACATTATTTTTTTTTTTTTTACAAAAAACCAGTCAACTTACTCTGTGGCTCCGACCCTCACAGAGGGGAGCTGGTAATACCAATAGCCACTCCCCACGCCCATGGGGTGAGTGACTACCGGGTCCGCGAATCGTGTGCCCTGAGTAGACGCAATGAACCGAGGATGACAGCCTTCTGCATTCTGCCGGCTAAGATCTCTGCCGAATCTCGGCATGCCGGTATGATCTTTAGCTCTGAAAGCAGCGTCTGTCTCATTCCACCGAGGGCTCCTATAATCAGTACCACTATTTTAACAGAATGGCCTGGATAAAGCCTGCGGAGTTCGAAGAGCAAATCTCGATATTTTGTCCGTTTTTCCTCCTCTTTCAAGACAATGTTGCTCTCAGCAGGAGCTGAGAATTCCACGACATACATTGTCTTGAGTTGGTGGTCGAGGAGTACTATGTCAGGCTTGTTGGCTTGTATTTGCCTGACGGTGGGAAACGAGTAGTTCCAATAAATTAGGCACTTCTCATTCCCCACAACGGACTCAATATCCCCCGGAACGTAAGGCAGCACTGGTGTTTCGTCTATCCCATACGAGTGCCTTAGATGATAGTATAGCACTCGTAATGCTGCGTTGTGTCTATGAATATAGGCCGAGACTGCGTATGTCGGGCAAGCCGACAGTAAGTGCATTACAGTCTCCGGCGCCCTGCGGCAGGCCCTGCAGCTGACATCAGGGACCTCCATACCCATGACACGACGTCGATAGACGAGAGTGTTAAATACACCATCCTGGCAAGCCATTATGAATCCCTCGGTCTCAGACTTCAGCCCAGCTGACCTTAAGAAGGCGAAGGTCAACCTTTCGGATTATTATTATTATTATTATTTTTTTTTGCGGTTTCCCGATACCGGACAGGACTTCCGTGGCCTCCGACACCACACGGAAATCGCGCCGGCGATTAAAATCACAGCCACTCCCCACACCTTTGGGGTCAGTGACTGTAAACACCCGAATCGTGTGCCCTAAGTAGACGAAGGGACCCCAGGATAACTGCTTTCTGCATTTGGCCTGCTAGCCATTCGGCAGATTTCTGACAGGCCGGTATGGTCTTCAATTGCGAGAGCAGCGTGGGCTTCATACCTCCGAGTACACCGATTATGAGGACGACCATCTTGACTGAGTAGCCTGGGTACAGCACTAGGAGCTCGAGTATTATTATTTTTTTTTTTTTTTTTTTTTTTTTTTTTTTTATACAAAAAACCAGTCACCCTACTCTGTGGCTCCGACCCTCACAGAGGGGAGCTGGTAATACCAATAGCCACTCCCCACGCCCGTGGGGTGAGTGACTACCGGGTCCGAGAATCGTGTGCCCTAAGTAGACGCAATGATCCGAGGATGACAGCCTTCTGCATTCTGCCGAATCTCGGCATGCCGGTATGATCTTTAGTTCTGAAAGCAGCGTCTGTCTCATTCCACCGAGGGCTCCTATAATCAGTACCACTATTTTAACAGAATGGCCTGGATAAAGCCTGCGGAGTTCGAAGAGCAAATCTCGATATTTTGTCCGTTTTTCCTCCTCTTTCAAGATAATGTTGCTCTCAGCGGGAGCCGAGAATTCCACGACATACATTGTCTTGAGTTGGTGGTCGAGGAGTACTATGTCAGGCTTGTTGGCTTGTATTTGCCTGACGGTGGGAAACGAGTAGTTCCAATAGATTAGGCACTTCTCATTCCCCACAACGGACTCAATATCCCCCGGAACATAAGGCAGCACTGGTGTTTCGTCTATCCCATACGAGTGCCTTAGATGATAGTAAAGCACTCGTAATGCTGCGTTGTGTCTATGAATATAGGCCGAGACTGCGTATGTCGGGCAAGCCGACAGTAAGTGCATTACAGTCTCCGGCGCCCTGCGGCAGGCCCTGCAGCTGACATCAGGGACCTCCATACCCATGACACGACGTCGATAGACGAGAGTGTTAAATACACCATCCTGGCAAGCCATTATGAATCCCTCGGTCTCAGACTTCAGCCCAGCTGACCTTAAGAAGGCGAAGGTCAGCCTTTCGGATAAGCCGAGGTCTTCTATATTTTTATAGAAGACCCCGTGCAATGGCTTATCCTTATGGAGCTGCAGAAGGATGTTGTGTTCTGCAGCTCTAATGTGGGCTTTTAGTCGAACGGGTTCCAACTCGGTGACAGAGTCGGGGTTTACCCGCTCGACGTCGAAGATGAGACCAAGTTCATCGGCTGCTCTCCGTGCTGCCTTAAAGAGAAAAGCTCCTACCTCTGCATTTTCATGGTCTCGGACCATGCAGAGGAGGGGATCCGAACTCCTGATGACCTTACATGCTCCATCCAGAACCATCCTGCTATGGAGACTCTCCAAGCTCAAGAGTCCACGGCCTCCCCGATGTCGTGGGAGATATAACCGTGGAACGGACGATTTAGGATGCAAGCTCCTATTGAGATGCATCTTCTTGCGGGTTACTACATCGAGTTGACGCAGCTCTTCTCTAGTCCACTTCACTACTCCGAAAGAGTAGGGAAGGATCGGAACGGCAAGCATATTTGTAGCAGACACCTTGTTCTTCCCCGACAGTTCTGAAGACCAGATCTGTCGGAGTAGGTGCTGATACTTGCCGCGGAGAGCGTTTTTCACTACACTCACTTCTTGGGTGGAGCGTTGCTCGACACCCAAGTAAGTGTACGACTCTCCGGCATCTAGATGGTGTAAGATGCTTCCGTCCACGAGCTGCGCGTCCTCTCCGTAGTCACCGCATCGTCCTCTCTTGAGATGGATCAGTGCGCATTTGTCCAACCCGAACTGCATACCGACAGCCTGCGTGTACTCCTGTACCACCCTAAGGGACTGCTGGAGATCCCTCTCTCCAGAGGCATAAAGTTTAAGGTCATCCATATAAAATAGATGGGTGACCTTATGCCTCCTGTCGCCGGGGGTACCGCAGTTGTAGCCACGGGTTTTCCGGAGCGAGACGGATAATGGCAGTAGTGAGATGCAAAAGAGAAGGGGGCTGAGGGAATCTCCCTGAAATACTCCTCTTCTGAATGTTACCGACTCTGTTTGGACTCTATCGTTACCCGATGTTATGGTAAAACGAGTCCTCCAGAGCGGCATCAGTTCTTCAATACATCTCACTACGGGGCCTGGTACCACAAGACATCGGAGCAAGTGAACAATGAGCTCATGCGATGTCATGTCAAATGCCTTGCGGTAGTCGATCCAGGCCATAGAGAGGTTCCGCTTATACTATAATTATTATTATTATTATTTTTTTTTTTTTTTTTTTTTTTTTTTTTTTTTTTTTTTTTTACAAAAAACCAGTCACCCTACTCTGTGGCTCCGACCCTCACAGAGGGGAGCTGGTAATACCAATAGCCACTCCCCACGCCCGTGGGGTGAGTGACTACCGGGTCCGCGAATCGTGTGCCCTGAGTAGACGTAATGAACCGAGGATGACAGCCTTCTGCATTCTGCCGGCTAAGATCTCTGCCGAATCTCGGCATGCCGGTATGATCTTTAGTTCTGAAAGCAGCGTCTGTCTCATTCCACCGAGGGCTCCTATAATCAGTACCACTATTTTAACAGAATGGCCTGGATAAAGCCTGCGGAGTTCGAAGAGCAAATCTCGATATTTTGTCCGTTTTTCCTCCTCTTTCAAGACAATGTTGCTCTCAGCGGGAGCTGAGAATTCCACGACATACATTGTCTTGAGTTGGTGGTCGAGGAGTACTATGTCAGGCTTGTTGGCTTGTATTTGCCTGACGGTGGGAAACGAGTAGTTCCAATAAATTAGGCACTTCTCATTCCCCACAACGGACTCAATATCCCCCGGAACGTAAGGCAGCACTGGTGTTTCGTCTATCCCATACGAGTGCCTTAGATGATAGTAAAGCACTCGTAATGCTGCGTTGTGTCTATGAATATAGGCCGAGACTGCGTAAGTCGGGCAAGCCGACAGTAAGTGCATTACAGTCTCCGGCGCCCTGCGGCAGGCCCTGCAGCTGACATCAGGGACCTCCATACCCATGACACGACGTCGATAGACGAGAGTGTTAAATACACCATCCTGGCAAGCCATTATGAATCCCTCGGTCTCAGACTTCAGCCCAGCTGACCTTAAGAAGGCGAAGGTCAGCCTTTCGGATAAGCCGAGGTCTTCTATATTTTTATAGAAGATCCCGTGCAATGGCTTATCCTTATGGAGCTGCAGAAGGATGTTGTGTTCTGCAGCTCTAATGTGGGCTTTTAGTCGAACGGGTTCCAACTCGGTGACAGAGTCGGGGTTTACCCGCTCGACGTCGAAGATGAGACCAAGTTCATCGGCTGCTCTGCGTGCTGCCTTAAAGAGAAAAGCTCCTACCTCTGCATTTTCATGGTCTCGGACCATGCAGAGGAGGGGATCCGAACTCCTGATGACCTTACATGCTCCCTCCAGAACCATCCTGCTATGGAGACTCTCCAAGCTCAAGAGTCCACGGCCTCCGCGATGTCGTGGGAGATATAACCGTGGAACGGACGATTTAGGATGCAAGCTCCTATTGAGATGCATCTTCTTGCGGGTTACTACATCGAGTTGACGCAGCTCTTCTCTAGTCCATTTCACTACTCCGAAAGAGTAGAGAAGGATCGGAACGGCAAGCATATTTGTAGCAGACACCTTGTTCTTCCCCGACAGTTCTGAAGACCAGATCTGTCGGAGTAGGTGCTGATACTTGCCGCGGAGAGCGTTTTTCACTACACTCACTTCTTGGGTGGAGCGTTGCTCGACACCCAAGTAAGTGTACGACTCTCCGGCATCTAGATGGTGTAAGATGCTTCCGTCCACGAGCTGCGCGTCCTCTCCATAGTCACCGCATCGTCCTCTCTTGAGATGGATCAGTGCGCATTTGTCCAACCCGAACTGCATACCGACAGCCTGCGTATACTCCTGTACCACCCTAAGGGACTGTTGGAGATCCCTCTCTCCAGAGGCATAAAGTTTAAGGTCATCCATATAAAATAGATGGGTGACCTTATGCCTCCTGTCGCCGGGGGTACCGCAGTTGTAGCCACGGGTTTTCCGGAGCGAGACGGATAATGGCAGTAGTGAGATGCAAAACAGAAGGGGGCTGAGGGAATCTCCCTGAAATACTCCTCTTCTGAATGTTACCGACTCTGTTTGGACTCTATCGTTACCCGATGTTATGGTAAAGCGAGTCCTCCAGAGCGGCATCAGTTCTTCAATACATCTCACTACGGGACCGGGTACCACAAGACATCGGAGCAAGTGAACAATGAGCTCATGCGATGTCATGTCGAATGCCTTGCGGTAGTCGATCCAGGCCATAGAGAGGTTCCGCTTATACTGCATGGAGTCCTGCGTGACACATCTGTCAATCAACAGGTTCTCCTTGCAGCCAGCGACACCTCTCTTCGACCCTCGTTGCTCATATATCCGTTCGTAAACCGGTTCAACTGCGTGGAGCACCCGCATGTACAAAATGCGTGTAAACACCTTGTAACATGCGTTTAGACAGGTTATCGGTCTGTAATTCTTTGGGTTGGACAAATCTCCGTTCTTGGGGATCAGCACTGTCCGCCCCTCAACAACCCAAGAAGGGATTTGCTGCTCCCCATTTAACCAGGAATTAAATATTCTGGCCAAATGGTGGTGGGTGCTCGATAACTTTTTCCACCAAAAGTTATTTATCCCATCGGGACCTGGAGCAGCAAAGTTCTTAGAGCCATCAAGAGCCCTACGAACCTCTTCTGGGGTTATTGGTTCGCACACTTCCTGTGGTTGCTGAAGCCTTTGACAAAAGGCTTCAAAGTGTGCAAGGGCCGGAGAATCTCGGTTGAGTGGAAGCCTCTCCTCGTACAGCGTTTTCCAGAAGTTCTCCACCTGATCTGCAGTCGGCGGATTGTCTACAACACGCGGAGGCGGTTGGAAAAGGCGCGAGGGCTTCTCGCGGAACAGTTTATTTTCCGCAAGCCCCCTCGCCCGCCTCACTAATGACTTTTTGCAAGTCACTAGCATTCGTATCCTGTCGAGACAATGCTGTTTGGTGGTTCGCAGCACTGCCTCATTGAGTGTGTGATGGACGCGTCTTAAGTTGGCGGCTAATCGACGCACTTTAGGCGTGAACGGCCTGTTGGCCGCCATATAGTCCATCACACATTGGATACGGGATGCGTGTTGCCTCGCCGACTGGATCTTGGCTTCCATCTTTTGTATGCGCCGCTGCGCTCTCTCCTGTGGGGAAGAGGTATTTCGCCTCTCCACCTGAGACGAGCGTTGAGCAGCGGCATACACGGCACAATTTATGTGCCAGATGTCAGCCTCTTCTGGTAGCGCTGTACGAAGTTCAGCGTCCACTCTGGCCAGGTCTTGTGGCCCGGGGGTTTTCAGACGGTGTAACCCCCTTCTGGTACTGAGGCCCTCTGGTATTG
This sequence comes from Leptura quadrifasciata, assembly GCA_963675555.1. Classification (NCBI taxonomy): domain Eukaryota; kingdom Metazoa; phylum Arthropoda; class Insecta; order Coleoptera; family Cerambycidae; genus Leptura; species Leptura quadrifasciata. The sequence goes on from OY776673.1 coordinate 175,152,962, forward strand.
GCGGAACGAGGAGAGCCACGTCCTCAACCGGTGAATGTGGCGGCTCTTCGGCCACCTCATTCACCGGCCCAGGAGCAGCCCTCACGTAGCCCCTACTACGAAGGTGGGATACATAGTCACGCAGATTTTGTGGCGTGAAGGCGCTATGCTCTGGTAGCCTCTCACACCACAGAGCATGCATCCGCGCCATGTACCCCCTCCGCGCGGGCTCACTGCTTTCATAACAATGCAGAAGCTCATCCCTCAGTTCATCCGTCCACTCAAAGCGTCCTTGTTCATTGCGTACGTCGTCAACGGGCGGTCTATCCGGTTGGGCCCCACCACCTTGCCCTTGACCCCTATCCGAACGGGGTCGATCGTGGGGGCCCAGTCTTCGGCCTGCCGGAACCAAAGGTTAGAGCCTGTGGGTGGTTAGCCCTGCAGGCCCACGACCGACACCAGAGGGGAAGATGCTTTCCCCTCCCGGGTGCACTAGGGCTGCCGGTTCGGTTTTGCACCCCTAGCTGGAGTAAGTGGTGGCGCTACTCACCAAAGGCTTAATAGATGGAAGTTAGCCCCTCCTGCTTATTATTATTATTATTATTATTAATATTATATACAAGATGTTCATTTTATCAAGGCCCTCGAGAATATTTCACTTAATATCGGTCGCATAAAAAAATTGTTTTTACGAAATTTGTGCTGATTTTTATAACCTACAAAATGATTTAATGACATTTGAAATCCATGGTCTACTTTAAGAGTTGTGACGGAAAATATAGAAAATTCCGAATATGTCTAAGTCAAACATCTCCGTTATTTGAAGAGATACGACGAAAGTTATAGAGCGACATTTTTTTTGAAAAACAAAGTATTTCAACGAGGTTTTATCTAAATATTTTCAAAACCGCTGTATTTTGACATTTTTTCTTCAGGGTGTGAAAAAATCTTTGGAAACGGACGGAAAATAGCGACATTAAATAGAGTATTTTCCTCCCTTTTCAACCATATAACAGATGCCATATTTATTCATTGGAACTAAATAGCCCAATATTTGGATGAAATAATTCAGAACGGGCTGAAATTTTGGGATCAGGCTTATTTTGTGGTACTTCTTAATATATCTAAAGTCCCCATAGGGAAAATAGGTAAAAAAATCGGCCTTTCGCAAAAAACTCGGAAAGTATCAATTTTTCTGTAAAATATGTACACATGAAAATTATAGGTAATAATATAGGTAATAATATGTATTGTATGACTGATGGTCGAGAGGTGAGCGCACTTGCCTCTCACCCAAAAGTTCCGGGTTCGATCCCCGGTCGTGGCAGTGGAAAATACTGTGAGAGGGATTTTTTCACTATACACTGATATTGGGTGTGTGTCCCTTGTCTCTAAATGTGTAGCCCCCTCCCACACAAGGCTCTTCTAGAGCCTTCCGGGATAAAGGGGGGCGTCATTACCTGTGGTGTATTTATTTATTTATTTATTAATAATCCGCACAATTGGTATTGACCTATATTTATTAGTTTATATATATTTGAAAGTAATGAAATAGCAAAAGTCGTTCGCAAGGTATATGTTCTTTAAAAAAAAGTTTTTGAAAATGTTTTTGTTCAGAAAAATTGAACCAACATTATTTTTTTAATTCCTTTTTTTTGTATGTATCATCGTTTCTTTTGACTTTACGACTAAATTTCATAAGACTTAAATGAAGCTTACAAAATTTCCTACAGAAACACTTTAATGTCTATGATTTTTAATAAGTAGCGACAAGGAACTGACGATTGAAAATGCGGTTTTTTTACAATTATATAACGTCGGTCTATTTCCGCTACTGAGGCCTATCACCGACGCCTGTAGACGGGCTACCCCGAACCAGAAATTTTTGCCGAACCTCTTCCCTTAAGAAGAGTAGGGATCTTTTACTTGCCTAACATTTAATAGACAAGGGACCGACGGCTTTACATCCCCTCCGAAGGATGGTGTATCACCTACACAACCCTCGCCTAAGGCTGCATAGCTTCCGCGCATACACTGATATACAAGCCGCTGAAAGATATGTGAGGCGAGGACACGGTCTTCTTTGAAACGATCGCCCATCCAAGTACTAACCGCGCCTAACGTTGCTTTACATCACATATAGAAGTATGTCATAGTAAAGACGCCTCTACGCTTTTTAATTTTTAGCAAACGGGCAATTTTCGTCACGTTTGACATACAAAGAAGTACACTTAGTAATATTTTCCCTTTTTGAAGTTCAGAAGTTATTCTGTGAGAATTTCTGAGTCGTTTCGTACTGGACCCATATTTTTTTTCAAAAATTGTTATGCATAGTTCTGTTGTTGCAGGAAAATCTTAATTTATAATAAAAAATAAATTTTTCCTCATATTTTAAACGGCTGTAACTCGCGAACCATTCATCGTATGAAGGTACTTGGAGCTTATCTTACAGATAATTTATTTTCTTCAAAAATCCTTTAGTGTCATTATTGCCTAAAGCTAATCAAAAAACAGCTGTTTGTCTAAATGCACTTGAAAATGACAATTTTTCACGTTTTTCCCTTTTATTTCCATTCACTCGTTATCAAACCGATTTTGTACATACACCAACATATTCAAAATTTGATTATCTTTAATTTTCATTAGATACACTATATACGTACGATCTATCGTTCTCAAGTTTTTATCATATCTCTTAATTCATATCTCAATATTGATCGAATGGAAATGAAAAATAAAAGGAAATTGTTCGTAATCGAATTCTCTACAACTTTCATTTTAAATATCTTGCGATCCGAATGACAATTTTTGAGATTTTAGCGAAGAACGCGCGCGTTTCCGTTGAATCGCAAAATTGTCAAAATTTAAAAAAAAATCTATCTCGGCTCCAAGTTATCAAAAAAAAAAAACAAAATTGTGCTGATTTTTATTACCTATAATTTTCATGTATACATATTTTACAGTGAAATTGATACTTTCCGAGATTTTTGCGAAAACCCGATTTTTTACCTGTTTTCTCCCGCCTTCTCCTCCGCCGGCGTCTACTGGTGGGGACTTATAATATGTTAAAAAGTACCGCACAATAATCCGGTTCCCAAAATTTCAGCCATTTTGGGAAAAACCTTTATTGGGCTAAAACAAGTAATTATGAAAACCATTTTTTAATAGAACCTTATTGCAATACGCCTCCAGCAGATAGATTTCCAGTTCAGTGCTGTTGTGCATCGCCAGCCGCAGACTAGTTTCGAGCTCGTTAGCTCTCGTCAGTGCGACATAAGCAAATGCACAACATCACTTCACTGGTCTTTTATATTCATCAAATTACAGATACGAGGTGTCCGCAACTTGCGAATAGCTCCATCTGGTGACGACTTATTGCAATCAAGTTGGAGACAAACTCGGACTAAGTATATATTTAACAAAATATATAAGCCAACACAAAGTGGATAAATTATTGCAAAAATAATAAAAGTATAGTAAAGTAAAAATATACCTACTACGACAGTCCAGTATTCCACTATTTCCTATGAAAGGAAATCGATTCATTGCCACCAATAAAGGTGCACAATGTGCGTTTCCAAATCAATTGAAAATAATGTCCTACAATTATGTGCCTATGTCGCACTGATGAGAGCTAACGAGCTCGAAACTAGTCTGCGGCTGGCGATGCACAAGAGCACTGCACTGGAAATCTGCCTGCTGGGGGCTTATTGCAATTAGATTTTATTTTGCGTTTTCCGATTGCAGACGTAATATGTCGAAAGTTATAGGACATTATTTCCAATTGATTTGGACTACACTTTTATTATTTTTGCAATAATTTATCCACTTTGTGTTGGCTTATATATTTTGTTAATATGTTTTTCTTAACTAGCATCATACTTGCCGTGGAGAAGTATGAAATAAAACGATTAAAAGGTTCAATAATTTCTTCAAATCTTTACTATATTAAAATATTCGCCCATTTAAAAAAAAATTCTTTATTAATTGTTTTTATTTGTTACATATTATATCCTTATACAATTACCTTTATGTTACGTTTTCTGTTACAGCTTTAATGCGTAAATATAATTTATTACAAAGCTGCTGAAAATTATATGAGAGAGGTTGGTTTCCGAATATGCATATATAATCTGATTGAAATAATTCGAGTGCAGTAACCTGATACATCCGCAATAATAAAATCAAATTAAAAAATTGCGGTAAATAAAGATTTCCGAATTCTGCGATAGAATTCAAACCTCAAGAGAGGAAATAAAATCAAAACATCAAATGAAATATACATTGAATTGAATACATCCATAAAATGGAAAAATACTTCAAGCTATTTTGCTCGTGGCACATATCTAGTCGTAAATTTTCTAAACAACCTGATACATAGATGCATAAGCAAACTAGAACATCAAATAGTTTGCACTACGACAGAAAAATAAATAATATTTCGACCTTCGAGACAGAAATACATTTCAGAACATACATTTGAGGATAATAAAATATTTTCCTTTAGAAACAAATTTTGTATCTTAAGATCCTAATAATATCTTTAGTGTGTATAATATTTCCATGAACACAAAAGTTTATAAGTGCAGTAGACACTGATATAAAAAACTACTAAACTGAAGTAGCTACTAAATAAAGACTAATTTACTTCATTTATTATTGTTTGTTGGTTTGTCGTGTAAGTGTAGAGGTAGATTATTATTAAATATACGCTGATGAATATAAGAAGAGCGAAAAATTTCATGTTTAAGTCTTATTGTGTGTAACTGATTATTTATATCCTCGACCGAAATTTAACATACAGGGTGTCCCAATAGTGCGTCATAGTCCATTATCGGCCTTATTAGAAGACTTTGGAAAATATTTTTTTATGGAAATTGTACAGGTCAAAAGGCGCACATTTTAAAAATATTTTAAAATATACAGGGTGACACGCTACAGTGGAGAATTTTTGATGTAATTTGTTTTAAACAGAACACCTTATATATTTTTACATTTATGAATTCAGCGTAAAATTAACTTTCCAACGACCTCCAAATTTTTTGTTTTTGACATGGCGTTGCCGAGTTATTCGAAAAAATATGAAAATTTTGGTTGGAACAAATTAATCCGCTGTGTGTCTATTACTATTAATTAAGAAGATCTATTTTGAAATTATACCCGGTATATTTTATATTAGCGCTAATTCAGGACATTTAAAAGTGAATTTTCTCCATTCTTTCAAATAGAATACTCTGTATTATTGTATCTTTGAATTGATACGTTAATTCTCTACGATTCTTGTGAATAATATTATTAGATAGTTTTACTTTTTCATTAAAAACAGTTAAATTATAATACTTTTCATTTTGAACTGATCTAATAGAGATGATATTGACATAAAGTGAGAATAATTGAAAATAATATTAAATTTTTTCCCGGGTGCCTCTCGGTTTCCTCAGCAGTATTTTTTCACAGTTTAATTAAGTCACAATTGAGTTTATCTTAAAAATTTATAAATAATCGTTTATTATTACAAAAAGTTGACATAAATAATAGGAGCAGAAAATACGGTATTAGGTAATACAAAAATTGGCACTATTTCAAAAATTCAAAGTTATTTTGAACCTAATTTAATGAAAATAATACCTGGTGTTTATAGGAACTGTTCAAAGTAGCCTCCCAGTACGTTTATGCATTTCTGTAGACAATTTTTGAATGATCTACCTACATTTCTTAAAATATCTACAGCAATTTCCTGAAAAACTTTTTTTTTTTTCATATTGTCTTTTGTAGTTATAAGAACTTTGTACACTTGCTCCTTAACATAGCCCTACAGGAAGAAATCTATTTTGACAAAATCAGGGCTTCTGGCAGGCCAACTATGATGTCTTTCTCTTCCTATCCAATTATTTGGAAAAGTGTCGTTTAAATGTTCGTGAATAGCTGCAGTATGGTGCACAGGTGCTCCATCATGGAGGTACCACATTCTCTCCCTATTATCCCTGGGGACATCCTCCAGTAATTCTTTCAAGTCTTGAAAAAATCCAAATAAATTTGACCATTCACACTAATAACATTACCAATATAATGAAATATCAACCTGTATTTTAAATTAAATATACCTCCTCCCAGTTTTATTTACCACATATTTATTTCATTACATACAACATATACCAATATAAAAAAGGTCTTTGCGCGCATCAATCATAACATCCTCTTACAACGTCCTCAAGAATTCATTAATATATTTACTAACCAGGAAATATTAATTTATAGTTGTCCTACGCGTTAAGGATAGCGCTACCATTGCCTACATTGAGATATACAAGAAGTATGTGGTCCTCTGACGAGGGCTGAAGTCGATATTGCCGCATATGTTACAACACAGGGGTAGTGTTAAACATTGCAGCTATCTAGAAAAATAGACAAAATATCAATTAACACCAAGCTAAAGAACTCGCAATACAAATCAAACCCTTAAAGTAAATAATTCTGCACTAAGAACGCTTGAATGATTCGATAGTGTAAAAGTATGCGACATAATTGACGTTATTTGGACATTGTTGCGTGAATTTATTGACTCCTCCTGACAGGTGATAGTCATTTTTGTTATAGTGCAGACAATACAAAACATCCTTAATAATGTAAATCAAACCATAAGATACTCTTGACGTAGATAATTGCAATCATAAGACAAATAAAATAGGATACTGAAATGCACAGCAATATTTCACTAAAAAAATAACAGTCCAATGCCCCTTTTCATAAACTAAAGAGCATTAAAATTTCGGTAAATAAGACAGACAGGTAAAATAACTGTTGATCGGCGTAAAGATAAGGCAGGAATATATTTCAACCCTTGAAGTGCAATCATAAGGCAAATAATGAAAATGCATTGCAGATAAGACAGGTAGGAACAAAAGGTTCATCAGCGTAAGATATCCCTAAAGATAAGGTAGGTAAAATAATTATTGATCGATATAAAGATAAGGCAAGTAGGTTGCAATTGTTCATCATCATAAAGAAAAGGCAGGATCGCAATTATTCATCTCATAAATCAGTACAAAGATAAGGCAGGTAAAATAATTTTGTAAGTAATCAAGAATAAATGTTTGTTATGTCATTGTAAAAAAAAATACAAAGTGCAATAACACAATGCAATGAGCAGGTGGGTAGACAGACGAACAGGTGGGCAATCGGACAGATGGATGGGTGGACATTATTGCTTTAATCGCCATTATTTTTACTTCAATTATCCTTATTGTTAGTGCAATTACCCCTATTGTTATTACCCACGAACAGACGGATCAGCGGACATAATTGCTTTAATCACCATTATTTTTACTGCAATTATCCTTATTGTTAGTGCAATTACCCCTATTGTTATTGCAATTACGCTTATTATTACTGGAATTACCCTTATTGTTACTATAATTACCCTTATTATTACTCCAATTGACCTTGTTAGTGTTGTAATTAACCCCATTGTTACTGCAAGTCCTCTCATTGTTACCGTAATTACCCTTATTGTTACTGGAATTACCCTGATTGTTACTGCAATTACCCTTAATTATCCTTATTGTTACTGCGATTATCCTTAACTACTCTTAATTATCCTTATTTGTACTCTTTGCAAGTATTCTCATTGTCACTGTAATTACAATTATTGTTACTGCAACTACCCTTATTGTTACTGTAATTACCCTTATTGTTACTGGAAGTACCCTGATTGTTACTGCAATTACCCTTAATAATTATCCTTATTATTAGGGTAGTTACCCTTAATTATCCTTACTGTTACTGTGATTACCCTTAATTACTTACCCTTATTTGCACCTAAATTATCCTTAATTGCTCTCTAATTGCCTCCCACGACTTCAATAGCCTCTCATCATTTCAATTACCCCACCTCTACAATTGCCCCCACCACCATTCCTAGGCCCCGTCCTCTAACGTCCCGCCCCCCTAAGCCCCGCCCCCTAATTACCCCCACCCCTAAACTGATCACTGCTCCGGCTCCGAACCACTCCGACTTTCTGTTATTTCCATACTACTAAGCACATTAATACAGGTTGTTCCATTGGTATCACTATCAAGAATCTTTCGTAGACTTGAAATATGCTTAAATGAGCAAATGCATTTTGTATAAACTTCCGATACACGTAGAACATATTTCAAACAGTTTCAAAGGTCAACCCTAAGTATTTAACCTTTTCCACCTGTCAATTGACAGTTGAAAATTAGAGATAACTTTTAATTTATTTGAAGTACCCACGATGATATTTTTAGATTTATTTGGATTTAAGACGAGTGAATTTTGTAAGGTCCAGTTTTTAATTTCATTTAAGTCATAATTAAACTTAATTTGGGCCTCGTTTGATGTCAATAGATAAAACACAAAATAAAGCTGAACAACGTCAGCGTAAATATGTAAAGGACAGTATTCTGTGCCTTGGGGTAAGTCTACAGTATAAATATTAAATAATATCACCAAGATTGAACCCTAAGGCATTCCAGAGAGTAGTAAGCGTTGAGCAGAAGTTATTATTCCATTTGAAGTGTCAAGACAGATACATTGGTATCGGTTAAGTAAATAAGAGGTAAACCACATTAAGATGTTATCATTTATAACATAATATTTTAGCTTTTTTATTAGCAAATCCGTAGTTAACGAGTCAAAGGTCTTCGACATATCCAACAAGGTCATAGAAGTTACTTTATTAAAATTAATGGATAATGAATAATTGATATTAAAGCAGTGGAAGTGCCGTGATTTTTACGAAAGCCTGATTGTACTTTTGGTATTACATCATTTTTAAGCACATAAGGTGACAGTTGTCTATGAATAATACCCTCGGCAATTTTTGACGTTACAAAGTAGACTGATAGATCAAAGTTCCAACATTGTGCTTATTTTATTATTTTTAGGTATAGGCTTAACTAGTACCTGTTTCCAAATTAGCGGGACTGTTCCAGATTCGAAAGAGAAATTTATAATGTTAGTCAGAGGTTCCGTTATAATTGGTAAGCTAAGATGAAGCATTATTTTACATATCCTACTGTGTGGAGTTTTTGCTATAAGTAGAGTTTAAATTAGTTCTGTAAATTCAGCGCTATTATCTGAAAATCCATCAATCCTAAACTTTGTGAGATAGTTGTCAGGTACATGTCCGTGCGGTATAGAATCTATAGAATAATTGTTTGTAAAATTTGCGTCACAAAGGTATTCTAGAAGTGAAAAGATGTTATGGTTAGTTTTAATAATTCCATCAGATTTTAGGGTTGGCCATGGAGTTTTCGTATTTCTGATGTTTAAGTTGATGCAAGACAACGTTATAAACATTTTGCAAATCACAAAAGTATTATTCCTGCTAGTTTAAAACCGATTCCAAGCCTTAGTTTTGCTTTTTTTCATGACACGTATAGTATCAGTAAACCAAGGTTCACTGGTGCCCGAATATCAAAAAGTGCTATTAATTGAGCGTTATAATAAGAAACTTTTTCCTCGATGTCAGTTATTGTATACATACAGACTTATAAAGTCTAAAAGAAAATTTTCTCTGTTAAAATTTGAGATGGATCGAAAGGTTTTTGCGACATTAGCCTTTTCACTTTTTATGTCTAAAGCATAGAATATACAGTGTTATGATCTGCGATGAGATTTTGCACCTACATTTTTTTATATTCTCCGCACTTTTTCCATTATTTTTGTAAGTAGTTGCCGTGTAAACTATGCAACTAAATGCAACATTCAATAATAAGAATCTTAATATGTGTCTGAATATTTACATCTTTAACGTATCAAAAGTTTTGTACTTCTACTTGCGCGTAGATTACAATTTAACAACACTTAATTATTAAGTCGATAATAATTTAGGTTGGAAAACAGTCATTAAAGACGCTCCTATAGAGACAATAACACCGCATAGATAATTAAAATCGAACTCAACTCAGTTTGATGAGTTACAGAGGATAAACTAGATTTTACTATTCACTTTGAGAGACGCCTAATGGCTTTGTTAATAGTACTAATGCGTAATTTTATGATATAACTGTCAACAATAAGTAGACACTTTATGTTCCCGATGATGTAATAAGGTTAAATATAATGGATTTCAGAGGTAATGATTAATAATTAAGGTCAGATAATGGATAGTGCAGCAACAGTATGCCTTTATTTTATATTATTATTTATGTACTAATTTTGATGCAGCATGATTTATGATTAGTGTTATTACAAGTTTTTATTCAACCATGTTTGTTAGTATGTTAGTTTGGGTCAAATTTTGTGATTCAATTTTCACCGAATTCCACTTATTCGATCGACTCAACATTTTGTACACATGTAGTTCCAATGACCACAAATTAACGCACAGTTATGATGCCTACACCCCACCGTTTTTTTTTGTCATAAAATTCCAATTCCACATATCCGCTCCATTTGAAAATTTGGATGAATACTGATGATTTGACAATACATTACATTATATTATAGGGAGTCGATATAAGGAATTATATCAAATGGGCTTCAGCCTAAGGATTTAAAATTATTTTCTTAAATGTAATGGAATCCATAGTACCTACAAATAGCTAATGACTTGAGCTGTCGATGCCACAAAAGAAAACTTGTGTGATATATTTCAAACAATCCACTGAATGATTAGCGGCTGCCCTTAATTTATTAAATATAGTAAGAGGATAATTGCTGATATTCATTTCAATTATTTTTTTAATGCTTCAGACATGTATGTTTACTATATACCTAATTCCTACCTTATAATATTCAGCTTCTCTCGATGCGAAATGTTCTGAAACAAAATTGCAGTTATTAGTACTTTCAATCGATTATATACTTTGAAAGGTGTAACTTATTTGGTATTCTACTACTGTGGGTTAGTAGGCCTAGAAAGATATGTAGGGCAATAAAAGTATACTCCGATGCTTTTAACGTCTTGTACATGTTGAACCGTCATATCCTCTTGTTCACAACCTCTACAGAGAGGTGTTTCGCTTAATCTCATATTATGTAGATCTTTTCTTAACGGACAGTGTCCAGTCTGGATGTCCGTTATAAACCGTAGGTTCCTTCTGGACATTGCCAGGTAGTCCATTACCGTGCTCTTGTTGGGATATTTTAGTAGTTCTCTAGCAAGCTAACAGCTGTTCGTTTCATCCTACAGCTTTTTGAATTCATTGTGGGTATATATTTAATTATTTGTGTTATCGCCGCCGAAATCGGTAACAAATTGGCCGCGCCTGGTCCAAAGATACTTAGGACTGCTGCCTTCTAGGTCAGTCTGTCAGCTACTTTGTTGTCATCACACTGTATCTCCCTTTCACCCAGCATACCAGTATGTTATTCATGCTGGAGGCACCCACAAGTGCTTGGTGACAGTCCCATACTGCTCCTGTGGTAATTTTATAACTTCTCAGGGCTAGTAACGATTGTCTACAATCTGTGTAGAACCTGATTGTTTTGCTCGTAGTTACTACAACGTAAAATTATTTTCTATTATACAAGGTGTCATAAAAATGAGTTACAAAAGAAAGTATAATTTTTTAAATGGAACAATGTATTTTTTTTTGGCGCCAGTTAAGTCCTGTATTACACGCTAAAAAAAAAAAATTTATTAACCATGTCGATACGATATAGTACATATGGCAAGTCAGCGACAAAAATAATTTGTATAGAACATAATATTACATAATAAAGAAAAACAAAACACAATCAGTATCACAAAATAATATTAACATAAATATTTTTCTTTATTATTAACCACATAGAGGTACTCATGGTATATATGGTACGTCAAGTTAAAAAAAACAACGAAAATATAACAAACAATAAATAACATTACAATATAGATCACAAATATATATATAAAATATCTAAAATTACAATTATAAAATAAATAAATAAATAATAAAATTTGAAAAATAACATTTAAGATACCCCAGACACAAACTCGTGAACGCTATAGAAACCACCTTCCACAAAGAATGATTTCAATTTATTTTTAAATGAATTAGTGCTACTCATTTCTCTTATTGTTGCCGGTAGAGTATTCTACAAACTGATACAATTGTACCACGGTGAATTTTTATAAGTGAGGGGATGATAATGAGTTCTCCATGTCTAGTATGATGTGAATGTGTATCGGATATTTTAATGAACATATTAAGATTTTGTTTAGTGTACATTAAACATTTAAATATGTACTCACGCGGTAGTTAAATTTTTTTTCTTTAAATACCATTCTACAGCTTTCCCTAGATCTTATATTAAATATCAATCGAATTAATCTTTTCTGTAATATAAATTCTTATAAATACTCTACTCATTTCTCTGCCACATCCCCAACACATAATGTTTAATGAAATGTGTGAGTAGGCTAAAGCATAATAAATATTTAGTGGCCGTTTTCATCCAAAATTTATTTCATTTGTAGGATACCAAAATAAGCCTTATTTAATTTCTTACATGCAGTATCAATATGATTATCCCATGATAACTTAAAATCTAGCACAGTACCAAGATATTTTGTTTCATCTTCCAGTTTGCGGGTAAAGATCACCTTATATGAAAATTACTACAGTTTTTATAGTATTCAATATTAATTTATTACTATCATACCAAGCTCTTAAAATATTAATGATATTTTCAGCCTGTATTCGAATTTCATCCAAACTAGTAGCCGTTGTTGAAATGGTAGTGTCGTCTGCAAACATAGTAACATGCCCCTCATTTCCTATATAAGCTGGAAGGTCATTTACAAATAGCATAAATAATAAGGCCCTAGGATTGAACCCTGCGGAACTCCAAGTTTAACTTTATGGGTCCCTGAGTTAATATGATTGTGATTAACTATTAATGATCTTTCTTCCATATATGATTTGATCCAGCTCAAGGCAATATTTCTTATTTCTAGATTATACAATTTAGATAACAGTATTTCGCAGTCAATAGCATCGAAAGCTTTTGATAAATCAAAAAACATTGATACAACGTATTTGCCGGCATCTAAAAAAGCACATATATAAACATAATATTTTTAGTCGCAAACTCCTCTATAAAATCCTTATTCTACTATAAGGAACGTAACCAGACTGCAACAAACAGCTACTCTCCGGGCTATATGCCCCTCCGAGCGCTGAATTACAAGTTACAAGTCAGGCGCGTTAAGTGTAATAATTGCATATTACCATCAAAACGCTAATGCTTCGATTGCAACAAACACCAGCCGAAAGACTGGTCCTACTTACAGGAGCAGATTTGAACTAAGCACATATATAATGCAGCAAATGAGAAGAAGCCGTTTCAATTGATCTACCCGATCTAAGTCCATGTTGTGATGGCGTCAAAATATTATTTTTTCTACAAAATTAACAAGACGGACATGAAAAGCTTTTTCATTACTTTCGATAAAGTGCTAAGTACAGATATCTGTCTATAGTTGTCAATGTTTTCTGGACAGCCTTTTTTAAAAAGTGGAATAACACGTACAATTTTAAAAACGTCGGGAAAGCAGCCCTGGCAAAATGATAGATTTATTAGACATACTAGTGAATGAACAACATGGTGACTAATATGCTTCAGTATAAAAGGGGATATATCATCAACGCCACAAGAATTTTCATTTTTCAAACTACTAATTATATTCACTATTTCTTCTTCAGTGGCAGGTTTTATGAGAAATTCTAAATTATTATACTCTGTAATCAAAATAGGTGGTTAACATTTCGCCAATCGGATGCCGCGTTGCCAAGTTCTGTTTTTTCCTGTTTATTTTTTTTGGCAATTTAAAAACATTTTTTGACTGCCATATCTCCGCGATATAGTAATTGTTTTTTCCTAAAAATGTAGGACGTTACTTAATAATGACGTATTTAGTGAAACACATTTTTGAAATAATTTGTTATTATACCGGGAGTCCAAAATATTTCTTTACATTTTTAAAATCGTACACTTTATTCTTGTTTCAAACGGTTTTTATGATTATTTCAAATAATTTCTACATAAACTAAGGTGCTCTTAATTTATCATTAAAATCTAATATGGCTTTGGTCTTTTGTTTTACATTTTTTCAATTTTTTTAAATGGAATACCTATAACTTTTTTCCATGGATGAATAACGCATACAATTTCTCACATTTTGATATCATACTGCTTAAAATGTCCATCATTTTGATTCATGCAACACTGAAGTCATTGTATAACATGTCAACATTTATACGTTTGAAACACTGACGAATTCTTTTCGTCATATCTTTTCGAGTCATTGGTTCTAATTTAAAAATGTTTGAGTTCATAAATTCCCAAAGGAAAAAAATCATTGAAGTCATGTCGGGTGATGTAGGCGGCCACGCAGTGGGACCTGACATAATTTAATAAAATAATAAATTACGTATATATTTAACAGTTTATTAAAATAAAATATCAGATCTCCTCTTCCTATCCACTATTCAGGAAAATGGGCTGAAGAACATTTCTACTAATATGTGGTGATGCACCATCACGTTGTAACCACATTTATTTGTAAAATAATCAGGAATATGCTCGATCATTATGGAAACATATTTTGCATAAAATCCAAAAAGTCTGCTCCATTCACATTTCCCTTAAAAAAGTGATCGCCAATAACATAATCATGTACAATTCCTCCGAAACATTTAAATTCCACTTGTACTGGTAATGAGTTTTCTGTACAATATGAGGGTTTTGTCTGTCATAATAATGGAAATTGTGTCTATTCACAAATCTATTGCGATGAAACGTTAATTCATCGGTGAACAACACAATTTTGAAAAATTCTTCATTTTCCCCAATTTGGTTTTGAGCCGCGCTGACAAATATTTAATCTACAATTTAAATCCACATTCAAAAGCTCTTAATGCAGCTGTACTCGGTAGGGCTGAAACTTATTTTTACGAAGGCATAGAGAAATATTGAATTTACTGACTCCTAAATCCCTACTTAACTCCCGTACACTTGCTGCGTACCCATCATCTATTTCAGATTATGGAAAACTCCGAAAACCAACCAACAAGTCGTATATTATTGACTGCATTGAAACAAAATGTAACATTAGTTTTAATCACAGCCAACCGAATGTGTAAAATTTGATGGAGCAGCCGTAATACACATGCTTAATCCTGGTATTGCTACAACATTTTCTGGATACTATGAACATGTCTTCAAACCATATTTCACTAATTAACTGAAGAACAGTTCACGACTAGATATTCTATTCGACAGATATGCTAGTAACAGTTTGAAGGCAGATACCCGAGAAATAAGAGGAAGTGGCATAAGTATTAAAGTCGCAGACTCAACTGCAATTTCAAAAAAATTTAAGAAATTCCTGTGTCAACGAAAACAAGACACAATTGTTCCAGTTGCTAGCTAAGAAAATGGTAGGAGACGAATATCCAGGAAAACATGTTGCCTTTACTTATAATGACCGAGTCCTCACGTCAACAACTATGAATGTATCAAGCATTTCTCCCGCCTCCCACGAAGAAGCAGATGGCCGCCTATTTCTACATGTTAAGCATGCATTGGAAAGTGGACATACTCGCATCTTAATACGAACTGTGGATTCAGATGTAGTGGTTAATTCAATATCACTGTTCCCACAAATACAAGATATTGATGAAATATGGATTGAGAGTGGTTGTGGAAAATACAGGAAATTCATTCCAATTCATGAGATTTGTGCTAAACTTTCACCGGAAATTTGCAGAAATTTGTTGGCTTTTCATTCTGTAACTGGTTGTGACACAGTTTCCACAGTTTGTGGCATTGGCAAGAAGACAGCTTGGAAGGTCTGGATGTCATTTCGCGAAATTGATTGTGTATGGCATCAGCTCTGTACCGGCATCTCTGATATTGATGTTGAATGTCGTGATCTGTTGCAGCGATTTGTTATTCTACTTTATGATCAAGCATCAGGTCTTCAGAACGTCAATGACTACAAATGAGTGTTATTTACAAGAAAGAATCGAGCAATTACATTCCTCCTACAGCAGATGCTACACAACACATCAAACGTGCTATTCTCCAAGAAATAATTTGGAACAAAAGCCTCGTTGCACAATACGCATTACCTTCGCCAACCAAGTAGGGATGGATAGTAACTTCAGGAGGATCATACCGACCTGTGTGGACAATAATTCCAGAAGTGTCAAAACACTGCGTACAACTTACCTCCTGTACTTGCCGTAAGCGATGCACATCCTGTAAATGTGTTAAAATGGGAATACGATGTAGGACACTTTATGTGGTCAGTTCTCCGACAGTGATCGGTAACCAGAAGTGAATTTACACAAATCATTTAGTTATTATTGGATAATATGACAGTAAGGTATTATTTAGCAGAATATCTCGAAAAATCAAAATAAAAAACAAAAATTTTAATAAATTCACAAATATTTCTCGTTTTATGAACTTAAACAATGACGTCAAACATACCGTTGGAAAGCGCGTTTTCGCCTGATTAATAAGCAATAATAATATAGGTTAATATCAAAATACAAACCCGAATTATTTAGGGAAATGTAGAAGCATGTCATAACATTTTGGCGGCCATACTGATTACGTCATCAACACCGCTAGAGGGCCAGGAAAATTTGAATCTGAATCCAAAGGGCGTATTGGTTTCTAGATGTGAAGTTTTTTTCAGCTATCCCACCTCACTATGTTGGCAATAATTATAATTCACATTTTTTTATATTACTTAACAATATTAATTATGATAATCTTAAACACTTTACAGAAATATCATGAAGTGAAAAACAGACGCAAAATAAAAGGCCAAAGCTACATTAGATTTTAATGCTAAAATAAAGAGCACCTTAATTTACGCAAAAATTATTTGGAATAATCATATCTCAAAAACCGTTTGAAATAAAATAAAGTGTATGATATTAAAATGTAGGGACTTGTATGTTTTATTCGTCCACTTAAAAAAAATAGGCATTCCGTTTGAAAAATTGAGAAAAATATTAATTTATTATAAGAAATGTAAACAAATATTTTGGGCTCCCGGTATAATAATAATTTATTTAAAAAATGTTTTTCAGTAAATACATTATTATCAAATAAAGTCCTACATTTTTAGAAAGAGCCTTTAATAAATCATGAAGGTATGGCAGTCAAAAGAATGTTTGTAAATTGCCAAAAACGGGGAAAAAACCATAACTTGGGAACGCGGTATCCGATTTTCGAAATATTTTAAGGCGTAATGCAGAACCCTTGAAGGCTTAAGTGGCGTCAAATAATACATAGTGTTCCATTCAAAAAAAATTATACTTTCTTGTGTTTCTCGTTTTTGTGGCACTTTGTATAATTGAAAATAATTTTACATTATAGTAAAGATGAAACATTGAAAGTTCCGAAGGAGCACTAACTGTGCACCCTACCCTGTATATGGTGAGTTTCTGTTCGTTATGTTTATATGCACTAAATTTGAAATTGCAATTTTAAGTCTAATAGGAGTTGTTGTGATTATAAAAATGGTCTGACATTTAAGTTATGAAGGGATATCTGTAAGTTTGGTTTTCTACGATCATTATGCACAGTTTTGTCTAGTTATGTGACTATTTGAATAAATCAAATAGATTTAATGAAGACTTTATTTCTATCTCGTGAATTACTGGATAAATTTTGTAAATTGTGGGCGTTTTCCTGTTTTATACTGCTTAAACAGTTAAAAATATATTACACATAGTGGAAAGCCAATCTGGGCCGTTAATATGGTATAAATATAAATCAATACAAACATAAATATTTCGAAGAGTACAAAATGGATTCTAACGCTAAACTGAAACTCATTAAACTTTAATGAAAATATGGAAACTCACAAAACTTCTCATCAGCAAGGACATGGCATCTTAACTTGCTTAAGAATAGGAAACATATTATGTTTGACTTCAATATTACCAAACATGATCAAATTCAATTCTATATTAAATAGCTTTCACATTGTACTTCCTCTTGTATACGAAAAGAAAATCTTAATCAATAGATACAACGAGAACGAGAACAATCAACTAGTCAACGATCCAAAAGAAATTTCAGATGTTTTTGGGAGACATTTCGAAAATATAAGCAGCAATAATAGTTGCAATCCAACATTTCTGCAAACAAAGAGTTGCCTCGAAAGAGACCTAAACTTCTCTGAGAACACAACTTTATTATACAATACCCCATTCTCTATGGAAGAATTAGAAAATGCATTAGATACCGTAAAAAAGTCATCACCAGGCCCAGATTCCATTCCATACGAGTTCATTATCCACATGCCTAGGTCAGAAAAAGAAAAGCTGTTAAATTTATACAACCAAATATGGGATGAAGGAAAATACCCTGAAAGTTGGCGTCAGGCAATAATTATACCTATTTTAAAACCGGGAAAAGATCCTAAAGAAGCATCAAGCTATCGCCCAAATTCTCTTACATGTTGTCTTAGTAAAACCATGGAAAAAATGGTTAACGTAAAACTAATGTGATATTTAGAAACCAAAAATCTTCTAAGTAATTGGCAAATGGGTCTTAGGAAATATAGATCAACTCAGGATCATCTGGTATACCTGGAAAATTATATACAGAACAGCTTCGCAAATAGATCCCACGTAGTCGCGGTGTCTTTTGACCTTGAGAAAGCTTATGATCTTACATGGAGATACGGTATTTTACAAAAAATGTACGAATGGGGTATAAGAGGAAGACTACCAGTATTTATACAAAGTTTCTTAATAAATAGGAAATTCAAGGTACGCGTAGGCAATAATTTGTCAAATAGCTACGCATTAGAAAATGGAGTGCCCCAAGGCTCCACTTTAAGTGTTACCCTCTTTGCAATCGCTATCAATGACATAATAAAAACTATCGAGCCTTCTATTCCTACTTGTTTATATGTAGATGATCTTCTTATATGCTGCTCGGCTCCATCTATGCATGAAATTCAAACCACTCTGCAAAGAGCTATAGACACTATTAGTAGACAAACGCAGCAAACAGGGTTCCGTTTTTCAGAAACAAAAACTAAAGCAATACATTTTTGCCGCTTAAGAACAGAACACAATGAACCTCAATTAACACTAAATAACTTACCTATCGCAACAGTTGATTCTATCAGATTTTTAGGGCTAACATTTGATAAAAAACTTACCTGGAAGCTCCATATTGAAGAACTAGTAAGTAGGTGTAAATCCACCCTAAATGTATTGAGGTGTCTAGCCAGCACTAGATGGGGAGCTGAAAGAGAAATTTTACTTACTCTATATAAAACCCTCGTACTATCCAAAATGGACTACGGTTCCATAGTATACTCCTCAGCACGCCCTTCACGTCTTAAACTGCTAGATTCTATCCAGAACACTAGTCTCAGACTAATTACAGGAGCTTTTAGAACAAGTCCAATATGTGCGCTAGAAGTGGAGGCAGGCATACCACCACTCAAATTAAGAAGAGAACGGCTAATGAATAATTATGTGATTTCTATTAAAGCACAACCAGAACACCTAAACTACAAAATCATTTTCGATCGCAATTTGGCTCATCTCTATAAGTCTAGACCTACAAGGCCGCTACCTATGCGTGTAGAACAAGGTATGAACATTCCAAAAATATACCATAAAGGCTTTTCTGAAATCCCTCCATGGCATCTTACACCGCCTAAATGCCATCTAGAGTGTTCAATTCTAAAAAAAGGCCAAACAAACCCCGGGATCCTGAGAAATATGTTCCACAACACATTTAACCGATACCCCAATGCAGAAGGAATATTTACAGATGGATCTAAAACAAATAATGGAGTTGGATCAGCAATTGTAACCGCAAATGAAACTTTTACATGGACCTTACCATCAATAACAAGTGTATATACTGCAGAAATACAAGCCATACGGGAAGCCCTTCATTATTGCGAAAGATCGTTAAAAGAATCGTTCCTTATTTGCAGCGACTCCATGAGTACGTTAATAGCGATCGGAAACATATTTAACACGGACCCAGCCATAAAATCCTTTCAAATCTTACTACACCGATTAAAATTTTTAGGTAAAAAGATTATATTTATATTTACACCTAGTCATATAGGCATACTCGGAAATGAGAAAGTAGATGCTGCAGCACGTTTAGCAGCAGATCAAAATATAGTGGCCGAGAATATTCCCATAAGATACCAAGATATAATCAATGAAGTAAGAAAAACAATTTTTCAAAAATGGCAAATTAACTGGAATCGATATGAAACAGCGTACCGATCTATCCAGCCACAACTAGATACACCGAAATGGCACACAAAGTTCACCACGGCTAAGAATTGGGCACACCTTTATGACCTCATCACATCTATTAAGAGGTGAAAGACATCCTAGATGTCCAAATTGTAGAACAAGGATAACCGTAAAACATATCCTGGTCATATGTCCATTGTTCACTGAACATAGAAGAAACTCTGGAATAGATAATGACGTAAGAAATATCCTAGCACCCAATATCGAAACACTGAAGAAATTGGTACAGTTCCGTAAATCTAGTGAACTCCACAAAAAAATTTAATTAATAATAGTTTACTGTATCATAAAGTACACGGACGGATAAAATAATTATGGAAGCATACTACATTGAAAACGGCCAATGACATCAGCAGTCGACGCCGTTAATTAAATTAAAAAAAAAAAAAAATAGATACAATATATTATCACGCCAAGTATTAATCTTAATTTAAAATCTGGTAAGAGACGAGTATAAAATGACACGATTACGGAAGCGCGTTCATTGTTCTGTGGTTTTATACATTTATTTAACGTCCTCCTATTTCCACTACTGAGGCCTATCACCGACGCCTGTTGCCGAGTTACCCCCAACCAGAAATTGTGCCAAACTCTTCTCTTTCGAAGAGTATAGGGTCCTTTTACTTGCATAACTTTTAGTAGTTAAAGGGCCGACAGATTTACATCCCCTCCGAAAAATGGTATATTCACTACACAATCCTCGCCTAAGGTTTTATAGCTTCTGCGCATACATTTATATACAAGTCGATAAAAGGTGGAGCGATTACACTGTATATCCTTGAAACGGGGAGACCATCCAAGTACCCATCAAAGTAACACGTCCATGTTTACTGCACAGGCGCTAGACATATTATGGTGAAGATGGATTCAAGTATGGAGTCACGCTTAATAGTCGAATTTAAACTCTGTTAGTGTTACCTCCTTTCTCTTATTATTTATTTTTGAGAAAGAATTGAGGCAACATATGCGGACGACTAGCTGGTTTAAGCAGGAGCAGAGAGCCGTGGGTCCAGAGTATTCGTAAGAGTGGAGAAACTTACCCTTTCTGACATGTACAGCATAAGCGACAGATTTCTGTTTATTTCGAGAAAAGGAGACAAAGAAAAAATGATGTTAAATTGGGCACCATCTATAGTAAAATAAGCAAAATTGTCTCTTTTTCTCGAATAACCAGTCTACTATAGATCAGACTGAAATTGTTGGTAAGAGAAATAAAAAGATAGTTTAAAATGAATGTTAAAATACATTACATGAAAAATAAGACAAATCGGTTTGAAAGACAAATTGAAATTTAATATATATATATATATATATATATATATATATATATATATATATAACAAATTTATACCAGTATCCTGGGTTGATTATGATTGAGGTGACTGGTTCTGGGACAGCAATCCAGGCCCACAATTGTCTCTTGTTGCAAGAATGAATCCTAAAGTTTCCATGGCAATTTACGTTTTACGTCCCTCAATAAAATGGGGTGAAAGTTGTAGAAAAATTAACCAACTATATGGTTTAATGTAAAGATAACGAAATTTTATCTATGAAAGATAAACTGTGCAAAAACTATGCAGGAATGTAGAAGAAGTATCTCAGAATTTAAATATCTAAGAATATAAGCATCTAATAAGCATGTAAGCATGTAAATATCTAAGCATGTATGCATGTACAAAATTTAAGTAAGTTAACTGTACAAAATTAAGCAAGTTAACTATACAAAATATATTTAATTAAGCTAGCTGTACAAAATATATTTAAGTTAGCTGCACGAAAGCTGATTTCATAAAAACTATAAATTGCCAAAAAAATGAAAAGGAAAGAGAAAAATATTTTTAAAACCATGTGGTACATATAGTATTTTAACTACTTTAAATTAAAAAGAATTGACTTTGAATTCAAATTTATTTTAAAAATAATTGAAATTATATCAAAGGCAAAATTTGAAGGTTAATTAAATTTTTAAATGAATAATGAAATTACCTGTATATTAAACACTTTGTAACTGGGATATAAAAATTGTAATATCAATTACTGAAGTTCACAGTTAAAAATTATATACGTTTGAATCAGTACAAAGGCTGCAAGCAAATGACTTCCTGGTGAGTTTTACTGATAAGGTAAACTTTTTGTCCTAGTTACTGGAAAACAACGCTACCAAAAAAATATGAGAAATCTAATTCCTTATTTAAATTGAGAGCTGTAAAATATAAAAATAGTACGGCCATCTGTCAATGGTTGCGTTAAGCGCACCAACTTGCCTTGTAGATTCCCACAATTAAATTAGTGACATATAATCGATAAGAGGAATCTATAATAAAAGTTTTTGTTCCATACCAATGCTTTGCCTCAGTTTGTAATTTCTATTTTATACATAACCACAAATATGAACAGATGTAAATAAATGTATTGTAGACAATTGTTTCCTGGGATAATAATGCTGTATTACAACGGAAATGAGATACATAATAGTTAATAGAAAATGACGGAGTTCCTAAGATATAAAGCTAAGTACATAAAACAGTGTGAAATGGTTTAGCAGTTATACAAATAAAATTCACAGTTTCACTTACAAAAACTGAATTGTAAAATGTTATACAGGTCGTGCTAAATATCCACAAAACACTAGTTTTTAAATAAAACTGTTAAATGGACATAGGCCATGTAACAGTCGATTTAAACACGTCTAGTAGCCGAGATAATCGCGTCTAAGTATCGCGCATCTGTTAGTCGCATTAAACTCGCCTAACAGTAATGCTTCTGTTAGTCTAATTAAACATGTCTAACAAGTCACTTTAAAAAAAGTAGTATATTTTGGCCCCTCAGTGCTCCCGTACCTCAGCGCTTCAGTACACGACACTTTATTAATCTTAGTATATTATTTAGGGCATAAAACTTAATCTACGTCAAGTGACAAAAGTGCTATAACATAAGGCACAATGAACGGTAATTGTTTTATATTGCCACATGGTTTTGACATGAAGGGTTATTATAACTAACGTTGCAACTTTTGAAACTTCTAATGAGGATCTGACGTTATTTATTAGCATTATTATATTTACATATTATATTATTGTGCTCCTTATGCACGTATTTATGGGGAAATAGAGTACTATTTTAACTTATGTGGATGAAAAATCTGTAATGACAACTTTTTTACAATATTTTTGTAAGCAAGGGCCGATAAAAATAAATAAAAGCATATTAATAACACCTTTATTTCAGGCCATAAATTGTAATTTTATATGTTTCCACTGAAAAAAAGTTGTTTACATCAATGTCTTCCAAATCCAATTTATGCTGCAGCACGTCAAGGAAATTACCTATAAGCTGCTTCATAAATTCCTGGCGCAGTTCGCATAGTTTAGCAACGGTTTAGCTCTTCCCAACGCTGGAAACGTCATTTCGCAGAAAACTGAAGCTTCATTGCAGACCGTACTTTTCAAGTGATTAAACAAAAAATAAGTTCAATAGGTTTTAGTAGGAAAATCTTAACATTTTTTAAATTAAGCATAGTTATACGAATTTATTAATAAGTTAAATAATATTGTAACATAAGCCGTAAAGGAACAAAACTACGACACACCTACATTATTTTCTTTATTCCTGAGTAAATGACATAATAACTAAATCTAATGGGTGTATTATAATTTATAATATTAACTCATGAATACAAGAGTTGTATTTTCTGTAAACTGAACCTGTTCGCTAGTTTTGTTTTCTAAAAACTTATTCCGATACTAGGACATGAATTGTCTCTGAAGTCTCGGTATAGTATGTCCCATATTTAACTTATCGATATAAAAATGCTTGCAAAAATGGTTAAAGGAGACCGCCCCTTGTGATTATTATACCATTTCAGTTCAATTCAAAACAGCTTTATTTGATATGTATACAAGAAATACCGCTCCAGAACCCGCCCCCGGGCCAGCCGTGCCACCACCGCATTGATCCTGAATTGCCGTTCCAGAGCTCTTGACCTTCAACGATACCCAGTCTAGGAATCTAAGAGATTGCTATAATTTTGTTATTGATTTTTTTACTATTAATTATTCTTTGTTTGCCGATATTATTAGAAAATTTTAAATATTTAAAATCTCATATTTCATATTTCACATTACAAAATTTATTTATTTATTCATATAATATATTTTATCATTCATTCTACACTATCTTTTTATTTCTCTTACCAACTATTTCAGTCTGGTTGTTTGAGAAAAAGAGACAACTCTACTAATTTCACTATAGATGGGGCCCATATAACATCAATTTCTCTTTGTCTCCTTTTCTCGAACTAACCAAAATCTGTCATTTATGCTGTACATTCGAAAATGGGTAAGTTTCACAACTCTTAAAAATACTCCGGATCTATGACTCTTTGCTCCGGGTTAAACCAGTTAGTCGTCCGCATATGCTGCCTCAGTTCTTTCCCAAAACAATTTTCGTAGGCATTCCAAAAAACAATTTACTAACCGCGAAGAGTAAGTGGCTTTAGACCTCGAACTCTTAGAAAACTGCTTTCTCAATTCGAAAAATATCAGTTAGATCTCATGCTACGTAATATACTATAAAATACCCTATTTCAAAGTGATTAGCAACCGTACTTCAACACTCACGCATTTACTATAATGCATATTCATTTTTTGAATAAGGGGACTCGTAAGAGAGACTATTATAGTACTTTAAAAGGTGCCTTACACAATCAATAGTACTGTCAATACTTAAAAATACTGACAGTTTTATTGAACGTGTAAGGCCAATATTGATAGTGACTGATGATGTATCGATGGAGACAGTAATATTGATCGTGTAAGGTACCTATAAGGATGGTGGCGCCGATTTTAAAAAGATGATTTAGTTAATAGTTCGACAACTTCTCTTACATCTCTGAACCGATTCAAACAAATATTTTATGTAATTTTAATGTACACTCGATAGAAAGGTAATGCTCTATAGAAAACATATTCCTTTTCACACGAGAAAGAAAGTTCAATTTTTTTTTTTATAAAACAGTAAGTATTCTTTTGCACAAATGAAAACGGTTCGATGTAAGTAGTATGCGGGTGAATCCAAAATCTACGATGTCTTTTTTTCTTTGATGAAAATAGAAATCAACCTCGATTTCTCTCTCTTCATCATTCGATATGGTATAAAATATTGAATAGTTTTTATCAATCTGGCAAGAGAAAAATAATGATGGCATAGCGGTAGCCTTGATGTTCCATCTCGTAATTTACTGCTCTCCAACAACTTGCTATCACTTAAATATGGTCGTACTATTGTCGCCGTCGCGTTGTGCTGGGGTGCAATCAGTCTTAGTTTATAGCAAATTTTGTCTATGTTTTCTGTCCATTTTAAATGTTTATCCATGATAACTCCTAGGAATGTTATCAAATGTAGAGTTTCCCCATCATTACTTTTTGAGAGATACGTGTATGGAAATCTTATAGGCCAACAGCTACTGATTATTTCAATAGGCGCCTGAGAACGACCTTCAACTATTACGGTGCGAAGCTATTTAAGGTGATAACTTTACGCTGGATCCTGGTAGTGGGGGTTATTTTTTATAAATCAATATCTTTGGCGTCAAAAAACCACTTTTACAAATCGCCAAAACATTTGAATACTACATTCTAGAGTACTATTCAACACGCGCTTCGCGAACCATGTCAGCATCATGAGGAGACATTAGTTTTCAGTTTCAATCATCTTCTGATGATGCTAATATGGTTTGCGAAGTCTGTATCGAGTAATGTATTCTAGTCTAGTGTTCAAATGTTTTGTAAAAATGGTTTTTAGAATCCTTAGATATTGATTTATGAAAAATAGCCCACTCCAAATCCCCACCACTATAATTCCCTCACCATTCTAATAACCCTCACCATCCTAATTATCCCCACTTCTGAGCCCCGCCGTCATGATCCCGCTTCGCCATCTCCCCACCTCTCTCCCAAGCCCCGCCCCCTGTGACGCCACTGAAGAGGAATCAGCACTGGTCTTGTGAACGATCCATCTTTTGCGTCTGAAGAACTTCTTATATATTTTCCAAAAATGAATATTAACGTTCACAAATAAGGGTTCAAAACGACTGTTTCAGACGGAGAATAATACAAAATTTATACTTACTGTTCGTTTATGCTTAACTGTTTCTCTGATGGTATCAATTGGACGTCGTAACATTATAAATCTAACACAGTAAGTACTAACACTTTCTTAAAATTAAACCTGAAAGGGAATTTTGAAAACACAAGAAAAAGACAATATAAAGTTCAAAAATATATATTAAATCTCTTCAAAAAATCATGCTTTACAACAACTTCAAGAAAAATGTTTTTGACAAACTATAGTCTGGCCCGTGTACAACACATGGTGAGGAACGGAACGACTTATAATGTACCAACTACCATACAATATGCGGTTTTTGAGCTAACGATTACACAAAAAGATTCAAGAGAAGTTCAATGTATATAAATTTTTGGTGGGCTTTTGCTTGCCTGTCTATTTACGTATTTACAGTCCAATATCAATTTTGATCGCTCCTCGGAGCTTAAAAATGCTTAAATCGCAACGACTTTGAATTATATTATGCAATTACAATTTCATACGTTCAGAAAAGGCGGTCCCATGCAGATATGAGTACATGGTAAAGATACTTTTCTGACACCGAATCACTGAGCAACCAGTTTAGGGCAAATCCCGTTAAAATCCATCATTTTCCCGTCAAAATCGACTGCAAGGAAATGATGGGGGTCCCTTGTCGCTAAAGGCTATTTTCGCTAAAACTCTAGATATATTTTGAATAGAGACTGGGTTAACTTGTCCTCATATTTAACACAACGCATGAGTTGCAGTGCTTAATAACGTGGATTCGTAAAAGGGTTTTTAATTTTGAAATTTCCTGAAATTGAAAGTCAAATTTTGTTATACTTTATAAATTTTGGTGATCGGGGCGACATTACGTCCCCGTGCAACGACATTTACTACACTTTCTAAAATTACACTCCTTGATGAGTTATTGAAATTTTTTGCATAAAAAACCTCCGTAGAGCGAGAATATGATTAAAAATATAAAGATCTCTTCTAACGATATTTTTACGTGAAGCACGCTTTTCATGCGGAATGTCGGATTTTCTTACAGTTTCGAAAAGTACATCGAGGGTTTTATCGTGTTCTTTAACAGTCTCAACATACTACTAACGTCTCTTTGTGAGGTGACTATGTCTGTTTCAAGTATTCTACTTCCACTTTTATCATAAATTTTCTATTGAAATATGATAGAATTTATTTACCTACAGGTTCGCTCATACCTAGTGCCTTTATTTTTTGTTTTACGAATTTTGGTTCCATCAAACCAAGTGCACGGCTTAAGTGGAAAAAAAAATACATATTACTTTTTCATTTCTGTCAAGTTTTTTGTTTATCTAATAATGACATGTAATTTTTTTTAAACACTAATGAAAACAATTGTTTATTATTTATAAGTAAAAAATGACATTTACGACATGGTACCTAGATCGGTGGTGGATAAAATACATATTTGTCAACTATATTATGATCTAATAACTATTATAAATTCACTTTTTTACTTCTTATGTTTACTACAAAAGAACTATTGTAATAGTGACAAAAATAACCCTTGTAGATTCCTTCTAATTTTTGGGTTAAGTCTGCAGATTATCAAAATCAAACTCTTTCAGTTTCCGGTCCCTGTGTCGTCTTCGAGGTATCCAAATAATATTTGAAGCTTTATGTAACTTAATCGTTTCTTAATAACTCATTACGTCTTCTTGTGAGTTTAAATAGGTATAAGTGGGTTAAATAGCTTTACAACAGCGTAACTTATTCAACCTTAAGTATAGAAATGGTTTCTCTTGATGTTGTTTTCTCCTTTCATTTCAAGATTTACTTAATGTTAATACTGGTTCTGCAAATAATATTAAATAATTCGTAAATAGTGATTTATGTAAACACTCTTTGCTGAAGATATAATCATTGTATGAGTAGTTATAATTCAAATGATCATTTACAAAGAAATTAAGTTATTTTTGAACACTGCCTTAATTACTGAATGAGTAAAATTTGTGGTTGAGGCTTATAGAGAGCGAATATAGAGGGTGAGGCAATAGTGCGTCGGACTTCGATATCTCTAGTTTTACGATAGCTAGAGATCAAAAGAAACACAAGTAAACTAGGTAAAAAGTGTATAATCGGAAATTATTTTCGAATATGCAGGGCGAGCCAAGACGAAACTACAGGATCAAGTGCCTTTTTTTATGGAATGCTATGTATATCAGTACATTTTTTGGAGCCTCTTTTCACATTCTATTCATTCCTATATTATTATTGACTATCTGTCAACCACTTGGATATAATTAATTTTTTTGTTGAAATAATGCCATATACAGATGCATATTAAATAAATCGCCAGCCATAACCATGGATTTTGCGAAAAATTTATTTGAATATTAGTTATAAGACATCTAACTAATATTTTTGAATTATATAAAAATGTACAGAGTGGCCAGAACTTATTTTTCAGTTAAAAACTTATTAAATTGAATTTTCTCATGTTGCACATTTTTTTTTTTTTTTTTTTTTTACATTTATTTAACGTCGGCCTATTTCCGCTACTGAGGCCTAACACCGACGCCTGTAGACGAGCTACCCCCAACCAGGAATTTTGCCGAACCTCTTCCCTTAAGAAGAGTAGGGATCTTTTACTTGCCTAACATTTAATAGACAAGGGACCGACGGCTTTACATCCCCTCCGAAGGATGGTATATCCCCTATACAACCCTCGCCTAAGGTTGTATAACTTCCGCGTATACACTGATATACAAGCCGCTGGAAGATGTGTGAGGCGAGGACCCGGTCTTCGTTGGAACGGTCACCCATTCCAAGTACTAACCGCGCCTTACGTTGCTTTACATCGCACATCGAAGTATGTACATAGTAAAGACGCACCCACGCTCGCCCCGTTGCACATTTTAATTGACACTAATCTCTAAGCGTCTTTGAAATGAAGTTTTTACTGTTTTTAAAATTGTCGGTGTGATCGATCGGAATGTAGTTATTATTCTTTCTTTCATATTTTGGATTGTAAAACTGTAGAAACTTCATTTCAAAGACGCATAGAGATTTGCTTCAGTCAACACGTAGACACTTATTATAATTTTTTCTATACTGAATTGAATTTGTGGTTGGTTCCTTGTGAAACATCTTAAAAATAATTATTGTTTTTAAGTAAATACTGCTTTTAGGTGCATCAAATTACTTCGTTTAAAATTCTCTACAAGTGTTTCAGCGCTTATTAGGCTTTTATCAAGAGAGTACAAAGTGTATACTAAAGTAACAGAAGTGGTTGTTTTAAAAATAGGTACCTAAAAAACATTTATGACTTAATATCTTTATAACTTAAACTTTAGTCGTTGGAATCTTCGGGTAAACCTGACGTAGTAATGTAAATCAACAAATAATTGTTAACATTTTATCTAGTATAGGAGTATTTAAGAAATTTTCCTGGTCATTCGTGGTAAAAGGATTGTTTTTAAGAGATTTTTAAATTTCTAATTGTTCAAGAAGATTTAGACGTTTACCTTTTCCTTCTGTATGAAGCAAATTTATGTTAACTGTGTCTATGAAATGGTTATTTTCAATACAGTGTGTTGACATTCCCATATTTTTATTGTTATTTAAAATTAATTGTTTATGTTCTTTTACCCTGTTCTCTATGCTTCTACCACTCTGACCTATATAGACGGCATTACAATCTTTATATTTGATTTCATATACACCTGATTTATTAAGTCTAGTTAATTTTTCTTTATTATTGATAAATTCGTTTCATTCAGACTTGTAGAGATACCTAAACTATTTAATTCCCTAGAAAATTTCTAGGAATAGGAATAGGAATTACTACGTCAGGTCTACCCGTAAGATTCCCACGACTAAAGTTTAAGTCATAAAGATATTAAGTCGTAAATGTTTTTAGGTACCTACATTTTAAAACAACCACTTCTGTTACTTTAGTATACATTTTGTACTCTCTTGATAAAAGCTTAACAAGCCGAAACATCTGTAGAGAATTTTAGACAAAGTAATTTGATACATAATAATATAAAAGCAGTGTTTACTTAAAATTAATTTTTTTTTGTTCAATTATTTGAAAACCTCTAATGTTTTAAGTTAATTCTTGAATTTGTACTTACTGCTCAATAAATCTAAAATGTTACAAATAACCATAGGGAAGTACCGTCATCTGGGGTAACTCCGACCGTTTTTTGAGGTTTTTTTGAAATCACACTGGCAATTTCATAAAAAAAAATCTGAAAATTAATATATAATTTTACCACATAGAATAGGGTAAACTCGACCACAAATTTATTTTATACATGAACTGAAGTTAGACTATATACGGGATAATATTTTATCATTTAAAAAATAAATATTGACAAGTAACCCAAAAATATACATTTATTTTCCAAAAACAAAAGTCAGAATAATAAAATAACATGTTATTCTACCTTCTAAATAAAATAATTATTGTTTTATAATAAAATAAATATTTAAAAATGTAAAGACCAAGTTCTGAGAATCTCACATAATTTTCCTCTTTATCCACATGGGTAAAATCATATTTTTCGAAAATCAAGCGCCTCCTTCGTAGATGTAAGATGTAATGGTTTATTCAACTAGGCAGGTATTTGTGCCTTTGTCATTAGATTTCTATTAATGACACTGGGAAATATAAAATATATTTGAAAGCTATAATTTTTTCTTAAGAAATTTGCTTTATATAATTCCCCGTCTTCTATGACGGTAAAAATTTGCTCTACAAAATGACGGCTTCTTTTCTATGTCTCATATTTTACCACAATGAAATCTTCAAACGCAAGTTCATTACAATGCTCTTCTGTTTCAACTGTTTCTAATTCGTTTTCATGTTCTTCTTCATCACAATTATCTTCCTCATCCTCATAATTCTGAGATGACGGGTCAAAAATTAGTGGTTCAGAATCCTCATCTACAAATCCAAATTGCTCTAAGTTGTCTTCTTCTCGACGCGTGCTTGGTAATGCCTCATTGTTGTTTTCTGCACCGACAAAATCATCTACTATGACACATTTTCCCGGTAAAACATTAAGTTTCTTTCCTCTTTTTTTTGGTATCCTGTTTCTGTTTATCTCCTAGTCGTGTAGTTTTCAGCAAATCAAAAAACGAGTCGCTCCAGTTATTTTCACTTTTAGTTTGTTCAGCTGTCTCATCAGGGTCAAATTCTAAGATTCTCTTTAATACTTGTTGTCGATCTACTGAGATGATTCCACAAGCTTTGAAACATGCTATTATATTTTTTTTGAGTAAGGCTTAATTTTTTCAATGGTCTCTTTCAATAATCGTGGAAACTGAGCTTTGGGAAAAACACCACGATTATGTGGTTTCCATTTGCTTAACATTTCCCTCCACCTTTGCTTCAGTGGCTCGAAAATGCCACATCCAAAGCCTGGTAGAGACGTGTAGAGTAGGACAAATCGAATGTCATTCTGATGGCTGGACACATTATCTCCAATAATTATTTTTGACCCAAGAAGTTTTTTCAGGTATTTTAAACATATGCTTGAAAACCAACCCTCGAAGGTTGGTAAATCAAATCAACCACTTGCATTCCTATTATACGCCGATCATTTTTTCCACCTTCAATCCAAGTCGGGTATAAGTTAGTGGTTTTGTAGACGGTGTATTGTAGAAGTAATATATCGTCTACAGTCATAGCCATCATAACAGACATGCTTATTTTTGACGAATACATAATTCGCTCGCTATTTTGATTCCCGAAAAATTAGTATCATCAAAATTTAATATATTTGATAACGGAACATTCTTAAGTGATTTCTTGAAATCATTGAAATAATGTAATATATTTTCAGCGTGAATACTGGTTCGTACTCTTATAATATCTTCCCCAAGTTTCACTGAAAGTTCTGGATCACGATGAAGAAAATTTTTCATCCAATCATCACATGATATATTGCCTTTGAAACACACCACGTTTCTTCCCATGCGATTTAGATATTATTGGGTTACTAGCCTCACACCACGTGGACGGAGTGGTAGACCCCAATTTATACATTTTATTAGCCTTTCTGCTAATAAATCTGTCTCATTTTTCCAACGCTGTAGGGAGGCCATGCTTTAGTTTAAGTTCTTAATTTTGTCTTGAATTAAATTCCACCGAAACTTGTCGAATTATTTTGCTTCTTTTAATTTGTTTTAAAGCTTTATCCAGACTTTTCCCTTAGTAATTTATATAACCACGGCCTCCGACATTTTTCTTATAACTTCTTGCCATGGCCGAAGTTACCTCGTCTAATTACGTGTTTGTCTAAAAAGAAATATTATTTTTTAAACCGTATATCCAAGCTGCTTGTTACGGATAGAGGGTAATGCCAATACAAGACAAAACTAATTCATGACTACCTATTCACCTTTCTGCCCCTTGTGATCGCTGTAGGTTTGTTTCTTTTTTCTAGTTCTCAAGCAGGTGGTTTTACCGGCTCACTTTGATTGCTGTTTATGCAAAAGGTTTGACATTTATTTACCTTCATGTATATTTGAGAATACTAACTGCTATGTCTCCTGTAAATTTAAGCACATAATCTTAGTTTTACTACCGAAATGTAGATGACAGTTCCACCCAAATTATACAACCATTTATTGGTCAAAGATGTTCCGGGTGGACGAAATTCCCCGAATGACGGTACTTACTTAAAGAAATATTCGTTTTTCGTTTCTACATCATATTGTCAAAAAATATGGTCCACTTGAAAAAAATGAGAAAATTCAATTTAAATAGTTCTTAATTGAAAAATAATTTTTGGCCACCCTGTACATCTTTAGGAAGTAAAAATGATTCGAAAACATTAATTAGATTTCTTCTAACTAGTTCACATAAATTTTTCTTAAAACCCATAATTGTGACTGGCGACTTTTTCAATGTGCATCTCCAAATGGCATTTCAATAAAAAAATTCATCACATACAAGTGGTCAATAATAATATAGGAATGAATAGAGTCTAGAGAGAGGTTTCGTCTTGGCTCGCCCTGTATATTCGAAAATAAGTTCTGGTTATAGATTTCTTTTTAATTCAGTTATCGTAGAACTCGAGATATCGAAGTACCACGCACTATAGCCCCACAATTTTCTTTCTAACATATTGGCGTGAAGAACTATTAATTATTGTCACTTCGTTATTTATTTTCCCGTTTTTTCACAATGACAATAAAACAACATGCGTTTTCGAAACATTGTAGCATTAACAGATATTTAAGATTATTTTATTCAATTCCCTTCGTTTGCCAATGTATAAGATTACAATTTCAATTCAAGTCGACCGCATGACGCCAATTCGATGGCGACTGTAAAATCTTGTTGCTTTAGAAGAGTCGATAATTTTTTTCGAACGATTAATTGAAAGTAGGTTTACATGTTCAATTCGTAATCAATTTACTACTCTATTCAATGGTTGAATGACTACAGTCGATCCGGGAAAACTCGGCGTTATCGTAATTTAATGGTGGTGTAAAATCGTATTAATACTTGTTCTTCTAAATTGGGTGTTTCACTTAATTTATACAAATTACAAACCTTCAGTCACTCGTTGTGTAGCATATGAGTCAGCATCATACAGTATGATAGTTTATATTTGTTCACTCTGAACAATACAGCATTTTGACTTCGGGTTGGTTGCCGTTGGTGATACGACCTACCTGGTGACAGCCGATGTCATGGGCTTCTCTGGATGCAACCACCTCGTCAATGGGGTGTGTGGACTGTAGTTCTTTCTGTTTGTTGGTTACACAGAAATAATTTAAGAAGGTTTCTAGAGCAAGAGATTATAGATTATTGTTTTAATTTAGAGATTTTAAACTTGAGAAAAGACATGCACAGACGTGTATATCTTGCGGTTCTGATCACGCATCGCTCCGTTCGGCCTTCTTCGTGATGGGTCGTGACTCCCTTTTTAACTACCAGACTGAATTTGAACTAACGTTACAATACGGGGTGAATCATAATTACATAGAGACATAATTTTAGTTATAATAACACAAAAAGAAATAATTATTTATTATTGAGAAAAACGGAACGATGTATGGTTTTAGAGCAAAAATTGGTGATTGGTTGTCTTCCTACTTTTCGAATAGAAATCAGGTAGTAGAAATAAATGGGGCTAGATCTGATAAACTGATCTCATTGGTGTTCCACAGGGGTCCATCTTGGGTCCTTTATTATTTTTAATTTTTGTAAATGATTTACCAGAGCTGGATTCTCAGTACAACCTAACAATGTTTACTAATGATAACATGCTTCTATGTACTGGCCTGTCCAATATTGAAGTGATACAAAAAATGCAAGATATAATCAACAAATTCATGTCCTAGTTTAAAGCAAACAAGTTACATTTGAATACGTCGAAAACTGTGTTTATGAACTTCACTCCTAGGACCTCCGCAATGCAAGAGAGTTATATTTAATAAATAGAGCATAAATCGATAAAACAAGTAAATACAACACGATTCTTAGGTGTGAATATCGACAATAAACTTAACTGGGACATTCATACGGAAAATTTGTCTAAAAAGTTATGTTCTATTTGTTTCGCCTTTTATAGATTGAGAAATGTTGTAAACATGGTGGTGATGCTATCTTATTATCATGCGGAATTTTTATAAAGAATAAGATATGGATTAATTTTTTGGGGTTCTTCCAGGTATTTTGATAGAATTTTCGTTATACAAAAGAAAGTTTTAATAGGCGCATCAAATTATCAGTCTTGTCGTCCCATTTTCAAAAAATTAACTTTTACCACTTGTCTGTATTTATATATCAGAATTAGTAATATATGCACAATCTAACGTAGACAAATTTAGTAAAAATAGTGATTTTCATAATTATAACACTAGAAACAATACAGAATTAGTAGTACCCTTACAAAATAGCACTTTATACGAAAAAAGTCCTAATTATATAGGTATTAAACGCTAAAATCATTTACCATCGATAATTAAAGATATACAAAATATAAGACAATTTAAACATGAACTAAGAAAAAAATTATTAGACATCTTTTAGGTATTGCAAGGACACTAAAAATCAAATAAAATGTTAATTATAAACAAACTTTATAAACCCAACAAATTATAAACAATATAGTGGAAATGAACAATAAAGTGTAAATTTTATTAACAAAAACTTGATTAAAAGGTCTTAAAATAGTGCAACAAAACTTAATTGTGAATAAAAAACCTCACTTTTGATAAACGATAACAGAACACTAAAACCAGTGATTCTAATAAACAATTTGTTATGAAATATGAAGGGTACCTTGTTGTACTTTCTGCAACAGCAGCCCTTAAACTGAGGGGTGTATTTTGTTTATAGGGGCACAATTGTAGAGGTACACGTACAGTGGCCAAACTTCTGTCCATAAAAGTTGTAATTTATTTCATGCAGTGGCAAATCTGCAAGCAGCTTTTACAATAGTCCCCAAAGAACATTTCTCATAAGTTACATGCAGCTTTTTTGTTAATTTTATACAGATAGCCCTTGTGTTTTTAGGTGCGACACCCCTAAAATAAAAGTATGTGTCAGTTTCGTTTAAAAGGCATTTGAAGCCTATAGAATGTTAAAAATATGTATAAATAGGTGTAATAAAATGAGCTAATTTTAAGTGTATTTTATGTAAAAATAAGTTGAAAATTTGATTTCATAGATTCATAATTTAATGAGGAATAAGAAACAAAAAGAATAAGTAGAGTTTATTAGAAAATAAGGCTGAAAAATCCAAAATTTAAAATCCATATTTAAAGTTTTAAAATCAAGTGATAATTTTTCTGTCAAGATTAGAGTAATCACGGTGACAATGTCACAGGAGTCCCATTTTATATTTTGCTAAAGAAAGTAACGAATATTTGCTGCTGTTTAATCTCAAAATATAATATAAAAATTTCAAACCGACTAGACGTCAACAATCTGACATTTATGATATTTGAGGTTAACAGAAATCAAAAGTCAACTTATTCAAAACAGAGTGTTTTTTAAAGAGCTATGCTCATATTTAATCATAATTAACGATATAAAATATCACTTACCTGATAATATAAGTTAAATCAAAATTAATAAGTCTTCCAAATTTTAATAATTAAACAAATAAAAGTGCATCGTACCCAGTGCTTAGAATCAAGAGCTGTCAACACAGTACACCTACATTCGCAGTGAATCAGTGACGTCACGTTTAGGACTCATGTATCGCAGAAGAGATCCAACGACAGCGGCGCGCAACGCCACATTACAAGGTATACTTTGCAAACTTACTTCGCTTCGATAATAATAGAGCTCTTATTTAATTTGGCACCATTTATTTATTATTCCAACTTGTGTAATATTTTAGTTTTAAGTTATTTTGTTGTGAACATTTCATCTTTTATACATTTCATATACTGCCAAATAGTACAAAATAAAATAAAGTTTATTCATCTAACCTGTTGGCTTTCAATCGCTGTTTTTATTGTGTCTAATGAACCGACATCCCTAATAAATAAATTATAAACAACTATTTATAAATACTATGATCGGCGACACTAAGTAAGTTAAATAAATAAATTGACATTGTTTATCAAATTCTGAGTTTTACTGTTTGTGTGAACGTCCAATTTCCCAAATTGATCCACTGGAGGAGTACCGTTTCCCCACTTGAGCCACTCAGCCTCGCGTATCCGGCTTATGGGTAATGTTGCCCTAACACTTAAACTAGGACTGACGCCCAAGCTAAACCGAAAATCCGTTTCCGGAGCTCGAGTATCAATGAGTGGCCCTTTTTTTCCTCATCACCAGCTGGGGTGTAGAAAAACGCATCACAGTAATTACAGCTTTTAAAGTTTTTATAGTAGTATTATATTCTATTACAGCATTTGTTTGTTGAGATCACTCATTTTCAAAATTATTTTTAATATTTTTATAATATTTATGCGTTTAGCTATAAGATCGTATAACGTAAATTCCAGATAAATATGATTTTTTTAGTTCTATTGTTTTCTTTGTTATAGACTTTATTGATTTTCAGTTTATATCTAGTATGGTAAAGATGCCTGTTAAATTTAATACTATGTTGGTTTTTCTTCAAGCGAACCAATAGTACAGAGCAATATACACTTTCATACAATGAAGACTTCCATTGAAGCGTAGGTATATCCTTTATTGGAAATTATTTATAGGATCCGTTTTCGTACAACTTTAAGTTGTTTTAAATGTAGCTCTTTGGCACTTCTCCAAGCCATTATTCAATAGGATAATTGCGACTGCACAAATACGAAATACAATGTTTTTAATTCTCCTGTATCTAAATAAATCTTGAGTTGTTTAATATTGACCAAAGGTATTTTGTTCCATTAGTAATATTATTATTCATAAGTCCTATTTTAGATGTCCATCTTTGATTATAGCCAAATATGATATTGATTCATACTAGTATTTATTTTGAGGGACCCTAGGTTAGGCAATTTATTTTTATATGAAGTAAAGGTTAGATATGTTTTACCACTCGTCAATAAATAAGAAGAAAATGTAGAGAAATAATCATCTCCACCTTTTGTCTCCAATATGTGCCGAAAAAAAAAAAAACAAATAAAAGTTACATAACGAGTCAACGAAAAATATTTCTGGACATTAATGGTTTAAGTCTTAAATAATAATAAACGTTTTCTATTGGAGAAATAAATACACAATAACGAATAGATAAATAACTAAACTGCTGTCGACAGGAGATATTCATCTGCATCTGCATTCTACTCCAATTAAACATTACGAATAAAGAAGTTATGCAAGAATATACCGGATGTCAATAGATCAGGGCAAACCCTTCCCCATTTTTTCTTATTTTTTAAATATGGAAATGAAACTTGATAGATGTATTATATGACCAAGAAGGCACTCTGTAACATAATTGTCATTTTTCCCCCCTTGACCCCAATTTTTCATTTTTAAATAGAACACCCTGTGTATTATTATATTTCTGGATTCTTTGAAAAACTCTGAGTACCCCATAAGTGACAGTTCGACTCCATGAAAAACATTTTACTCAAAATTTGTTGGTGCATCTGGAGTGGCATGGCCAGAAAATGCTTTTGGGTACGTCCACAGATTCCTTGGAACATCCGCTATTTTATGGTAATACTCTACGAATATTTGAAAAAATTTAGTTTTGTTAAAAAATGGTTCGGGCTAAATTTGATGGCCCACGAAATATGTACGTTCTCAAATTTTTATACTCGATTTGATTCTTCTATCATACAAGCATTTTTCTTGGCCATGGCACTTTAGATGTATCAACAAATTTCGAGTCAAAATGTCACTTATAGGGTATCACCGTACTCGGAGTTTTTCAAGGATTCCAAAAATACAATCCATGTTCCATTTAAAAGTAAAAGTTGGGGTAATTTCCGGTGAAACTGGAAGAGGTAAAAAATTACAGTTATGTCACAAAATATCTTCTTGATCATGCAATACATCTACCTAGTTTCATTCTGATATTCTAAAAAATATGGAAAAGGTGTCTACGATGATCCTTTGACACCCGGTGTATTAAACGTCGCAGGAAGCGAAATTACTTCCAATTTAGTGTGTCCTTCGAGCAACATGAAACATATATTTAATGAGACGCAGGACTTATCTCGACCTGCTAAGTTGAAAGAGGAAATAAAATATATAAACCTCAATTTATCTTGTAGTCTCAGTTGGATTTTTAAACCAAGGCATGATAATTGCTCACCGGGAAGTATATCACTACTGTCAGGTAATGAAGATAAAACAGTAAACAATACGGTAGAAATTTACGGACTTACTGGTTTAACTTCAACTATTCCCTGAGATTAAGTTTAATAATGCTACAGTTGATGAAGCCACAAGAACAATAGTTATATGATTAATCAGCTCACAAATTAAGGCATTGAATTGCAGTAATAATTTCTATATAAATTGGCTATTTTCTTAGGTAAAGTTTAGTTCTATTTAACTACCAATCTGGTCAATTTGGTTGGTGAAGAGACGTTAGTAAAAGTAATTCACCGAATTTATTTTGTATACAGGGTGGATCATTAATATTAGGCCATAGTTCAGGGATAGATTCTTTAGACCAAAATATGAGGATATAACCAAATATGCTTTAGTAAAATGTTGCTGTGGAAAAAGACAGAGGGTGTCAAAGTTAAACATTTCAATAATTTTTTGAAAGACAAAATTCAAATTTAATGAAACAAAGTGTGTTTATTGAAAAGTGTACTTTGGTTACGTTTCAGTTCTGTCATTTACGTCATTTAATCATTTTATTTTTTTCTTGTATTCTGCGAGCCAATTTCTTTAACTTCTTTATTTACAATGCCTAACCATAATAATTTTTCAAATAACGAAATGAGGGATATGTATTTGTTTACGCAAAAAATAATTTTAGCGGACGTGCTACAGCTCATTGCAATATCCAACTAGAATACATCAAGACCATAAGATTTTCAAAGATCTGTTTCGTCGTTTGGAAGAAACAGGTTCATTTCACGATACAAACGATGTAGGACGACCGAAATGAATTACTCCAGATCAAGAACTAGAAATTTTAGTTCATGAGAATGAAGATCCTCAAGTAAGCTCAAGTCGTTTAGCAGCGGCAACAGGGGTCAGTAAACAATCTGTCCTAAGAGTCGGGATTGTGTTAATATTCATTAAAATGAGACGTCACTATAGGCCCGTCCGGAGTGCTTCTATAGGGGGCTATATTAAATATTTTGATGGCAAAAAACACATCACAAACTGAATAATCGGTTCCAACTGAGAAATTCTTCATAAACCTGAAATAATTTTAAAACAATTAATATAAAAATGTTTTGTAATTTAAAGCTTAATGAAACTACAACTTGCCAGTTTTGCCAAATTTAAATGTAAATAAGATATCTAACAAATAGGTATTTAAAAACTTACTAATTTATGCTCACTAAATTTTTGCCAACACGAATAAGCATTTACAATTATTAGTGACTTCTCCACTATCATACCATTTTCAGTCACGTGGTTTTGTTTACATAAAAATTATAATTTTAAAGTTGAATATTTACGAAATAATTTTTTTTTACTTTCTTTTAATTTATATTTCTCAACTTATAAAGCATATTTTGAAGCAATAAAAAAATATAAATTTCTAAATTCACGCATTTTCCGCAGGATAACTGGTACATATTATGTCACGATACATTTAAAATATGTACGTAAATGTCTCATGGAAGTTTTCATAAAACAGTGAAACACTATCGACATTGTCATGTAAAATCAAACATTTATATATATATATATATTCCGAGAAGCTTCCGCGGTCGTTGGTATGAAAAATACTGGGTTTTCGGGTTGAACCGCGTCTGAGATTGTTAATGTCTCGACGTTTCGGCTCCCGTTTTGGAGCCATTTTCAAGAAAAAAAGTGGGTGAAGAAAAAAATTGTCAAAGAAAATAATGCTAGGAGTTCGTGGAACTGGTTCGATTCCGGGATCTCAATCTACCTACTCCCCAGATCTCACCATGATCCGTCTCTAAGGCCTCAATCTGCCTACTCCTTAGAGCGAACTCGCTGGCAGTATCGGATGAAGCGTTATTTATACGAAAGCTGTCTGTGGGTGGGAGAGTGGTGGGGGGGTTGAGGATCTGTTAATGGAGGCATCAGAGCAGAACGGTTGCTATCAGGATTATGAGGTGTGGATGAAGATTGTGGGGCTAGCCCGGAGATCAATGATTTCCAAGCGACTGGAAGACGATGACCGTCATCCCTTTTGTTTAGACAATTGGGACGTTTTTCAATCTCAATTGTTTCGCGGATGATTCGCAGTTTCTGGAAAAATGACGGTACTGTGATTTTGGTGTTATCGAAGTCTATATTATGGCCTGTTAGGAGGCGGTGTTGGGCAAGTGATGATGTGGGATCGGATTTTCTAACTGCAAGACGATGTTCATGTATTCTATTGTTAATTCGTCCTTTCCTAGACGTCCTCATTACAAAACAAAACAACAATCAATTCTCCTACCCTGTGTATAGAAACCAACCCACACCAACCGTTACCTTAACTCAAAATCACACCACCATCCATCACAAATAAATTCCGTTGTCAACACTCTTGTAACCAGATCCCTCAGACTAACAGACGATCACAACAGACAATCCCAACTACAAACATTAGAAGAAGCACTTCTACAAAATGGTTACGACAAAGGACATATAACGCGATCCATACACAAAGCACAAAATCCTTCCCAAATTAAACAGACAGAAATTTTTCCTCAGCAAAAAGCTTTCCTACCCTACATCAAAGGTGTCACAGACAAAATTTCAAAAGTCCTGAAATCCAATAACATAAAAACCATATTCACAACACACCAAACAATTTCCAATTTAATGAGAACCCCAAAAGACCAAATACCTAATGATTCCCACGGTGTATACGAAATACCTTGCTCAAACTGTCCCCAAACCTACATTGGACAAACCAATAGACGGATTAACAAGCGAATATATGAACATCGTCTTGCAGTTAGAAAATCCGATCCCACATCATCACTTGCCCAACACCGCCTCCTAACAGGCCATAATATAGACTTCGATAACACCAAAATCATATCACCGTCATTTTTCTAGAAACCGCGAATCATCCGCGAAGCAATTGAGATTGAAAAACGTCCCAATTGTCTAAACAAAAGGGATGACGGTCATCGTTTTCCAGTCGCTTGGAAATCATTGATCTCCAGGCTAGCCCCACAATCTTCATCCACACCTCATAATCCTGATAGCAGCCGTTCTGCTCTGATGCCTCCATTAACAGACCCTCAACCCCCCAACATTCTCCCACCCACAGACAGCTTTCGTATAAATAACACTTCGTCCGATACTGCCAGCGAGTTCGCTCTAAGGAGTAGGCAGATTGAGGACGTAAAGAACGCTTCTACCCATATCATCTTACTCCTATACAAATCTTACTTCGAAGGAATACAGTTTTGTCAATTTTTTCTGAACAAACAAAACAGGGATCGAAATTTTGTTAAGAACACTTTATTTGCCGACGAAGCAACTTTTACTCGCCGAGGCGTTTTTAACTGGAAAGTTAAAAATTCTCACGTCATTAAAGAAAGGCATTTTCAGCAAGAATTTAAGATTAACGTTTGGTGTGGTATCATCGGCAATCAATTATTGGGACCATTTGTCCTTCCTCTAAATTTAAATGGACAGTCTTATCTGTGTTTTCTTCAAAATACTCTTCTAATATATTACATGCTTTCATGTTAGACATACTGAACAGAATATGGTTCATTCAAGATGGAGCGAGTTCCCCTCGTTTCTCCATTAAAGTTAGGAATTATCTTGATGAGACTTTCCCACGCAGATGTATCGGTCGAAGAAGTGAGTTTGCTTTGCCACCAAGGAGTCCTGATTATAATCCTTTGGATTATTATGTGTGGGGACATATGAAGTCCTTAGTCTATGCAAATACTATCAACTCAAGAGAAGAACTGTGGGACAAAATACAAAACGCAGCGAATTTTATTAGAGGATAGGAAAATGTATTTTTTCAATGTAAGAAAATCTTTTATGAATATAATTAGAAAAGGCATAAATGTAGGTGGAGGCCATATCGAACGTTTACTCTAAGTTGCAGCAATGGGGTTTTTGCATGGGGGAACGTTTATAATGTCATTAAGTCAACTTTCACGTTATTTTTTGGTCTTCTAATAAGATTAGATCCTTATTTTAGACAGTCTTCTGATTTATGTATTTATCGCAATAGCATGAAAATAATCCATTAGTTCATAAGAAAGTGAGAAAGAGTTTACGCTATTATTACGATTTTATTTTCGCTTACGTTTTGTACTTTTTTCAATAAATACACTTTGTTTCATTAAATGTGAATTTGTCTTTCAAAAAACTATTGAAATATTTAACGGCACTTTCCTCGAAAACGATTGGAGTTAGCAAGTTCTACCAAATGTACCTTTTATACGTGAAAATGACGCCCTCATCAGATTTTCTGGTCAGAATTACCGCAAAGTTTCGTCAAAAAAATATTTAAAAAATTTATCATCAGATACTGGTCCTGCGGCGAACTCTATGATCTGACGTGATGTAATACATAAATTATTGTTTCTTAGAATAAAAAGAGTTCCTCCAGCAAATTTGGCGAAGATCGGTCAAGAGGCTCTTGAGTTATTGCA
Source organism: Leptura quadrifasciata (assembly GCA_963675555.1). Lineage (NCBI taxonomy): Eukaryota > Metazoa > Arthropoda > Insecta > Coleoptera > Cerambycidae > Leptura > Leptura quadrifasciata. The sequence goes on from OY776673.1 coordinate 175,196,513, forward strand.
AAAAAACGAAAAAATAGTTTGAACTTTGATACCTTGTATCTTTTTCCACAGCAACATTTTACTAAAGCATATCTGGTTATATCCTCATATTATGGCCCAAATAATCTACCTCTAAACTATGGCCTGTTATTAATGGTCCACCTTGTATAATATTTTATGTTAGAGATTTTGGAACACCTGAATTTAGGTTATGTTTCTTTGTGGACTGTTTATGTTTTTCACGAGCAATACAATTATTATATTTAATTCAGTAACAGTTAGCGAAAAGCGCGTCGAGACCTGACATAGAGTAGTGTACAAATATTTAGCAATTTGTAGGAGTGGTTTTTAGACACCAAAGGCTATTCATTTAAGGAAATAGTCATCACACGAACGCACCCCCACCGCCAGGACCAAGACACAGGGTAGGGTTGTCTCCTTAAATAGGAATACGCCCGATAAAAGTTGAAGGGTCTAAGACGCTCAATAATAAAATTAGTAGCTCTATTAGTATAATACGTTATTAGTATAGAAATTATTTCTATTTCTTATTTTATTAAAATTAATATTTTCAATCTATTGGCTGCGCTGATCTTTTAAGAAATTTTTATTGTCATGCAAAAGTTTCAAAGGTGAGAAATTTTCATAGAATAATGAATATTCTAAAATTTGTAGAATAGTTGCCACCATATCAACACAAATTTTTATCAAGGATTCTTTTTTCTTTGTGAACCCCTGCAATGGACAAATTGAATATTAAAATTCTCGTTATTCCTTTTACTTCATGCTTTTATCCTTATTCAGCAGACGCACAACATTTAGAAACACTGATTAATATCCTAAAATATTTTATTTTCTCCTGACGGTAGCAATATTTAAGACTAAAATAAATAGAATAAATTTATCGTGTCGTATCACGTTTATCACACTTAATTACCCTAATCGCCATCGGTGTCATCAAATGCAGCAATTGCTGGCGTTTATCGTAACATTAAGCACAGTCTCTGGTTCTGAGATTTTTGGGATGTAATTTATGTAGAGTGTTTACGTGATTTTACGTATTTAACTAGCAGATTCTGATAATTTCCGTTGAGTAAAATTTGTAATTAGTGTATGAGTTATCGCTGTTGTGTAAATAATTTTTGACGTCAGAAAACTGATTTGTTTACTGTTTGATTAACTTACAATAGAACGTGACATTGAGACTTCAGATAATTATTTGCGGCACTTTGGGAAACCTGAAGCGTGATATATCTTATCGCAACAATTCACGACACAGAAAAGGGACGTATGTATGTTTTGACGTAGTATTTCTATTGTATTTAATACCGGCTCCTCCGGCAAAAACGCAAATATACTTCAGAATGGCAACAGATATTGTTTGATAATAGCGCAGTCAAAGTAGCACAAAAAATCAATATAAAGAAACTTTTTCCGTAAGCAACTTTATGGTTGGAGTATCTAAAAATTTTTTTGTACTTCAAAGACCTTGCGCTCCAATCGTTATTAACAATTGAATTTTTTTAAACTGCATTTTTCTACCTAAAAATGTGAATAACTCGAGATATATAATATAAATTAAATTTTCTACAAATCTATGTTTACTATAGGTCTTAGGAGTGCAACCATAACCTACAAAAGTGAAAAAAATGGCCAAAATTCTTTTTTTTTTAGTTTGCTGCCTAGATCCGCTGGGTGAACCAAACAGCTTAAAACTTTCATAAAATCTGCGCTTTTCTCTAACAAAAACACCCTGATAGTTTGGTGCAAAAATATTAAACGCAGTGTGCGCAATGGGCTCATTTAATGAGTTTTATTTAGCAGTTGTTACTTCTTGTGAATAAAGTATTACTTAAAATTAAGGGATATTGAAAATTTCAGATGAATCCCGAAAGCGATTCTCGAAATATTCGACTTTCAAAGGAAGTATTTGAAGCGCATTGCAACTAGCATCATGACGTCAGGCAATAGTAAACGAGATGGTCGCCTAACACATCATCGGTCATGCGTTCCGCTTGAGAACGTCGAGTCTTTCTCAGTGTTCTGTGCATTAAATTGGATAATATATCTTTTATTGTTGTTTGTAGTGATTAAAAAAGGTGCGAAGTGAACTTTAATAAAGCAGACTCCTCGATTCTTCCAGGAGTGGATTTATTAAATGATAATAGATTTTTTTTGATATTCAAAAATGTGTGGCACAGCATCAGGTCTCATTTTTATATGAACATTGTCCATTAATTTATAATACATGTAGTTTCCCATGTCTTTTTCGAGCTAAAAATAAAATAGTATTTTAGATTTTTCTCCTTGCTAACCTTAAAGAATTTTAAAAAACTTGAATAAAAGGGGTATTATTAACTTAAGAGATATTATGTTTTAATAACAGTGTATAAATCGACAACATGAAATTTGCAATTTTCCCCTACAATCAAAATTTTATAATTATTTAAAATATATTTGCGTTACACCCTGTACAATAGCAGCTCGGTTTTGAAATGTAGCGTATTTTTCAGATATTTTTAAACCAAAATGAAAAAGACATAAAAATTGCTAGTATTAAAAATATATTTTACGTTTAAATTTCAAAAATACTCTATTTAATAATATATAATTTAACATATAGATAAATATATTGAAATGGTCTTCACAAAATATGTTGATTTAGTAGTAAGCCTTTTCTCTCTTTTCATAGTTTGTTGCCATTTACTTCGTATTTTTAAATATCTAGGAAGGGTAATAAATGCTTTGGTAGGTGTTTTCCCCGTGGTGCTTTGACACTCAGGAACAATACAATATTTATTATTCCTTTTATTGTCACTATTATACATTGTTAATATAAATCGGTGAAAGTACTTGATAATACGAAATTCTTCACGAACACGCATAAGTTTCAATACATATTGCGTGAGTCAGTGATTTGTAATATTATGAAACAGTAATGTAATAACGCTCTGTAGGTTGCTATTGAGTGATATCACGGCCGAGAATCGACAAGGAGGTTACGGTCCATGTTTATGATTTTTTTTAGTCGTTTACGAGTCTCAAAAAATTCTAGTTTTTTGCATAGGGTCTCAGAATTTTAAGATCTTTCCGATAATGAAATTTTAAAAAAGGGCTAAATGAGTGATTGAATTTGTTATTTATAATTTGAATTGGTCGCCATTTTATGCGATTAAGTCCAAAACAGGTAATTTTTTTTCCAAAGTTAGGTCTTGACACCAGCTTTTTGATGCTATTTTGCCATTTTTTGCATTTGTTTAAAACCCATTTAACAAAAAATTAATTTTTTTGGCCATTTTGATAATATTTTTATCAGACCAGAAAGATAATGTTAATACCTTTATTTTAATTAAATAAAAGAGTTTATTTTGGTCAAAATTTGTTTGGAAATGGCCGAAAAAATTCATTTTTGTTAATTGGATTTCAAACAAATGCAAAAAACGGCCAAAATAAGATTAAAATTTTTTTTACGGCATCAAAAAGCTGGCGTCGAGGCCTAACTTTTGAAGGAAAATGATTTGTTTTGGACTTAATGGCATAAAATGACGGTTAATTAAAATTTTAAATAACAAATTCAATTGCGCACACTGGGTTTAACATTTTTACACCAAATTTTCAGGGTGTGCTGGAGCAAAAGGCAGATTTTCTGAAAGTTTGAGGCTGATCGGTTCACCCAGCGGCTCTGGGCAGCCAAATGGAAAAAAAAAGATTTTTGGCCAGTTTTTCACTTTTGTAGGTTATGGTTGCGCTCCTAAGACCTACACTAAACGTAGATTTGTAGACAATTTAATTACAAAGATTTTGATTTTGTCCCGATCGGACCTGCATATCTCAAACTATTCTCATCTTTAGGTTGAAAAAAGCAGTTAAAAAAATTAAATTGTTAATAACAATTGAAGCACAGAGTCTTTGAAGTACAAAAATTTTTTTGGATACTCCTTAGCACCTCTCCAACAGGATTCAACCATAAAGTTGTTTACGGAAAAAGTTTCATTTCAAATTCTATTTTGACTGCATTATAATAATAGTTATTTATTATACAAGGGAAAAAAGTATTAGATTTTAGCTCGAGGTTGTGACCGAGAGTTAAAACCTCATATTGTTACCAGTGTATAATACAATATTTTTTTCTGTGACGGGAAAAACAACAATTTAATATTGAAAAAATATATTATTACAATATATTAAAATCAAAATAACTTTGAAGTTTTAAACTGGTAGGCTGTTTGTTGTACTTATAGCAACATTGGACCTGCGTTGTTAAGAAAACCTCTAAAGTAATCAAATATCTGTCAATTTAATTCCATGTTTTGGGTTTTAAAAATTATGAACTTAGTTAGCGAAGTTATTTATTAGATATTTTGAATATTCAAAGTTCAAAAATGGACATTTCTGATTCAGAGTTTTCTCCTACAACATCGGAATTAGTAGAAGTAGCGAAAGTAGCATCACTAAAATTATTCCCAGCTAAATCGAAACCGCGTAGATTTATGGAATGAAAGGTGAAAAAGATATGCATTTCTTTCTCGGAGACGGCGTTATTGGCTTATTTTTCGAAATTGGCGCAACAACAAAAGGCATCAACAGTGTGGTCGAATTATTCAATGATTGAAAGTATGTTACGATACAATCCAATAATAATGTAGACATTTCTAAATATTGCAATGGGGAAGGTTACATGCCCAAGAAATCTGCTATTTTTACGACTACACATATTAGTCATTTTTTAAATAATGCTTCTTGAAGTTTATTTAATGGCCAAGGTTGTATTTGGAATTACAGGAGCTTGTCGAATTTGTGAAATCAGCCAGGTAACATTATCCCATAGTGATGATTCTGGAACGTTATTAATTGTGAAACTTAAGCAAACAAAGAATGACGTGAACAGGAGATTTGTAGTTAGGTACTGAAAAATATATTAAATTTTACAGAATATACATAGTCCTTCGTCCAGCAGCAGCAAAGGATAGCCGCCTGTTTTATGCATATCGCAATGGAAAATGTATTAATCAGGTTTTTGGTAAAAATCTATATTATGAGATACCATATACAGGTCATGCATTTCGAAGATCGTCTGCTACACTTTAGTTGAATCTGGAGGAGTCTTGATGACATTAAATAAACATGGTGGTTGGAAGTCGGAAGTGGCTGCTGATGGGTATGTTGATGAATCGGTCGCGCATAGGACAGAAATATCTAACAAAGTGTTTAGAACGTGTGGCAGAAATTGTAGAAAATATGATTTCAACTCAAGAAAATTCCACTGCAGCAGACATTCCCAATGATTCAAGGAACATGTCTTTCATACAATGCACATTTAACGACTGTACTTTTGACATTAAGGAAATGTAAGTTTTATATAATAAAATATTCTAAAATTAAATGTCTCCGTGTTCTTATGTGCACATATCCGGAAAAAAGTATTCATTTTTTTTCCTGGGGAAAAACTAATTTCATAAAAAGTGACATTTTATTACCTGTCAAGAGAGATAAAATCTCAAACTTTTTCGCGTCAGAAAAAAAATGTTTATTTACTGAAAACTATTGGTACAATTTTAAGTTTTGCAATAATTAATTAACCTCTCAAATAATGCAAACAATCTAGTAAACTTTCAGTACAATAAATTATACTTGAACGCGATTCCCCGGTAATTAATTAGGCATACAGATACAATAATATCCATTGTCGTATCCGGGGAGTGAATTTCTAATGAGGTAGTATCAGCTGACGTCACAACCGAGCTGCAACTTCAGTTCAGTGGATAGATAAGTTTTTGCGACATTTACGGTCATTTAGTTATCCCAAATTTTAAAGAATCTCTGAGCTTTTTTAAAAGCTTTTTTTGTGTAAAATTAACAGTTAATGTTCCCTTTTACTAATACGTTTGGTGATTTGTTGAACTGACTTTAATTTTGTGTTTTATTTGTGTTTTTTAACCGACTTTTTTTTCCGTGCTGTCAACAGGTTTTTATTTTCGAAATGGTGAGTTAATTTTAGCAATTAGGATTGTTAAATTCATTGAAATTTGATCTATACACTTCATTTCAGGAGTCACCAAATTATATTTTTAAGTTAGAGTATATTAATGGCGTTGATCCATATAGTTTAAAAGTGGCAGATTTGACAGCATCTTTAGATGATATCCCAAAGATTTCTAAAAGTGTGGTGATGGATTATTTATTATTTCGAACGAGCCCTATGACCAATGATGAAATTAGAGCATGTAAAAGTTTAGATGCCTTTGCCCAGCTTGCCTGTAAATGGATAGAATCTCTGGGGGCAAAAAAAATTATTGAACGATATCTCATTGTTGGTAATGTAAGTGTAGATCTGTATGAAATTTAACGTTTATTATCAAAGTATATTACTTTTGTCTGCAATGTTTAATCACAAATTACTGTTTTTCAAGCTTTAGAATATTATTAAAATGGGTTAAGGATGAATGAAATTTTTGTTTTAGGTTCGGCATTCTCAGAGTGTCAAAAGCAGCACTTAAGCCTTGGATTGTTGTATGAGGATACGTCTGTGACGGATATATTGGCTTATTGAATAGAACTCAGTAACAAGAACATCCATATGGCTGTAGTATTAAAAAACAAGGCCAGATGCTTAGAGTATGCAGTGCGGTTTGGCATTTCACAAAGATTTTTATGTAATCTATACATTTGTAAATTATGCAGTTATGGTATTTAAGAAGTTAATGGTTTTATATAATGTATATAAAGATGTATGTTTTCTAAGTTTACATGTAGAATATGTTAATAAAAGCAACGAAACCACTATGTATTGCTATAAAATAAAGTATTTTGCTCTATGCTGCTCTATCTACATTTAATATATTCATCGTTTTTTCTTCTTGGATTTAAAAATGTTCAGATACGTTGAAAATTCAACGGTTTTTCAAAAAGTTAGGGTTTTATTTTTCATTGTTCCATGTATTTTGCATTGTTTAGTGCGCTCAGTTTAAAATCTGATTTGATCTTAAAACCTACCTTCATTTATCAACCCAAAACTATGTCTATTTTCGCACGTTACTGGAGGAGGACGTAATTAATAACCATATAACTACATATTCAATCAGTTTTATTTTTGTTATTAACAATATTTTTTTACACAAGTCAATATAACAGAATACATGTTAAAATAATATGTAAAGCGTACTAAAAAAAAAACGTTACCTGCATATCATCTTAAGAACAGTCTACACTTTAAGTGAAATTTTAAGAACATTTATGCATCCTATTTTGATTAAATAGGCAAATTCACTGCCAACATTGCAATATTAGGTATGTTATAAATCATGTAAAAACTATCATATACCCATAACAAAATGTTTGGAACATATCCTTGCATTTTTTATTTTCGATTTGAAAAAATCATCTCTACAGAACGCTGCTGGGCCGAGTACGTATTTCTATTCTTGCAAGCTCTACTTGTTGTCTGGTTTGAGCAGATGGAAATCCCAAAAATCTGACTGTTCTTTTTCGATTCCATCGATTAGTGCACACAACAGCCGTCGTCGACATTCTGTTTCTAAAATGGTAACAAATTCAAACTCATTAGAAACTTTTGAGCTTGAAGTACAACTCTGCCAAAAAATGCTCATAGAAACAGATGAAAATAAAGCTAGGTATAAGGTTCTATGAGCGATATCGGTTTTTGAACGAAATTAGTCGATTCCACATACAGTCATATCAATAACCATAAAAATTCCAAAAGATATTCTTCCTCAATATGATGGGAAGTCGTTGTGCAATAGAATGCATAGAAACTCATATGTAAAACTGTTATCGTCATCTACATAGATCTTCGTCATGTTCATAGAAAAATATACATTTTGAACTACTTTGGACATGTTTCTATATGCCATTTTTGGCAGGGAATTGGTAATATTGTCGGAAAATATAAATTTCACAGCAATAGATATTAATCTTTTACAAAACCATTAATATTAGTAAATAGAAATTACTACTACCTAACCTATTATATTCTGTCAATATTGGCTTATACCAAATCTATGAATACATATATTAAATGAATATTTAAGCAAATAAGTTATACAATATACCTACTTAACAAAAAAACCGAAATACTAAATTATTAGCGTTATTAATGCTTATATTTATAATTTACGATTTAACAGGGATGTTAACATACCTGACAACAAATTTTTCTTTTCCAATAATAGCACTGATACGATACGTATCGAAATTTCTTTCACATTAGGCTTTTAAAAAAACGTTAATAAATGTCTCCACACAAATGTGTTATTAAAATTATGCACCACTAATTTTAGAATCGATCACAAACTAAGACTTGCTCTTATGTCAAATTCTTCAACAATCCACTTAACCGTTTTCAGGCTGTCAAATGATGACGTCACTGATACTACCTAATTGGGTTAGTTTGCAATCGAGTGATGAAATCACAATAGCGCTATCTCACAATAAATGTGAAACAATTATGACAGGAAATCAATTAAATACGTATCTTTTACAATATTATTTTCCATGTAGAAAGGGAATATTTGAACAAATTTTATTGCAAGAAAGTTAATTTATATAACGGGTCCGGCAGATGAAGTATACATTTTCAAAGTTAATTCATGTCATAATAATGAGATATAAATTCAAGTCGCCATGCTTTCGCGATAAATGGAAACTTAAGACAGTTGTTAAAGCGTTTGCAGGAAATGTCTGTATGCACACTTAAAAATACTGAAAGAGTAAGAACAGCTGTGATACGAAATCCTAAACGATCTGCAAAACGACAAGCATCAGCACTCAATATTTCAAACCGAAGTTATCGCCGCATTCTGAAAGATTTACATTTCCATCTCTACAAAATTCAAATCGTACAAAAACTTCTGCCTCAAGATTTTGGAACACCTATTGATTTTTGCGAACGTTTCTAAGACTATTTGCTGAAAACCCGTATGTCGTTGATTGCTTGCTGATGTCAGATGAAGCTCATTTTCATCTTTCCGGATATGTTGACTAACAGAACTTTCGAAGGCCTTTGATACTATAAGTCACAGTCAAATATTGCAAAAACTTTGGGGGTCTGGGATTTAGAGGACAAATATATAAAATTATGTTATCTAACCAATACAACACAAAGTGTGAGGTTGGGCGGCACTAAAATGGGACTAGAATCGTCACTTACGGATTGCCGCAAGGAGCGGTCTTAGCTCCCCTGCTATTTATAATATACTTAAATGATCTACTTACATTACCCATCGATGGTAAAATCATCTCATTTGCAGATGATACTGCTATCATTGTAGAAGGAGAAACTTGGGAAGAAGTCTATCAAAAATCATCTAAATTACTTGAAACGATAAAAATATGGTTCGATCAACATTTACTTACTGTGAACACAGCTAGAACAAAACATCTACCATTCTGCTCATATAAAAATGTATTACCTGCTTACAAAAAAATAAAAATACAAAACACTGACATAGAAATTGACCAGACTGTTTACATAAAATACCTAGGGATCATTCTTGACTCACACCTGAAATGTGACCTTCAACTTGAAAATATATGCAAGAAAATGAGACATTTGTTTTACACGTTTAGACAAGCGAACAGTATCTTCAAAGAACATCAGCTACTCATAATGTACTATGCTCTATTAGAGTATGGCATACTAGCCTGGAGAGGATTGAACTAAACGCATCTATCCCCTTAATATAGGCACAGAAAAGAATAAATAAAATTATGTTGAAAAAAGATGTCAGATATCCAAGTAGATGCCTGTTTAAGAAATATAAAATTCTCAATATCAGGCAAATTTATTGCAAACAAATATTAAATTATGAAATCAAAAACAAAAATTATCTCAAAAAAATTACTTATATCACTCAACAACAAGAACTAATGCAATCATACCTAGGGCTAAAAAATCAATCTTTACAGAAAGTTCAACATATCTAGGTCCAAGACTGTATAACCTAATGCCAGATAATCTAAGAAACACCAATAATAAAAAACAAAGAGAAAATTTCAAAAACTGGCTACTCAGCTTACCAGAAAATTGTATAGAAATCTTCATAAATACGGGACAATTTTACATATAATTTGATAACATTTCAGTTCTCTTTTTGTATCTGTATCTTTTTTTAGACTTTTTCTTTCCCTTTATCTATAATTATGTAAATTATCCCTTATCCCCAGAATTCCGCGACCATCTGAAACGTTAAGTGCACTATTACAATGGAAGGCATCAATGTGGTAATAAACGAAGATAGTGGTGATGATGATTAAGAGAAAAGAATATTGTTTTATGTGTCTATTTATTAAATATAATATGCTAATATATGTAAATGCTACTTACTTCATTGCTTTTTTATTTTTCACAATGTAGTACCAATTCAAAGTATTTCGGTGTCCCTAATGTAGAAGTGTGAAATTTTGTTTTTAAAATAAAAATTAAAAAAAAATAAAAATATATATATATAAATATATAAAAATATATATACATATTTCTTTGAAGAATAGTCTAATTTCTTTATTACTAATCCATCTAAAATAGAGATATATACTATACCGGGTGTTAGAAAAGTATGGAAACGGTGGAAAATCTCGAACAGTTTGCATCAAATCGAAAAATAAAAAAATACTTGTCAAAAATTTTTCAAAAAACTATCTACTGATAACAAAATGACCTCCCTACCCAAAATCCTGTGGGTGGGGCGAGGGGCAACTTTAAAATTTCAAATGGAAACCCCTATTTTTTATTGCGGAATCGGATTCTACGGCAAAAAATACGTAAATTTTATTCCGAACATTTTTTTCGATTCTTGCATGGTGTCGCTGTAATCGCAAAACATGAAAAGAAAACATTACTGTTTCAAGAGTAGCGTCTTGTACCCATAAAAAAAGGCCAATTCAAAAACTGAAAAACCATTCAAATAGTCCCTAATAATATCACGATAGTGCGGAGGAGCCCCATCTTGCTGGAACCAAACATTATCGAACTCATCACCAGCAATCTCTTTTATTGCGGGAACTATTTGATTTGTCAACATTTCCAGGTATTTTTCTCCATTCAAATTTCCATCTATGAAAAACGGTCTTATGATTCGATCCCTGAAAACTAATACCCAAACATTTAATTTTTGTGGATCAATATCTGAAAATATGGCATTTAACTTTTCCACTGTAGCATTGCATATGCTACATTTTTCATAGTAATCAATTTAAAAAGTAAACTGGTGCATAGTGAGTTAGGCCACCCAGTATGTGGATAAATGTATTACTGGTTGCAGTGAAAAATCTCCTGAAAAGGAATTTATTAGACAAATATAAATATTTTTTTTATTCTTTCTTTCCTGCAAAAACATACTTCACATGCAGTTAAATATATAAGTAAATAATAATGAAAATAATGCGGCACCGTTTCAGACAATTAACACTGCAATTATAACTTGTTCAGGTTGAAAAGCACTTGACACCTCATTTTGAGTTAACACCGAAATATAGTAAACGCACGACGTCTTCTCTTCCTGGCTGGTTTAACAGCATGTTTCTTATGAACTTGTTTTATTTATTTCTTCAGAAGCACATAGTAGCACACTGTCTATTTTAAGGTTATATTTTGGATATTTTAAATTCATCTTCTTCTTCTTATAGTTCGATTTTGCCAAGAGCACAATTCTGTGATTTGAGTTGGTAATTAAGACCTGCGTGTAGGGATCGTTAGTTTTTTTAAATTCGCAAGACCGCGTTAGAAAGCTAAGCCATCTTAGCAGCCCTTTTAAGCGTGATCCATTGAAGGAGCCGGTAGTGCTTAGGCTTGGGGCAGTAGCCTAACTAGTAAATTTGGTCAAGCCATAATTTTTATTCACGCCATAAGCTTAGGCTTATAATCGATACTGAGCCACCACAGGTCACTTGGGGTAAGTCTTGCGAATTCGTTTGAATTTCATTTTGTAAGGTATCCCTCATATGAGGCAATTTTCTTTGGTGTGATATCATTATTGGTATATCATTTTTCCGATGTAACGGCCACACACAGATGGTATTATTTTAAGAAGCAAGAGGTCAATAAGTGAAAGAATCCGAGTCGTCGATTTTTTTTTCTTGGACCACGTAGACAGTGGAGACAATTTGAGAGTAGAGGCAGCGTGTTGTAGAGGGGTCCCTGCAGTCATACCTGATTCTGGAACAAAGTTACACCAGGGCCTTCTGTTGGGTGGTATTATTTATAACATTTTGTTCGATTTAAATTTCTACTTTTCATATATTTTTTTTTACTTGTAAGAAATGGTACCATTTTAATTAAATTTTAACATTTTTCAAATATTCATACATTTTCACATAAATATTTTAACATAAAATTTTCTTAAATAATACTTGTTAAACCTTGTCATAATTTAATATTTTTTTATGAATCATTCAAATTTCAACTTAACTAAATTTTTTTGCTATTGCTAAATAAATTATTCAACTGTCCCATTGTCAAATATTAAAGTCAACTTATTATTAACATGTGTGTTTCCTTTCTTCTACTCATTTAGCTGGATATATATTATTGGTGAGCTTATTACATAACTTAGGTACTCAGTATTGTTTTCCTTAGCTTTCACAATACTCATGGTTCATATAGTAAGTTAAGGTGGCGCCCTGAACATCTATTTTTTTGTTTATATATATATTCACTATTTTATATTTTTTTTTGCAAGTTAACAAATGAGTAAATATCGAACCACGACCTCGCTTTCCCATAACCCAGAGCTGCCGTTCGCATAATTGAAACACTTCCTGGTTTTAAGCCAAGGGGTGTTACACCACTGAGTTCGAAAGTTGCTTCGTCTGAGAAGATAAGTAGAGATGACAAAAAATTTGGGTTTTGGTTACTCCTTTGCATCATTAATTCACTAAATTCAAGTCGCCGATCAAAATCATCTTCATTTAACTCTTGGTGAAGGTGAATTTTGTAAGGATGAAATCTGAAAAGTTTCAAATTCTTATGAACTGAAAATGCACTCATATCAAGCTGGCTTTTCTGATTGATAACCTTCGATTTTCAACAAATGCCTGGGCCAATTCCATTTGTCGAGCTTCCGATGTTTCAGATTTTGGTCTACCAGATTTTGGGCGATTTTTATTTGTCCTTGTGTCTAGAAATCGTTTGATGTTACGGGACACAGTAGATTTCGTTTCTTTATCGCCCCACTCTCGCATCATTAAAAGAGAAACTATCTCTTCCTCTGTTAAAGTAGCCATTATGCAGAAAAAAACCCGAGAACTAATGAAAAATTAAATAACTTTTTCCGTACAAAAGTGCGCTCCTGCCTCTACAAAAGTTGGAAGGAACTGAACGTTCTCGTAGAAATTTCACAAAACAAATACTGTTATTAAGAACACTTTAAAAAAACATTCATAAAACCAAGATATCACAGATATTGTTTTTTAAACTGAATGTTTTTTTTGTCAACACGAGTAGCTAGAGTTTGTAAATATTTACAAACTTATGGACGCTTAAGGTTTATTTCAATTTTGTGCGATTGCAGCGACACCTTGCGAGAATCGAAAAAAATGCCCGATATAAAATTCACGTATTTTTAGCCGTAGTATAACAATCCGTTATAAAAAATAGGGATTTTCATTACAAATTTCAAAGTTGCCCCCCCGCCCCATCCACTGGGTTAGGGGTGGGAGAGTCGAATCCAATGTCATTGGATAGATTTCTTAAAAATAGCAAATACGTGTTTTTCAGTTTTTGAATTGGACGTTTTTTTATAGGCACAAGACGCTACTCTTGAAACAGTAATGTTTTCTTTTCATTTTTTGCGATTACAGCGACACTATGCAAGATTCGAAAAAAATGTCCGGAACAAAATTTACGTATTTTTTGCCGCAAAATCCGATTCCGCAATAAAAAAAATAAAAAATAGGAGTTTAAAGTTGCCGCTCGCCCCAACTACAGGGTGGTGGGTGGGGAGGCCATTTTGGAAAAATTTTTGACATATTTTTTTAATTTTCGATTTGATGCAAACTGTTCCAGATTTTCCACCGTTCCCACACTTTTCTAACACCCAGTATATCAAGCACCAATAAATTGGTAAACTTAGCTGTCAACAAAAAAATGAATAAAAAAGTTGAGAATTACTCGAAAACTATAAGTTTTAGAAAGTAAAAATTTTGCAGAATTATATCCAGTGCCTATATACACTCTACAAAAAAGTAGCAATTTTGCCTCAATGGCAGTTTTTCCATACTTACACGGTTATGCCCTTTCCGTGTTTCCTCAGCAACCTTGTGTATAATTTTTGAATCAAAATTTAGTTATTAACAAAAATAATTTAAATGGATACTTCATTCTGCCGGATCGGTTACCTTTTCAATTTCATCGCAGCCGAATATATTTTAACCTCTCCACAATAAAATTGTGAGAGGTTACTAAAATTGGTTCAAAAACAAAAATTGAGATAACATCAAATCTTTATGTTTTGAGGTCCTAGGAACCGAAAAAAGTGGTTTTTGAAAAATGTCTGCGTGTGTGTATTTGTGTTAGCACGATAGCGCCGAAACTACTGAACGGATTTGAATGAAACTTTGCATGTGCGTTTCTTTAGTGTCCCAGAAGATCTGAAAAGGTTTTGGTTGAGGTCGGATTACGTTTAGTGCCATTTTGACGCAACAAGTTGTTTATTTTATAATTACTTTCAATTTGTAATGGAACCATTGAAAAGCATTTAAAATTCTGATTTCAACGATATATCACACTTCCACCCTTTCGATTTGGTTTCCGTGAAAAAAATTAAACACAAAGCAAATATGAAGCATAGATCGCATTTCGCATGACATGAGCGATCGGATTGCAATGAGCAAATTTTGACGGTTGTCATTGTCATCGTTTGTCACCCGATAACCTTGGTGTCTTGTCATGTTAATAAGATTTTGGCATATTTGTAACTTTTAGTGGATTGTCACAAACTTTAAAGGTAGATGTAACAATATCAATATCATATGCTTTCTGTAACATCGTTGGTGAATTTATTATAGATTATCACTTTACCAATTTTCAGTTTGTTGCTTTACAAATCTGTAGTATTTAGGATTAGACTTTCTTAGTCGTTCAAGTGATGTTAAAGTTGTTAATATCCTAATAGTATATTATTCAACGAGCGATAATGTAGGTAATAACTCGCATAGATGATTGTAAATTCATTAAGTTGAGGGTTTTTTAGTGCCCCAGAAGATCTGAAAAGGTTCTGTATGAGATCGGATTACGTTTAGTGCCGCTTTGTCACACATTTTAATACTCTTTTCGGCTTCAAAGTTCCACCGAGTGGGGAGGTTCCAGCCGCTTCCAGTAGCTGCCGATTTTTTTTATATAATATCAATATAACGAAACCAAGATGGCATTAGACATTTGAACATTTAAACATCTTCTATATCAATCGATTTAAATATAACCCAAATATGTCAAAGGACACAGAAATATAGCGAGAGTCCTTTAAATACAAGACAAATGGTAACCCTATGTTTGTAAAAAATTATTAATCCTCAGAAACATTGTTTATAAACGCCCGGCGACCACATTTTACCAGGAAAGTTTTTTATTCTGTAAAATTTCTAGTTGGCTTGTCCTTATTTAAAGACTGAATACTGATCAAAAAACTAAAAATATTTATCTTGTATTACGTCATCTGCATATTTCCCTTTCACAATAATCGTTATGGTGCCCACTTGATATTTTTATTGTTACTTTGCAAGTTTATTTGTATATTTTAACACAGCATATAATAAAATAATAAATTTAACAAACTGATGAATCTGTTAGCTTTGATCTTGCTGGATGTGCCTTAATACGATTAAATGTTTGTATTTCGTAGGTGCTGATAATTAATAAAACAAGCAAATTAATTCTAATTGCGATTAAATTTGTTTGATCAGAAGGAATTTATATAAACAAATTCCAACTTCGCAGGTATACCTTTCAATCGGATTCTTGTCAGTACACAAATAAAATATATACATAACTATTTTGTTTCCACGTTCATCTTCATACAATATATTCCCGAACCATCGCCAATTTCTTATGAGGTTTATTGCTGGATATGTTAGTGATACTAGATTTAAAATTAATTTAAATTTCCTTCTCTCAAATTACCAACATACTGTCGCATTATTTTTTATAAATTATTGATTTGATTACGGAAATTACTAGTCACGTAATTATCAAAAGACTATCCTAAAATAGGGTTATTTTGGAGTATTTCATTATCATTGCGCTTTACTTAATTAGCGGAAATTAAATATTCGACTCACGATGCTCGAGGGGCTTCAGAGTAATGAATACATGTTTGATTTCTAACGTCTAATTGATTTCGGATGTCTATAAATAATGAAGCTATTATAGCTTAGAATTGTTCGTCAACTTTTGAGTCATATAATGAGAACCGTGATACAACCTGGTGTCAATGGATGATATAGAAGATTCCGTATACATCTAAGCACGAAAGCTATAGTGACATGTGTTGCACCAATCATGTTGAAGCTGGTTGATGGTTAAACAAAACAAACAAAAAATATTTAATAATAATTATTATTGTAGTCATATAGTTATTACATACAAATATAAATATCCCTTGACGTTTAAATTATAACTAGAACGGGACTGAAAAAAATATAATATTGATAAAACTTTCAGCCCATTAAAGAAAATATTTTATCGTATGTACATACTTCGATATGCGATATAAAGCAACGTAAGGCGCAGTTAGTAATTGGATGGGTGACGGTTCCAACGAAGACCGCGCGTCCTCACCTCACACATCTGCCAGCGGCTTGTATATCAGTGTATGCGCGGAAGCTATACAACCTTAGGCGAGGGTTGTATAGGGGATATACCATCCTTCGGAGGGGATGTAAAGCCGTCGGTCCCTTGTCTATTAAATGTTAGGCAAGTAAAAAATCCCTACTCTTCTTAAGGGAAGAGGTTCGACAAAATTTCTGGTTTGGGGTAGCTCGCTTACAGACGTAAGTGTTAGGCCTCAATAGCAGAAATAGGCCGACGTTAAATAAATGTATAAAAAAAGTACTAATTAATAAAGTGTGAACAAAACTTTGCATAATAAGATTAAATTAGGATATGCCCACATGAACTCAACAACTCAAAATGTAAGGTCCTAATTATTTTTTAACCTCTCCACAATAAAATTGTGAGAGGTTACTAAAATTGGTTCAAAAACTAAAATTGAGATAACATCAAATCTTTACGTTTTGAGGTCCTAGGAACCCAAAAAAGTGATTTTTGAAAAATGTCTGTGTGTATGTGTGTTAGCACGATAGCGCCGAAACTACTGAACGGATTTGAATGAAACTTTGCATGTGCATTTCTTTAGTGCCCCAGAAGATCTGAAAAGGTTTTGGTTGAGATCGGATTACGTTTAGTCCCATTTTGACGCAACAAGCTGCTTATTTTATAATTACTTTCAATTTGCAATAGAACCATTGAAAAGCAGTTAAAATTCTGATTTCAACGATATATCGCACTTCCACCCTTTCGATTTGGTTTCCGTGAAAAAAACTAAAAACAAAGCAAATATGAAACATAGATCGCATTTCGCATGACATGATTGATGTGCGTAGCCGTTACGTCGTGAAATTCTCACATCACGTGTCAATTCACGTGTGAGGGTTTCTTCACTGCCCTAGGAGTAGAGCGGATTACGTTTAGTGCCGTTTTTAAATATATATACAGACAAATCGAAGAATTAAACTACTAATATTCCTCTAAAATCTGGTAAAATTACTGAAATGCTAATGTTTCATTTAACAAAGACAGAGGTGGGGCGAGCGTAGGTGCGTCTTTACTATGTACATACTTCGGTATGCGATGTAAAGCAACGACAGGTGCAGTTAGTACTTGGATGGGTGATCATTCCAACGGAAACCGCGTTCTCGCCTCACACATCTTCCAGCGGCTTGTATATCAGTGTATGCGCGGAAGCTATACAACCTTAGGCGAGGGTTGTATAGGAGATATACCATCCTTCGGAGGGGATGTAAAGCCGTCGGTCCCTTGTCTATTAAATGTTAGGCAAGTAAAAGATCCCTGCTCTTCTTAAGGGAAGAGGTTCGGCAAAATTCCTGGTTGGGGGTAGCTCGTCTACAGGTGTCGGTGTTTAGCCTCAGTAGCGGAAATAGGCCGACGTTAAATAAATGTATAAATGTAAAAAAAAACAAAGACAGCCGCGAGCGATCGAATTGCAATGAGTAAATTTTGACGATTATCATTGTTATCGTTTGTCATCCGATAACGTTGGTGTCATGTCATGTTAATAAGATTTCGGCATATTTGTAACTTTTAGTAGATTGTCACAAACTTTAAAGGTAGATGTAACAATATCAATATCATATGCTTTCTGTACTTTCGTTGGTGAATTAATTATTATAGATTATCACTTTACCAATTTTCACTTTGTTGCTTTACAAATCTGTAGTATTTAGGATAACTAGATTTTCTTAGTCGTTCAAGTGATGTTAAAGTTGTTAATATCCTAATAGTATATTATTCAACGAGCGATAATGTAGGTAATAACTCGCATAGATGATTGTAAATTCATTAAGTTGAGGTTTTTTTTAGTGTCCCAGAAAATCTGAAAAGGTTTTGGATGAGATCGGATTACATTTAGTGCCGTTTTGTCACACAATTTAATGCTCTTTTCGGCTTCAAAGATCCGCCGAGTGGGGAGGTTCCAGTAGCTGCCGATTTTTTTTATTTAAGAGGATAAAAGAAATTGTTTGTATTACCTAGAATTTTACTAACCCAATGCTTTTATAATCAGCAGGTATATTATTATACAACTCAAAAATTTTATAAGAAAAGATCCAGCGATGTAAAGCAGTTTTATGGGGTGGGGGTGACATAAGTCCTGTGAATCACAAATTCATGGTATGAACATCACTACGAAATTTAATGTTACGGTATAAATATGGAGGACATTTATTTAGGAGGATTTAGCACAATGAAATTTTCTTTTGATTTCTACGTTTGACCATTTTGTGTCTTTCAATTTATATGAAACAGGTTAATATTTTCTGATGCCAAAAATATATCTTAAACATGCTTTTTGAATTTTCTAGATTTTGTTAATATTAAGTTTATCGAAGCATAGGCCGTATACAACATCACAGTAGTTGAGATGACTTAGCACTAATGTATCAGTAATTGTAACAGTAAATGGCGATTAGAGTACACATATTTTAAATTGGCATACGCTTTTTGCATACATTTACTGATATGTTCTTTAAACCTCAAATTTGTGTCGATTTTGACAGCAAGATTTTTTGCTACCTTAGTACATATTAAGTCACTATCGCCCACTCTAACTTTTATATTTGCTTCTACCCGGTCTTTACATTTGCCAAAAATAAGAACTGATTACTTCATTGGATTTATAGACAATTTATGACGTTTAGACACCTCGACTAGTCTTTGCAGATCATTATTGATAATAACATTTGCCTGATTCAAATCATTGTGAAAAAATGAATAATATATTTGGGTATTGTCAGGATACCAATGTACTTTACAATCATTAAGGCAGCTTATTGTATTACGTGTATATTATTGTATGTATACAGAACAGCGACGGACCAAGGATTGACCCTTGTGATACTCCGTACAGTATTTTTCCATAATCCGATTTTCCGTTGCTTGTTCCTACAAACTGTGACCTATTATCTAGGTAATTCATGATGATTGTATGTAAAATATTTCATGGCTAATAGATAAGGGTTTACAAATAAACTGAATAACCCACAAAGTCTTAGACTGTCCGTGGGATATTTGCCTCATTTGCATTCACTTTTAGCTATTAGTATATAGTCGAGGCAAGAATTCAAGCGATGTACGTCACAGGTCGATTTTATAAATAAGACAATACTGCGAAGGAACATGAAGCTTCATTAAACTGTACCCATTTCTGAAAAAAGCTTAATAACTGGGTGTCAAGAATTACTCTTTTTAAGGTAATTAATGATTCAAAATTATGTTAGTATTAAAATTTCTTTAATGAGATCACTCGTGACGTGCATCGCTTGAATTCTTGCCACGACAATAATAAAATGGGTATAATAGAAATTAGAGGACCTAGTAATTAAATAATTAACTTATTTATATGCACTTTAAATAATTGAATCTCTACAATATAAAGTAAACGACATACATGCATGCATACCTATATATACACACACACAAATATTTACATACATATACCCTATATACACATTGAGTACATTTAATTGTATCGAATGTAAAGTAATAAAATTTGTGGTTGATGAAGTTATTTCATTTCAATTAGTCTTTTTATCATTGATCTATTGCTGTTTAACAGAAATCGCTTAGTTTTTGTTTTGAATATGTTGAGAGACCTAATATTAGATATTTCAGATGGCAAATGATTAAATAACCTTGGAGCTAGATAGTGGTGGTTGCGTTGACCAATATTTTTTTTTACTAATGGGGGTCTTATACTTTTCACTTCTGTATCTCGTGTCATGCATATGATCAATCCTTTGTAATGTGTGTTTATTTTTATATTCAAATATGCTCAAATATAGAAAGAATAACTGTCCCAAATCTAACAGCCTTGCATTTTCATAAAGTTCACCAGATGGGTAAGTATTACTTTTATATAACATTATTTTTAATAATTTTTTTGGCAATATTTCTAATTTTTTTATGTTGCAGTAGACGGCACTACCCCATGCAAATGATTCCGTATGATAACCTAGATGTTTATCGATTGTAATGCCTAGGTATTTTATTGTATCATCACCAATAATTTCTGAAGTAGAGTCATTACTTTTTATTTTGAGTGTTGCAAAATTGGGTAATCCTCTTTTATCGCAAGAGAAGGGCAAATATTTGCTTTTCTTAAAATTTATTGTAAGAAGTTTATAATCAAACCACTCTTTAAAAATAATCAGGTCTCTTTCAGCATCCTCTTTTATTTTGTCACAGGAACTACCTTGATAAAAAATTGCAGTGTCGTCCGCGAATCCAATTATGGTTCCCTCGATTTTAAGACTGGAAAGGTTTTTAACATATATACTAAAAAGTAAAGGGCCCAAAACTGTGCCTTGAGGCACCCCGTATTTATAGTTCGCGCCTCGCTTCTAACAGAATTTACCTCCACAAATTGTACTCTTGCGGTAGGGTAACTCTTAATTAAACCTAAATTATTTCCCCTGATACCTATATCTTCCAACGAGTCTAATAATTGTGAATGACTAACTGAATCAAACACCTTAGTTAGATCTAAAAATATGCATAGAGCAGGTTTACTAGCATCTAGAGATTCATAAATTTTGGTAGTTAGGCATGATATAGCATCTTGTGTGGAACATTACATTTGCGATATAAGTTTAAACTTTTTAATATATATAATTACTGAGATATTAAATTTGTTTTTAACTTTCATTTAATAAAAGGGCAAACGTTTTAATATTAGAGAAAAATTCTAAAATTTCGTTTTAGTGGAAATGAAATTTTCCATATGACCTTCTTTGTTGTCACAAAGTACACTTTCACTCCTCCAAAAGGCATGCTGTAAGAAATCGGAGACAATCAACTGTCACCATCTCCCGGTCCATTATTAATCTCCCGATGATGTTGACATAGTCCGCGTAGTGTATTCAAGTGTAGTGTTCAAATGCTTTGACGTTTTGTAAAACCGGTTTATAGATACCACAGATATTGATTTGTGAAAAATAACTCTCATACGAACACTCACCGCCAGGATCCGAACTCAGCGCAGGATTGTGTCCTTAAATAATACTACGCACCATAAAAGTTGAAGGAGGTTCTCAGACGTTCACTGAAAAATTCAATAGCCTTTGGTCTATAAATATTGTTAAAAAATTATTGTTTACATAAAAATAAATATACCACATATAATCCTAAAAGTCAAACCGGAGGCTGTCCAGTGTCTATAAAGGGGTTACACTTATGGAAAACAGTCACACATTTGTTATTTACTGATATTGCCAATGTTGGATCTGACTATTGCACCCAGGATACCAATCATTCTCGCCATAAAATTTGTTCTGATTCAATATGAATGTGAACCAGTTGATCAGAGAGGATGTCGAAATTGTCCTTATAACAAACTGTACTTATTAGTTTCCTCCAGACTACTCTTGATAAATGCTACAAATTTAAACAACCACATTTTCTATGGATAGTTATTGCAATTGTTCATACCCATAACATTTGTCTTGTATAATTATGATTAATAAACACACAATAGAACCAAGGAAGCGACAAATAAATGTACATATTAATTTTGCTCATGTCATCACATCTGAAGACTCACAGTAAAAGGAAATAACAAAACACAATGCACAAGTAGTTTTCTATTTCTCTTGGGCTTATTGTGTAAAAGATTTATAGCGTAGGAGTATAAATATCAAGTTTCCTTTTATATGGTGCAATGCAAATGTCATATAAGGGAACTGAAGCAAACATATTCTCTTTTAAGTACACAAAGAATTGGAAGTGAATATACAGGCTCATATTTACAAACAGACAATTTACTGAGGAAACCGTTTTTATTTAACTATTAGGAGATATAAGTAAACAGCATTTTGAGAAAATTCAGAGCCAACTATTTCATCATTTTTATTTTTATTTAAAAAAAACATGTAAAGAAATATAATTTAATTTTATTAAAGAGTATTCTCTCATTAAAATAATGATTATGACTTAAAGGACGCTTTATAAGAAATGCGTGAATTATGTTTCAATTAATTTATCTGAAATGTCAGTCTTCTACCTAGCCAGTAGATAAGTAGTAGTGCAGTAGAATAATGGAGTTGTTACGGACCTCTAGCGTATGCGACCCACCATACGCTTTAGCGTTGTGTGGGCCGCATTATAACAACTGCTACACGTCCGTAACACATTTCGCTATTCTCCATGGGAGGGCGACACATTTGTGACACGTGATCAACGGAAGCAGACATTTTTGGTTGGCTTGGCTTGGCTTGTTGGTTAGTTGTTATTCTGTGAACCTTGATTTTATTCAAGGCATCCGCATGGATTTTAGAATAACCAACTCAAGAAAATTTCCTCAATCCGTTGTTGTTCCGTTTAGCGGAATATTTTGTGTTTGTGAGTAAATTTTATCTGCGGAAGCAGGATATTAAATTACACAAGGTAAGCTAACCTCTTCACGCCATCTTGCCCGTTCTCTACCCACGTGTTTCGCAAATTTGCAGGCTTTCCTATGGAAATACAGTGTCAACTTTAAAAGGCGACTCAACCCCATTTATCCGACTGTGGCTTCCAGGAGTTTTGGTGGATTGTTCCCTCATCAGTGAGGTAAATTATGTTTCATTTGTAGGTTATGTCAGAATTTCTCACATTAAGCACGCTTCACGTGCATTTCTGACTGTGAATTAAATCGTGATATCTTTAGGGTTCTACGGACGGGGCTTCTACGTACGTCAGTGAAGTTCCACGGACGGGGCATCCACAAACAGTGGAAGGTTCCAGGGCTGGTGAGGCCACGATCAACCCCATCCTTGGGTCCATTTCTTGTGTCCCGAAGGCATCTCTGCAGGGCTACAGTTCCTCCACGTCCGGACTCGGTATCGTACCACCCTGAATAAGTGTGTTTGTGTTGTGTTTATTTTTACTTACCGGGGACCACCTTCAGTGGTTCCGCTGGACATCAATTTATACTTTTTGGCATTTTAACCTGTACATTTTTAAATATTTTATGGAGGTTCTTTAAATCAAACCTTTGTGGCAGAATTTATGACAATTCATGATAATATTGTAAACCGATGTGTAGCTACACGAGGCATTTTATGAATATGTTATAACTTTTTAAGCGTGAAATTTGCCACACCTTGTGAACATCACCAGGTTACATGCTAAAGAACCAATTTTGTAAATTGCTTAATATAGTGCATTTCATTTTTAAAGAAAGTGTCATTATTTCGTCTGCGACCACTACATATGGAAAAACTCAGTGATTTGTTAAGTAAGTAAATTAATAATTTATCATAGTTTTTGTAAGCTTGGGCTTAACGCCCTGAGATAGTCTGAGCTAGAGAAATTTTATCGTAGGCACGTACATCGCTTTCCGGGTCAAGTTTGCCTACGGTATCTGCTACGCTACAGTAGCCCAAGTGATTTCGTTACGTAATATCTGATAATCATTAAGATCCAACGTATCTATTTGTTTATGTACGTTCAACTCGTAGCAGAGTGTCAGCAGCTGCAACATTAGATCCGTAGGCATCAAAAGTTTTTGTGGCATTTGACCTCATTTAATTAACCGAAGTTTTTTAAAAGTATTGTTTGTGTTCTTTTCTACTAATACGTTTGGTGATTTGTTAAACTGACTTCAATTTTGTGTTTTTTAACTGACGTGTTTTTTACGTACTGTCAAAAGTTATTTATTTTCGAAATTGTGTGTTAATTTTAGCAATTAGGGTTGTTGAATTTGTTGAAATTTGATCTATAGACTTCATTTTAGAAGTCACCAAATTATATTTCCAAGTTAGAGTATATAATAGTGTTGATTTATATAGTTTAAAAGCGAGGAATTTAATTGCATCATTAAATGATATCTAAAATATTTGTTGTGGTGGATTATTTGTTATTGCTAACGAGCGCTGTGACCAATGATGAAATTAGACAAAATCTAATCAAATTGACAAAATCTTAGGATGCAAGAAAAATTAGTAAGAGGATATCTTATTGCTGGTAAAGAAATTTAAAGTTTATTATCAATGTAAATTACTTATATATTTAACGTCTATTCACAAATTACTGCCTTTAAACATTAAAACGGATTGAGGATGAATGTTTGTTTTAGATTCGGCATTCTCAGAGACTGTCAAAAGCACCATATAAGCCATAGATTATTGAATGAAACTTTTGTGACGGATGTATTGGCTTACTGGATAGTACCCTGCTGGTATTAGTTGCCAGTTTTTTTTCTTTGACTGGTGATTCTTTGCCAGCTAAACTCTGTCTAAAGTTCGGAGAACAAATATGGGCGTGGGTTTAGGCCAAGGGCGCCAGACATATAGGGAAGTCGAGGAAATGAAAAGCAGGAAACAAAGAAAGCGTAATAAGAATATAAGAAGTATAAGTTTGTGGTTAGTAACCCCATATTATTTCAAAACAGTATACCCGTCTTTAAATTTACTATATTACAATAATTGGATATAGAAAAATATATCACCACACGATAAATTTATATAACAAAATATCACAACAAATTGATATCACAAATTATATTAATTCAACCTGATATCAAAAGAATATATCTCAGCGACAATATATTGATATCAAAAAAATATTTCATCACCAATTAAAAATCTTCAAGGCTAAGAAAAATTTTATATATTACAATAACCACAAGGTAATACAATTTTATATATACAGGACTAAAATTTAATAGTATAAAACGGTATATAACGAATATACGGGACTGAAGATTTGACAATAAAAAAGACTACACACATTTAAGGTAAAATTTACAGACAAAATTTTCTTTGTGTATCCTTGGCCCTTTACAAGGGTTAACAAACTAAATTTTACTAAGTACATATAAGTTAATAATATAAATCTTTTAAGTAGATAATTGATGATAATTTTATTTAAAGATTTAATGTAGCGATATAGGAACATGCAGTCTATGGTCTTGAATCATAAAAAAACTAGGTTGGTAACTGTTCCTTACTGATATAAAAACTGACTATTTCTTAGAAATTTATTGAAATGGTACTTATCTTTTTGGTAAGTAAGATGTTTCAACCCGATTACACTTTAGGTCCCCTTCGTGATTGAAATAAAAAGGTTATGGATAGCGTAGAAGTTGACTCCATTTCCAAATTCTACGAAACGTGTTCACCAAGAGTAAAAAAACTATTTAAGTCCTCTTTTCAAATCGGAAATTAAAAGCCTAAGAAGATTTTTTCACATTGTAAATTCGCATCGATATACTTAAACCAATTTTACATACCTTATTCCTATAAGGCTTTAATAAAATCCCTCTCTTAGAGGTGTAGATAAAATTTTCGTTCAAGCAACCGACTGGCATGAAGGCTGGATACAAAAGGAAGGAAACCTCGCTGCACCGCTTTCTATCTCGCAAAACTACTCCCTTCATCTCTCTCTTTCATATAGATTTATACCGATCTGAACCGTTTATTTTGAGATTACAATGTTATTTAAACTCTGGTAGAAACAACTAGTCTTTACGACATAAATAATATTAAGGTAATGTTAAATCTTTTAAAAACAAATTGTTTAAGTTATTTATTTTGGGAACTAGTTCGCGCCATCTAGGGTTGTGTAGCATAAGTCAACTTCTAAAATAGCCACTCGATTCAAGTTTTAGGTTCGGAGATAAACTTCATTAGTTGGGGAGCAGAGCGATCAAAGATGTATTTTAGTTAACAATTTGAGATTTTCTAATAGATTTACTATTAGAACGTGGAACGTGCGATTGTGTACATCGAACATTACAACCCAGTAATAAGAACATTAATACAGCTATAGCGGCCTTTGACAGTATTAATTAAAAAACAAGGCCATGAGTAGAGCTTTGAAATTTCACATAGATTTTTCTATAATCTATACATTTGTAAATTATGCAGTTGTGATATTTAAGAAATTAATGGCTTTATATAACCTACATATAAATGTAAATTTCTTTAGTTTACATGTAAAATATATTATTAATAATAAAAAAAAAACACTCTGTATAGCCATAAAATAAACTGTTTTACTCTATTTGTGCTGTTCTAAGTTTAAATACATTTATAGGTCTGTTGTTCCTGAATTTAAAAATGTTCAGGTACACAAGAAAATAGACGAAGTTTTTCAAATAATTAACGTTTTTTTCATTCTGCTGTGTGCATTGTTTATTACACTCAAAGTTTAACTTGGTCTTAAAACCTGCTTCATTTATCAAACCCAAAAATATGTCTATTCACATGTTACTGGAGGAGGAAGTAATTAATAACCACATAACTACATACTTAATTTTATTTGTATTACTAACATAATACATGTTTCACACAAGTCAATACATAATAGAAGACTAAATTAAAATCTAATTAGATGAGAACATAGTTATACTAATTAATAAACGCAATATGTAAAGAGAGCACATTAAGAAAGGAACGTATTACATATCACCTTACGAAATAAGACGTTCATGGGTTTTTATTACATAAGTCGTTCAATTGGTCATTTAAGATGAGACAACCGCGGAGTGCTATTAAATTAGAGGGTGTAAATTGGAGATAGAGGTGAAAATGCAACCCTTTCAGTTTTCTAAATATAACTCTAAAACGAAGCAAACTTCAGACATAGTTAGCAGGAAACTTTTTGTAGAGAATAAAATTTCCCGTCGAAATGGCTTATTAAAAAAACTAAAAAACAATTTTTTGTGCGAAAAGTATCCAAAAAAACAATTAAAAAAAGCAAAAAATGAAATGAAATTATTTATTTATTTATTTATGTATGCGAGTATTACAAACGCAGATTTTATGTCTAAATAATTATTTTGCTTCAATAGACTTGAATTAGAACTGTGTTATATTAGTTACATTTATTAATAGTCTTAAGTTTCAGCTCTGATCCTAAAATGTTTTGGAAATACCTAAACGAAAAAAGATCATCTTACAGTCTACCCAATAGGATGTTTTATGATAATAAGGAAACATCCTGAGGAAAATAATGGGTCTGTTTGCAGAATATTTCTCAACGGTATGCTCTAACTATTAATCCATTAACCATACTAGCTCAGTAGAACGAAATAGTTTACTAATAACTTGCCTAACAGTTAACAATGTCTTCGAAAAACTGTCTAAAATACCTAGTAAACTTTTAGTTGGGTTAAACGGCATTCCTAGTGTTTTACTAAATAGTTTAATTTGTACTCTGACTAATCTTTTCTGTTTTTTATCCAATGCATCTCTGAAAAAAGGTGTGTTTCGAAAAACATGCTCTTTATGTCATGCCTATCTTTAAATTAAGTGGCAAAGGAAATGTTATAAATTACCGAGGCGTATTCAATCAGTGATAAACTTTTCGACAGCCTTATGTATGATGAACTAAGTTGGTATTGTAAAGAGATAATAATTAATGTACATCCTGGCTTTTGCCATCCCAAATCGACTGTTACAAATCTTTTGATTTATCAGATTTATTCTCCAAATCATTCGATCGGGTAAATTATGGCATCTTGATCGACAAAATAACGGTTTTAGTGATCGTCGACTTGTATGGAACTATAGTTTCTTGACCGGAGTACAAAACAGGGCATCTTCATCTCCAATGTAATTCATGTTAGGTCAGGAATTCCACAAATGTCCCACTATGTCCCCCTTCTCTTTTGCTTATTTATTAACGATATTAGCAATGTCATAATGAATTATGAGTTTCCGTTTTTCGTAGATGACCTCAAAGTATTTAAAACCATAAAATGTATTAACGACGCACCTTCTCACGAAGAGTGCGGTAAAAATAACCCACCGCACACAAAGGTTGCTTTTGGAATCGTTTGGTTACTCCATCGTCGCAGTCTCCTTCTGTGTCATGGGACCATACCACTCGCCTTCCGCAACCGAGCTGGTCAGTTGCATACCTGCTCCAGCTAAAACTTCAAATGCAGCTTCGTTTTCAGTCGACTAAGGCTTTAAAAAAAATGATGGAGCGTTCAAGTGGGACAAAATCATCCGGAGGTAAAATACCCTCCCGATCGGATCTCCAGGGGAGGGTGCCCACAGGGACACCTCATCGAATGTCGAAAAAATACCGACAAGTTAAATCCAAGAAAACTAATTCTTTCATCTACGGCGCTTGGAATGTTCGTACTTTGAACGACAGCACTCGCACCGATCGGCCTGAAAGAAGAACTGCTCTAATAGATAGAGAACTTCACCGACTCAATGTTGACGTTGTAGCTCTCAGCGAAACTCGATTTTTAGAGGAAGGCTCTCTCACAGAAAAGTACTACACCTTCTATTGGAAAGGTCTTCCCACCAATTCAAGAAGACTACATGGAGTAGAATTTGCCGTTCGGAATCAACTTGTATCCAACTTAACACAAGTACCACAAGGCCTATCCGAGCGTCTAATGTTGCTACGCTATGAGCTATCAGATGGCAACGCGGTAAATCTAATAAGCGCCTACGCTCCCACTCTGGATGCAAGTCACGAAACCAAGGAAAGCTTCTATCAACAGCTGGAAGAAACCCTCTGTAGAATACCTAAAACGGAACGACTCGTTATTCTTGGCGATTTTAACGCTAGAGTAGGGAGAGATGCAGACACCTGGCCAGGCATCATAGGCAAGAACGGTTTGGGCAACATGAACGCTAACGGTCAACTACTCCTAACTAAATGCGCCGAACATGATCTAGTTATAACAAACACCATTTTCCGACAAAAGGATAAATTTAAAGGCACCTGGCGTCACTCCAGATCAGGTCACTGGCATCTACTGGACTATGTTATCGTACGTAGGAAGCATCTCAAGGACGTCCAAATTACAAAGGCGCGCATTGATAGCGAATGTTGGACCGATCATCGTCCTGTTGTCTCTAAAATGAAAATTGTTATGAGACCCAAACACCGAAGAACTCAAGTAAAACGTAGACTCCGTCTCTGTATTAGTAAATTGCGTGACCAACAAACCGTCGAACAGCTAAAGCAAAAAGTTCAAGAAAATTTGAGTGCACTAGAAGAAACCAATTCTGTAGATGTCGCTGCTACCTGGACACGAATTAAAGACAGTTTAAAAAGTGCGAGTGAGGAAATTCTTGGCACTGCAGCAAGTAAAAAACAGGAGGACTGGTTCAATGATAATGAAGCTTTTATACAAGAACTTCTTGACTGCAAACATATTGCCTTCCAAAACGCTACCAACCACCCCAACGACTCATCAAAAGCAGAAGCTTTTACCCAATCTAAGTATGAAACGCAACGCGAAATCAGAAGAATAAAGAACGAGTGGTGGGCAAGCAAGGCCAGAGAAATTCAAAGGTACGCCGATTCACACGACTACAGGAATTTCTTTCAAGGAGTAAAAGCAGTGTACGGCCCCAGTCGGAAAAATATGTGCCCTATTAAAGATTTAAATGGAAATCTCCTCAAAGAAGACCAGGAAATAAGAGCCCGATGGAAAGAACACTACTCTAACATTCTTAACCGGCAAAGTCAAGCCGATCACGATATTATAAATCTTATCTCACAATATAACATCTTCGAAGACTTAGATAAACCACTAACAACGGAAGAGATCTTAACCGCCATTGGGCAGCTAAAAAATAACAAATCTCCCGGCGCCGACTTACTCCCAGCTGAGATCTTTAAAGCTGTGTCGTCAGAGCTCATACCCTACCTCAAAAAACTGTTTGATGTCATGTGGGAAAGTGGTCAAGCTCCGCAGGAGTTTCGTGATACACTTTTAATCAACCTCTTCAAAAACAAAGAGAGCGCTGCGGACTGTGGAAATTACAGTGGTATAGCTCTCCTGGCTGTTGGAGGGAAGATACTCACTAAAGCGATGGCAAATAGGCTAACACCTGTTATGGAAAAGTTACTTCCTGAAACACAGAGTGGCTTTAGACCAAACCGAGGCACATCGGACCTAATCTTCACACTTAAACAGCTTCAAGAAAAAGCACTCGAACATCAAGGAGAAATTCACATGGCCTTCATTGATTTAACCAAGGCGTTTGACTCGGTGGATAGGGAAGTGCTCTGGAAAATTATGTTCCGCTTAGGTATCCCTAGAAAATTTGTGGAAGTATATCGCAGTCTACATACAAACAACAACGCCCAGGTTATGTATAATAATGAGGCAATCGTACCTTTCCAAACCCTCACTGGAGTTAGGCAGGGATGTGTCCTGGCACCCCTACTCTTTAATTTGTTTACCACTGCTCTAACAATTATTGTTGACAACAAACTGACAGTCAGAGGAATAGGTCTCAGATACCGTTTTGATGGCGGTCTCTTTAACATAGGGCGCTTTAGAGCTTTCACGAAGACACGCACACGATTCATTTGTGATCTCCAGTATGCGGATGACTGTGCACTTTTAGCCTCTACGCCGGAAGAGCTTATGCCCAGAGCTATGATTCCTTGGGACTTAAAATCAACATTGGAAAGACTAAGATTATGTCAACTCCTCATCAAGTGAACCAAATAGACATTACACTTAACGGAAATTCTCTTGAAGTGGTGGATCAGTTCAATTACTTAGGCAACGTTGTTAATGACAAAGCAAACATGGACAGCGAGATTCGCAATAGAATTAACGCTGCATCTAGAGCACTCTAGGGACTTAGAGAGAGCGAGTATTTGACAACCACGACCTTGCTTTGTCAACGAAAATGGCTGTCTACAGAGCAGTTGTCATTCCAACACTTCTATATGGATGTGAAAGCCGGGTCACTTACCGTCGTCATGTGAAAGAATTAGAACGTTTTCAGCAAAGACACCTCAGAAGTATGATGAAAATCCGTTGGTTCCATCACATATCAAACGTGGAAGTACTCAGGAGAGCAAATAGCCTTCCAATTGAGGTGCTTATTTCAAGAGCACGCCTAAGATGGGCAGGTCACGTTCATCGTATGCATGGTAACCGCCTTCCTAAATGTACACTTTATGGTGAATTGCTAAGCGGTAGAAGAAGGCGTGGCGGTCAACGAAAGAGGTTCAAAGACAGTGAACAGAACCGAATGGCGAGGGGTTGGGCCAGCTATCAAGGAAATGTTGCTGCAAGAAGGCCGAATCCAAGACCTAACCAGGTCTATGTTTGTCCTGACTGCGGTCGACATGTGCTCTCCCGAATTGGCCTCTATAGCCATAGTCGTGTGCACCGTAGATGAATAGGAATTACAATAGACTACACCTTTTACTTGTTTTTTATTGTACACAATCTATCGACTGTAACATTTTTATACTCGGACTTGAGTAACGGCTAATAATAATAATAATTAACGATGAAATATCAGTTCAGGTTGATCTTAATAATGTAAATG
Organism: Leptura quadrifasciata; assembly: GCA_963675555.1. Classification (NCBI taxonomy): domain Eukaryota; kingdom Metazoa; phylum Arthropoda; class Insecta; order Coleoptera; family Cerambycidae; genus Leptura; species Leptura quadrifasciata. The sequence goes on from OY776673.1 coordinate 175,228,544, forward strand.
AGTGGTGCAATAAGAATTATTGTCTATACCTGAATATCGGCAACTGATGCCTTATATCATTTTTCAAAGGTAATATTAAATTCAACAAATCTTATTGCTTAGATAACTTGGATTTGAAACGTGTTCGTTCAGTGAAAGATTTAGGTGTAAGTTTAGTAGCCAGTTAAATTTTGATGAACACATAAATCATATCTCGGTGAAGTCGTCAAAAATGATGGGCTTTCTCTTACGAAACTGCAAAGAATTCTCCTTGGAATCCATTAAATATGTCTATTTCTCACTTGTTCGATCTCATTTGAAGTATATCTTAGCGGTATGATTTACAACTATTGAGCGTGTTTAGAATAAATTTTTTAAGTTTTGTGTTTTTTGCGTAAATTACACTATAGAGAATTACAATTATATTAGCATTTTAAGTGGATTAAATTTGATATCTCTAGCAACAATAATATTACATACCGATCTGCTCTTCATGTTTAAATTACTAAATAACATGGCCTCTTGCTCAGAGTTGCTTGAATAGGTTTCAATGTGACTAGGCTTGTGCTTAGAAACAACGCAATGTTTAATGTTGAATTATATTCTACTATCACATGCACTCACCTATAACAAGAACATTGAGGCATATCAAAGAAAACATCCTGAATGCTCGCTGAAAATTTTTAAAAGGGGATTTAAATAAAGCTTTTAATGTACAATGTACTTTGCATTGGCTTCCATTGTCATCTAAGGGCTGCATTAAACTGGTAGGTAAATCTTTTCCCTTTGTATGCTCATTAAATTGTTTACTTTGTTTTTCTTTTGATATATTTGTAGTAATACTTGTACTGTGCTTGTGCTTTACATTTGATTTTTCTCTTTTATATTATTTCATTTTATAATGAGGCTTTCTCGCAAACAAATAAATAAATAAATTTGGCAAGAGCTGCAGATAAAATTCTTAATCATCACTGAATAAGCAATTTTGTAGCAGAAAGAAATTTTATAAAAATATAAAATATAGGAACTATAATATTCCAACCTATCTGCAAGTGCCTTATATAAATAAGGACTCAACAAATGAAACCAACACAGCTATTCCCCTTACGAGCGCTGAATTATATGGTAAATTTGCGTATTTTGTCTAAACACAGTTAGCACTGTTGACAATGAATGGCAATGACTTGGAAATGCTCGAATGCTACGAGGAAGATGCGAGGTCTCCTTCATCTCAGGATGTCACTAACTGCGGACCTATTTTTAGATCTCGTCAGTGCAGTGCAAGTGATACCTTCAATACTTGAGTTCACATCTCATTGACACCGCAGTAGAGCGTAACTAGCGCCATCTCTCAGTAGTCTCGAAAAAATCCAAATCGAAAATAAAATTGATAATCATCACTGAATAAGCAATTATATAGCAGAAGGAAATTTTATAAAAATATAAAATATAGGAATTATAATATTCCAACCTATCTGCAAGTGCCTTATATAAATAAGGACTTAACTTGATATTTGTTTAGTCCTTATTTATATAAGACACTTGCAGATCGGTTGGAATATTATAATTCCTATATTTTATATTTTTAAAAAAATCTTAATACTACTCATTCCGGAAAAAGTAACAAACAAGTATGTAATAGAATTGATGCAGAAAATTATTAATAAAGTAACAATATAACTTTATTGGTCTTTTTAGCTATAAAAAATTATTGATAAGACATGTCAAAAGAGTACAGAAAAGATAAATACATTAGAGAGGTAATGTATAAATAGGTATAAATACAGGCAAATATAGTGTATAACATATACAGGATATAAAACTATTTACAAAGAATAATAATATTATTCTAATATTTGGGGATGGTAAGAAGTATGACGTTTTTGTAAGCTAATTGGTTTGTAAAAAAAATTATGAACTCACTTACTGAAATAAAATGAGTTTTTTATTAAAAAAATTTTAAACAATTTTTAAAACTGACACAAGATACGTAGTCTTTTATTTCTTTTGGTAGAAAGTTATAAATGCAACAACCAGAGTTAATAAATAAATATATATTTATGTTTACTTAAGCAAATTAGTTTTTTCCCCTTGTATGATAAATGTAAACATTTCTGTTAAGTATATATTTATATTTATTTACATGAATAATTGTCAGCAAGATCATCAGATATATAGATATTACAGCCAAGAATCTACTTTTTAAATATTTCGCCGCAAGTTTGATTGTAACTAAGGCTAAATAGAGGCCTGATTTTTTTTAAAGCTTAAGTATCTGAAGTATAAATATCCTCCGTCCCCCATTTCAAAGCAATTTCTCCACTTCGGCAATCCCCTAAAATTGGTCAAAAATCACTCCCAAAGTCCGTGGACCCGTTTATTTGCCCCAGTTTTTCGACCAATTCTTGTTCCCTCGAGTAGAACGGAAGGTCCACCGAGGGATTTGACCTCTATCCCGGGTTGGAAAATTGATATTTTTTTGTGGAAAAAAAATTGATTGATTTTACAGGAGGTGTTTCTTTGAATAAGATGGTAGGTGACCAGGGTAGTGTAACCACCTCCGGGGTTGTTTTCACCCTTCAAAGAGTAGAATTTTTTTTTGGGGAAAAAATTAGTATTTTGTAGGAGGCGTCTATTTGAGATAGGTGGTAGGTGACCTGGATTGTGTGACCACACCCGGGGGTTATTTTCACCCATCAAGGGCGTAGAAATTTTTTTCCATATATAATTGAATCAGTTCCGAGCGTTATTAAAGTAGTTACCAAGTGATGTAATTTCCACCTCCTTGAAAGGTAAAAACAACACCGGGGTGGGTTTCACAATCCCGGTCACTTACCGCCTTCCTCAAAAAAACGTCTCTTACAAAATATTAATTTTTTCCCCAAGAAAAAAAATGTCACCCCTTTGAAAGGTGAGAACAACCCCCGAGGGTGGTTGAACAACCCTGGTCACCTACCATTTTATTCAAAGACCCTCGTGTAAAATACCCCTACTCCGGGTGGAAACTCCCGGGGTAGGGGGTGACATTATTATTATATAATGTGTTATCTTTTCATTACGAATATCACTCTGCATTTGTTATTTAAATTGTTTATATTTTTCTTTTAGCTGACCGTCTTCGCTGTTCTTTCTGAGCCAGTTCAGCTTTCTAGCTCTCCTACATCATTAATTTTTGTGAAAATTTTATTTTTCCTGTTACTTGTTTATTATTGGGTATGGATTTGAAACTGCACAGAGTATTGAAACACCAGATAAAATATTCATAAAACTCATCAAAAATACTGTCTGTCAGTATTGTTATTCTACAACGAAACATTTTTAAAAATAATTTGAATTCCTTTATTGACTGGCTGTTAATTCTTCTGTAATATTTGGTGGGTAAAATAGCTATGTTTTCGGAAAAAACTAAAGACATTTGAGAAGAAGGATTACAATTTGTATGACTGATGGTCGAGAGGTGAGCGCACTTGCCTCTCATACAAAAGTTCCGGGTTCGATCCCCGGTCGTGGCAGTATAAAATACTGTGAGAGGGATTTTTCCACTAAACACGGATATTGGTTATGTGTCCCTTATCTCTAAATGTGTAGCCCACTCCCACACAAGGCTCTTCTAGAACCTTCCGGGATAAAGAGGGTCGTCATTACCCGTGGTGTATTTAATATACCATCTGATCATGCCCATCGGACAGTCATAGGTCAAAATTTTCAGATAGAGTGAATTTTGAATTACTAGTAACAACATAACGTGATGAGTCAAAGTTCAATTGCCACACCAAAACTTCTGTAGGTTTGTTTCTCCGATGAACGTACATTTACACTCAATGGATAATTCAATAAACCAAACGGCCAAGAGTGATACAAATAGGAGAACTTAATACTCAAAAACCTGTAGCATTTTTATTTGCTACTTTTTTTTTAAAATAAGGAGATTGTATTACAATTAAATATGGCATGATACCACGGCGTTGATATGTATTACTGGTTGCTTAGAAATAAAACATGCGATGGGATTTGTTGATGATGTGTACTTATTTAATTTTTTTGCTACTCTTATAACAACATTAACGACTAAATTAATATGCATAAAAATATACTTCACCTTTTTTAGGGAACAGTATAATAGTTTACTTTATTAACGTGTAGTTAAGCAGAACAGAATTAAGATTTGTTTCTACATCCTACAAAGTCTAATTCCTCGAAGACACCAAACATTCGTTATTACAGCTTAGCACCTTTAGTATGATTTAATTTACAACCTGGGTGGTAATTTATTTCAATATTCGTTCTCTAATGTATATCATCCGCCAAAAGGTTCCTAGAAAATAACATGGGTTATGATATAAACTAGTGTTAATAGAACACTTACCTTATAATCGTCTGTCTCCTTACTCCTCCTATTATATGTTTTCTTCCGTCGTCTTGTCTATGATCTTCTCCTCATATGTTTGGGTATTTTTCCTGTACTGTTGTGAGTTATTCCTTGAATTCCTTAGTATTGTTTCGCTGACATATTTTTGACAGCATAAGTTGTCCAGGATACCGACCGAGAAGTCTTATCAGGGAATTAGGTTTTTACTCTTTTTCTTGGAATTTCGAGAACATTCCGGACCAGACTTTAGGAGTGATAAGGTCATTTGTGGATTTGTGGTTTTGCACAGTTTTACCTTTTCTACGGGGGATTTGAATATAAAATTTCGCAAAGTAAGGATCTACACCCCACGCCGTGGTTTAGGAGTAGGCTTCCCACGAAAAAAATTCGTTCGATTTAGTGAAACCCCAAATTGATTCGACATTCTCTCTGAGTGAGTACACTTATTTTTCATCTTATTTCAGGGTTTTTTCCTGGGACAGGTGGATTCTTTCTGTAAGAGATTATCCATAATTTTTTTGTTGATTTGGGAACGCGGTCGGTCGTGCTGGAAAAGAGCCCCATTCTTGGGTTCATCCATCAACCCGACGTCATTCAATCGCCGCCATTTTGGTTGCTACTGGGCCCCATTAGCAACACCATTCCATCAGATAGGCATAACCAACAGGCCAGATATATATATATATATTTTTATTATTCATCATTTCTTTAATATTCGTATATATACTTATTAATTTTTTTTTGTACATATTATTATCAAATTTGATCTACACACTATCAAACTATCATTTTTTTTTTGTTTTTGTGAAGCCATGGCCTAGTATACTAAGGGGAGGCGCTTTATACAAGCCTTAAAAATCATGGGCATTGATGCTAAAACAATGTGAGATCGCATACGTAAATTATCTCTTTTCGATTTTGTACATATAATATATTAATTATTTTTAATAAATATTCTATTGTCAAATATATGTAATTACTATCTTTTTCTGTAACTGTTCGTAAATTTCTTAATGACATATTCCCTGGTTGTTTGATATGTAAAAGAGGTCTGATGATAGAGTGGTCATCTCGGTCATCAAATTGGACTCATTAAAACTTCCTTTTATGAGGGTATTTGAAGATGAAAGTCCATGCAACTTAATCAGAGTCGCTTGATTTATGACAAAGGATTGTTCAAGAATCTCAACACTTAATAGACAATGTTAGACAGCCTTTTAGAACGTTGTTATATCATTGCATGGAATTGGTATAAAGCTGAAAAAGTATTTTTGTTACGGACACTTTCTCTATGTTTCATGTATTTCAACTATTGTCCAATTACCATGTCATTTATACGCTTGACGATTTTAAATTTATGCTAAATTGAGTCAAACAAGTAACTCGGATTGCCTAGTGCACCAGAGAAGCTTAGCAAGCATAGAGCCAGGATGTCCTTACCGAAGCAAACATAGAATTTTAAATTTTCTTTGAGCTCCGATCTCATCCCACTAGTCGACTATAAATTGTCTGATTATATTACTGATGTAAGACTCTTTGCGTCGGTATAATTCAATATTACCCTTTCTGGTCACGGAAACTATTCTCCCAATATATTTCGAGGATGACAGAAAATCACTGTTGGGCACACCTTTTGATGGTTAACGATCTATAGAGTTTGTTATAGCTAGTGTAAATAGATCAATGTGTAAGAAAACGTTACTTTAATTTAATCAATATTATATATTAGTTTCCGCTGAAATATAGGAACAGGATGTTGAGTTAAAGAGATATTATAAGGAATTTATCTTCTATGTCTTATTTAATACATCTTAATTTATATTATTTATTTATTGGTCATTTACTATAGAAACTATAAATGACGAAGTCAAAGAGTTACAAAAATGGAAAAGTAAAAGTTAGCAAAGGGAAAACCAAAAAGTATACATACAATAATACACACGTATAAATATTTATATAGGAAATTATATGCATGCGGATATCATGCAATTTATATATAACTAAATAAAATAATACATAAAACAGTAAGGTTAGACAGCTAATAAAAAAAAACATCATAGTCTAAAAACGGGAACTATACACAATTAAAATGTGTGTGAAAGTCTCTTATAGAGTAAAATGAGTCAGAAAAAAGTACCTCTTTAACTTATTTTTAATATGTATTAAATTATTTGCAAAAATTCTAATTTGACTCATCAATCTATTATTTCTAGCACTATGCAGTTACAAAATGGAAAATGTTCCTGTTTATTTGCTGAATGCCTAAGAATTGATAATAATTGGTCATGCCCATATACATGGTACAGTAAGAACAATTTTTATTTTAAAAACATCCTGGCAGGTTTGTCGAGGTAGTAAGTTATAAATGAATCTAATAATTTATATAAAAATAATAATTCTCTGGTTACTACATATAGGGCAGTTAAAAACCTTATATTTTGTCCCAGTAGAAAGCCACTTAATTTACGGAATGATAGAGCATGGGGAAGTACGTCCAACAATGATCTAACTCAATTAGAAATTACACTGAAATATATATTAAAAATAATTTTTAAAAAATCATATAAATAGCACTCAGAAGAATTATATATGGAAACTCAAATTACAGTTATTTTGCTTGGCAATTCTAATTAGACAACAGAAAAATAAAAGTGAGCTAGAACCCTGTACAGAAGCAAAGCAATTCAAATACCCAAAATAGAAAAAACATTGCTCAATTATGTCATTTCTACCTGGGTCCCAAAATTTATTTATATTTTATAATTTCAGTGTGAGGTTGGAAACGCACAAGAATTACATTAGAAAGAATGAAATTCAGAAATCAAAGATTTGTGAACATGTTTGAGAAAGCGGATAAGAATAAACTGGAACTCGGCAAAAATTTTAACAAAAGAGGCAGATAACAAAAAAAGATAAATTAAAGAATCAGCAATAATCTTATTAAATGAAGATAAGTGCGTATCGAATTGTTCTGTAGATATTTGTACAACCTGGCTACCAATGTTAAAAGAATAACTTAACAAACTCAACATTATCTAAAAGAAAATATCATCAGTTCTGTGTAAGTGGTAAGTATCTATGGAAATAACATAAACAGAATCTTAAAGCTGCGTATTTGACATACACAGCAAATAAGAGTTTTTCGAAAAAAGCTTTGAAAATGGAAAGAGACTACTTTCCGAAACGTCAGCAAAATACATTTTGGTTCTAAGGCTTTCGCAGAGCTGATGATGATCCATAGTTAGGTTTCCGGGTTCTCTTCCGCGTTGAACGTTTTGAATACTTCACGTTTTGACCATCTTGTCATGCTCTTCTTCTTAAGCGAAGTGAGCTCTGTTGGCCTGAGCTCCTCTCTTTATATGTATCGGTCAGGAGGCGTGGCTTGGTTCCGGTGATGCCACATGGCCAGTGGACCGGAACATTGATTTCCATGTCAATGGCAGCTGTAGTCCGGCGTCACGGTTGAAATTATTTGGATTTTTGTATATTTCTATGGTTTCTCTGTATCTTCTGGACCAGTACTGCCTCGTGCTCGCCAATCTTTTGGTCTTGTCAAATTTTATCCAGTGGCCGGTTCCCTTAAAGTGTTCCGCAACTGCAGACTTAGTGATGTTTTCCTTCTTTGTGTTCCTGATATGTTATTTAAGCCTGTATTAATATGTCTCTTGGTCTCTCCTATGTAAACTTCTCCACGCGAACATGAAATGCTATATTCTCCTGATGAATCGAACTTTTCTGGTGGATCATATTTAGGAAAATGTTGTCCGATTTTTTGTTGTGCGTTGTAAATCACTTTGATGTTCTTCTTTGTTAGCACTCTTCCAATCCCGTTCATGCAACCTTGTATATATGGTAGATAAATGGTCGCTGTATATTTCTTTTCTTCTTTCGTATTGACAATGCTCTGTTTCTTGATGGCGTTGTTTATGTCCTTGGGTCTATATCCATTTTTCTGTAGAGATGTCTTTAAAGTCTGGTATTCCTCTTGGAGATGTTCCTCTTCGCATATTTGTTTTGCCCTGTGTACCAATATGTTGACCACGGCCTGCTTCTGTGCTTGATGTTGGTCAAACAGACAGACTTTTTTCCAATAATTCTATTATTTTGTAGATTCGGTGATTTATTTTTGAAGAGGATAATACATATGGTAGAAAACCCAAATAAAAGTAAAGAATATGTTGGATATGTGATAACGTAACTAAAAAAAAACAATAAAAAACTTATTGTATGTTCCGAATTGTCTGCGGCAGAAAAATTTTTAATACTGCACGTCAAAAACAGGATGATGTTTTTACAAAAATTAGTATTTGTGAAGTACCTAAGGACTTATTTGCTCGAGAATTTAGATACCACTTAGATTGTTATCTTGCATATACAAGATTACTTAGAACCTCCACTAACAAAACAGGTCGACCTTCCACTGAAATACCTGAAGAAACACTACAGAATAGTTTTGAGAAGCTAATAAAAGAAACAGAAGATGAATTTTCTCAATGCTCATTTGAATTATCTTGCTTGGCAAGACGGTTGGCTGAACTTACGGAAATTGAGGATACTGTAATCGATTGTGAGCGTATGAGCTTAGATATAAATTAATTTCTCAAAATATTGGTTTCGGCTTAAATTTCATTCATTTAAAAAAATCATATGCACTTCTGACACATTATACCTACATTGCTTGAGTGCTTCAACCCAAACATACATTTGGAAAAATGCATCAGAACCGCTAGTTCAGCTTCTGGATTTTATTCAATATGAGTATGAATTAAGATAATCTTTCTTGTACCCTAAACAAATGACCAAAGCACTTCTACCGGAATCTCTAATTAAACCTTGCAAATCTAAATCAGATTGTCATACTATATCTTGCAATTGTAAAAAAGTTGGTATAATTTGTATTTATTTGTGTAAATGTATTGTAAATGATTGTAGAAATGTATTACTGTAACTATATTTTTATATAATATATATATTTTTTAATAAAAATACTTATAACGAAATCAGCATTTTGGAGTTCTTTTGTTTATAATAATGAAATTAATTATTTTTTTTCTCTTATTTTTTGTTGTTGACTAATTGAATAACTTCCTTTTACAATACATTATCCCTAATACCTATATATTACCCCTAAAATTAACATTTCACCTCCTTAAACCTACTGGTATACGATTTTTCATAGCAATTTGCACGTTAAAATGCAAAAAAATTAAGACGATTGATCAACTGGCAACATCGATAATATTGTAATTTAAGACCACTGCAACTCATATCCGTTGCTAGAATTTGTTACTCATATTATGTATACTCATTTCCCTTCAGCGCCCGGTCTAATTAGTATTAGGATTACTAATAGTAAATATACTTTAGTAAGAGTTATTATATTATTTTGTTTTCTAGTGTTTCTCTCTCTTTGAAATATATTTAGTGTTTTAGTATAAGTTACTTTATGGTTATTATTTTTTATAAGCTCTGAATGAATAACTGTAGATCTGCATACAAGAACTTGTTGTCGAAGCCAAGAAAGGCCAGCAAAAATAATTTTAAATTAATTAAAAAAGTCACAATTTATATTTTTTAACATGTTCATACATTAACATCACAGCGCGGAATAAATACGATGCAATAAACGCTCCAAGTCCATATCAACGTTCAGGAGCTCGTCCGCCTCGGCATGACTGGGCGGGGACGACACGACGCAGCAGGCGGCCCCAGCCGCTCATTCGGCGCGCGACGTTCAGAACGCCAGCCGACCTAACGCTCAGAGCTCCGTCCGCCCCGATGTCTACAGGATCGCGGCGAGGTTTCAGCAGCAGTCAGTTCACTCCGAGCATTCATCGAGTCAACATCAACAAGCAGTCTACCAGAACATCAACAATTCTTCAAGAATCTCATCCGACGAACCGATACCTAGTACGGCGTCTCAGATACCAGTCCCAGCACTGTATTTGAACGTGGGGCCCATTGTTTACAACAACTCAAAATCGTAGACATCAACCTTCGTTTTCTTGTTCGTTCTTTTGTACAGGCATTTGTGCTTACAATATTTTATATTATTTATCACATTAGGCACCAAACTTACATTATCCACAACAAGTCTCGACTTTGTAGATTATTTATGTTTATTTTTGGAACGTAAACAAAAATATGTATATGTTATAATTGATAAAGAGTAAATAAATATATATCCTGTTCTATTCTATTCCACTCTATTCTGTTCTGTCCCATCCCGTCCCGCCCTTTTCCAATACGGACATTAAACGATAATTTCGTGTCAAGCTCAGTATAATTACGAACGATATTTGAGCTCGCAAAAAATTACCAAATGACTTTAAATGTGAACAAACTTGAGTCAAAAGTTTGGTTTGTTCTGTTTAGAAACCATTCAATTCTTAAAAAGGGGTGGATTCAGAAACAATGCCTCCGCCGATTTGTCCGATATAAATTTATGTTGTCTATATTTATTTACTAGATAGAGAACTTATCACTTCTATTTGCCGATAATTGACTATATCTTCTGGGTTTCCACTTTTGAAGAGAGGAATTACTACCGCAAAGAAAGCAACCCTTTTCTAAAGATTTATTTATTAAAAATACAAATGGACTGAAGATTGTCAAAAATACTCATTATTATATTCAAAATTAGGTTGTCAAATCTAGCAGAATATTTATTTTAAATTTGTTTAATTACACCAGGTACTGCATCCTTTATTACTGGATATACGTACATTGAACATTCCCTGTAATTACGTAAAGGCTGGTAGACTTATTAGGACCGAAATGAAGATTAATTTTACTTGAAGCTGTGCCGCAAAACAACCGCTAAAAGTTTTGCCAAAAATCTCACAGAGTACTCTTATAAGTACTACCAGGAGCACCACTAAAAGTACCGTTAGATAACCACTAGAAAATACACTAAAATATTATTAGAAAAAACTTTAATTGCCGTACAATGTCTGAATAGGCTACTTCGCTGTTTTTACTTAGTTCTTAGTACCTTTGTTAGCGTATAGCTAAAATCTGTCTGCTGTATGTAACCTAACCTTGGGGTCTTAGAACTTTCTGCCCATTGGGACTTTTGATCTGGATAATGTGTAGAATATCATATCAAAAAATCAGCAAAATTAATGGGCGTCGGATTTCCATAAGAAGTTTGCGTGGTCCTTTCGCATTAACGAATATAAATATTTTAGATAATTACTTTGGAATATAAGTTCATCTGTTAATCATTCCTTTTTACAATTATGTAGTGTACTGGACACGCGACGTTAAAATATCATCAAATAGCGTCAAGAAAATATTTAAACAATTCGTTTATGTTAAGACGAGTCATACAAGGGATGCCACTCTATTTGAGGTAATTTGACTTTAAGGCAATATATGTTATTGATTTATGTTGACGGCTCTTTTTCATACGATGTTTTTTCTTTAATATTTTTTTTAAGTACCATCTAAATTTATTATATTTTATTAACTATATTATACAGATTTTGAACAGAAACTGCTGCATAATTTAAGTGTATATGATTAAGATGTGGACCACAATTATTGGCCTGCTGTGATTTTGAAACAAACGGATCAGTGGGTCAATGCTTACGCGTTTGGCATGAGATCGGATTCAAATCCTGTCTATGGTATGAATATTCAGTGGCGGTTTTAATGTATGACTGACATGACAGCTGTAAATTAGATGGGACAGTATGAGAGGATACACGGCTAGCCGCTGTTCTACTCTTGCGTTCGAGTCCTGATTTGAGACAAGTACTTTTAAAAAGTACTTCCAGTATGCAGTACAAGTAGTCCAAATTTTTATTTTTACTCTCAGTATTAAGTACAAATACTATTATTAACTAATTTGCTTGATATTTAAAATTTAAGTAACCAGTACAAAGTAATTACTCCGTGAAGTACTCAAAGTACTTAAAATACTCTAAGTACAAGTTTTTTTACTTGAAGTATTTTAAATGTACTGTAATAATTTTTAAATTATGGAGTGCCTTATGCTGCAGTACACCCTCTTCACAAGATATTTAGTCGTTATTAGTAATCATGTTTTTCGTTTCAATGTAAACTGCATATCACTCTTTAGCATTTTAAACAAAAAACCATTTTTTTCTTTTCATTTAGCTATAAACAGACGCAGCATAGAGGAGGGGAAAATTGTTGGACTTGTCTTGTGTTCACTTTTAGGTAAAATTTATAGAAAACTGAAGCACCCTGTATATACCCCATATATAAATTTAGTTTTTTCTTATTTATTTTCCAAATTCAAGTAATTATTACAGTTAATTCATTTTATTTCGTCTTGTCATTTATTTAGTCATTAAATATTAAACACAGTAAAGTTACCAGAAATGCATTTTTAAAATTATATTCTTTTAAAGCAAAGTTAAACGTTACAATTTTAACTAAAAAGTTACATAAAATCGTGTCGAGTCACTGGGTTTGTTTATCAGTTAAGATAAGTGTCAAGTACTTCGTTTATTTCCAGAGTATGAAATCTCCTACACTTTTCTACCTTAACCATAGAAAAAGATAGAGAGTTGGGTGTCATTCTAAAACTCTGTGCAGAGATACGTCTTATCCAACGTTATTAATTTTGTTAATGTAAATAGTTCTCACATGAAACGTGAGATTCGAAGAGCAGGGGTGATGTCGCGTTCATATAAAAAGAAACCACAGCGTTAATACGGGGGTCATTTGATGAACCACACCTGAGCATGTGGCAGAATTTAACTATTCGCCGGTTTTGCTCTTTGCAAGTTACTTTGAAATACTCTTTAAAGCCTTGGCAGAATTTCACTATTCGCCAGGCTTGCTTTCTTGCAAATTACTTGTAAATACGCTTTAAATCCGTGGAAGAATTTAACTATTCGCCGGGAACAGAATTTGTACTATTTTGAGCTACGTTACAGAACCTTACTCGCTGGATTATTTTGTGGTCATTTTGCCAAGTAATTACATACAAAATGCACTCTACGTCTACACCAACTTAGCTGACTGTTTAACACGAAATTACACCATGCCAACATAATTTGATAAGTATTTTTACTTAATTAATTCTCAGCTTATTATCGAATCTGCATTCTGGTTACGGGGTGTTTAGAAAGAGTTTATTTAAGTTGACGCATTTGTGGTACTAAAAGAATACTAGATTTTTTTTAAATATTAGTTTTGATTTTTAACAAGAACATATTTTAAGATTATATGCAATTTATTCAGATATGATTTCACTCACGATTTTAATTCATAAAATTTCACTTTCTGAATATTTTACTAGGGAAATTTGCGTTTGCAAAGTAACATGTTTATATTCGAGAACTATATATTTGCAGCTATGCAATAACAAGGTACTTTATCACAGACTAGTCAAACTTCATATCTATCATTATTCTGCAGTTTTTATAAAACAAATAGTGGACTGTCGTTTCCACCAAATCTCATGTAAGGTCTTTCAGGAATGCTTTATATTTTTCCTAGTGTAACCACAAGTTTGTCTGATGGTTGGACATTTACCTACAATAAAATATTATAGTTACATGAATTCGGCGTACTTTGCATTAACAAAGGTTTGAAACATTGATTACGTCCAATTGGCTGGTTCTGTTTTCAATTGGGTTCAGTTACAATGAGAGATGTCAATATTTCAGGCAGTTGTCTGGTCACTTATTTTTATTGAAGGGGGATGAAACCTCACGTTTTTACCTTCGCGGATTCGCGGCTTCGTATGTTTGACAATCATAGGCAATCTTCTGGTTGCTTTTCTGTTTAATTACTATAGGGAGATTTCCCCAGCATTCTAAAAGATTTTACGCGAGTGTCAATTCTCACTTCAGCAAGATTAATATGATTATGTGAACAATTGTTCCTACTCTAATTTCAATCAATAAACAGTGTATAATTAAAGGATATTTCCTCAACACTATGATATTTTACAGGAGTATTTTACGCTCGCTTTTCAACTTAATTTTGATAATGTATAAACATGACATGATTCTTGTCCTTTGTTTTGCATCCGATTCATTACTTGGCTATTGCTAACAATTCTGATTATAAATTATTATTACCTAGCAATTGCTAACAACTTTCTTTAATTAAAAACAATTATTACCTAGCGATTGTTAACAGCTTTAATTATAAATTATTATTATCAGGCCATTGCCACAACTCTAATTACCATTAAAATAACACAGCATGCTTTTCTATAACTAAGTCTTTGTTATTGCATCAAAACTACTCAGCATATCTATAGTATGGTCATTACTATAGCAACGCAAATTTTCTTATTGTAATGTTTAGACGATTGTCTCAAATATTTATATTATTTTTGATTTCATGTATAGCTATTTGCTACATCAATTTATATAAAATAAAATAGGTTTTTTTACAATTTTTTCCTATCAATTATTGTCTTTTCTTTTACCTTTACCTTGTTCTTCATATAAATAATAAACTAAATGGATGGTTTTGTTTCAAAGCAAAATAGAAAACAAACTTCAACTATAAATGTACAGTGCAACCTTGAGTAATAAAATACTACATAAATAACATCTATAATTAACTAGATTTCTCAATTAATAGACAGTGTGTTCAAGTTTACCAGGTATATCAATTAACAAAGTGATGAATTTTCTAAGGTATATCGTATCAGACAGAAACAAGTAATATTAAACTTTATATAAAAGAACCTGGGGTAATTAATAAGGGTTACTACACACACAACGAAATTTGGTTCCTAACTTTGTAGAAATAGACGATCACGCAAATGGCCAATCTTATTTGTTTATCCTTCAGATAAATAAATAGTAATTAATATACTGGTGACATAATTACCAGTATTTTATGTGTAATAAAGACACATACGCTACAAGTGTTTCAAAACCTTTAATATTTTTTTATAACAAAGTTAAGGGGGTAAAATCATTCATGAATCACATCACATCAAACCTAAAAAATAAATATGTGAAATAATAATTTACAAAAAAAGCGATAGGAGTCAAAAGAAAACTAATTTTCACAAAAAAATCAGTTCTTCGCAAGGATGCAACCGGAGGAGACATTGGAAATGATGGATCAGAATTTAGATGTGTTTCAATTCTACATATCTTTGATTTGATAAGTGAAATGTTGTATGTTAAATATAATTAAAAGAATGAGAATAAATTTATTAAACAGTACTTAAACATCCTGTCATTCAAGTTTTAAAGAAGAAATCACGTTTCATATTCCGGAACCATCATATTATTATTACAATTCTGTTTCGACGTATCTTGTACGTGTCGTAAATACTTATTCTGTTTGTACAAGAATGCTCATCTTATGTTTATTATGCCACGAATATTTCAGACGGTCTGTTTCATGCGATGTTTACAATTTTATATATTCGATAAATTTCCTTTCGACCAACTTCGCATTTCACGAAAATATGTTGCAATATTTCCCCTTTAATGTGTGCTATCACGCGAATATTTTGAAAAATTCATCTCATTCGCTGTTTAAAATTTTATACATTCCTCACAATTTTGTTTAGACCTACCTGGTATGTACTGAAAAAAAATAATTGTATAACCACTGCCACTCGTCGCATACTTCATAAAATCCCGTCTAGTAAGATTTAAAAAAAATATAATTTCTCTCACTAATCTCATTTTAATTTTCGCCTGCCTCGTATATGGCAAATAGGATATGAACAGAAATCATTAGTTTATTTCCAATGTAAAATTTTTATTTAAAACTCACAAATAGTGATTAATGATATAGTAACAAAAAAATAAATTGGTAAGTAAAAAATAAATGGGTAAATAAAAAAATTATTTACTTACCTAAGTTACCTACTTACTTAAGTACAAACTAAATATGTATATAAAATGTGTTGCTTTTAAGCAATGCAAGCTTTTAAAAATTTCTATTTATTTGTTACTTGCTTTGTTGAAGGGCATTTTTGGATTAACTGGATTGCTTACAAAATTCTAGGGCCACTTGCCACTTTATGTAGCATGATTCAAAGTAGAGTAGGTATAGTCGAGCTTAGGTTTACGGTTCACTAAAAAAAGGCATTAAAATTTTGCGACCTCATTAAAATACCGTTACACAAGTCACAAAAGAGGGGGCGAGCGTAGGTGCGTCTTTACTATGTACATATTTCGATATGCGATGTAAAGCAACGTTAGGCGCGGTTAGTAGTTGGATGGGTGACCGTCCCAACGAAAATTGCGTCCTCGCCTCATACATCTTCCAGCGGCTTGTATATCAGTGTATGCGCGGAAGCAATACAACCTTAGGCGAGGGTTGTATAGGAGATATACCATCCTTCGGAGGGGATGTAAAGCTGTCGGTCCCTTGTCTATTAAATGTTAGGCAAGTAAAAGATCCCTACTCTTCTTAAGGGAAGAGGTTCGGCAAAATTCCTGTTTGGGGGTAGCTCGTCTACAGGCGTCGGTGTTAGGCCTCAGTAGCGGAAATAGGCCGACGTTAAATAAATGTATAAAAAAAAGTCACAAAAGTAATTGCGCCCAGGCGCGCACTTGAAATTTTAACAGCGCGTTAGAGTCTAATATTATTAATATGTACATTCTAATACATACGAATTTTAAAAGTTCGGCTCTGTGCTACTTCATTCACAATTTGACTCGCTTAACTTTATAGATTTTGAATATGCTTCGGCTTGTTTAATGACATCATACCGCATGGTACAACGGCTGTAATAATGAGGTCGTAAAGTTTTTGTTGCTTTTTTTGAGTGCACCATAAACATGAGCTCGACTATAACCTTTTTAAATTTTATAAAAAATACTATATATTTAAAAGTACTTGGAGTATTTCTTTAAGTAACAAGTATTACTTATTTAGAAATAAGTACGAGTATCCAGTAATTTTTAGTCAAAGTACTGGGAGTACAAATAGCAGTACATGGATTTTAAAAGTAGTGCAGTCATTGAAGCGAAAAATAGGGTCTTACCTCCGAAATATTTTACTACGAACCGATTTACATGAAATTTTGGAATTAGGCTTATCTTACCCTTAACTTTAAAAGTGATATTTACCCGACCTCCGTTTTTTATTTTTAAGGGGTGAAAACGACCCCTTAATGAAAAAATTGACATTGAGCCATTTTATCGCTAGAAAACGTATTTAATAATAAGGAGTGAAGTCGTAAAGTGTTCTCTAATACAATTATCTCATGTTTAACCCATTTTCAACCCCTAAAAAACTTTACAACCCCTGCAAACGACCCCTAAATTGAAGAAAATTACAAAAAATAATTTTGTATAACTTAAAAAGATTTAAATATAGAGTAAATATTGTTTTACGTTCTCTACCTTAATTATCATATTTTTAACCCCTTTTCAACCCTTAAAAACAACCCCTCAATTAATAATTGTATAAAAAAATTTCTTTTGATGAACTTAAAATGATTTAAATGTTGTTCCACGTTCTCGAAAATGACTATCATATGTTTAGCTTTTCAACCCTTAAAACTACCCCTAAATTAAAACATTGCAAATATATGTTTATACAATTAAAAATAATTTAATTATAGAGTAAGTAATCAGACACTTTTTATTGAATAAAATATAAACTTACAAATTATCTGGAAATGTACTAGATTAAATTAGTAATTAATTATAAAAAATTCTGCAACAAGAGCATTACAATACATAAAAAAACTACCATGTTCATGACTCAATATCGGAGTTGCTGTCGTAATCAAGATCTTCTTGTGAGTCAATTCGAGGGCTATTCTGGCAGTTATCTCCACTGCATGTTCCACAAGTTACATTGCAAAACAGCCCGACTCTTCGGCATCCGCAAGTGGCTCCGCAACCTTTTTTGCAGTTGCAAAAAATCATTTTAGGCAAATCTTGCGGTGCAGGTGGATCTGCAGTTTTTATTGGATTGGACGTTTAGTTTTTGGACCATAACTCCTTCAATTTTAAAGCTATCACAACTTTAAAAAAACCATTTTAAACGTAATTGAAAGAGCTACAACTTTTTTCATTATGACATGTAGTGTAAAACCCTTCATTTTGGAACGGTGAAGGGTCAAAGGGCTCGAGAGAGACTGTGATTGCGCCACCGCGCGCTCTTTAAACAGTCATATCTCCGTCAATTTTGGTCTGATAGAAAAAAAAAACAAAATTTTTGTCAAAAAAGGACCTACATTTTTAATCATTACAGTTTTTTACGTATCTTTCATTATTTTTGAAATATTATGAAAAAAAGGTGTTTTTTTTTTAAATTTAAAAATTTTTTTTTGTTAAAATCGTGATTTTTTTTGAAAAGTATGCATTCCAAAGCAGCCAAACGGCTGGAACCCAATAAACTCTTCATATTAAAGTTAAATCTGGACGGAATACGATTAATTTTAATTTTGGTGGAAATGGCACTTATGAAACACATCGATTTAAAAAAAAAAAATTAGATGTCCCTCTTTTTTTCATTACAACTCACTCACTTTACGTGCAAAAGACTTTTAACGGTGCTCATTTTAAAGATTATTTTAAGCACTATAAAAAAGTTTCTCATTGTCATATGGATAAAATGTATCCGTTGTCCGCTAGATGGCATTGAATACATCGATTAAAGTTCAGACAAAAAAAAAACGGCTTTTATCTTCAATATCTCGCTTAATATTGCACTTAGAACACTATTTAAAAAACCAAATTATCGTTAAACGCATATTTTTTGAGATATTTGCAAAAAACCGTTGAAAAACGTGGGAAAATTCCGAGTTTTCAATCGCCAATAACTTGAAAAGTATTGAGGTTTTGAAAAAACTTTATAGAAAACTTTTTGCTTAGAATTGGGTCTTCTATCGATCCCCGAGGTTACTTTGAGCAAAAAAATTTCCACTAACGAGAAGGGGTGGCAACCACCCCCAGGGTAAGAACGGAGGTCGGGTCAATATCACTTTTGAAGTGCAGGGTAAGATAAGCCTAATTCCAAAATTTCATGTAAATCGGTTGGTAGTAAAATATTTCTGAGGTATAAAGCTTCAATGACTGGACTAAAGTACTTAGAGTAAACTACTTAAAGTAAAAATGTTGTAATTACTTTATCTGGAGTACATTTTAGTACTGAGTACCTTAATTCAGCTATGGCAGAAGGCCTAACGCTAAACTTCACCAGGAAACGTATAAATAACAAGATTTAAAAAATGGTTAATATTGGTATGATTTTCTGTGTGCAAAATCCATTGCACATTGTCAGTCCCAAATCAATTTTCACTTATTGTTATCTCTTTTATCTACAAAGTGATAAGTCGCATCTACACATTTTTGTTAAATATCCCAAATTCCTAAATGATTTTTTATTTTTTTTTAACACATAGATTACTATTTGAAAACAGCATTATAAAAAAGATTGTAGATTTTGAGTTAATTACTTCCACGTCCAGTGGAAGGATGGTAGCTCAATTTTTTTTTTATTGAAATAGGCTTAAAATGTCATGAAACGTCGAGATTTTAAATTTGAGCGTCTGTCTGTAATTTTTTTTATGAGCACGTTTACTCTGGAACCGTTTATGACATTGACTTGGAATTTGGTACACTTATGTATTATAACGAGATCTAGAACTAGATTATATTTTGATCTAATTCCGTTGGGGGGTTCGGGGGGTAAATGGGGTAAATAATGGTAAATAGGCAAAGCAAGCGAAAGTACGAAAAGTCAAGATCTTAATTTTTTTTTTTTACATCAGCCACTTCCCTATCACCCCCAATACCACCCCCACACTATTGTGAAAGGGAGTAAAACAAATAAAATGTGATTTAGTGTGTGTACAAGAACGAAGCGTCTGAAAAATTTTTTTGGCGTTAGCACCCCCTTTACCACCCCCATTTCCACCCCCACCCTATTATTCTAATGAGTAAAAAATTAAATTAAGATTTAGTGTGTGTACGAGAACCAAGGGCCTCTAAAAATTTTTTGACATTAGCCAACCCCTCGACCATCCCCATTACCACCCCCACCCTATTATTAAAGGGAGTAAAATATTACATTGGAATTTAGTGCGTATAAGACTTGGATACAAAATCTGAATGTGGAAGTAGTGAGGTCTTTGGGCAGCGGTTTTTTATTATTATACGAGATAGTTACAATGTTTTGTATAAAATCGTCTAATTTACAATTGAGGAAAACTCACAAAGCGAAGGATAGGCCATTGAAAAGTGTCCTCGCAGCTGTAAGACTGTGCTCAAATATTTCATTTCACAGAGGGGAAATATGGTACAAAGCTTCATCCCCGTGCTCAGCAAACAAGGTTGAAGTGGACATGTTAAACCTGTTCCACCACTACAAAATAGATGAATTCTAACATATATCTCAGGCATAGTTAATTTTATGAAATTATGACGATTGCACCATGAAGGGTGCAAGGGTGAAGGGACCCCTTTAAAGGGTCAAAAATAAATAAATGTTTTTTTGTAGTAATTGAAAGAGGTATACACTATACATACAGGATTCTTCATTTTTTAGTTAATTGTATTGTATGTAAGCAATATTTGTATAAAATTTCAAACAAATCGATAGGTAAAAAAAATGAGAAATAAATTCAAAGATAAAGGAAAGTTGGAAGGTTCGGCTTTAGAGTGGTGCTGAGCTTTCCAAACGCCATCTAAGTTAAACCAATTCTGCGCCCTGTTTCGTAGATTTGATTGTATCTTCCTATGCGAATCTAGTGGCATAGATATTTATATGAGATAACTTGTTCTATGTGGTTATCACCCAGGAATATTTGTTCGCTTAGTAAAAAAAAGTGACATATCGTGTTTTGCTGGTGTTAATCTTTAGACCAACTGCTTCACAAACCCTGTTTAGTCTCTTTAAAATTCCCTTTGCTTTGTCAATACTATCAGCTATTAGGAATTGGTTAATTCTATTCCCTTATTAAAGTATTTTGGCAAAAGGAGCTAGTTTCTTTATTCTTATTCTTTTCGCCAAGCCAAACTACTTCGCCCGATCCTGTAGTCTCACTACGCCTCGCTGCAGGACCAGTCGCGGAGTTGAGGATGCGAGTGGGAAGATTTTTCTATGTTTGAATAGAAATAAAGTTTGCAAGCAACAACTGATAGCGGTAAGTAGCTAAATGAGTGACTGCTCAGGATATAGACCGATCTCGTCCACCTTTAAACGGGTTATAATCGAGCATATGGGGAAACTATTCGATCTTAGGCCAGGATTGCATAGTGGATATACCATTCTTCGTGGGGGGGGATTTAAATTAGTCGATCCCTTGTCTATTAATATTAAGCAAGTAAAATATCCCTTCTGTTCTGCTAGTTTCACTTATAAATAAACCTTCCAGTGTTTCCTTTCGATTTCGGGCTTAAAAATTGCCTTTCCCGACGAAACCAAGAACGTGAGAAATATGTCACCATTGCCCCTAGTACATTTAGAACACAAGATGCTTTGGGAATAACACTTTAAAGAATAATATTTATATTGTGTTGTAAATGTCTGTAAGGCAAACAATCAGGGATTTGAAGAAGTTATTACATTATTTATGTGGAATGACGCCAAAGGTCATTTTGGATAATCAGCGACTGGATTGCGTATATCGGCGAGAGTTCCTGTCTTTCTATTCATCTCTCTTCAGAAAACGTTATTTATTTTAAAATATAAAATGTTGAGAATGTTGCCATAGATAATGCTTTACGCTTCATACATGTTTGAGAATAAATTATCCGAAAAGTTTATTAAGTTTTCAGTATAAAAAGAGGATCCGAGACTCCCGTGGATATGAAATATATATCCATGTTTATTTTATGTAACGTAGTCAATTTAAAGAAAGGAAGGAAAAGAGACAAGTTACTGGGAAAATATGTGATTGTAACGAGTCACTTTGCTCCGAGTGTATTTCTAAGGCGAGGAGACTATGTAATGCGGAAACGTTATAGCTCATGGGTTGGAAGAAACATTTTAATTAAGGGAGAGACCTGAGAAATCAGGAAACCTACGGAGAGGTTGTTGGGTGTTTTTTTATATGAAAATAGTACAGTACACGGAGGTAACGTTTTTACGATAAGACGTATAATCTCTATTAGTTAATGCACTGGATATTCTGTGGCGTCAGATATCGAGTTTTGCCCATTTTGAATAGAAAGATAGAGAAGTCACTGTGGCTGGTGTGTCTCGCCTGAGGGCTTGGAATAACTTCCTACTCTAGCCAATCACGCTCGAAATATTCAAACTTGCCGGTCCCAAACTGAAGCGCATACAATAGTTAGGGAAACTTAAGCCTATGTTATGTAAAATGTTCTGCTGAATCCATTTCTGTAGGGCTTCGAGCTTTTGTTCGCCCTCTATATTAATTATTCACCCCTTCTCGGTGATACAAGATATTTGGATCATAATTCGTGATATCTCGACAACTTCAAAATGCTACAATGATAAAATTTTAGAAAAAATAAATAACTCTAGATTTCATAAATATAAAACTATAAAATAATTATGACTAAATAATTGAACTAAATAACCAAGTTAGAATAAACAAAATAAATATTATGATTATAGTTATCCTAACTTAAAAATATCTATGTTATTATATAATGAATCGTAGTTGGAATACATACGGGACAGAAGGAAAACTACAACAATTTTGTTCTTATTACAGACAAATAGAATAGCGATGAATATATAATTATACAGTCTGTTTATTTTACGTGGGCCACACTAAATATCTCGTCTAATATCTATTGTAGAAAAATAAAGTTTTAGAAACAGTTATCCCATTTTTTGTGAGCTATATTTCAGTAAAAAGAAATTTGACATCCATGGTCTACTGTGTGAGATATATTACAAGAATCTCCACAAACGGCTATAGCTTCCTTACTTGAGGAGATACGAAAATAGTGAAAGGGATGAAAGTTGACGGCAAAGACAATAGGAATAATAATGTTTATCAAAAAAATTCGAAAAACGCCGTTGGTTTTGACATGCGCTCTTGTGCAAAAATGAAAAGAACAAATCTCAAAGTAGGCCATGACACCATTAATTCCGTTTATTTTTTTCTCTTTCCAACGATATAAAACATGCCACAAAAATTTTAACTGATAGTGTCAATATTTAATATTTTACGAAAACCACAATTCATATCATTGAATCGTAAAAATCAGCTATACCATGATTAGTGAAAAACAATGTATACAGTTATTAACAAATTTGACAGATTGTCACTGTTGTATGTTGCGTTGTCGAGTTTTAAGACAAGTTTTATATCAGTAATTATGGTGTACAACAATAATAACAAAATCGATATGATTAGCATTTATTGTCAGTGTAATTTTCACTCTGAGATAGCAGTCACGGTTTACGGAGATAAATCAGCAGCCAAATCGAACGTTGTTTAGGAAGTTAGCTCAAAATCTAAAAACGCACAGTTCATTTCCAAAAAAAGTAGTAATAGGCCAATCTAATTAGATCCAAAAAAAGCGTTTTGAGGAATTAATTTCCAGCAAGCTGGAAATCGTTTTAATACCTTCCGTTGGTCCTAAATGCATGTAATCTGATTTTGCACCATCCCAGGAGGTGAGCATAATTTTTGAGAGCCAAAAGAACCGCGAAACTTTTGCACTTTTTTTAGTTTTTGCTTGTAACTCGAAAACATATTGCAGAGGGTTAAATTCTGCGTCGAATGAACATCTAAAACTTCAACTTTGGTTCGGTGGAAACCGGGAAAATTTCTCATTTCGGTGCAAACTTACGTTTTGCGACTTTCCAAAAACCACATATCTTTGAAACAGATACTCCTATTGAGGAAACCCATAGAATAAAAGTTGTAGAGAATAAAATTTCACGCTATATAGATACCTCAATTTTTATATTCAGTCATTTTGAAAGACTAAATTTGACATCAATTCAAAATCGGGTTTCTTCCTTTTGATTATACGTGGAAGAAAGTGTTATAGCGTCGTGTTCGAGATAAAGTGGCATGTTCAACATCTACAGACATGAATGACCCGGAGTTTTTTATTTGTGACAGACCGTTACATGTTGAGGCCTCAACTACAATGAAAGAACGAGGGATAGAAACATTGATAAAAAGAAGTTTAGCAAAGAATTATAAGAAGCACCTTCAACTTCTTACTTCGGTTGGGGTTCACGAAAGATGCAGGAAAATATATTCGAAGGAGAAAAATAGTGGCGGAGAAAACCCTAAGAGACGTAGACAGAGGGTCGCGACTTTTGATTTTAAGAAGAGATGTGTGATCTGTGGGGAAGATGCATCACAGGAATTTGTGACCAGAGAAAGCAAGAAACCTCTGAAAAGGCGGGTTACCGTACAGTATGTGTCAACAATTGCGTTTAAAAATTTCCTCTTGACTGCAGCTGAATTGAGGCAGGATGAAGAGGTTATTGAAAGAATTACAGGCACAACCGCTCCTGCAATATGTATCTCTGGCATTTAACTACATACAGGTTAATACAGGTTACAAAATTTTAACTCAGAGTTGGTATAACTCCAGGAATGCCGACGAAAAAGAAGAGCGACTTTGCATAGTCAAAGCCGCCGCTGTCATTGTCCGCGAGGATAGCAAGTCGGTGATTTATCCCCAAAGTGGAAGAACTTCTGAAGGACGTTAAGAATGACATTCCAAAAACCCTTAAGGTGCTTGTGGGGTCAATTGTAAACCTCAAAAAGGGAAAAAACTCTCTGCTCGGCCCAAACAAAAAACGAAAACCTGTGCCATGGCTCACGCAATAATTAATGCTGCGAGACCGCGGTCCTTCCTGTCCACATTGCTCGTAGAACTTGGTGCACCGCTTCATAAGAAGTACGGATCAAAAGGACTCCTGTAGGCTACCACTGATCCGAATTTGAATTTCGCAGTTTCTTTTGCTCTCAAAAGTTATGCACACCTCCAGCAGCGCTATTCTTGACATCCTTCGCAGTTGCGCGTATACGTGTTAATGCGAGTGATGTATTTGCGAACACTTTCAACAGATGGTATTCTTGACTGCACTTCGCATATGTATACGAACGAAATCAATCGCATGTAAAATAACACTCGGCAACATCACAGTTTCGAAAAATATTCAATTTCACGCTGTTTGGGATGACAGTTTGTCGGCTGATATTTCTTGATTGTTAGTTTGTTGTAGGTTATATTTGTATTCACAAAGAAAAATATTTTTTTGCGAATAATTTATTGTGTAATGGAGACTCTATGCAGAACCGTTAATGCTTCTACTGAACAAAAGCGGTTAATACTGGAATTTATAAAGAAAAATCCCAATCTGGTAAATTTTACTCAAATCGGTAGCTCTCCTTTGATTTACTTTTTGATTTATACCATATCACTAACGTAATAAATTTAAAGATTTTGAAATAACAACTTAGGTTATGTCATCATTCGCATATTTACCGATTGTCAATATCCACTCGCTGTTTAATGCGAATACTCGAATGTCTTGCGAATGATCAATCTAGTATGAGTTCTCGTTCGCATTATAGTGGTATGCGAGTAACTTTTAAAAATGCGAACAGTCAAGAATAGCGCGGCAGCAGCGCTATTCTTGACATCCTTCGCAGTTGTGCGTATACGTGTTAATGCGAGCGGTATATTTGCGAACACTTCCAACAGATGGTATTTTCGACGGCACTTCGCATATGTACACGAACGAAATTAATCGCACGTAAAATTGCACTTGGCAACATCTCAGTATCGAAAAATATCTAATTTCACTCTGTTATGGATGACAGGGCAGCATTGTCGACTGATATTTTTTGATTGTTAGTGTTGTAGGTTATATTTGTATTCATAAAGAAAAATATTTGTTTGCTAATAATTTATTGTATAATGGAGACTCCACGCAAAACTGTTAATGCTTTTACTGAACAAAAACGGTTAATACTGGAGTTTATAAAGAAAAATCCAAAACTCGCATCTGGTAAATTTTCTAATGAGTTTACTCAAAAGGATGGCCATCGTAGAAAACTGGAGGAGGGCTTTATGAAATAAATATATTTTCCATATTTTCAATGTTCGCAATATATTGTAAATCGTCCATTATCAACAAATTACAACACAACAGACTTTTTGATTTTATACCATATCACGAACATAATAAATTTAAAGATTTTGAAATATAAAATTAGGTTATGTCATCATTCGCATATTTACCGATTGTCAAAATCCACTTGCTGTTTAATGCGAATACTCGAATGTCTTTCGAATGCTCAAGAATATCTGGTATGAATTTTCATTCGCATTATGGTGGTATGCGAGTAACTTTTAAAAATGCGAACAGTCAAGAATAGCGCTGCTGGGATCGTGCAGACTCAGATTATACTCATTTAGGACCAAATGAAGGTATTAAAACGATTTCCAGCTTACTGGAAATTAATTCCTCCACTAATTCGATTAGCATATAAGGCGAGGGCATGTTGCGGATAATGTAAGAAAAGTGAATAGAGTTGATGGGGGTATTCTCTGAGTTACCTTTGGTGAGGAAACGTATAAAGCAATAGCAGCCAGCTGGAATAAATATATTGTTCAGAGTCTAGATAAAACTGAAAATGACATATTTAAAAGCGACATGGTGTAAATTATAGTAGAATTACAAGATATGTCAAAGTAGGAAACTACTGGTGTACATTCATCGATGTAGTGTTACTTAGTATTAAATGGTGGCTAGATGTTACGTATCGATTGGCAAGTGACAGTATTTCTGTATTTTTTCAAGATTTTGTAGAATGGTGTGCAAATTTGAATGTAGAAAAAAATATTAGTTGGAGAGTTTAATATTATGATAATAGTGTGTATAGTAATAAATTAAAAAATATTGTTTCAACTGTGGTTTCGAGCGAATAGTGAAAGATCCGATTCGATATACAAATATTAGTAGTACACTCATAGATCTTGTGTTAACAAATAGATATATTGTTAATTGTAAAGTACATGATCTACCAAGAACATCTGATGACTCTATTATTACAATTGAAACGTCTGATATAATTTTAATATCAGAAGATATAAAAAGTTATTTAGAAATCTTAATAATATAAATCTTGAAAACAAAGGTAATCAACTTATGGATTGTGACTGGCCCCTAAATTCTATTAATATTAATGATTTATACAACGCTATTCTTATGATATTAAATTAAATGATCAACCATGGTATGATTTTAGTATTAAGAATAAAATTAAAGAAATAAATGTTTCTTATAAGAATTTCAAGACATGTGACATTAGTGAAAAACATACTTTATGGTTAATGTATAAACAAAAAAGAAACGAAGCAAAAAAAAAGACATTACTGTGACGAAAAGATTGTACCATAAAACTTCATTCTAAAATTATGTGGAGGACACTAAAAAGATTAATAAAACCTAGATAAGAAAAAATTGCAGAGAAAAGTGTAGCTCAAAATGATCAATAGATTGTGAATGAGTTCAATAAGTATCTTATCTCGAATATCTGAGATATAGTAGATTCAATATACTGATTTAGTTATGATAATGAACTTTAATACATTTACATTACTTGCTATGAACGATTTAAGAAATGGATATTGAATATTCTTAATATTATTTTAAATGCTAAATTATAAAATACGCTTTTGAAATTATTGGCCATGTTCTATTTAGTACATTTTTCAACACTTCCCTTTCAAAAGGTGAATTCCCAAGAGACTTAAAACGTTATCCCTATTCCTAAAGCTGTAAATTCTAATAATGCCTCTGATTATCGGCCAATAAATGCACTTCCTCCTATTGAAAGTCTTTTGGAACTGGCAGTATATGAACAACTTTTAGATTATTTTAATAAAAACAATTTATTATTAGATAATAAAAGTGGTTTCAGAGCTCATCACTCATGTGAAACTGCATAACTGACCTTTGCTGAATGGAATTAAAAAATGGATAAAGTGTATTATATTTTTGTTGTATTTATTGACTTCAAAAGAGCCTTTGATTGACACTATAGATCAGAATATGTCATTAAAAAATTTAAAATATTATGGTATAAGCAGTGAAACATTCAATTGTTTACATGATTATATAACAAATGGTTCTCAAGTCACTAGAATTAATGATTCAAATTCATGCGAAACTATAAATGATAGAGGAGGTTCTCAAGGAAGTGTCCTTGGGCCCTTCCTCTTCATTATTTACATAAATAATATTTTTACTCTTACATACATTACATTACATTACATACATTAGAGTTAGTAACTCTAATAAAATATTGACCTATCATTAAAAAGTCATGTATATATGAGAGTTTATAACACAATTATTCAATAACACTTTGATTATTGCAGTAGTATTTTAAATTTTCTGGATGCCATAAGGATCATGTTGAATGTATTAGAATGGATATCAATTAAAAATCGACTAAAAAAAAAAAATCTGTTTAAAATTTTACATGGATTATATCCTACGTATTTTGATAACTGTTCTGCTATATTTAATTATTATCTACATAATCGTCTAACAAGAACTAGAGATAACATGGATATTAATAGAATGAACACAGAAATATGTATAAATAATCTATTTTTCAAAGGATTTAAAGAATTTTATTCACTACCTAGCAATGTTAAAGAAACTAATAGTTTAAGTGTATTCAAAAGTAAACTTAACTTCGTTAAGGGCTAGCAATTAATTTTTTAATTAAAATGCAGTTAAATATTTTTCTCTTTATTGATTATGCTTATGCATATATTTATAAGTGTGTGTTATGAATATACCGGGTGTAACATGATTATGGTATGCCCCCCCCTTTTCTCCTTTAGTTTAATAAGCGGTACTTTTTGACATACAATTGTTTTATTTTCATTTCCGATTTCGCTGGAAGTGGCACTAACTTTCGATTTTTAAATGGAACACCCTGTATATTATTGCATTTTTGAATTCTGCATAATTTTCTGAATCCAACTATAAGTGACATTTCAAACATCAATTTTTTTTTATAATATAATTTTTAGTTTTCCACTTAAGTGTGCCATGACGATTCCGATTTATTCTACACGGATCTAATGCTACAAAAATTTAAATCCCGTTAAAAAAAAATTCAACAAAATTGTTTTTGGGGCAAAACTCATTATTTTTAAATGGAACCGTACTGGTACCGTGGTATTAGCACTATTAATAAGGAATTTATTCATATGTTCTATTAAAATGTGCGATAAATACAAATAAAATTACAGCTAAAAGAGAATAAGAAAATTCAATTTTATTCTATTGCATTGTTACACATAAGGTGGTTTTGGAATACAAAAAATTAATACAAAACATTACAGCAGTTGTTCAAAATGCTGTCCATTAACGTCAATGCACTTCTGAACTGGCTTGCTCGTCTTACTCCTAACTCCAGGTCTCACGGGTTGTAACGGCGGTTGCATAGACAATATTTTTTAAACCACCCCAAAGAAAGAAATCAAGGGGCGTTAAATCAGATGACCTTGGAGGCTACCTCGCAGGACTATTCGTCGAAATTACATTTTCTCCAAATCTCCGTTGAAGGTAATCAATTACTATGATTGAATTATGGAGAGAAGCGCCATCTTGTTAGAAATACAGTCCCTGTCCTAAATCTAAAGGTAACGTATCTAAAATGTCCTCATTCTCATTTTCGAGAAATCTCAAGTATCTGGCACTAGTCAGAGGTCCTTCAAATATTATTGGACCAATGATTTTACTACCGATTATTCCAAGTCAAACATTGAAACCGAACCGCACTTGAAAGTTACCCTCCCGTAAAAAATTTTGATTTTCTTGTGACCAATATTTTGTATTTTGTCGGTTAAATAATCCCAAATTTGTAAACCTAGACTCGTCCGAAAATAAAATCAGTCCCAAAAAATCATTGTTTGGCTGCACGTTATTATACAAAATCCAACTGTAATATTCCATTCTACGTTTGTAATCACTTTCGTGCAAATGCTGGTGCAATTGGTATTTAAAAGATTTAATGGTATTTGTGCAAAATTCGGCTTACTGTTTGGTGACTGATGTCCAATTCAAACCCAACTTGCCTTGAAGAAACAGTCTTATCAACTTCTATTCGAGCCAAAACATTAATTTCCGTTCCTTTTTAAAATATTTTTTCGCTGGACATTGTCTATCAGGATATCGTTGAGCATTATGGTCGGTAGCCGCACTACATTCCCCATAAATAATTAACATGTCCACTATTTCATCTCTTGTATAAGTTTGCGGCATTTTGAACACAATTAACAAGAATTTTAAACAATTTTTAAAGAGACAATAACACCGTTATATCAACAAATGTTTGACAAGCTAAATATTTCATTGCCTTCAGAGCCACCTTAATTACTTTCTTATTTTCTTTTAGCTGTAATTTTGTTTGTATTTAACGCACATTTTAATACGACATATGAATAAATTCCTTATTAATAGTACTAATAAATGGTACCACGGTACCATTCGAAAAAATTGCGTTTTGCCCCAAAAACAATTTTGGTGAATTTTATTTGCTCATAAATCACGTAATTTAGTAGTTTTAGCGGGATTTCTATTTTTGTAACATTACACGGGTCATTTATAATAAATCAGAGCCGTCATGGCACACTTAAATGGAAAACTAAAAATTATATTATAAAAAAAAATTAATGTTTGAAAAGTCACTTGTTTGGCATCGTTGGATTCAGTAAATTATGCAGAATTCAAAAATGCAATAATATACAGGGTGTTCCATTTCGAAAGTTACTGTCACTTCGGGCGAAACCTGAATTGAAAAAAATCAGTTGTATGTCAAAAAGTGCCGCTTATTATATATGTATTATATTCTAAATTTCAATCAATTATCTTCAAAACTAAAGGAGAAAAGGGGGTATACCATGATCCTGTTACACCCGGTATGTAAGTATCGTAATAGAGTTGTATATTAGGATTAGGGCTGTCCTATTTACCAATAAAGTTATTATTATAATGTTCAGAGAGTGCATACTTTTAAAACAAATTGAATAGATAATTAGGTGCATGAAATTAGAACAATTTATACAAACATTTTGTCATTGGATACACTGTTTGCTGCGAATGTCTGATTCATTCAAGTGTGTGAGATAGGACCGTGTGTTCTGTGTATGAAAACACCGCAAGCGAACCGCATGCATGCAGACTATATGCACTGTGATCTATTCTAGTTATATTGAGGAAGAAAATTATATTATACACAGCAGCAATGTTAGAATATGTGAAAAAATGTATGAATTGCCCAGCTTAATCTTGACAAGCTGGGATCGACACATATTTACAGTTATATCTGGTTTTTAATTTTAAAATGAAGTTTAATATCATAATTAACATGGTCACTTAAAGGCAAAAAGTTATCTACTTTGATCCTTGATTTACCGCAGTTTTCATCCAGTCAACATTATTAATATTTAGAAATAATTGAAAATTTCTTTATAATACTAAATTTGTTGTTTTTCTAACCACAAATTTAATGCCTCCATTTCATTTGGAATCTAAGTCCATGTTACAGGGAATCATTTACTATATTCTGGTAATACGCAATTTTGTATTCTATAACTTTTTACCTTCCCATATGCGAAATATACAGGGTGAACCAATAAAAACCTCCAAGAGTAATATTTCGGAAAATAATATAGTTATTTGAGCTCTGCAAAAGCCAGTTGCTAGAATACGCGTTGAAGTGGAACGCATTTAAAAAGAATTAATTTCAATAAAACGTCATATAATAGCTATTTATGATACGAGTGTGAAAAATTCATGTTTAAGGCACGCGCACGAAAGTTACACAACTCCACTGTGTAACTCATACAAGTGCCTTAAACGCATTTTCACACGAGTACCACACAAGACTTTTTCTCTACGAACGTACAAATATTAATAAAAATTATTGAAAAATATTAAATATCCTGACGTTCAAAATGTCAAAACATTTTGAATTTGCATTTTGAAGTTTCTTTGAATAATCAAGGGTAATATAACAAGACCTTGATAAATAGTCGGCTATTATATTGTCATCAATTTTTCGTGAGTGTGATGGTTGTCAATTTGACGAGGCCATATTTGGCGTTAATAATCTGACTAAAGCCCGAGAGCTTTAGGGATGAGGGATCTCATAGAATAAATATAGTTTATTTGTAAAGTGATTTCTTTTAAGATTACGTTAATTATTGGAATCGCAGGGGGATGCAGGAGAGATGAGCTAAGCCGCACGCAAATTGAAAACATCGAAGACCAAGGAGATGTTTACCAAATTATCATCCTCAGTACTAAGGCGAAATGTCCTCGGAAATAATAATAATTACCCTTGGGAATATTCAAGGAGTGTACTTAGTTGAAATGATCCGCAAATATACACATTTAACTCATTCACAAACTCCCCATGCTCGATTTTTCATTGGTTATAGAAATGGTAAATGTACAAAGCAACCCATTGGGATTAACAAGTTTGGTGCTATACCCAAGAAGATAGCTTTATTTCTAGGATACTCTGATTCTTCAGCATACACAGGACACTGTTTCAGAAGATCTACTGCATTTTAACACTCAAGAGTCACGGAGCTTGGAAATCGGCCAACGTTGCAGAAGAATACATAGAAAACTCTGCGGAAAATAAGCGGAGGACAGCTGTTAAAATATTGGGGGGGAAAAGAAATAATTGGTCTCCAAGTTCGAGATAATATAGCCGAACAGCCACCAGAGGAAGTATTAATCATATTTGTACAGTTTTGATTTCGGACTTTTTGCTCAATCAAACACCAAAATACGAATTGTGTTAACTTCCAATTTATATCCAAAATAACAAATTTGTAATTATCTGATGTAAAAAATGGAAATGCTTAATCGCAAAAACACATTAAGTGTCGTGTCGGATTACGTGCCAGATAGGTTGCGAAAGAGATGTTTTCTAAGTATTACACATATTGTTTTATAGATTTTTAGGGGACCGTCGGTAGAGTTTACGTTTGCACTGGATATTTACGTACGTGCGTGAGTGTAAAGGTTTAATTCTTTATACATTCGGAGTTCTCTGTCATTATCAATATGGATAAAAAATAAGTCTGTAGTAACGAAAGCAGATGTCAAAGTTATCGAAGAAGGTCAGTGGCTCGAAGATTCTCACTTTTCTTTTTTTTTTTCGTACATTTTACGTCCAATGCTCATTACAAAATACGAATTACAAATTATAATGCAATTCAATTTATCCCACCTGGAAAAGACCATGTACAACTTTTGCACTGTCTAAATCATTGCGCATGAAGTTATTATGATGATCGCCGTGTTTATATTTACGATTACTTACATAATAAAGTTAACCTTTTACATCAGAAACAAAAATTCTTTCTGCAGAAACTATATCCTTATTTCGAGATTAGTGAAACTACTGTTCGATTTCCACTTGTAGAACAGCAGACAAATGGTTCTGATTGTAGAGAATTTCCAATAGCCTTTGTTGTTTCTTTAGTATTTGGTATTCGCCCATTTTATTACTTTAGTCTAATCCAACTCTCTGCGCTATACCTACTAGGTTCATTTAGTATCCATTAGTGGTGTTTTGTGGCTGAAGCATCGCGATCGAAGAAAAAGTCTTTTTTCGATACAAGAAAAAACATTTCTGCAGGAATTTTATACTCGATTCGAGGTGTGTATTAATATCACGGTTCTTTACATAACCCATCATAATAGCTAATTGTGAAAATATATACTGTTTTAGAATGAAAAAATAAGTGAAATCATCTTGCCCATCCCACCCCACCCCACAACACTGTTAATGTATAGTACAAGCTAATTTTTTATGTGGCTTCCCCGCACCCCCTGCTTCATGCTTATCTTTTTGATTATATACTTCATATGAGCAACATAATCTTTACTTAAACCAAACTGGAATACAATAACAAAAAGCGCTTTACCATTATCGTAGTCCCCTGCACCTTCTAATCGCCTTTACTTTCTGATACAGATTAAAAATTCATGAAATCGTTTAAAGCTCATTTTACCCTTTTTAACAGACTAAAATTTCTCCTATTAATGTGCAATGATGGTAGAGAATAAAATATAACGTTAATGTTACCATAACTACTACTACTTTGAGGAATTTAAGAGATTGCGGAATAAAGTAAAACTAGATATTAGTACCCCTTATGAAAGCTATGTATGCTCAGCCGAAAATAGTATACAACGTTATCCAAATAAATTCTGGGCTTTTATAAAAATAAAAAAGGGTCAACCAATATCTCCAATAACATGTTCTATGGCGATCTAAAGCTTGATAATACCAAAGATATTCTAAATCCTTATGCTGATTTACTTAGCAAATCGGGACTACGCTTATGTACTTGCCGCCCCATTGACAATTTTGTTTAACTTGTGATTGAAAACTAGTACTTTTTCCGAAATCTGGAAACATTCTAAAGTTTGTCCCATTTACAAAAAGGGGGATAAACGTGATATAATAAAGTTTCGTCCAATTTCTATATTGTGCAATTTTAGTAAAGCTCTCGAATTCTTACTGCACATTAGTATATATCATTACGTCAGCAATAGACTCAGTACTAGTACTGTATCAGCACGGATTCATGAAAGGTCGATCCACCACGACTAACCAAGTTGTCGTCACACAATTCATTTCTGAATCCATTGACATACAGGCTGACGTTGTTTATACCGATTTTTCAAAGACATTCGACAGACTTGACCATAACTTATTACCAAAAAAAAACTTACATTATTTGGACTATCCTGTTTGTTTCATATCTGTCTCACAGAAAGCAATATGTGGTATTTAATAGCTTCAAGTCCGTTGAGTACCTTGCAACTTCGGTGGTTCCCCAAGGATCTGTTCTGGGTCCCCTGCTATTCAACATATTTATTAATGATATCGTTATGGTTTGTCTTCTTTATGCTGATGACTTAAAAATATTTGACGTCGTTAGAAATGTTGAGGGCTGTGAAAGAATTCAGTACAATTTGAGTAAAATTTCTAACTGGTGTCTGTTAAATAAATTACCACTTAATCTTCAAAAATGTAAAGTAATGTCTGACAAATTAAAGTCTGTCACTCTAATTTTCAATTATTCTCTAGAAGGTACAATTCTTGAACATCCTAATATTTTTCGAGATCTTTCGAGGTCATTCAGTAATCATATTGAGACCTTAATATGTGAATCAAGCAAATCATGTGGTTTTATAGCACGTAACAGCAGGGATTTTGCGGATATTAACACGATTAAAATGCTATATAAATGATTTGTTAGATCAAAACTTGAATATGCTGCGATTATATGGTATCCGCAATATATACCGTACCGTACATTGATAATCTCGAGTCTTATTCAGAGGCGTGGGTATCACTCACAAGTACTTTTGTTTAAAATCATTCACTTTAAAATCGACTGTCCAGATATTGTAACGAAATTAAACTTACATATCCCTAGAATAACTGCCCGGAATAACATAACTTTCTATCTCCCCACAGCGCATACAAATGTTCTTCAGTATTCACCTATATGTACAATGTGTAATAATTTTAACCTGGCGGGAAGTCGGTTAGATATATTTTCTTGCAACCTTAATAATGTAAAGGAATTGTACTCGAAATAATTGTATTGTTTTTTCTTTGTTTACCTATATATTTGATATTGTTGTGATTTATATCTGTTTTTATTTATACCTATATGTTATTATTTACACTTATATTCTTCATCACTTTCTTATCATATTATAGTTATTGTTTGATATGTTTTTTATCCTACTCTCCTGTTCTGTAATTGGGTATTACCTGCAGAACAGTGTAACTGAAATAAATAAATAAATAACAAAATACAGATTAGAAATTTATGAAATCGTGTAGAGCTGATTTTTATCTTTATTCATTTTAACATACCCATTTTTTTTTCTATTCTTCCTATTAATATACAATGATTGATGGTAAGGAATAAAATATTAGCGATCAGAAATTTTTAAAATCCCATAGAGCTTATTTTAAACCTGATTTATTGTGAAATACATTTTTCTAATACATAATGGTAGCCAAAAGCAAAATATTGCAGATTATAAATTGTTGAAATCATGTACAGTTAATGTTTCAACATTGTTTTCATAACAATACAATCAAAAATCTGAAGCTAGATTCCACAGGTGGAATCCAACACAGGACTTAGTTCAAATGTGCTTTTAGAGGGCGGAATATTAAACATAATATTTTTAGTCGCAACCTCCTCTATAAATCCTTATTTTACTATAAGGAAAGTAACCAGACTGCAACCAAAGTTACAAATCTGGCGCGTTAAGTGTAATAATTGCATATTACCATCAAAACGCTAATGCTTCGATTGCAACAAACACCAGCCAAAAGACTGATCCTACTTAAAGGAGCTCCCTTGCCAGTCGTCACACACCACTTGCAGACTGCAGTTTCGAGCTGTTGGCTCTCGCCAGTGCAAGGTAGGTATGCGACGACCGACATGAGAATCCTTTGACTATGGTATCCCGGTATTTTTACAATAGCGACATGTAAAACAGCCAGCAGGCGCCATCTAGCGGTCCAGTGTCTGCTGCAATCGAAAAATAAATAGCCTGACTTGGCTTAGCATAGTTCAAATGTGCTTTTAGAGGGCGGAATATTAAACATAATATTTTAAGTCGCAAACTCCTCTATAAATCCTTATTTTACTATAAGGAACCTAACCAGACTGCAACCAACAGCTGCTCTCCGGGCTATGTGCCCCGCCAAGCGCTGAATTACAAGTTACAAGCCTGGCGCGTTAAGTGTAATAATTGCATATTACCATCAAAACGCTAATGCTTCGATTGCAACAAACACCAACCGAAAGACTGATCCTACTTAAAGGAGCTCCCTTGCCAGTCGTCACACACCCCTTGCAGACTGCAGTTTCGAGCTGTTGGCTCTCGTCAGTGCAAGGTAGGTATGCGACGACCGACATGAGAATCCTTTGACTATAGTACATCCCGGTATTTTTACAATAGCGACATGTAAAACAGCCAGCAGGCGCCATCCAGCGGTCCAGTGTCTGTTGCAATCGAAAAATAAATAGCCTGACTTGGCTTAGCATAGTTCAAATGTGCTTTTAGAGGGCGGAATATTAAACATAATATTTTAAGTCGCAAACTCCTCTATAAATCCTTATTTTACTATAAGGAACCTAACCAGACTGCAACCAACAGCTGCTCTCCGGGCTATGTGCCCCGCCAAGCGCTGAATTACAAGTTACAAGCCTGGCGCGTTAAGTGTAATAATTGCATATTACCATCAAAACGCTAATGCTTCGATTGCAACAAACACCAACCGAAAGACTGATCCTACTTAAAGGAGCTCCCTTGCCAGTCGTCACACACCACTTGCAGACTGCAGTTTCGAGCTGTTGGCTCTCGTCAGTGCAAGGTAGGTATGCGACGACCGATATGAGAATCCTAATTTGTAACTTTGGTTGCAGTCTGGTTACTTTCCTTATAGTAAAATAAGGATTTATAGAGGAGTTTGCGACTAAAAATATTATGTTTAACACAGGACTTGTTCGAGAAAAACTTTATTTTCCAAACGTAGGTAAATAATTGATTACTTTTCTATTATGTTTTTAGTTCTAGTAGTACTGCCGTAGTAGTAGTATCTTTCTTGCTGGCTTGGATACCCATTGAATTATTCAAGAAAAGCAGCAGCACAAAACACATTCCATACGTAATAGAAAAATTTAGCGCTACTCATTTTTTCCGTGTACTTGTTGACTGGATTGAAGCATTGTAGTGTACATTGGAAGTGATGTGGGGTGGGTGGGGGGTGAATGATTTCATTATACATTTCATACACAATTGTTTATAGTACCCCTTAATAAGTTTCTTAAAAATTATCTATAAGGTATAATGGGAGGAAGATCTTTTGATTTTTTCAAGAAACATAGCAAAGGCTCTAGGAGCATAATAGTCAATCTTTCGTTTTAATAAAATGATGAGAACTCATATGAATACTTAGATTATTTCGTATTTCATGAGTGTGAAGTGTGTTGCATACACCTACTTTCATTAATTTTACATTGACAATAATCTCTGCATTAGTTACAATCGGGCACTGTCAAATTATTTAACAAAATTAACGACTCTATCTGGATAATATTCTTGAAACTGATGCCACATAAAAGTAAAGCATGAGAAATTAATGTTAGGTAGCAGTAACGGTCAAAACACAGATGAATTCGTTTGAAGTGGATTTTTTTATATTTGTATCAACGTTAAATGCAGAGAAATATTAATCATTAAATGTTTTACACAATTTCTAGAAAATCTTTTACCTAAACATTCTCCCATTCAAATACATTTTAATTAAAATCTTAAAGTTAAACGAACCATTATGTTTATCCAAACGGAATATAGAAGAAAACAAAGTAGATGGCAGGCAGAAATGTCGACTGAATAAATAAACTGAATAATTTTATTCAATAAACATTAGATATCGCACAAACTTGCAAGTATAGGTGAAGGAGTTTTTATTTTTACGTGAAAGAACAACTTATCCATAACTATAATTTCGTAGTCCGGTCCTTATAGAACACATGTATCAGTAAGCATTTCTTGTGTAGCTACGTGCACTATTTCAAAGCAAAACCAATGATTCATTCATGGCTCCATCGCAGGTACCCAGCTATTACGCATTTTGCTGTGCTACGTAACGGACGTTTGCATTATCAATGATAGTGAAAGTGCCACACAACAAAAGCCAAGCAGCCCAAAAATTAGTTAAACCAAAAAGAAAAAAATAGAATGGAGAGAAGAGGTACCTTGGGGCGAGCGTAGGTGCGTCTTTACTATGTACATACTTCGGTATGCGATGTAAAGCAACGACAGGCGCAGTTAGTACTTGGATTGGTGACCATTCCAACGGAAACCGCGTTCTCGCCCCACACATCTTCCAGCGGCTTGTATATCAGTGTATGCGCGGAAGCTATACAACCTTAGGCGAGGGTTGTATAGGAGATATACCATCCTTCGGAGGGGCTGTAAAGCCGTCGGTCCCTTGTCTATTAAATGTTAGGCAAGTAAAAGATCCCTACTCTTCTTAAGGGAAGAGGTTCGGCAAAATTCCTGGTTGGGGGTAGCTCGTCTACAGGCGTCGGTGTTAGGCCTCAGTAGCGGAAATAGGCCGACGTTAAATAAATGTATAAAAAAGAAGAGGTACCTTCAGAGTCGGCATCCTCATCAAGTAAGAAAATAGATTTTTTTTATATTATTAAGATATTGCCGAATTAGACATTTTGCAAAATTGGTAGGCTACTTGATTTCCATTTGCCCTGCAGTTAAATATGGCTGGCTAAACACCAAGAAACTTGAAATACTAAATTATTTAGCTCTTCAATAAAATGAAATTGGTTATGAAGGCAAAGTTTATATTACACGTGAAGTTAGACACGATTTGCGATGGTAGTTAAAGAAGGTTCGGAATTGTCACATGGTTTTTGAACTTTTGAACAATCTCAAAATCATATCATTTAGAGCTACTAGCAACTTTTATATTAACGAATTGTTCAGTGCTTCTAAAAATTGGTAGTACAACTGTTATCACATATCTTAATCGAATGGGTAGCATAAAATGCAAGAAACTTGCTAATTTAACCAGAAATATATGGCAGTGGTGTTAATCTACAGAGATTTGGGTGCCTCCTACATTGAATCTGTCAAGAACGTAAACGCTAATAGGGAGCCTAGATCACAATTAATCGAAAATGGACTCTTCTTCAATAGCAGTCGATGACTTTACATTGAACTGGTCAAAATTTAAATTTTAAGCTTTTCCCTCCTTTTCCAATGGATAGATAATATCATATGTAAAAAATCGACGATAAAAAGTTAAAATCGACTCAGAGTACTCTGATAGTTACAAAACAGAATTAGGAACCCCTCAAGGGGATGTCCTAGGCCCATTATTGCTTCTACTGTACATAAATGACCTGCCGTCATATATACATGATGGTATGGTATTTATGAACGCAGATAACGCCACAATCGTTGTCACCGGAAAGTCGTATATTCAGCTTAAAGAAAAAGTTATCTCTGCCATAACTAATTTTAATCAATGGTGTAGAAATAATCACTTGATAAATAACATAAGCAAGACACTTATTATCGAATTCAAATCAAAATATAATCATCTTAATAAATTTGAATTTAACATCGACAATACGGTAATAAAATCAAGCCTAGTACAAAGTTTCTTGGAACCCCAGTTGACTATAAACTAGATTTCGATGAAAATGCCAGTAATCTATGTAACATGCCGAACAAAATATGTTTTGCATTTTTAACTTTAAAAGCAAACTTCCACCAAACCTACTTACCTAATATGTATTATGCATTTGTATATCCAGTCCTAAGTTGTAATATTGCCATATGCGGCAAAGCAACTGCAGACCCACTATTAAGAATAATAATATGTTAACTATTTATTCTACATATTTATATAAACTACTGTGCTATGTGTTATTGCATTTAAATGACTTTAAAAAGACCAGTGAAGTACACATATACTCTACAAGAAAATATATATTTAAGTAACTTTAATTACATGCAGTTTAAAAAATCGCCAAAGTACGCTGCAGGCTTCTTTTATAATCTCTTACCTGACAACATAAAAAATTCACCTTCCTATTAAAAGTTCGAAATAAAATTGAGATAATATCTCAATAAACATACTTTTTGTTCATTGAATGGATATGTTCAAAAAACAAATGAAAATAATTCCTGAAAATATAAAACAGCTTTTAACATTACTTTACATTTGTATTGTTTTCATATATGTCACATTATTATTATTTTGCTAACAGTAATCAAATATGATTAACTTTTATTTGTTGTTGTATTGTCACTTAGAACTGAATTTTAACTTGACTTTTAGACTTAATAGTTTAGTATACCTAGGTATTTTATTGTTGATTGTAAAAGCCAATATTACATATTCACCTATTGACCTGTCTTTTATCTATATGTATATGTAGCAACAAAAGACCAATAAA
This sequence comes from Leptura quadrifasciata, assembly GCA_963675555.1. Taxonomy (NCBI): domain Eukaryota; kingdom Metazoa; phylum Arthropoda; class Insecta; order Coleoptera; family Cerambycidae; genus Leptura; species Leptura quadrifasciata. Next base: position 175,269,851 of record OY776673.1, read on the forward strand.
TAATCTAATCTAATCTAAACTAATACAACCTACTCTAATCCTCTTATTACCATTATATAAAATAGTTAGTGATAAAGGGGAAGGAGTCATAGTAGTGCCCTTGTGGAAAATACAGCCCTGATATCCAATTTTTCTTAAATTACCAGTGTCTGATCCCATAATATTAAATGCTAATAAAAGTCTCTTATTGTCCCCATTTAGACAAGAACTCCCCTGTGGAGGTCCCTTACCCTTGTGGCAGCGAAATTATTGAGAAGGCATATAGGAATAGAGGCATACCGCAACATTATATAACAGTTTTCATTGCATCATTGAATAGAAATATCCTGTCGCAATATAACATGGTTTATTCCAAATGGTGGTAGTATGGACTAGAGAGGGATGTTGATGTATATAACCCACATTGTAATAATATTATACAATTTTTGCACGAATAATTTAAGAGGGAAGCTAGATATTCTACATTAACGTGTTTTTAATCAGCAATAAAACTAAATACCTTATTTCCAACAAGGTAGATGAACAACACCAAATCGGTTTTGTGTTGTGTGTTTAAACTAAGACCAATTTTTCCCAAATATCAGTTTACATAGGATCCCCAAATTGTATTAAATTATATGTCTACCTTATATCCTTTAGATTCCTTGTCCCTAGAACTACTTTCTCTTCGCTTAGTAGGATTACCAGCTCTTTGTACTGCACATAGAATACAAACTTTATCCAAAATTTGTATTCATAATATAAAAAAGTTCCATAACAGTCTGAAAATATTACTCCCGGTTATGCTGAAATCATCCACTCTGACAGGGATTCAACCAAAAATAGTGTTACCATTTTTTTAAATTAAACCGAAATTATGTGTTTCATTAACAGTAATATATTGCATTGAAAAAACAGCACTGTTGAGGAAAACGACGACGCCTGAATTAATTTTAACAGATAAAAAATCCCACCATGCCGCATCCACACAAACAATTTCTATGTGGGTTAAAACAGTATTGAACAAAAGCGGTATAGATAGATACTCAAACTTTTTCAGCTTATAGTACTAGACATACTTCGGCCTCAGCGGCTCTTAGAGCTGGTAGTATTGGAAGTGTTGTGAGGGGTGATTTCACTTATTTTTTCATGGTATCCTCCTTAGTTGAATTTGAATCCACTTGATTTTTTATGGGATAGGAGTAGAGAAAATCGATGAGTGCCTTACTACTGGTCTCGATGGTCTAAGAACTTATTGATTTCGGTCTTAGCACTTCTTGACCTCCCAGGTCGCGTTATTTTTAACTTCTTTTCCCAGAGTCACTAAGTATCCTGGTCAAAACTTGGGCGGTCAATCAAAAGTGGTGAAGAAGGTATATCGACGTCCTAGTTATCCTCGTCGTGTCCAGTAACATTTTACTTATTTCTGGCCTTTAGTTTGACCACAGCACACTTTTTCCCAGAACGGTTGGTCGGATCGAACTGAAAGTGGTGGCAATTGATTCTATGACCTCAAGTTACGTAAACGAGGGGTCGCCTTGCCTTTAACTCCTTTTTCCAGAGTCATTAAGTATCCCGGTCAAAATTTGGACGGTCGGTCAAAAGTGGTGCAAAAGGTGTATTGTGGTCCTAGTTGTCCTCCAGTAACGTTTTACTTATATCTGACCTTTAGTTTGGCCACAGCACTTTTTCTCAGAACCGTTGGTCGGGTCGATACGGCAATATTCGGAGTCGATTCCTCGTGGTCGACTTAGTCGATAACGATACCTCCCGCGCCTTCGTGTGTATTCGGGAAAGTGTCCGTGCGAAATTCGGATTTTTGATTAAAATTCTAGATTTCACACATGTGAATGTTAAAGAACACGCCAAAACTCTCGATGAACTTTTTGAAACTATAACAAAATCCAACTTTCGCATGAAAAGCGTGCTTCACGTAATAACGCCGTTGGAAGAGGTTTTTATACATTAAATCACATTTTCGCTCTACGCACCGTTTTATTATGCAAAACCATCAGAAACTCACCAAGAAGTGTAATTTTAGAAAGTGTAGTAAATGTCGCTGCACAGGGACGTAATGTCGCCCCGACCACAAAATTTAGAAAGTATAATGAAAACCGACTAACTTCGGAAATTTTGAAAATAAAAACCCTTTTACGAATTCACGTTGTGCAGCACTGCAACTCATGCGTTATGTTAAATATGAGGACAAGTCATCCAGTCTCCAATCAAAGTATTTCGAGAGTTTTAGCGAAAATAGCCCTTAGCGTCGAGGGTGCCCTTTCATTTTCTAGCAGTCGATTTTGACAGAAAAATGATGGGTTTTAAGTGTATTTGCCCTAAACCTGTTCCTCAATGATTTGGTGTCAGAAAAGTATAGTCACCATGTACTCAGAACGTGCATGGGACCGCCTTGCCTGAACGTATGAATTTATAATTACCAGAATATAACTCAAAGTCGTTGCGATTGAAGCATTTTTAAGCTCCGAGGAGCGAACTAAATTAATATTGAACTGATAATACGTAAATAGACAGGCAAGGAAAAACTCACCAAAATTATAAACATTGAACTTTTCTTGAATCTTTTTGGGTAATCGTTAGCTATAAACCGCATATTGGATGGTAGTTGGTTACATTATAAGTCGTTCCATTCCTCACCATGTGTTGTACACTTGCCAGTCTATAGTTGTTACTCATTTTCTTGAACGTTTTGTAAAAACATGAATTTTTAAAAGATTTAATATACATATTTTTGAACTTTATATTGTCTTTTTCTTGTGTTTCAAAATTCCTTTTCAGGTTTACATTTAAGAAAGTGTTAGTATTTACTGTGTTAGATTTATAGTGTTACGACGTCCAATTGGTACCATCAGTGAAGCAGTTAAGCAAAAACGAACAGTAAGTATAGATTTTGTATTACTCTCCGTCTGAAACAGTCGTTTTGAATCCTTCTTTGTGAACGTTTAATATCCATTTTGGAAAGTATAATAAAAGACCTTCAGACGTGTAAAGATGGATCGTTCACATGAACTCCCCTGAAACTTGTTTCGGTTTTTCAATTCCCCAAGTCGTTGATAAAACGGTGAATAACGCCCTCGGGAGTGATCGGATCGAATCGATAACCATCGTAATTGATTCGCCGTGGTTGGTGCAGTCGAAAATGCTACCCCACCCGACCTTGTATGCCTTCAATAAAATGTGTTCTAAACACTTACATACCCTCGATCGGGGGGTGATTGTAAAAAATCCTACTTAAATGTTCGATTTTTAGGTTAGAGAACCCTCTCGCGCCTAACTTCACTATGTCTTTAAAAAAATTTAGGTTATGTTTATACTGCTTGTGTCTATATTCACGTTATTTATAAATGTCACTCTCACAGGATTAAATTAAGCGACTTCCGTATCCGTCGACGTCATACTTCCGTTTTTGAAGACGTACTTCCGTCTAGTACACAAATATAACCAAAATGACAGATCTTAAAATTCAAATATCAATAGCAATGCCGTAATAAGATGAGAAGTTAAAGACAGGTATTTATTAGAAAGATGAAACGATAAACAATTCATTTCACATGTAATTACCAATGTTAAATGATTATTTTCTTTTTATAAAAAAATAGATATCCAGATGGTGCTGAAACCAATTTCTTGGTGCATATGAATAAGGTTCTGTTTCGCTCGAAAATTGTAAATCTTGTGAATAAACTTTTCACTAAAGTACTGACGTCTAAGCGAAAGGGGAGTTACGAAAGCTTCAGCATATAAAGCATCGACAGAGTTGATCTCATTCATGGCTACCAAATATATACGCAGTACTGAGTTTTGAATGAGAACTAAACGTTTCAAAAGAGTATTACTTATCCACTTTGCGTTGGCTTATATATTTTATACAAATAATTATTGGTTTTTCTTTCGTATGCCATTTATTTAAATGAGTGATTTTGACTGTCCGTTCTTAAACCTTTTTCGTCCATCTCAGTGACCCGGACCTGTTCGAATAAATTTTACGAATTTGAACTGCTGTCATTATAAGAGGAGTTTCCTTTTTTTCTTTGATCAATCCTATCCAAAAGAAAACACAGTTATTTAGGTAAGTCGAAACTACAAGTCGTAACTACAAGATTATTATGATTATTGTATTTCATTACCATATACAGTAACAGTATATACAAATAAAATATTTATATCTTTCTACCATTTTTCTATGGGATCTCATTTAATATTGAAGTCCTAGTTCCACTTGTTTTGAATTAAATAGTAAAAACTGACTAAATAGTATTCTTGAGAGCCAAATTATGTAAACACCAGCAAACAGGGAAATGTTACTCGTTCAAATTGTGTATTAAATGAGACATTTCTCGCAAACAAAGCTGTATGTTAAAGTCTTTATGTCGTCAACTGTTGTCAAATATACCCACTTTGTGAAATGTCAGAATGTAATAAAGAGAAAACAGTTCCCCTAAATATGAACATTATTTAGTAAATATTTAACTTTGTATTTAACTAAATTTAAGTAAACATCGACAACCTTTTGAGATAATAGCAGAATTGAAGGGCAAGTCTACATTTCGCTACACGCAAATAGAAACTTAATTAGCAATTAGCAGGTCTCTAGGAGGGTTAAAACTTTTCATGATATTACTTATAGTAACTGAATAACAAATGAAATTTTGATATATTTTTTGGTAATTTTAAATTAAAATGCCTGACGGGGAAAACCGGGAAAATGGACCCTTTATACCAACATAAGCACTTTGATATACGGATAGTTCCAAAACAAAACAGGGAATCGGGGCTAAATTTACGGGGTAACGTTAATAATTAAAATCCCAAAGTTTAGAAAGACAAGTATTTTTTCTTTAACATTTATTTAACATCGGCCTATTTCCGCTACTGAAGCCTAATACCGAGGCCTGTAGACGAGCTACCCCCAACCAGTAATTTTTGCCGAATCCCTTCTCTTAAGAAGAGTGGGAATAGACAAATTACCGACAGATTTACATCGCCTTCGAAGGATGGTATATCCACTATACAATCCTCGCCTAAGATTGTATAGCTTCCGCGCATACACTGATATACAAGCAGCTTGGCTTCTTCTTATCTTCTTCTTCTCAACTAGACAAGTATGGGCATGGTACAACTTTAAAAGCAGGCTGATAACTAGTATAATGACACCAGTGAAACGAAAATACAGATAAATTGGCCAGGAAAGAAGCATCTAAAGGCCTAGTAAGAACCAGCAGTTAACGAAGGTGTGCAAAATAAATCTCTAAATAGAAGAACTTTTCATAACATAGACATGCCAATAAGTTGTTAAGGAATTATAGGCAAAATTTATGGATGAGTTACTAAGACATAATAGAAAGGCCATTAGCATAATGATAGTAGCAGCAATTGCATTAGCAATGTTCCGACAATATGGCAAGTTTGGAGAATAGCAGCCCTTTGTATTTTCATGTATAGAGATTCTTAAGTCTACTTTTTCGATGTTGTTCCTTAGGTGCTTTGTCATCACTCCAGTGGCAGAGATAACTTGAGGGACTATTTCGATTTGTTCCATATATTTCTATGGCTAGATTTTCGTATTTCTTCTTTTCCACTTCGGTTTTAATTAAATTGTTACTTAGTTGGCAGCGTATATGTATTATTGTGGCTTTACTCTGCTGTTTTTCGATAATGACTATGTCGGGACGAATATAGTCAATCGTTCGGTCTGTTATGATCGGTGTGTCCCAATACAGCAAGTAGTCTTGATTCTCGAGAACTGCTTCTGGATTGTATTTGTAATATGAAGAAGGATTAGCCTTGAGGCTGTATTTTTGAGCCAGCTGCGAATGGACAATTTTTGCAACATGGTTGTTTTTTGTTAAGTATGCTGAAATTTCAGCTTTTGCGGAATCAGTTTATACTCAGCGCATATTTTTCACATGTTTACATGGAAAGCTGAAGCATAATCCTTCACTCTAAAGTAGCTGATTAAGTTTTTCAGTTACTTTTCAACATTATGAACATGTCAACCAAGTACCAGCTTTTGTTGATTAGTTTTTTTTATAATTATTTTACATGGGTGGGACGCTACTGTTGTAAACCCCCCGCGAGTGCGCAAGCTGATGGTCCATTCCCTTACGTGGAATACCAAATTCCAGTTCCTGTGCTTTCGGTCATCAAAAAAGTTCGCTGGCTCCCAGGCTATTGACTTTGGCACAAAAGCTTATAACATTCAAAGTAACCGCAAGTGTTACTCAAGAAGTTGGTATTGAACAAGAAGACGAAGAAACAATCCCCGAACAGAAACAGAGTTTATCGTGTAAAATTCAAAATGAACCGTCTACTTCTTTAGGGGTTAAATCAGGGGCCAGATGCGAAAATCTATATCCACAGTGGCTTTAGAATGTGATAGGACTTCTATTTCTCGTTCAGCAGCAAGAATCGCCTACGCCGTTTTAAAAGATTTTGGCATGCATCGTGCCGGAATGTGAAAAAAGTAATATATATAATTACATACAGATCAAAAATTCTAAGGACGAGGAAAATGGAGAGGAACCGACTTCAAATTGCTGAAAAATGTGAAACCTAATTACCCTCAATCAGTTTATTTTGACGGCAGAAAGGACAGAACATTAAAAATGGAATATCATGGTAAAAAGTATTACAGAATAAATTTTGCAGAAGAACATATTGTATTAATTGAAGATCCCAATTCCAAATATTGAGTCGGATTTAAAGAAAATCATACATTGGTTTGTATGCCAATTACATGGAAATGAAGTTCTTCTTCGTCACTTGTTTTTTAGCATAGATGGTAAAACGACTGGATCAAAAACTTTCTCTAGTCCAATTGGAACTCTACTACAAATTTGTGAGACACTACCTGTAGTGAAATTTGATAAAATTGAATCCGAAATACCATTGTTGGACGTAAAAGATCTTAGGGTCAAAATTTGAAACAAAAAAAGAGAGAGGGAGGGAAATTGGGTGGTGTAAGGAAGAGCTCGATTAGCAGTCACCTCCACGTGGTGAGCTCTGTTTATTTTGATTGATTAATCAGGATAAACGAGGAACTACTAAGAATACCAATGAATTTTCTCAGGTATATTGATAAAGAGAAAATTCAATAATTGGGGGAGGCAGACCCTCAAGACATTTTTTGATTACAAAAAGTAAAGCATAAAAGTAATTTAGATAAAAAAACGCAACTTTTTTGCACTAGTGCAGGATTAGTCCAGTGGAATTAGCTCCGAAAGTACCCAAATCAGTACCTAAATCTTAGTGAATTATTGTGAAGTGATTCATGAACAGGGAGTATTAAATGTGATATGTACATACTTTCTGAATTAAAATTCTGTGGCATTTGTTTATAACAGCATCTTGAATGTTGTAATAAACAGTTTTTTCTTAATAACTTTGATCATAGTGCCTGGGCGAGACAAAAGTTTAATATAAAAAATGTAGGTATTGACAATACGAACATTTTAAGCTATAGTCAAAATCGGTTCAATAGTTTATTCGCAAATCGTAAGAAACGTAAAGGTCATCATCCATACCATCGTTTTCATTCAACATACTATTAATCGATATTGCACTTGCATTTGAACATTGTAATCCATGATTTCTATATTCATATACTCACAAACAACCTGTCATACACCGGCAGGTTATTATTTTTTAAATATTTTCCGGTACAAGAGGTTCTTCACTCTTATTAGGCCTTAAGCCATACTGACTCTTCTCCCAACCTCATTGTTTCGGATCTATTTCATTTCCTAAACACTTCTGGATTTGTTGATTTGCGCGAAATGAATGCTGGACCGTTGTTCCTTCTGTTGGAGGAAGTGATTCCAATTTAAAAGCCGACCTAGTTGTAGACTTTTCGTAATTAATGAAACGAATTTCATGTTTTTTTTTGTACTGTACATACGCGCGACTATTTCACAACACCATTCTCGCCAATCCTCTTTCTATCAATTACACTGGCTTGAATACAGAAATATTGCGTCAAATGCAATAAATTTTAATTTTTTTCTAGTAATTTAATCAACTTATTTTTACCTTGATTAAAAAAATAAGAAGTTGTGTCACATCCTATGAAAGCATGTAAAAATGCGATCACAAACTTGCTTTTGAAAATTTGAAAATTTTAAGCAATTTGACACATAAATATTATCCGGAACCTGACCTCTACCTGGTCTTAAAACCTCTACATACGGATCAAATTTCATAACTTCATATAAATAAACATGGGAGCTATGATCTTCTGAAAAAAAAAATATATCTTTGCCCCAAATCAATTTGGAAAATTCTAGTTCGGCGCAACATAAAGTTCAAGACGTTAGTTTTAATTTGATTCGCTTGATAATTACGTTGCGTTAAAAATTCAGCGAGTAATTCAATTTGTTTATGCGGAAAATATAACGCCATTTTTAAAGCCATTTTAAACACTGAAAAGTTATTATTTGACTGGGCAACAATTGCAAGTAGCAACCTTTATCTTTCAAATGAGCCCATTTTTATGATCGTATGATTGAAAAATTATACGTTATTGTACGTTAAAGTCACGTAATTCTATAAAAAAATTAAATTATCTCGGAAACTATTGAATATTTTTTAGTCAAATTTGAACCGTAGTTTAAGCATACCACGGACTAATCTTTTAAATATTTTACATGCGGATATTGTTTATTTTTCTATTAAATAATAACAATCGAAAAATCATTAATTTTCAACGGTTCTCTACGATTTGCGAATAACCTATTGAACCGATTTTGATAAACTGTGGCTTGAAACGTTTGTTTTGTTAATACCTACATCTGTTATGTTAAACTTTTTTCTCGCTGAGCGCTACGATCAAAACTATTAAGAAGAAACTGTTTATTACAATAGTCAAGGTGCTGTTATCCAGAAAGTATGTACATATCACCTTTGTTACTCCCTGTTCATGAGTCACTTCACAATCATCCACTCAGTTTCAGAAGAAAACAAAATTGCATTAATTTCGCTACACTCTAATGTCAGTGTCAGTATGTCCCAGCTGTTAATGGCATTTATTAAACGTTTTGAATTTAACGAAGAGTTCAATAATTTTGTTAAACGACTTCTGTATTTTTACTTAAATTGCTTGGAGTGATCAATAATAGTTACTTTGAGCTATACCCAAATATTTGTAAATTTCACATTCTTTAGCTAATTTATTTTTGGCGGTAGTGAGCCTTTCTTTTCTTCACACTTAGCTTAGCGCACTTATCGGTGGTTTTTATACTCTGAATATAATTTGAGATCGTCCATGAACGTAAGTGGCTCACCCTGACGGTGTCTTTTATGTCTAGTCGATAGCCATATGTTGTTTCATTAAGTAACTATGAGAGATGATTAAGGGTCAATACAAACCATAGTGGGCTTAAACTGTCGTCATGGATATTCTAGTCGGCCCACAAAGTAAACATTGGTTTTAGCCACATTTGAGTAAGAAAAAAGTTCATAATGAGAATCGCTTTTTGAGTCTCGTAGTGCCTAGGCTTAGGCTGGGTGGCTAATATGTCGGTACTCGTGTTTTTGCACGTTTAGACTTGCTTTTCGCTTGACACGTTTTAGATGAAGTGCTAAAGATCGCCTTAGATGTATTATGAAGGTCGGAAAAAGGCACAGTTGCAGACGTCGAAGTCTAGGTTTTTTTGTCAGCAATGTATTTTTTCTACTGTTTACCAAGCTTCGTTGAAGTTCATAAATACCAAAAATAATTTATATCATTTTCAACTTATTTTTTTGACAACTATGAACACGAGACAAAGTTTGAATTAAATATTTTTAGTTTTTTTGGAACGTAACAAAAAAGTTCTAGGCTCAAAAGTTGTTTGAGACCCCCAGGCTCTACATTTCAATATTCCATAAGTCGCTATGTAATATGTGATCCATAAGGAGGTTCACATCTCATAAAGTGGAGACAAATAGTGAAGCCCATATGTCAAGTCACGAGGCCTTGAGTTAAGAACCAAGTGCCGATTCACATGGCGATTAACGTGTTAAATTAATAATTCTACGTGTTGTTGCTTTTATTCTAACTAGTAACAAATCCACATTTAATACAGCTATCATAAGCGCGTGGGTTTCCATTCTATACTGGATACACTTAACCATTGTCGTACATACCTATATTAGTTTGGTTAACAAAGAACTTATTCTACTATACATGCCTAAGTAATGAAAACAAAACTTATTGTAATATTTAAGAAAATGGAATTATATTTGAAATCCAAATCCAACTAGCAAAATATATTGTTCTGTACAAAGAACGAAGAATTTTTTTAAATTTGGGCAACCGTTTTGCAAATAAAATTTCTGCCTTAATGAGGTCAAATAGTAATTCAACCTTGAAATGAAAAATAATAATCTATGAACTTCTTTCTATAAATCTTTATTCTAACATTTTATAAGTTAGCTGATGAATAGAATCTCGTGTATGTGAGTCAAGGTATTCAAGGTCAAATATGGCAAAAACCGGTATTTTGTAAATATCTTGCTTCCCTTGCTCTAAATGACAGTTTTTTTATACATTTATTTAACGTTGGCCTATTTCCGCTACTGAGGTCTAACACCGACACCTGTAGACGAGCTACCCCCAACCAGGAATTTTGCCGAACCTCTTCCCTTAAGAAGAGTAGGGATCTTTTACTTGCCTAACATGTAATAGACAAGCGACCGACGGCTTTACATCCCCTCCGAAGGATGGTATATCCCCTATACAACCCCCGCCCTAGGTTGTATAGCTTCCGCGCATATACTGATATGCAAGCCACTGGAAGATGCGTGAGGCGAGGATGCGGTTCTCGGTTTGAACAGGGAAACGACCTCTGCACGTTTGAAATAAAAAGTTGGTAGTGGTGGGGGTTTAGAGCTGAGACCCCAGAGGCGTCCGTGCACTTATTTTCGATGGGTTGAGTCTCAGGGTTGGTTTTAGTAAGTGTTGTTTCGGGTCGAATGCTACACCCTGTATGTCGTAACTTGCACTACTTTTATCACTGTTTAAAATTTCACTGATTTGACTTTTACAGCTATTTTCGGGATAACGGTTACACCCTGTATGTTGTAAATTGAGTTAAATTAAACACTGAGGTTTAAAGGGATTTACAATTTTCTTTTATTTATTTAATCGTCTTGAACAGAGTTGAAGAAAGATTATATTTTAATTTTACAAATTTCGTTTGAAATTATAACTAATCGACAACAGAAATTCTGTCTTAGACTAATTTGAACGCGTGTGAAAAAATGCAACAAAAATATTTAAATTGAAAAATTCACTTTGTGATTGAACCTCGTAGATTGAGGGGAGATTGGAAAGGGGGCCACTTAAGGCGAAGAGTTTTATTAAAGAAATATAAAAAGGGGGCCACTTAAGGCGAGAACTTACAAACTAACTCTTTTTAACCAGGTTGCGGCCTGGGAAGCTAGAATCGGTCAGATTGTCACGGCGAAAGCACTGGATCTGGGATTAAGAAAACCTAGCTAGACGGGAGTATCTACAACATAAGTTAAATAGTAACCGAACCCATTCAATAGCGTCAGCAGTTATTACACAAAGCTAACTTTGAAACTTATTTTTTCCCAAGAACACTACGCGAGAACTTTACACTAGAGTCACTGCCAAAACTGAACTTGGCTACGGCTTGCGATGCACCGGTATTTATACGGATTCAGAAAAGTTTCGTTTTGCTCGCCCCATCGAGTCTCGCGGAGAGCTGGAAAGGCTTGAAATCGCTCAGTGCGGGCAAGGATGAGTCATCGATTGCATCATGTTGCGCAATACTGAAAATTTTGGAATTTGGAAATAAAACTTACATAGAAACATTGGCGATGCAAAGGGGAATTTACCAAAATTATGATGAGAGTCGGATCTATTTTGGTTTTGAAGTTATTTGAAGTTTTATGGGAGAAATCTGGCTCGACCCCGTAAGGTATCACGAAGGTCCGCTGTTAGCAAACTGTAACTCCGTTAACAGGTTTCCAGTTAGTGCGTAAGATATTAACAAGGTACAATACGGGTATGAATCGAGCTGAACGTAGATATAGAATATGTGTCTGCTATTATACAGGGGTGATTGAAAATGGGGAAAAATTTATAATAGCAATGAGATTGTGGGACTTCGATGAAAGGGTATTTGGATTTTTTAGACTCGAGGCATGGAAGGTGATTTGAAGTATACAGGGTTGATCGAAAAGTTGAAGATTTTGAAAATGAAATTATTTATAGAAAATAGGGGGATTGAAGTACGACGTTGAGAATTTGAGGTTAGATGGTGATTCTGACTAATTTGATGAATGTGAGGTGGTTGTATTTTTAAGGGGAGGTTTTTCTGAATGTTCCTTTGCAGAATGACTGGGATGAATGTGGGAAGTATGTTTTCGATGAATTTATGTTATTTGAGAATCATGGATGGTTCGTGAATTTTTTCAGATTTATGTGACCTTGAATGTGGTTTTTCAATGTTACTTAGGTCTGGTTGACTTTTTTATCATGGTCTGCCATGATGCTTGGATTAATCTGAATTTTTTACTAATTTTGCATTTTTTATTTTTTGTTTTTTGACTTATAGGGGGAATACCCTATAACAGGTTGTACGGTTACCCATCCAACTACTAACTGCGCCTTACGTTGCTTTACATCGCATATCGAACTATGTACATAGTAAAGACGCATCCATGCTCGCCCCTCTAAATGACAGTTGAAGTTATTAAAAAACTTGTAGAGCATAAAATTCTCTACAAATTTGGTCTGAGGCAATATTTTATACAATTAACCGTTTTCGAGATATAGCGTGAAGAGTGGGAAGCGCTTAGCCGTATGTATAATAATGCTAGGTCAACTGTCGAATCTCATACATAGTCTGGTCCATAGCCGAGTGGGTTAAGGCGCGAGGTGAAAGCGGGTTTTTTGCTTAGTTCTCTTTTCCCGCATCAACTATCAAAATTTCTAAGTGTTTTTTCCACAAGTGTTAGTGTTTCTAGTGTTAGTGTTTTAAATTCCTCCAAGAGGAATATTTTAAAAGTAGATTAAGCATTTTAATTCGCCCTGCACGGCGAAAGGTGCTGCCTTTACAAATTGTTTTTAGCCGCCGAACCAGACACGCCCGTCCAGTCTTTCATCCGCCGCGACGATTCACGTCACGGTTGATCGACTGGTCCCGGGACGTGAGCTGGCGAGGCCATACATGTATATAAGAATTAAAAATAAATGTTTTGATTGATTGATTGATTGATTGAGGCGCGAGGTGGCAATCGCGATTAATCACACGGACATCGCACCACCAGGTTCGAATCCTGGCTCCGGCACTGGCACTGTTGGAGGAAATGGTTGTATGTCCGCGTTTTTTCGATGTGTAACCCCCTTCCGTACAAGCCCTGGCTTCTGGAATTGGGGGTTGTCTAATTTCTGTGGTGTTTATTTATTATTTATTTATTATATAGTACGGTTTATAAAGTCAATTATACAAAAATATTATAATTATTACGAAACTTTTGTTATTTACTAACTAATAAATGACATTTATAGATATATTATTCATAAATAAGACATCCGTTTAATAATTTTTTTTTATGGCTTTGGGCCAGAGACCATGCAGCCAGTCACACTATGTTAAAATTATCTAACCTAAACAAAATGGAGAAAAAGAGTGAAGAAGAGCAACGAAGGAAAATACAGGGAAACGCGCTTCTCGTCCAGGGGTCTGTCAGGACATTGAGTTTGACATCACAAAAAAAGACCACGGTAGAGTAGGTAAAAACATAAGGTTAAAACAAGAGGAAAACAAATCTAACCTATAGTGTGATATTAACATCTATCAAAAAACCAATGATTAATTCATAGATTTTATTACTACTTATAGCAAGTAAACTGACTACGTTGAACGGAGCCATCATATTGAAGCATGAACAGATATTTTTAATAAGTGAATCTGTAGCTGTCTTGTACTCATCGCAAGCGAAGAAAAGGTGATCAAGATCGCCGATAACACCACATAGATCACAAAGTTGCGATGTGACTACACCAATTTTATGCAAATGGGCGGGAAAGCAGGCATGACCAAATCTTAGTCTAATAATTGTGGTAATATACTTTCGTGGAACGTTTAAACTGTCATGCCAGAACTGTAGCGGGATAGTTGGCTGTATTTTACAAAACATTGTTGAGCTGTTTGAAACGTATTGTTCCCACGTGCGAATCCACTTATTTCTTAATTGAAGCTTATATAAATTGGAGCAATCCGTTAGACACAGTTTGTAATCTAATAGAGCACCATTAATGGCGGCGTCTTTGGCCAAAATGTCAACGTGTTCATTATGTTTTAAGCCTATGTGGGCTTTAACCCAGACAAATGTGACGACTTTACCAGTTTGTGCGATATTGTAGACGGCATCTTTTATTTTCAAAATATACGGGTTCGTTTTGTATGAAAAGGAGTCAGTAGATTTAATAGCTGAGAGAACAGAAAGAGAGTCAGATAGAATTATTATTTCCTTTGAGTTTGTTTCTTTGATATAGCTTAAAGCTTTGTAAATGGCAATTGCCTCCAAGGTAAAAATAGAGCAGTTTATGTCAAGTTTGAACTTTATCTCTTTGCATTCAAAGGGAATGAAGAAAGCGCATCCATTACCGTTTTTGGATTTTGAGGCATCGGTGTAAATAAATGTTGGATTAATAAATCGGTCAAGGACATTAAGAAGCATTTTCTCACTAAAAATGGAATTTTCGTTATAGACGGGGATGATAACATTAGGTTTAAAACACATAGACCAGTAATTGATATCATTTACAGTAATTTTTTCAATATTGTCAAACTGTTCGTTAATGTTACGGAATGAGAGGCACATAGGCGGAGAAGGCTTCTTAATCCAATAGCTGTTGGTTAGATCAAAAGTATTGAGGACAGAAATTTTTTTTAGTAAAGGAGGGTTGTAAAGATTCAGCTTGAGTAGAAATTTATTCCTTAAGAACTCTCTTCTTATTAGAAGCGGTAGCTCAAATGCTTCAACATGGAGGGCTTCATTTGGCGTGGATTTCATCGCGCCTAGGCATATTCTCAGAGCTTTGCGTTGCATGATATCTAAGTTACTCAACAGGCTTTTGCTAGCTGAGCCCGTTTAAATATTTAGTTTAAAATGAAACAGCTTATAAATACATTTTAATTATATTTTTATTTACCATCAGTTTATGGTAAATCTATTACAATTCAAGTTTAAATGCGAGGGGAATTTTTTCTGTCCAGGTACATATTATTCACTTTCTTCATCAAGAACATTTGGATATGTTGGAGCCTTGAAGAATGGTTGTCCGTTACAATGACCACAAACTGAGAAGCATTGCAACCTACTTCTCTACATACGTAACTCGAATCACAGCCTTTCTTGCAATTACAGAATATCGTATTGAGCAGTTCTTATGGTGCTGGTGCTAATAATGTTGTTGTCGGTTCTAGTTTTTCACTTTGCAATATCCATCCTCATTCCTGGGGTTCTAAATCATTCCCTAACCAAGTTTATAGTAGTAGACACGATTGATAATATGCTGTCGAGCTGCTGCTCTTGTAGATGGAAGAGATGATAACTGTACTGGTTTATTGAATCTTGCTGATTTGATGAATTGCGTATATCCAAAATTGTCAATACTGTGTGCTAATTTTGAGGCATTATGCATTGCTAAAAAGACACGTACTTCATTTCAAACAATGTTTTTGGATGAGAGTTTTCTTGCTGAAATATTTTAGCTGACCGATTCAAATTGGAATGTTTCTCGAACATTCTAATATTTTACAGTTTTGCTTTTTAAATAGCGCAGATGTTGTATCACATTCACTGAAGGCGTGCAAAAATAATAAGAATGTGTTGAATTCAATCAAAATTGTTAGAGGCGTTTTAGAGAAAAAGATGTTCCCCCGGATTTAAGTAGGACCGATCATTGCAATTCTGCCTCAAAGTGTGATCGTTCTGAATACACGTACAAAATTTGAGAAAAATCGATCTAGCACTTTGGGCTCAAGGTGCGACTATAAACGGCAGAAAGCAGTCGGCAGAGGGATACTTTTTAAAACCCATTGTATTGCATGCAGCCTAGGGAGCTTGAAAATGTATTAATTCACCACCAACTTGATTTCTGTACGATCGCAATATATTGCTTATATATTACATGCCATGTTCATTTAACAGGCGGTATAGGTATAGAATAAACGATATTTTTTAAATGACAATGACTCGAATGCATACAGTATGTCGAGCCGGGAGATTACACTGTCCATTTCTCGAAAGCTACTGGACGAATTTTTGTGAAATTACGTACATAGAGGGTGAGGCAATAGTGCTTCGGACTTCGATATTCCGAGTTCTACGATAGCTAGAAATTTTTAAAAAAATAACAAGTAAACTAGATAAAAAAGTCTATAACTGGAAATTATTTTCGAACATACAGGGCAAGCCAAGACGAAATTACAGGACCAAGTGCCTTTTTTTTAATGGAATGCTAGATATGTATATCAGTACATTTTTGAAGCCTCTTTCTAGGCTCTATTAATTCCTATATTAGCATTGAATATCCCCCAATCACTTGGATGTAATGAATTTTTTTGTTGAAATAGTGCAATCTGCAGATGGATATTAAAAAAATCATCGCAGTCACAATTATAAGTTTTAAGAAAATCTTATGTGAATTCCAGTTACGAGACATCTAATTAATGTTTTTGAATCATTTCCATTTCCTAAGAATGTACAGGGTGGCCAAAAATTATTTTCTCAATTTTTCCAAATGGAACATTCTGTATATTTTTTGACGATTTGATGAAGAAATGAAAAACGAACATTTTTTGTAAGTACTTCTCTAGGGCTAATTGAAACCAATTTCGCTTTAGTAAGAAATGATTACAAAATTCACAAATAAACTTAAAAGAAGAGGTTTCTTCAAATAATTCAGTAGAGAAAATTATAATAAATGTTTTACATGTTGAAATGAGGTTTCCACTGTTCCTAAAACTGCCGGTGTGATAGATGTAAAGGTAGTTATTATTCTTTCCTTCATATTTTGTACTGTCGTTGATGTGTCTCTATAAACAATTTCCTTCACGTATCCCAATAAAAAGAAATCCATTTTTGTAAGATCTGGCATATAGCAGGCCATTTATTGGTCTATTTCTTCCAATCCATTGACTAGGGTAGGTATTATTTAATTGGTCTCTAACTGCATTTAAATAATTGCTGAACCACATCCTATTTCGAATTCTTTCAGGGAGATTTACCAATAATTGTGGCAGATAGATGTCCAAAAAATGAAGATAAATAGCTCCAGTCAATATACCATCAAAGAAATGTGGCCCTATTACATGTTACAATAATTCCTCACCAAACGTTTATAGACTATCTGTGTTGGTTATCAACAAGTAAGGATTTTCCGAAGCATAATAATGGAAATTGTTCCTATTAACAAATCCATTTTTATGACAAGTTGCCTCATCACTGAATAAAACAGTATTGAAGAAGTTGACATCATGTTGCATTTCACCTCTGGCCCAATTACAAAATTGTAGGCGTTTTTGAAAATCGTCATCAGATAATTCCTGGCGCATTTGAATATGATATGCATGCAACTTATTTGTTTTTAAGATTCGACCCACAGACCGTCTACTTATTCCTACTAATGTGTTTACTTCTCTTTGACTAACATGGGGATTCTCAACCGTTGCCAGCACAGAAAACTCATTTTCTTCATTCACAACACGTTTCATTCTTTCACTTTTTTATATTCGACATTTCCAGTTTCCAGAAATCTATCGAGAAGGTTTTAGAAGCTGCTAACATCAGGAATCCTTCTTTCGGGATAACGTTGGTAATAAATTGTATTGGCAAGTAAACAATTTCTGTCTGATTCGCCCAAAACAAAAGTCATGTCTACAAGTTCCGCTTTATTAAAATTCATATTGTAAAATTCCAAATATTTTAAATTTAATACAAATTGTAACGACCGATAAGTGTGATAAATGCTCCTTTGTACACAACAATTTATACCAAACGGAGATTTTATTGCTTGTCGAATAACGAAAACAACAAAAAAATGTACAAAAAAACATTACAGTAAAGACCGGTTAAATACTATTTACTCATTTCAATGGATTGGAAGAAACGGTCCCGCTAAATTTTGAAAAAAATTTCAAAATTACATAAAGACATGTGTCAATTAAAATGGGCACCACGTCGAACACTTATTATAAATTTTTCTAATAAATTATTTTAGGGAACCTCTTTTTTATGTTTATTCTTGAATTTGACACTTATTTATTTATAAAATGAAAATGGTTGCAATTAGCCTTAAGGAAGCACTTACAAAAAATGTTCGTTTTTCATTTCTTCATCACATCGTAGAAAAATATACAGGGTGTTCCATTGCAAAAAATTGAGAAAATTCAATTAAAATGTTCTTAATTGAAAAATACAGGAACTAATCGATAGGGAATATGAAAAAAACGGACAATAGAGAATTTTTTTTTACTTATAATAATATTATTATTCTTATAATAATGGACATGTTAATAGGCATAATTTTCATTATTACGACACAACCAATCCCTACATCTCACGAGCAAATAGCTACAAGATGGTTGTTGAATATTTGAATGAGGAATTGTTGGGGATTATGTGATAGTATTACATTTTTTTTGATGGACATGTGAGTGGTCAAATTTATTTGGAATTTTTGCAAGAGAGTTTGGAAGAATTACTGGAGGATATCCCCAGGGATATTAGGAAGCGAATCTGGTACCTCCATGATGGTGCACCTGTGCACCACACTGTAGCTATTCACGAACATTTAAACGACGCTTTTCCAAATCGTTGGATATGAAGAGGAGGTCCCTATAGTTGGCCTGCCAGAAACCTTGATTCGATTAGAATAGACTTCGTTTTGTGAGGTTATGTTAAGGAGCAAGTGTACAAAGCTCCTATAACTATAAAAGAAAATATTAAAGAATGAATAAGGGAAGTTTTTCAGAAAATGGTTGTAGATATTTTAAAAATCTCGGTAGATCATTCTAAAATTGTCTACAGAAATGCATAGACGTACTGGCCACTTTGAACAGTTCCTATAAACTCTAGGTAATATTTGTTTCATTAAATTAGGTTTAAAATAGTACCAATTACCTAATAGCGTGTTTTCTTTTCCTATTATTTATGTCAAATTTTTTGTAATATTGAACGATTATTTATAAATTTTTAAAATAGACTCAAATGTGATTTAATTAAAGTGAGAAAAAATATTACTGAGGCAACCAAGACGCGCTGAGAAAAAAATTTAATACTACTTTCAATTATTCTCACGTTATCTCAATCATGGCTACTTGATTAGTTCAAAATGAAAAGTATTATAATTTAACAGTTTTTAATGAAAAAGTAAAAATATCTCTGGAAATATAAATTTTAAGTATAGGATATTATTCACAAAAATGAATGAAATGTCTTGAATTAGCGTTAGTATAAAATACATCCTGTATAATTATAATCAATATTTGGTGGTTTTGTCGTTGTAGTACATCCATTGTCTACATAATTGTAAAATAAATCTTCTTAATTATTAGTAATACACGCACAGCTATTTAATTTGTTAAACCTTGTTCCGACTAAATTTTACATATTTTTCGAATAATACGGCAACGCCATGTTAAAAACAAAAAATCTGGAGGTCGTTAGAAAGGTACTTTTATGCTGAATCCATAAGTGTAAAAATTCATAGGGTGTGACCTCGAAGATGCTTCGCTGTAGCGAGTCACTCTATATATTTGAAAATATTTGTAAAATGTGTGCCTTTTGACACTATACCACTCCCATAAACAAATAATTTTCCAAAGTCTTCTAATAAGGCTGACATTGGACTTGGATGCACCATTGGGACACCCTGTATGTATTGTGTCCCATTTCATATTTTATTTTCTTATAGGTCTCTACAGAGTTATAAGATATATTTGTTCAAATTTCTTAATAGAATTGCTTTCCGCGTATATTGGGATATATCCAATAAATATCATGTAAATACCTGGTAGACATTTGATCAGTTTTCTGTCATCATAAATTACTTAACGCCTATAAATTACAAAGTGGGGTCAGAGCTTTACGGTTGGGGTCAAAGTATTATTTTATCTCATTTACAGCTGTAAACTTCTGGATCGGAAATCCGTACCCTCAACATTCTTGAATTTGGATAAAGCCCAATTCACCGACAAAAAACACATTGTTTGTATCCGAATAAAACAGGCTCATCTGTTACGCAACAAGTTGTTGCTTCCAGAGTCGTGGAGAGTTGTTCTATAGCAATGCGCATTTTTGAATTTGTGTTCCCTATTTACAACAATTTATATTGTTGATTGCGTGGTTTCTATTGCCACCTTGCGTATTCCTAACAATTCCTAGTTTTACAGTATATCCACAATTCAAATATAAAAGTTCTTTTATATATAAAAGAGAATACTTACTTAAGAAGTTCTGTAAGCTTTCAGTTGCGCCTCACTGTAACGTCAATTGAGATTTGTAAATACGAATTTAAGATAAAAAAAAAATTTGTTTGATTTTTTAGTGATTTAGTAACTTATCTAAGAAATAGGATATTTCAGTCACTCTGGTTAATATAAGTAATTATCTCTTCCTTGTCCTTAGAAAGATCTCATTTAGTAAATAAATTTCGAATTGTTTATTTAAGACACCTATTACCTGTTATATTTTATTGGTTATACAAGGTGTTGCATAAGTAATGATTCATAGAGAAATGGCAGATTCCTTACGTAAAAATATTTGAGATTTGTTATTATTTACGAAAAGGGTTGAGCGGAAAAGGATTTGCCAGTGAACGCCCCCTTGAGATTTCTGGTTTTTAGTCTTACTATATATAATAACGGTTTTTTTGTTATTGTTATAATTAGAAATAAGTAGTATATTTATTATTTAACCAAACTTATCTTAGTCCAAAAGTTGATATCAACAGAGAGGATATTAGAGAACACGCTAAAACCCTCAATAAACTTTTCGAAACTGTAACAAAATCCGAAATGATGGATTTTAACGGGATTTGCCCTAAACCGATTCCTCAGGGATTCGGTGTCAGAAAAGTATAGTTACCATGTACTCATATGTGCATGGGACCGCCTTGCCTGAACCTAGGAATTTATAATTGCTACAATGTAATTCAAATTCGTTGCGATTCAAGCATTTTTCTTGATGAGCGAACCAAATTATTATTGAACTGAAAATATATAAACAGACAGGCAAGCAAAAGCCCACCAAACATTTTTAAACATTGAACTTCTCTTGAATCTTTTTGTGTAATCGTTAGCTATAAACCGCATACTGTCAATACATTTTTCTTGAACGTTTTTGTAAAACATGATTTTTTAAAGAGATTTAATATCATTTTTTGAACTTTATATTGTCCTTTTCTGGTGTTTTCAAAATTCCCTTTCAGGTTTAATTTTGAGAAAGTGTTAGTACTTACTGTGTTAGATTTATAGTGTTGCGACGTCCAATTGGTACCATCAGTGAAGCAGTTAAGCATAAACGAACAGTGAGTATTAATTTCGTATTATTCTCCATCTGAAACAGTTGTTTTGAACCCTTCTTTGTGAACGTTAATATTCATTTTTTTGGAAAATATAAGTCCTTCAGACGCGAAAAGATGGATCGTTGACAAGAACAGAGTGTGTCAAATTTAAATTTTGGTTTTGGTTTCTTTTAAATAATTTCTTAAAAAATTGAAGTTATTTAACAAATTGTGGCGATTTGATGTTTTATAAGGCGAGGGATTGAAATCTATTCATAGTTTTGCTGTTATTGTAGAGGACCCCACCTACGGTAGTTTGCGTGTCGTTTATACGTTATATTATTATATTTTTGGCGATTTTTTAATTTCTTTTAATTAAAAATTCCTACTTCCCTATCTTTTCTACGTAAAAAAGGTATACCTTCTAAATCTCGCAGCGAGTAACCGTTTTTTTATTCGGTTTTAAATTATTGAATGTAATCAATTTAAATTAAATAAAATAGGTATCTATTATTATTTAATTTACAGAATAATTGATAGTGAAGCAAGCAGTATAAAACTAAATTTTCTTTTTTCAAATTTTTTAAATTTATTACTTTCCAACACTAGCAAAAAGTACGAAGAGCAATGATTTTTAAATAAATAAATTTAAAATTTGAGAAACAATTTTCATTTAAATACCAATTTCATTAAAAAACAAAATAACAATAATTAATGAAAAAAAAGTTATTCTTATTCTGTCGAAGTGACTTTCTTTTACTACAATACATTTGACGATGTGTTTATTAAACCAACGCCTTATTTTAAATAATAAATGTTCGTTTTGAAATGATTCGATTGCATTTCTAATGCTCTGCAATAATCCTTCTCAATTATTTATTGCATCTTGATACAAACCGCCATATGCAAAAATCCAACGGGTTAAAATCTGGACTTCGCACAGGCCAAGGCATATTGCTCCCACGACCTATGCGGCGACCAGGAAAATTTATATTTAGGTAGTTTCTCACCGGTGTAAAAAAATGTGGCGAAGCTCCATTTTGAATATAAAACATATTTTCTTTTAAATTTAGTAGTACATCATCCAAGAATTCGTCTAGCCGAGTTTGTAGAAAATTTAGGTATAATGCACAGTTTAAATTAGGTGGTACCTCAACGTTCCAAAAAATAATTATCAAAAATTCCACATCAAATGCTTATTTTAAATTCATGTTAAAAGTAGCGTTCGGGTACTAAGTGCAGATTTTCTATGTTCCACACATGTTTGTTTCCAAAGTTAAATACACTTCTACATGTAAAGGTGGCTTCGATCGTAAACAACATATTATTTAAAAATATTGGATCTCCGTTTTGCTGAGTACGACAGAAACTAGCAAACTGTAACCTGACTGGATGATCCACCAGATTTTGAACAGGCGTAAAATAGTATGGATAAACTTTTTCTGCATGAAAAATCCTTGAAATCGGTGACTTATTTACTCCAGTAGCAGCAGCCATACGCTTCGTTTTTATTTCTGGATTTTCTGCAATGCAGACCAAGATTTCCTCATCCTATTCCGCAGTAATATTTTTTGGTCTTCCCATGATATCTCGTTTGGGACGAGAGGAACCAGTTTCACCCAATCTACTATAAATCCGGCTGCCTCCTATTTGGATACATATCTAAATATCTACAATGAGCTCTGCGTCCATCAAAATTTTCTTGCGTGTATACGCAAACCATATTGTGCATCTCTTGGTTTGAAAATAAATTATGCCTTGGCATTTTAAACTTAAACTTGTTGCACATTTTTTAACAACGCGCAATATGTTGACAAACAACAAGTAGGTTTGACAGATATCAATTTTTAAAGCGTGTGTTATTGTTTTTCTTTAATCAAAGCTTATCTTGAATACATCCCTAAATCATAATTTAAATTGGTTGCATTTGAATAATTAATGAAGTGTATCTGTAGGTACCTTGTGCTGTCATAGTATATTCCCCAAACGGGAACCAGAAAAAATGGCTAAAGTCGCAAAATTTGTCAAAAAATCAATTATTTCCTCTAAACTTGTCAAAGCTTAATAAAGAGGGACTTAAGATATTTAAATTAACAAAAAAATCACAATTCTTTTAGAAAAATCTAGAAAAATTCACATAGCCCCGATAATTCATAAATAATCTAAATTTATTAAAAGGCACAGTTCAAACATTCACATCAGTCATTTTATAGCAAGAAAGTTACAAACAACAGCCATCAAAAATATAGCCCCCTCACTAACCCGATCTATATCATATTGACTTTACACTCCGAACCGCAAGATTATATTTCAATTCTATCAAATTTTATAAGACACTTCTCTTGATTTCAAAGTTTCATTCAAATTTTCATTTGCAATTCAAAACGTCCTTCGTTTACTTCCCTGAAACGCCAACTAGTCATTTACTCAATTTCCTTTCCATTTCACGTGCTTTCGTAAACGACAAAATTATCCCCATTTCATTTGTTCCTCTAACTGGCTCACAAATTGCAATGCTACTTTTCATACCCCCTGTATAATATTCAACGTCGATCAAACACACTTCTTATAAATTATTCTTCTTTCGAATTTCACTGTTCATTCATTTTCGCATTCAAATTATCCAAATACAGTCAGTCCCTTTCAAATTACTCAAATAAAGTATTGTTATTCTCGTCCCCATCAATATCGAAATTCATTTCCGAAACATAAGCTATGCATCAAATTAAATTGAGTCCACGTCAGTCCATTCACCGAGTGAATATTGTATGTAGTGTATGTATTATGTACTTTCATATCGTTTCAACTTTCCAACGCACAGGGGTCATTCCAAATTTCGTAAAAATAAATTTTCGTTAATAACCCGAATTGATTCAGATTTCATTCGCATATCAAAATATTCCCCTTTTTAAGGCCGATACGGTGATATAATTTTCATTCCCAAATTTCACGTCTTTTAGATTCTTATGCAGTTTTACGAAATGTTGTATAATACTGCGCAATCGATGAGTCATCCTCGCCCGCATGGAATGGGCGGGGACGCATACAGCCTTTTCCAGACCTTTCCAGCTCTCTGCTCGTCGGGTTCCCGATGAAGCCTGTAAAAAAGCCAAGCGCGATGAGTTCGAGCAAGTCAATTTCCTTGGAGTATCTCGCGATCATCTAAATCCAGTGCCCGTGCTGCCTCCAAGGCCGAAACCTTGTAAAAAAGAGTTTAGTTTTAATAGTTTTGCCCTAGCGCATAAAATAGAAGTAAGTTTCTTCGTTGTATCTCGCGATAATCAAATCCAGTGCCCGTGCTACTTCCAAGGTCTAAGCCTTGCAAAAGAGGGTTAATTTTAGATAGTAATCGCGTTACTTCATTTTTATTTTAAAATAACGGAATTTCAGTGTCGAAAGTACTCTTTTAAAACAGTGTAGAGTAAATATTTCAATTTATTTATTCAGTTCTAATAAATAAAATTATTTTTTGCTCGTTTAAAGTGTTTTACTGCAAAAGCGATTGGAAATTTGCATCTTCTAATTGTTAGAGTTAATTTTCACACCTTCAGTGCGTTTATTATGTGAAGCTACTGGCGGTATATCTTAAACAGAATGTCTGTTTCCGCTATAATGGTTTACAATTAAACTTGTACTCATTGACGCTTTCTGGGTAAAATTTATGAACTGTCCCTAGCAGCTGCTTCGAAGATTTCTAATCAACCCACATGTTCTGAGAAAACCGTGAGTTTAACAACGGTACAAATTACTATATTACATCATTTATTTAACCGTAAAGCTTCACTCCTTCAAAAGTGATTAACAATTTTTCTATTTAAAAATAGACAAACGTACCTGAACAAAGGATTATACTGTAAATAATAAAAAATGTTTTTCAATAAAACTACGATGGAAAATCAAAAATGAGGAATAAACTACAAAGCGTGTTACTATAATTAGATATATAATATAATTTATTGATGTTGATATGCAAAAGTAGGTACTTACACAACTCAAAAGAACAAATGTAGTGATATGTTAAACACGTTGAGTATGAAAATATTCGAAATAAATAATAGTGGAAAAAATAACGTTAAAAAATAGTGCACCATAAATATAAAATGCACAAACTTAATAAAGTGTTCAATCCCACATTAGAAAATAGTTCATATGTGCGCTTCTGTCCTCCCCACTTCCTCGTCTCATTTCATTATTGTATACTATTTTGTCATTATACTTTGCTGTATTCATCATTCTCCTTTACTGTTTCAATTTTTTATTTTGTATTCTGGCCGTCATAATTCTTCATTCGCTGCTCATTACTCAATTTGCCAGCTTTAGTTAGAATTAGTATTTTTAAGGTTTTCAATGTGAAATATAAAAAACTGAAAATTGTTATTGGTTCAATATCTAATACCCAATACTATATGCATTTGAATATATGTAATGTTAAACATATATAGTTGAAGTTGAATTGGATTGAATTGAATGTATTCAAATAAAATCAAAATTATTATTTAAAATTTTAGTATACTGAATACGACCAGAATTGAAACCGTATAAAAACTAAAAGCCGGCAAAAACAGCCGGCATCTCTTTATTGTTTTTCTTATGACAAGCATTTCTCTTTACCTCCGCAACAGATGCCGACTGTTTTTGCTGGCTTTTAGTTTTTATACGGTTTCAATTCTGGTCGTATTCACTATATCACTATAAAGTGTTTTTGATAGAAGGTATTTTTTATTATAACTTTTTTAGAAAACGGTTTCATATTCTGGGGCAACAAATCAACATATAAGACAATTATAACTTGCTCCATCCTTGGTTGCATTAAATCATATATAGTTCAGCTTATCTACATTTCTCGTAGAATATAAGTGCTTTACCTCGTTCAGCATCGTTCTTTGGCTCTAATGGGTATAACAGACAATGAATCATATAGGCTGAAAGTAACTTCACTATGTTTATTATTATAAAAGAATCTTTATAACCTACCCTGAATAGGGATCTATGCCTTATTGGCTTACTTCTGATTCTACCAAAAATTGCAAAATCATATGAACAATTCCCTGAATATGTCTTTCAAAACTCAAAAATTCGATATGCTCGGTCAGGATTTCGAAAAGTCTTCACTATTCTACTACTACGTATTATAATTGAAGAAATTTTGTGAGCCACTGACATCGCAAAAGGTATCCCCTTGATATTATTCGATATGACTAAAGCTTTTGACTTCTGAAATATTAATTGTTTAATTATAAAATTAAGTTATTATGGTATATCTTATCGGAAATGAGAGTGCGTGTGTATCGTGATAAACTTTTATCGAATCCTAACCATGTTACCGAATTTACGCCTATATCTTCACTGACAGTGGACATTTATATTTTAATGAAATATGGAGAAGTAATCTGCGGCTTCAGGGACATTTTCTTACAGGCTGTTATTCTAACCTCAATTTACGGTCTGTCTAGTATGTCATGAATACAGTGATGATTTTCTGTCATACAGCATTTTCCAATATATTAGTGTATTTCTTATAATAGTAAATTATAATATTTCTAATGGTGTACTTTAACAAAAGTGTGCTGTGCATTTTAAATTGGACGCAAACGCAGTATAATTTTTGATAAAAATGAAACAACCAATATCATGTGCTTCGTCTATATGTTGGAATATTTACAGCATATGGGAAGGTATACGAAGTAGCAGTCCATAGGAGTGTCAGCGGCACATTATTTTAAAGGTTTAAAACAAATTTTATATTCAAACTGGACTGCTCCTATCGTACCAGTGGAAAAATCAAATTGTGAAATTAGATTTTATGCTGATTTAAAATAGGGCTAAATCAGGTTTTGAAAATTCACCATTATCCACTGCCAAGACACGCAGAAATTTATTCATCTTTAAATGGAAGAAATCGTTTACAGTTTTAAATTTTTCAGAGGCTTACTTACAAATCGAGTTGGATGAGTGTGCTAAAAAAATATTATTAATAGGCACAAAGGACTTTACAGTTTCCAAAGACTTGCTTATGGGACGCAAGTTCTCCTAAAATTTATCAACAACTGATGGATCAGATGTTGGCGGGAATACAAGGAACTTGATTGTGCCTTTATGATAGGTAAAATGATAGAGAACATTTATCAAACTTAATGCAAGTTTTACAAAGAAGGGATGATTTCAACCTTCACATACCAAAAAATAAATACAAATTTATGCAGTCATCTGCCGAGTATTTAGTACCCGTTATAGATTCTCTTGGTTTATATAAATCGCAGAGAAGAAATGAAGCAAAATTAAATATGCCAAGGCCTTATGATATTGAAAAATTATAATCTTTCATAGGCATGATAAATTATTATACAAAATTTACAAAAGGCTCTAGCACATTATGATCCTGAATTACCTCTTGTATTAACAGCCGATGTCTCCTTAGTAGAGGTTGCTACAGTTTTTCACCTCAATCCTGATGATACAGAAAAAAATTGCACGTGCTTTAAAGACGTGTAAATCCGAGGAAATTTGGTATAGTTAGATTGAAAGAGGGGCCCTGAGTTTAATATACGGGGCGAAAAAATACGTTTGAGGCCACTACTTCCAATATTTGGTTCTAAAAAAGGAATCCCTACCACTACAACTAATTACTAAACCATTAAACTAAATTAACCAAATGTAGAAACGTATTAAAACACTACTATTTTCATCAGTGCATTTTTACTAGAAATAATGGCCGTATAAACCATTAAACATGAATTACATTAAGCTTACATCACGTTTAAATCCACCAGAAACACAAAGTAGTTTGCAGCACTAGGTAAACAATATGACTGATTATTTAATAGAGCAACGAAACATTACAGTAAGAGCAAATTGGCACTCTTTCACTTTTTCAACTTGGGCCATTAATATTACTGTTTTCATGATCCACGACTGCTATTTTAATGTGCTAATTTTCAAACATGTGTTTTTTTGACCCTATTTTGTCGAACTAAATTGGTTTTTTGATGTAATGAAGCTAATTTTAAATGGGAAATTTGGTATATGTTTTCAGTTTAACTTTGTGTCTGAAGTAATATATTTTCATTTTTATTAAACCGGGGACGATTAAATAGGGTTTTTTTAGTAACCAGGTAAAGTTTTAATTTCAAACTGATTGCAAGTAGTTTAAACCCTGAGAGCCAATTGTTTAAATTAATTAAGGCTCCAAAATTTTCAGTATGTACCAGCTTCAAAAATAATAATTTGATTTAGAATCATAACTATTAATACCGGGGCTATAACATTTTACAGTGAATAATAACCCTTAGGGGACGCTGTCTTTAAGTGGGACACTCCCGAGTTGTACATCGAAATTTTGATACAATTTATTGTGATTTGATTTTAATTTTGCAAATAAGTAACTTTTTTCCCGTGAAATTCTCAGTCGAGGAGCAACCTTTAAGTGGGACACTCCATTTGAGTCCAACTGTCATAAATTAATACCATGCACGATAATAAAAATAAGCCAAGACAAATTAGTATCTAGTAAAATAAAACTTGACGTTTGAACTTGCTTGTTAGTAAAATTTTGTGTCCGCGAAATTCTCAGTCGGAGACGCTGCCTTTAAGTGGGACACCCCACCTGAGACATACCGTTATTTGATATTTTTTTAAGTAGATTCACGGGCTATTTTCCGCGAAATTCTCAGTCGGGGACGCTGCCTTTAAGTGGGACACTCCATCTGAGACGTACCGCCTTATTCAATAATTAAACATTCCATCACCGGGTTCATCACATGAAGTTCGCAAATTTAACTGTTTCATAATATCAAAAAGTCACTTCATTTTTACTAGAAATTTCAAAATTTTAACAATAATTTGACTGTCATAAAATTAGTCCCAATTTCATTACTGTTGCACATGTTAAACCGACGGCTTTGCTTTGCTTGTCATTTGCTTTCATTTTGAATTTACATGATATCATTTACTTATTTGGTTTCACTTTGTATAAGTAGGTACCTGGTTAACAATATTAATAGAAATTTTAATTAGAGAAATAAAAAGGGAAAAATTATAACTTAGTCAAATTTGAACATTTCCGAAACTTGGGTAATTAAAAATTTTAATATATTTAAAATATCAAATTCTCTGTATAATTTTGCTGTTTTCCTGTAAATACAGGGTGTCGCACGACGAACTGCGGCGATCGATATCTCGAAAAGTAGACATCGGAAAATTTTGAAAATTTGGTAGTAAACTAATGTCGATGGGGGCAACTCGGCTATAATATTTTCAAGATGGTTGCGCTTCCGGTTATACCGGAAGTAGATACCAACTTGCTTATTATAAATGGGACACCCTATATATTATTACATTTTTTGGATTGTACGAAAAATTCCAGGCCGATTTTGTGTATCATGTCCTATATCTAGGTCTCTCCGTTTTTGAGATATTTCAATTTTTATGTCAAAAATTACGTTTGCGGGCCCTAAAAGAATTATCAATTTTTCCTATAAGCAAGCCTTTATTATCTAATTTGGGTTCGATTCTATGTTGAAAAAGACCTACTTTAATAGAGTTTTTATAATATTTTGTTAAGTATTAATACAGAGTGTTCAAAAAATAAGAATAAAAATGAAATTGAGAAAACTGTCAAAAATCAATTTTTTCTAATGGAAACCCCCAATTTTTATAATCTTATCTTATTCGCCATTAAAAATAAGAGTAAGTTTGTATATGGATGTCTATTCCGAAAATTTTTAGTTTTCGAGATATTCCCAATTCAATATTTCTATATGGGTATTTTGTTATGGATATTAAGTTAAATTACTCTTAGTTGGCTATGACGGCGTTGAGTGCTAAACAATAATGTATGTAGCTGTCATTTACCAATTTACAAGTATTAATTATCATGCCGGGGCGCTTAAATTATACGCACAGAGGATTACTTGTTTATAATCTATGGAGAATGTAACAAAGTTTTATCAAGAACGTGTGAAATATTTGCTAATATATATCCAGATAAACAAAAACCGCCTCCGAACAGTATTAAACGAATAATGGAGAATTTCAAAAATTTTGGCACCGTTAAGGTAACAGTTCATAAAATAAAACCAATTGTCGATGATGAAAATATCGAAATTGCTATTTTGGGATATTTTGCGGCATATCCTATGACATCCTTAAGACAAGTGGCCTTACAAACAGGAATCTCCATGAACTCTATTCATAGAATTCTTTTGAAACACAAATTCCATCCCTATTCCATTTCCTATGGTTCAACACCTAAAGGACACCGATTTGACCAGAAGAGATCACTTTTGCGAATTTATTTTAACAATGTTACAAGGCGACTTTCGATTTTTGGACAACATAATTTGGACTGACAAGGCAAAATTTACGAAAAATGGACTTTTCAACAGACATAATTCCCACTTTTGGTGTGATTCAAATCCCCAAGGCCTGAGATTGCGAAATTATCAAGAAACCTGGCAATTTAATGTGTACTGTGCTGTGAGAAATGATGGAGTCGTAAACCTTAATTTTTATGAAGAAAACTTAAATGGTAATGAATTAATACTTAATTAATAGTTTCTGTTTTTCAAGTTACGTATCAACTTTTCTTTAGGTGAAAGATATTTGAATATATTACAAGATTTAGATAATGAATATTTGAACAATTTACCGCTAGCTGAACATAGGCAAATATTTTACCAACACGACGGCGCGCCACCACACAGCAGCTTCATAGTTAATAACTTCTTGGAAACTTTTTACGATAAGTGGATTGCAACCAATGGACATTTTCTGTGGCCTCCCCGTTCTCCTGATCTGTCTGTCTTAGACTATTTTATATGGGGAACAATAAAAGATATGAAACATAATATTTTTAGTCGCAAACTCCTCTATAAATCCTTATTTTACTATAAGGAAAATAACCAGACTGCAACCAAAGTTACAAGTCTGGCGCGTTAAGTGTAATAATTGCATATTACCATCAAAACGCTAATGCTTCGATTGCAACAAACACCAGCCGAAAGACTGATCCTACTTAAAGGAGCTCTCTTGCCAGTCGTCACACACCACTTGCAGACTGCAGTTTCGAGCTGTTGGCTCTCGTCAGTGCAAGGTAGGCATGCGACGACCGGCACGAGAATCCTTTGACTACTTAGTACATCCCGCTATTTCTACAATAGCGACATGTAAAATAGCCAGCAGGCGCCATCTAGCGGTCCAGTGTCTGTTGCAATCGAAAAATAAATAGCCTGACTTGGCTTAGCATAGTTCAAATGTGCTTTTAGAGGGCGGAATATTAAACATAATATTTTTAGTCGCAAACCCCTCTATAAATCCTTATTTTACTATAAGGAGCGACGAGAGCCAACAGCTCGAAACTTGCAGTCTGCAAGTGGTGTGTGACGACTGGCAAGAGAGCTCCTTTAAGTAGGATCAGTCTTTCGGCTGGTGTTTGTTGCAATCGAAGCATTAGCGTTTTGATGGTAATATGCAATTATTACACTTAACGCGCCAGATTTGTAACTTTGGTTGCAGTCTGGTTATTTTCCTTATAGTAAAATAAGGATTTATAGAGGAGTTTGCGACTAAAAATATTATGTTTAATATTCCGCCCTCTAAAAGCACATTTGAACAATAAAAGATATGGTTTATTTTAATCCAGTCACAACAATGGAAAATTGTCAGGCAAGAGTAAGGAATGCTTTTGAAAGATTATCTCCAGGTTCTATTAGATCGGCCATCCATGACGAACTAATCAAGAGGTGCAAAAAATGTTTGGAAGCCCAGGGTGGACACTTTGAACACTTATTAAAATAAAATATTTTCCTGAGTATAAGTAGTTATACTGTTAGTATTTTATATAAGAACCTTTTGTATCTAAGTTACATTTGTTTAATTATTTTATGAACTGTTGCAGTGCGAAATTTTTTGATATTCTCCATTATTCATTAAATACTGTTCGGAGACGGTTTTTGTTTCTCTGGATATCTATTAGCAAATATTTCACATGTTTTTGATAAAACTTTGTAACATTCTCCATAGATTATAAACAAATTTAAGTAATCATCGTGTGCATAATTTAAGCGCCCCAGCATGATAATTAATACTTGTAAATTGGTAAGTGACAGCTACATACATTATTGCTTAGCACTCAACGCCGTCATAGCCAACTAAGAGTAATTTAACTTAATATCCATAACAAAATACCCATATAGAAATATTGAATTGGGAATATCTCGAAAACTAAAAATTTTCGGAATAGATATCCATATACAAACTTACCCTTATTTTTAATGGCGAATAAGATAAGATTATAAAAATTAGGGGTTTCCATTTGAAAAAATTGATTTTTGACAGTTTTCTCAATTTCATCTTTATTCTTATTTTTTGAACACTCTAATAAAATATTATAAAAACTCTATTAAAGTAGGTCTTTTTCAACAAAGAATCGAACCCAAATTAGATAATAAAGGCTTCCTTATAGGAAAAATTGATAATTCTTTTAGGGCCCGCAAATGCCATTTTTGACATAAAAATTGAAATATCTCAAAAACGGAGAGACTTAGGTATAGGACATGATACACAAAATCGGCCTAAAATTTTGCGTACAATCCAAAAATGTAATAATATATAGGGTGTCCCATTTAAAATAAGCAAGTCGGTATCGACTTCCGGTATAACCGGAAGTGCCACCAACTATATTTTAGCAGAGTTGCCCCCATCGACATTAGTTTATTGCCAAATTTTCAAAATTTTCTGATGTCTACTTTTCGAGATATCGATCGCCGCAGTTCTTCGTGGGACAGCCTGTATATCTATGCACATTTCTTAAAATGCACACCATATCGTAAATTTGATTTTTGCTTTGAACTGTAAATATGTTCTATATATTATTAAACTGTCTTGTTTGCCTTATTTTGAGTCTCTACTTCCATTTGCATAAGCCTGAAATAGTATAAGTGTTGC
The DNA here is from genome assembly GCA_963675555.1 of Leptura quadrifasciata. Lineage (NCBI taxonomy): Eukaryota > Metazoa > Arthropoda > Insecta > Coleoptera > Cerambycidae > Leptura > Leptura quadrifasciata. The sequence continues at coordinate 175,303,317 of OY776673.1, forward strand.
AAATAATAAAATCATTACAGCTGTTCATTCCTTGAGAAAGACGGCCTACGTTTCGACCGTCTTACTGATTCTATCTGGGGCCTCTATTATACTGTTAATAGAGAAAGTGGTGTTTCTACACTTTAAACAGAAACTGGTGCTAGAGGCAAAAATCCCTTGTACTTGTTTAAAGTGTAAGTTGCAGCACCGAATTAGCGGCGTTACATTGACACACTATGCGGATCATTCTTAATACCACTGAGTTTTAGTGGTATTAAATCGTGGAGTCTCCTGTTTACCGTTTACAAGATACAGGAAGTTTTTTGTTTTCAATTAATGTCACATATTATTATAACACAATTTTAAAGAGCATTTGACAAATTTCAGTATTTTCAAAATAAATAAATTTTCTGTCTTATTTATTTCACAAATTCATTTGGTATTCACGGCTATTAATTTTTCAGTAAGAGGCATCGACCTATTAAGTTCAGAGTAGTTCAGGATTTAGTTATTCCAATTTAGGTGAAGTTGGTGTTAACTATACTACTAAATAAACGACGAACTACGCGTCGCTATACCTATCCTGACTAAATCAGGTTATTCTAAAATTTGGCTTAATATATGCATGTCCATCGACCTGGAAACGTGTACATGTTTAACTTTATTTGTCTTTGCTTGAGGAAACGTATATTTACATAGCATTTATTATTCAAGGATTACATATTCGTTGAAATTTGATAAATGGCCCAGGCCCCCACTGATTAATTTAAAAAATATATACACGAAAAGTATTTCGTTCATAAAAGCGGTAGCTCCCCTATTTTTCCACTTTAAATCATTATATATATACAGGGTGGACTATTAATAATAGGCCACAGTTCAGGGGTAGATTTTTTGATTCTGCAAGTTTTAATTTATTAAAGCAATGATTCCTGCATTAAAACCATAATATTACTTTTTTGTTTTCTCTGTTAAATTATTTGAAATTTCAGATTTCAGGAGTTTCCCGTATAATCCCCTGAAAACTAACAGCGAAACTAATGAACAATATGTTAAAGGATCGAGTCTTCCAAATAGTTACGAAACCCGATACCAGGCCCCACAAGGAAAATTAAATACTGGACTACCACAAGGATCAGTCCTTGCCCTACTCCTCATTAACCTATATATTGCAGATAATAATAATAATAATCGTTTATTGTCCAACAGGCTCACGCCCAATTACAAAACACTTTGAAGTGTACAACTACTAACTAATCTAACGAAAGCTACAAAAGTAGGAAAAGAAGGAAAGAAACAAATACAAGAAAAACAAATAATAGAGATCATAAATGTAAAGCAGTATAGCTTATATATGTCAAGTGAAAGTATAAAAATAGTTATAATAGTTATATATGGATTATATTTACCTACATCTAAATATTTGAAGAGCTCAAATAGCACAGTTTTAATTAATTGTAAGAATACATATATAATGGCATAAAAAAATAGTGTGTAGTTAAGCCCGATTGTAGCATATATTTTTAGTTTGTTGGTTGGTTGGTTAATGTCACATAAATGACTAATACTGTTGAAATTAGTGCACATTGTGTGTATTGGTCAATTAAAAAACACATTTATCCTAGCTGTATTGATATGAAATGTGAAATATTGCCTCGAATGTTGCCTTGGAACTAAAAAAATTAATGCAGCCAGAAGGTCAAAACAGTCGATTTCATTGTGTAACAGTTTGTGAAGGAAAGATAGTGAGTTGTATAATAATAATAATAATAATAATAATAATAATAATAATAATAAATATATGCTCGCGGAAAACCCGTGGCTACAACTGCGGTACCCCCGGCGACAGGCGGCATAAGGTCACCCATCTATTTTATATGGATGACCTTAAACTTTATTCCTCTGGAGAGAGGGATCTCCAACAGTCCCTTAGGGTGGTACAGGAGTATACGCAGGCTGTCGGTATGCAGTTCGGGTTGGACAAATGCGCACTGATCCATCTCAAGAGAGGACGATGCGGTGACTATGGAGAGGACGCGCAGCTCGTGGACGGAAGCATCTTACACCATCTAGATGCCGGAGAGTCGTACACTTACTTGGGTGTCGAGCAACGCTCCACCCAAGAAGTGAGTGTAGTGAAAAACGCTCTCCGCGGCAAGTATCAGCACCTACTCCGACAGATCTGGTCTTCAGAACTGTCGGGGAAGAACAAGGTGTCTGCTACAAATATGCTTGCCGTTCCGATCCTTCTCTACTCTTTCGGAGTAGTGAAGTGGACTAGAGAAGAGCTGCGTCAACTCGATGTAGTAACCCGCAAGAAGATGCATCTCAATAGGAGCTTGCATCCTAAATCGTCCGTTCCACGGTTATATCTCCCACGACATCGGGGAGGCCGTGGACTCTTGAGCTTGGAGAGTCTCCATAGCAGGATGGTTCTGGAGGGAGCATGTAAGGTCATCAGGAGTTCGGATCCCCTCCTCTGCATGGTCCGAGACCATGAAAATGCAGAGGTAGGAGCTTTTCTCTTTAAGGCAGCACGCAGAGCAGCCGATGAACTTGGTCTCATCTTCGACGTCGAGCGGGTAAACCCCGACTCTGTCACCGAGTTGGAACCCGTTCGACTAAAAGCCCACATTAGAGCTGCAGAACACAACATCCTTCTGCAGCTCCATAAGGATAAGCCATTGCACGGGATCTTCTATAAAAATATAGAAGACCTCGGCTTATCCGAAAGGCTGACCTTCGCCTTCTTAAGGTCAGCTGGGCTGAAGTCTGAGACCGAGGGATTCATAATGGCTTGCCAGGATGGTGTATTTAACACTCTCGTCTATCGACGTCGTGTCATGGGTATGGAGGTCCCTGATGTCAGCTGCAGGGCCTGCCGCAGGGCGCCGGAGACTGTAATGCACTTACTGTCGGCTTGCCCGACTTACGCAGTCTCGGCCTATATTCATAGACACAACGCAGCATTACGAGTGCTTTACTATCATCTAAGGCACTCGTATGGGATAGACGAAACACCAGTGCTGCCTTACGTTCCGGGGGATATTGAGTCCGTTGTGGGGAATGAGAAGTGCCTAATTTATTGGAACTACTCGTTTCCCACCGTCAGGCAAATACAAGCCAACAAGCCTGACATAGTACTCCTCGACCACCAACTCAAGACAATGTATGTCGTGGAATTCTCAGCTCCCGCTGAGAGCAACATTGTCTTGAAAGAGGAGGAAAAACGGACAAAATATCGAGATTTGCTCTTCGAACTCCGCAGGCTTTATCCAGGCCATTCTGTTAAAATAGTGGTACTGATTATAGGAGCCCTCGGTGGAATGAGACAGACGCTGCTTTCAGAACTAAAGATCATACCGGCATGCCGAGATTCGGCAGAGATCTTAACCGGCAGAATGCAGAAGGCTGTCATCCTCGGTTCATTACGTCTACTCAGGGCACACGATTCGCGGACCCGGTAGTCACTCACCCCACGGGCGTGGGGAGTGGCTATTGGTATTACCAGCTCCCCTCTGTGAGGGTCGGAGCCACAGAGTAGGGTGACTGGTTTTTTGTAAAAAAAAAAAAAAAAAAAAAAAAAAAAAAAAAAAAAAAAAAAAATAATAATAATAATAATAATACCAGAGCATAGCGCCTTCACGCCACAAAATCTGCGTGACTATGTATCCCACCTTCGTAGTAGGGGCTACGTGAGGGCTGCTCCTGGACCGGTGAATGAGGTGGCCGAAGAGCCGCCACAATCACCGGTTGAGGACGTAGCACTCCTCGTTCCGCCAATACCAGAGGGCCTCAGTACCAGAAGGGGGTTACACCATCTGAAAACCCCCGGGCCACAAGACCTGGCCAGAGTGGACGCTGAACTTCGTACAGCGCTACCAGAAGAGGCTGACATCTGGCACATAAATTGTGCCGTGTATGCCGCTGCTCAACGCTCTTCTCAGGTGGAGAGGCGAAATACCTCTTCCCCACAGGAGAGAGCGCAGCGGCGCATACAAAAGATGGAAGCCAAGATCCGGTCGGCGAGGCAACACGCATCCCGTATCCAATGTGTGATGGACTATATGGCGGCCAACAGGCCGTTCACGCCTAAAGTGCGTCGATTAGCCGCCAACCTAAGACGCGTCCATCACACACTCAATGAGGCAGTGCTGCGAACCACCAAACAGCACTGTCTCGACAGGATACGGATGCTAGTGACTTGTAAAAAATCACTAGTGAGGCGGGCGAGAGGGCTTGCGGAAAATAAACTGTTCCGCGAGAAGCCCTCGCGCCTTTTCCAACCGCCTCCGCGTGTTGTAGACAATCCGCCGACTGCAGATCAGGTGGAGAACTTCTGGAAAACGCTATACGAGGAGAGGCTTCCACTCAACCGAGATTCTCCTGCCCTTGCACACTTTGAAGCCTTTTGTCAAAGGCTTCAGCAACCACAGGAAGTGTGCGAACCAATAACCCCAGAAGAGGTTCGTAGGGCTCTTGAGGGCTCTAAGAACTTTGCTGCTCCAGGTCCCGATGGGATAAATAACTTTTGGTGGAAAAAGTTATCGAGCACCCACCACCATTTGGCCAGAATTTTTAATTCCTGGTTAAATGGGGAGCAGCAAATCCCTTCTTGGGTTGTTGAGGGGCGGACAGTGCTGATCCCCAAGAACGGAGATTTGTCCAACCCAAAGAACTACAGACCGATAACCTGTCTAAACGCATGCTACAAGGTGTTTACACGCATTTTGTACATGCGGGTGCTCCACGCAGTTGAACCGGTTTACGAACGGATATATGAGCAACGAGGGTCGAAGAGAGGTGTCGCTGGCTGCAAGGAAAACCTGCTGATCGACAGATGTGTCACGCAGGACTCCATGCAGTATAAGCGGAACCTCTCTATGGCCTGGATCGACTACCGCAAGGCATTTGACATGACATCGCATGAGCTCATTGTTCACTTGCTCCGATGTCTTGTGGTACCAGGCCCCGTAGTGAGATGTATTGAAGAACTGATGCCGCTCTGGAGGACTCGTTTTACCATAACATCGGGTAACGATAGAGTCCAAACAGAGTCGGTAACATTCAGAAGAGGAGTATTTCAGGGAGATTCCCTCAGCCCCCTTCTCTTTTGCATCTCACTACTGCCATTATCCGTCTCGCTCCGGAAAACCCGTGGCTACAACTGCGGTACCCCCGGCGACAGGAGGCATAAGGTCACCCATCTATTTTATATGGATGACCTTAAACTTTATGCCTCTGGAGAGAGGGATCTCCAGCAGTCCCTTAGGGTGGTACAGGAGTACACGCAGGCTGTCGGTATGCAGTTCGGGTTGGACAAATGCGCACTGATCCATCTCAAGAGAGGACGATGCGGTGACTACGGAGAGGACGCGCAGCTCGTGGACGGAAGCATCTTACACCATCTAGATGCCGGAGAGTCGTACACTTACTTGGGTGTCGAGCAACGCTCCACCCAAGAAGTGAGTGTAGTGAAAAACGCTCTCCGCGGCAAGTATCAGCACCTACTCCGACAGATCTGGTCTTCAGAACTGTCGGGGAAGAACAAGGTGTCTGCTACAAATATGCTTGCCGTTCCGATCCTTCTCTACTCTTTCGGAGTAGTGAAGTGGACTAGAGAAGAGCTGCGTCAACTCGATGTAGTAACCCGCAAGAAGATGCATCTCAATAGGAGCTTGCATCCTAAATCGTCCGTTCCACGGTTATATCTCCCACGACATCGGGGAGGCCGTGGACTCTTGAGCTTGGAGAGTCTCCATAGCAGGATGGTTCTGGATGGAGCATGTAAGGTCATCAGGAGTTCGGATCCCCTCCTCTGCATGGTCCGAGACCATGAAAATGCAGAGGTAGGAGCTTTTCTCTTTAAGGCAGCACGCAGAGCAGCCGATGAACTTGGTCTCATCTTCGACGTCGAGCGGGTAAACCCCGACTCTGTCACCGAGTTGGAACCCGTTCGACTAAAAGCCCACATTAGAGCTGCAGAACACAACATCCTTCTGCAGCTCCATAAGGATAAGCCATTGCACGGGATCTTCTATAAAAATATAGAAGACCTCGGCTTATCCGAAAGGCTGACCTTCGCCTTCTTAAGGTCAGCTGGGCTGAAGTCTGAGACCGAGGGATTCATAATGGCTTGCCAGGATGGTGTATTTAACACTCTCGTCTATCGACGTCGTGTCATGGGTATGGAGGTCCCTGATGTCAGCTGCAGGGCCTGCCGCAGGGCGCCGGAGACTGTAATGCACTTACTGTCGGCTTGCCCGACTTACGCAGTCTCGGCCTATATTCATAGACACAACGCAGCATTACGAGTGCTTTACTATCATCTAAGGCACTCGTATGGGATAGACGAAACACCAGTGCTGCCTTACGTTCCGGGGGATATTGAGTCCGTTGTGGGGAATGAGAAGTGCCTAATTTATTGGAACTACTCGTTTCCCACCGTCAGGCAAATACAAGCCAACAAGCCTGACATAGTACTCCTCGACCACCAACTCAAGACAATGTATGTCGTGGAATTCTCAGCTCCCGCTGAGAGCAACATTGTCTTGAAAGAGGAGGAAAAACGGACAAAATATCGAGATTTGCTCTTCGAACTCCGCAGGCTTTATCCAGGCCATTCTGTTAAAATAGTGGTACTGATTATAGGAGCCCTCGGTGGAATGAGACAGACGCTGCTTTCAGAACTAAAGATCATACCGGCATGCCGAGATTCGGCAGAGATCTTAGCCGGCAGAATGCAGAAGGCTGTCATCCTCGGTTCATTACGTCTACTCAGGGCACACGATTCGCGGACCCGGTAGTCACTCACCCCACGGGCGTGGGGAGTGGCTATTGGTATTACCAGCTCCCCTCTGTGAGGGTCGGAGCCACAGAGTAGGGTGACTGGTTTTTTGTAAAAAAAAAAAAAAAAAAAAAAAAAAAAAAAAAAAAAAAAAAAAAATAATAGGACTCAATAAGCAGGAGGGACTAACTCCCATCTATTAAGCCTTTGGTGAGTAGCGCCACCACTTACTCCAGCTAGGGGTGCAAAACCGAACCGGCAGCCCTAGTGCACCCGGGAGGGGAAAGCATCTTCCCCTCTGGTGTCGGTCGTGGGCCTGCAGGGCTAACCACCCACAGGCTCTAACCTTTGGTTCCGGCAGGCCGAAGACTGGGCCCCCACGATCGACCCCGTTCGGATAGGGGTCAAGGGCAAGGTGGTGGGGCCCAACCGGATAGACCGCCCGTTGACGACGTACGCAATGAACAAGGACGCTTTGAGTGGACAGATGAACTGAGGGATGAGCTTCTGCATTGTTATGAAAGCAGTGAGCCCGCGCGGAGGGGGTACATGGCGCGGATGCATGCTCTGTGGTGTGAGAGGCTACCAGAGCATCGCGCCTTCACGCCACAAAATCTGCGTGACTATGTATCCCACCTTCGTAGTAGGGGCTACGTGAGGGCTGCTCCTGGGCCGGTGAATGAGGTGGCCGAAGAGCCGCCACATTCACCGGTTGAGGACGTGGCTCTCCTCGTTCCGCCAATACCAGAGGGCCTCAGTACCAGAAGGGGGTTACACCGTCTGAAAACCCCCGGGCCACAAGACCTGGCCAGAGTGGACGCTGAACTTCGTACAGCGCTACCAGAAGAGGCTGACATCTGGCACATAAATTGTGCCGTGTATGCCGCTGCTCAACGCTCGTCTCAGGTGGAGAGGCGAAATACCTCTTCCCCGCAGGAGAGAGCGCAGCGGCGCATACAAAAGATGGAAGCCAAGATCCAGTCGGCGAGGCAACACGCATCCCGTATCGTGATGGACTATATGGCGGCCAACAGGCCGTTCACGCCTAAAGTGCGTCGATTAGCTGCCAACTTAAGACGCGTCCATCACACACTCAATGAGGCAGTGCTGCGAACCACCAAACAGCACTGTCTCGACAGGATACGGATGCTAGTGACTTGCAAAAAGTCATTAGTGAGGCGGGCGAGGGGGCTTGCGGAAAATAAACTGTTCCGCGAGAAGCCCTCGCGCCTTTTCCAACCGCCTCCGCGTGTTGTAGACAATCCGCCGGCTGCAGATCAGGTGGAGAACTTCTGGAAAACGCTGTACGAGGAGAGGCTTCCACTCAACCGAGATTCTCCGGCCCTTGCACACTTTGAAACCTTTTGTCAAAGGCTTCAGCAACCACAGGAAGTGTGCGAACCAATAACTCCAGAAGAGGTTCGTAGGGCTCTTGATGGCTCTAAGAACTTTGCTGCTCCAGGTCCCGATGGGATAAATAACTTTTGGTGGAAAAAGTTATCGAGCACCCACCACCATTTGGCCAGAATTGTTAATTCCTGGTTAAATGGGGAGCAGCAAATCCCTTCTTGGGTTGTTGAGGGGCGGACAGTGCTGATCCCCAAGAACGGAGATTTGTCCAACCCAAAGAATTACAGACCGATAACCTGTCTAAACGCATGTTACAAGGTGTTTACACGCATTTTGTACATGCGGGTGCTCCACGCAGTTGAACCGGTTTACGAACGGACATATGAGCAACGAGGGTCGAAGAGAGGTGTCGCTGGCTGCAAGGAGAACCTGTTGATTGACAGATGTGTCACGCAGGACTCCATGCAGTATAAGCGGAACCTCTCTATGGCCTGGATCGACTACCGCAAGGCATTCGACATGACATCGCATGAGCTCATTGTTCACTTGCTCCGATGTCTTGTGGTACCCGGTCCCGTAGTGAGATGTATTGAAGAACTGATGCCGCTCTGGAGGACTCGCTTTACCATAACATCGGGTAACGATAGAGTCCAAACAGAGTCGGTAACATTCAGAAGAGGAGTATTTCAGGGAGATTCCCTCAGCCCCCTTCTGTTTTGCATCTCACTACTGCCATTATCCGTCTCGCTCCGGAAAACCCGTGGCTACAACTGCGGTACCCCCGGCGACAGGAGGCATAAGGTCACCTATCTATTTTATATGGATGACCTTAAACTTTATGCCTCTGGAGAGAGGGATCTCCAACTGTCCCTTAGGGTGGTACAGGAGTATACGCAGGCTGTCGGTATGCAGTTCGGGTTGGACAAATGCGCACTGATCCATCTCAAGAGAGGACGATGCGGTGACTATGGAGAGGACGCGCAGCTCGTGGACGGAAGCATCTTACACCATCTAGATGCCGGAGAGTCGTACACTTACTTGGGTGTCGAGCAACGCTCCACCCAAGAAGTGAGTGTAGTGAAAAACGCTCTCCGCGGCAAGTATCAGCACCTACTCCGACAGATGTGGTCTTCAGAACTGTCGGGGAAGAACAAGGTGTCTGCTACAAATATGCTTGCCGTTCCGATCCTTCTCTACTCTTTCGGAGTAGTGAAGTGGACTAGAGAAGAGCTGCGTCAACTCGATGTAGTAACCCGCAAGAAGATGCATCTCAATAGGAGCTTGCATCCTAAATCGTCCGTTCCACGGTTATATCTCCCACGACATCGGGGAGGCCGTGGACTCTTGAGCTTGGAGAGTCTCCATAGCAGGATGGTTCTGGAGGGAGCATGTAAGGTCATCAGGAGTTCGGATCCCCTCCTCTGCATGGTCCGAGACCATGAAAATGCAGAGGTAGGAGCTTTTCTCTTTAAGGCAGCACGCAGAGCAGCCGATGAACTTGGTCTCATCTTCGACGTCGAGCGGGTAAACCCCGACTCTGTCACCGAGTCGACTAAAAGCCCACATTAGAGCTGCAGAACACAACATCCTTCTGCAGCTCCATAAGGATAAGCCATTGCACGGGATCTTCTATAAAAATATAGAAGACCTCGGCTTATCCGAAAGGCTGACCTTCGCCTTCTTAAGGTCAGCTGGGCTGAAGTCTGAGACCGAGGGATTCATAATGGCTTGCCAGGATGGTGTATTTAACACTCTCGTCTATCGACGTCGTGTCATGGGTATGGAGGTCCCTGATGTCAGCTGCAGGGCCTGCCGCAGGGCGCCGGAGACTGTAATGCACTTACTGTCGGCTTGCCCGACTTACGCAGTCTCGGCCTATATTCATAGACACAACGCAGCATTACGAGTGCTTTACTATCATCTAAGGCACTCGTATGGGATAGACGAAACACCAGTGCTGCCTTACGTTCCGGGGGATATTGAGTCCGTTGTGGGGAATGAGAAGTGCCTAATTTATTGGAACTACTCGTTTCCCACCGTCAGGCAAATACAAGCCAACAAGCCTGACATAGTACTCCTCGACCACCAACTCAAGACAATGTATGTCGTGGAATTCTCAGCTCCCGCTGAGAGCAACATTGTCTTGAAAGAGGAGGAAAAACGGACAAAATACCGAGATTTGCTCTTCGAACTCCGCAGGCTTTATCCAGGCCATTCTGTTAAAATAGTGATACTGATTATAGGAGCCCTCGGTGGAATGAGACAGACGCTGCTTTCAGAACTAAAGATCATACCGGCATGCCGAGATTCGGCAGAGATCTTAGCCGGCAGAATGCAGAAGGCTGTCATCCTCGGTTCATTACGTCTACTCAGGGCACACGATTCGCGGACCCGGTAGTCACTCACCCCACGGGCGTGGGGAGTGGCTATTGGTATTACCAGCTCCCCTCTGTGAGGGTCGGAGCCACAGAGTAGGGTGACTGGTTTTTTGTATAAAAAAAAAAAAAAAAAATTGATAGGACTCATTACTAATCCACCGCCCTTCTATAAATACACACCTCAAGCTGTTTTAGAAAACGAGGAAACATTGCTGTACTGGGATAGACCAATACAGTCTGATAGAACCTTGGATCACAACCGCCCTGACATCCTGGTGATCAAAAAGAAAGACAAGAAGGCCACTATAATTGATATTGGATGCCCCCTAACCAACAACCTGCAGAAAACGGAGATGGAAAAGAGAAACAAATATCAGAATTTGGCCATAGAACTTAAACACGTGTGGAGATTAGAGGAGGTTCGAATTATCCCGGTCATAATTGCGGCTACAGGCGTGGTGACGAAGAAGTTCTTGAGTTATTTGGAGCAACTTAATCTACCTAAAGGCCTCGTGAAGATTATCCAGAGGACGGTGATTCTCCAGACATGCCATATTACCAGAAAGTTTTTGAACGATGAAGGATAGAAAACCGACATATCCACCGGATTAATGGGACGTGATGAATTTCATCCCCGTTAACCGAGCCGATCCCCAACAGCAATGGGCCCGGGACAGGCCCGGGTCCCCACAGAGCCGAACCCCAACGGCGCGCGCGAGGGGTCGGTGAATTTTGTCCGGCTTCGGCCGAGAAAGTGCACGGCTTAAGTCCATAATAATAATAATAATAATAAAGCACGTATGGATTCAGCGTTAATAGAGATATAGGGCATAAGATATCACATGCATTCTACATGGATGACCTGAAGATATATGCCAGTAACTCAGATCAACTACAGGGACTACTAGAACTGGTAAATAGATTCAGCTGAGCCATTAAGATGGAATTCGGAGTAGAAAAATGTGCAACTCTACATATGAAACGAGGGAAGGTAACGAATGAAGCAAGCATGCAACTTATGGACAGTACGGAAATAAGCACATTGGAACCAGGAGCAACCTATAAGTATCTAGGATTTCAACAAGGCCTGACGATAGATAATACCCAAATGAAGAAGAAAGTAGAGGAGGAACTAAGACACAGAATTAAAAAAGTCCTAAAGTCAGAACTAAATGCAATCAATAAGACCACAGCAATTAATTCATGGGCTATGCCAGTGGTAACCTTCACATTTGGAGTTTTGAGATGGACCCAAACAGACGTAGAGAGACTAGATAGGATGGTGAGAACAGTACTTACCTCTTATCGGAGTCATCACCCGCAATCCTCCTGTTGTCGGCTTTATCTTCCTAGACGGTTAGGTGGCAGAGGCATATGTAACCTGGAGCACTCCTATAAGAAACATTCATTTAAACTGTACATGTATTTTAAAAATAAAAACTTACCTCTGCATCAGGCAATATCTAGAATAGACAAAAATTACTCGGCATTAAACTTATCTGGAACACCACCTGAAATGAGAAACGACTATCTAGAACACCTTAAAATAGAGTGGGAGGGAAAAGTACTACATGGACGATTCGCATCAGTATTGCAAAGTGAATATGTTGATAGCAAGGCGTCCATTACTTACCTTTTCAAAGGGAAGCTGGATCTCGAAACAGAGGGCGCAATCTCTGTCATTCAAGACCAAGTTGCACCTACGCGAAACCGTATAAAGTATATACTAAAGCAGGATATACCAACTGATAAATGTAGGGTGTGCGATGAAAGAACTGAGACAATACAACATGTTGTAGCAGGGTGTAGTTTCATAGCGCCACGAGAATATCTAAACAGACACAATGATGTGGCTAAAATCATCCACCAGGCACTGGGTAGACAGGCAAAGCTAATAAAGGAAACTACTCCTTATTACAAATATCGACCATCCGCCATACTTGAAAGTGAAAATGTAAAAATATACTGGGACACGATGATAATAACTGATCGTGAAGTGAATCATAATAAGCCGGATATAATAGTAATACACAAGAAGAAGAAAACAGCGTGGATAATAGATGTAGCCATTCCTATAGATGACAATATCAGAAAATCAGTAACTGAAAAGATTGCTAAATACCAAGACCTGAGGCATGAAATCCAAGCAATGTGGCAACTAAGAGAAGCTCAGGTGATACCATTTATAATATCAGCAAATGGCCTAGTAGAAAGAAACTTCTGCAAATATCTAGAGAAAGTTGGTCTGGATACTCAACTGGTAGAGGTAGCCCAAAAAGCGGCTATATTGGGTACCTGCCATATTGTCAGAAAATACCTACACTGAACGTAACCTTGGTCTATCAATGACCCGGTGAAATTCGGAAATTACCGGACACGTCCGTGAAAAAAAAAAAATAATAATAATTTATTTAATCACTGTGCAATTTTACAATAATTGATGTGATCGTCAAGATAGGTACAGAGAATGTACAGTTTATACTTTAAAACAGATATTTACAATTTTTAAAAAATGTCTCATGACTAAAATATGTAAAAGTGTACTTTAAAAAACAAAGTACATAGTAAAATATTAAAAAATAAGAAAAAAATAAATCTAATAATAAGAACAATAAATTAGGAATTACAAATCGAGGAACTGATTTACACTATAAAAGCAATTTTCAATTAAAAAATATTTAACTTTGTCTTTATATATTTTATACGAATTGACATTTTTAATATCATCCGGCAGTTTGTTATAGAGAACAACTCCGTTATAATAAGGCGATTTCTCGTAGAGAGCTGTGGAATGATATGGATATCTTAATATGTTTCGACATCTTGTGTTGTGAGAGTGATAGTCTCCATTAAGTTCATAATTATTTAGATTTAATTTAACAGATTTCAATACAGAAAAAATATAAATAGATGGGACCGTCAGTAATTTGTTGTTAATAAAATATTGCTTGCAGCTATCTTTTGGACCGATTTTAAAAATAATTCTGAGCATTCTTTTTTGCAAAATAAACACCCTTTGAACGTCGACGCTCTGGCCCCATAATACAATGTTATAGGCTAGATGGCAGTAACCTAACGAATAATAAACATTTAATAAATGCCTGTTGTCCGAAGTAGATTTGAGTTGGTTCAACGCAAAACATGCCTTATTCAGTTTCTTGCATAATTCATTAATATGGCTATCCCAACACAGCTTACTATCCAAGTAAGATCCTAAAACCTTTATTACTTTCGTTTGATTTAAATTTAATTCAGAAATTTGAACCACAAAATCGTCAGGTAAGGCTTTTTTTTTTGGAGAAAAATATCCATTCGGTTTTAGCTAAATTTAATATTAACATATTCTTATTGCACCATTCATAAAAATTTTTCACTATGATATTGACCATGATTTGCAGTGTTTCAACATCAGCTGCTGTTACTACCATCGACGTATCATCAGCAAACATCGTTACCGTTGTTTGGGGTATATTTTTGGGAAGATCATTTATAAAGAGTAGAAATATAAGTGGACCCAGGACCGAACCTTGGGGTACACCTATATTGACCTTATACTCTTCTATATTTGCGACGACTTTCTAAAGATTGTAGGCTAAAACATTGGAATAATTAATTATTATCTATTCCCCGCTCAAGATAATTATTTGTAGTCTTAAAATACAACATTTTTAAAAATCTCCTTTGCATGCTTTCTAAGGCATATTTGTGGCAATAATAGTGGGGATTCCAGTTTAGACCTTACGTATGAGGCATAAAGTATTTTTAAAGCAGTAGTAAACGATAAACAATTACGTCTAAAAAATTCAAGCATTTTAACTGCTTCAGACGTTTTTATATTTACATGCTGAATGAAAGTCATTTGTGAATGAAAAATCACCCCTAAATTCTTTCTGTGCTGTGCTTTCTCTGACTGAAGTGTTACCATCAATAGTATATTCATAAATTATATTTAATTGTTTCCTAGAATAAGTTATTACTTTACATTTCGAAACATTCAAATACAGTTTATTGACATCACACCAAACCTTGACACTATTCAAGGCGTTCTGTAGACGTATGCAGTCCTCGATGGTATGGATATTAATAAAGATTTTTAAATCATCGGCAAAACATAATTTATTACAACTAATATTATTAAATGAATCGTTAATAAATAACAGGAAGAACAAGGGGTCGATATTGGAGCCTTGGGGGACCCCAGAGATAGCAATAATCATTTGAAAGTTAAAAGCATTGTATGTAAAAAACTATTCACGTCTGCAGAAGTAGGATTGAAAAAACAAAACTAGTTGAAATTGAATTTATTTACCAACACAATTGATATACAATATTTTATAGTAAAGTATTAAATAAGTATGTAATAGGTAAACCACAAAGAAGCTGTTCAATTTCTTTACCAAAGTAAAGTTCCACAGTTTCCTTGAACTAATTAATAGGTAATAGCAGATCCTATAATAAATTTGTGATGGTTGTTGTAACTAACCATTAAACTATATGTTTACAGATTTAAACTGTCTGTCTGTGTATTAAATAACTTTTATACTCCCTTTTAAATTTGTTTAATGACATACTGCGAAATTTATTAGGTAAAGAATTTGTTATTTCCGTAATAGTATAACTAAAACATTTTTTAAAATTAGCTGACGTATGTCTTGGTATTTGTAGCAGAAACCTATGTCTAACATTTACATGATGTACGTCTGTCCTATAGGTTATTTTATTATATAAACAAGGGAAGATTTGCAAATAAATAATTTGTGATAACAACACGCTGCATGAAGCAGGCGATAGTTTGCCATAGATAACCATTTTAATTCAGACAAGTTATGAGAAATATATTGATAACGAGAAATTCCAAAAATAAAACGTATACATGAATTTTGAAGGACCTGGATACGTCTTTTATCAGAAACAAAATCCATATATAATATCACAATAACTAAACTGTGAGGAAACTAATGAATTGCCAAGTATAGAATTTAATTTAGTATTAAGGAAATCTTTATTATTATATAGTAACTTTAAGTTCCCAGAAGGCATTTCTAATGCAACTGGTAATATGTGACTTAAATTTTAAATCAGAATACATTAACAAACGTAAATTTTTTACTTCATTTACTAGTTCAATTTTATTATTATTTAGAGAATTATTTAAGTTATTCGCAATCTCGCTAATAATAAAATGTCTATCATTTTTCTTACAAAACAAAATAGTAGATGACTTTACTAGATTAATTAATAAACCATGTTCAGAACAAAATTTTGAGATATTTTCGAGATCTATATTTAGATTATTAATTGATTGCTGTAAATTTTGTTTATTAAATTGTAAATAGATTTGAGTATCATCTGCATAAAAATGATATTTACAAAATTTAATTTCTGAACCTAGAATAAAAGTAAAAATGGTAAGCAATAAGGGACCGATAATGGATCCTTGAGGTACACCATAGATCAGCTTAACTGGGATTTGAAGCTACATCATTTAATTTTACAACTTGCCTTCTATCAATTAAATAATTTTTAAAAAGTTTGTGCACTTTCACTAAAGTCCAAATGATTCAAAATCGCAACAAGAATTTCATAATTAAGTGTATCGAACGGTTTGCTAAAATCTAAGGGAATTAAAATAGTTGCTAGGTCATCATCAAAAGCAGAAATTATATCATCAGATATATTTAGCAAAGCAGTGATACAACTGTGATTTGATTTAAACCCAGATTTAACTGATAGCATTAATCCATTTTCATCTAGATAAATTCTAATTTGTTCTTCAATATATGTTTCAAGAATTTTTGAAAGTGCAGTTTTTAATCGACCGCAAACTTTTAAACAGTAAAATACAAAATTCGGACAGAGATGAACGCAATCACAATTGAAGTTTTGGAGTGGGTGATGAAGAATGTTCGTGCAAGGCTTCAAGTATCTGCAGCGAGCAGGAGATCATTTGACTGATGTAAAATTTAAAAAATAAAATTTCCGTTTTTCCTCAAGAATCTTGTGTTTAATTTTTTAATAGAAATTTTGCCGTTAATAAGAACGACTCAATTTAAAATGGATACTTCATTCTGCCGAACCCGTTATATATACGCTAGGTCAATAAAATTTTCTATTTGATATAATTTGTTTTAAAGTAATGTCACATATTATAACACAAATTTAAAAAGCATTTGATACATGTTACTTTTTATTGAAAATAAATTTATTCTCTCCTTTTTCCTATTCACCAAATTCATTTGATGTACACGGTTCATATTTTTTCAATTTAGATACATCAGCGCTTTCAATTCTGATTACTCCAGGATTTAATTATTTCACTTTAATTCAAGTTAGAGTTAATTAATTCCAAATAAACGTTGAACTAGGAACTGCTGTAGCCTGTGTAATTTAATTTGTTCTAAAATCTGATTTAATATATGCGCGTGTATCGGATTGGAAACGTGTACAATTGTACACACTCATATTTCATTTGTTACTACTTGGAGAAACGCGGGTTATATGTTAAGGACTATTCGAACGGAAATAATGAGAAACTTCACCAATTTCTTAATTTTCTCTTTGTTTATTTGTTAACAAAACAGTTTCGCCACATAGTGGCTTCTTCAGATGATGTGTATTACTATTCGTATCATCTGAAGAAGTCACTATGTGGCGAAACGATTGTTATGTTACCAAAGGAATAAAGTGAAAATCAAAAACTACTGAAGTTTCTCTCATTATCAGGTAACGGTTGAAGATTACAATTTACATATCTTTATTATTTTTGTCTCTTAGTATGTTAGTGCGCCTGTGATAACGATTAACTTAAAATATTTTGGTGCAGCTACTTGAAATTTGATAAATTGATATAATAGTCCAGAGGGATTAGATCCGAAAGTGCCCAAATCAGTACCTGCATCTGAGTGGATAACTGCGAAATGATTCATGAACAGGGAGTATCAAAGGTGATATGTACATACTTTATGGATAAAAAATTCGGTGGCATTTATTTATAACAGCACCTTGAATGTTGTAATAAACAGTTTTTTCTTAATAACTTTGATCGTAGCGCTCGACGTGAAAAAAAGTTTAATATAAAAGATGCAATTATCCACTCAGATTTAAGTGCTGGCAAAATGCTAATACCACTGGACTGTAAATATCAGCTTCATAGCAGAGCATCTATCAATAAGTAAACAAAATTGAAATAAAGGGTTAAAAAAGAGCATTTTAATTTGTGTGTTTACTTGCTACTTGCTTATTCGCAATTGTTTTTTTTTTCAATAATTGTTTGTTGTTGATAGAATTAAGTTTAGCGTATTAACTTTAAATTATATGACAGTGCATCTGGCTGCGTGGACTGTATTAATGCCATTAAAAAAACTTACGTGTTATCACATTAATTTTAAAAAGGAACAATAGTTAATTATAATATCGTGGTATTGCGTATCGTAACGTATCATATTACAACACTTAATGGGAAAATAACCAAACAGGCCGAAGGCAGAGTTTGATAACTCATCGACGATTGTTACTATACATTGATTGTACAAAGTTTTGTCTACTTTCATGAAATAATACGACAAATGTCATAATGTGTCAAATAAAAAATTACAATACGTCAGTATTTTTCCTATGAACAAGAGGGGTTATCAGGATACAAGTTTTCTTTTAACACCAATTTCGATCAGGGGAAACAAAATTCCAACCAGGAGATGCGTGAAGTACCTGGAGGTAAGACTCGACGAAAGACTGACGTTCAATACCCATATAAATGAGACAATACGGACGGTCTACTCCCTGTCCAGGAACCTCTATCCACTCATGGTCAGGGGTAGCAGACTTAACCTACAAAATAAAAATGGTTGTACACGATGGTGATTAGGCCGTCCATCACATATGCGGCGCCGGTGTGGTGCAGCATACCTGTCACGACAATGAAAAAACTTCAAGTGTTTGAACACAAATTTATGCGCCTCATTTCAAATTCTGGAAGGTACACCTCGCTCAGAGATCTCTATGTGCGTTGCAACGACATAATCCCGATAGCGGACTACGTCCAATGCATCTCTCAAAACTTCTATTCATTCAATCTGGGCGATAGTCCGCTAACAAGACACATAACACAAATTAGACAGCATAATGCCCCATTTTGGATTAAATATCTCTTACCATACCAGACGTTACCGATTTTCCGGCAACCTCTGTAGCCAAGCTTCACCAACTATAACTTCCGCTTACCCTATCCACCTTTACTAATATTTCATACATTTTCACTATCTTTAAATCTTTCCTGTCCCCTGTTCCTTTTTGTTTGTGTCCCTTTTGTTTGTTGTTTTTCTTGTTTTCTGTTTGTACACTTTTGTTTTTCTAAATTCACTTCTCATCACGAATATCAAATAAATTTAACATTCTGAAAATCAAAATTATTGAAGCCAAAAGTCTAGGCCAGCCATGTGCAGCTCGGCGTTCATGAATTTCGCAGAAGGTGCCTCGTTTAGATTAAGGTATCTGCGTCAACTACAAATTTTTTAAAAAAGTGTTACAGTGAGTCAGTTATTAAAAATATGTGTAGTTTTAAGCTGTTATTAAAAATCTTTATTGTTTTACGTTGAAATAGTATTACCTAATTTTATTTACTTGTTGCAAAAGGTGCTTAGGTTAGTTATTCATTTTTGTTTTCGCCGACCCAGATCTGTTCCGGACGGCCTGCAATTCGCGACCGCGTGAGCGCGATGGTTGCATGGTCGGTCCCAGGGCAGGCTCTGGTTAGGCAACTGTTTGTATGCTTTTAATTTTAATAAATCTTTGTTGGATACAAGTTTTCTAAATAGCCTTGAATAACATTTTTACTCTGTTTCGTCCACGGCCTACAAATTTCTAATAGTAAAAAAATACAATTAACGTTTATAATAATAAAAATTAAATTTAATGGATATGTTTACTTATTTTTTATTACTTTATCACACTAGTTCGGAAAAGTATTACTTTACTGCACTAGTGCTGTAAAATACTTCACTATGATTCTAAAGTCAATTTCATAATGTTTGTTGATACATACCGAAAGTTAGTAATAAAATTTATTATTTCGCAAAAGCTATTACAAGTACATAGATAAATATGTGTAAATAATAGTATGTAAATGTAGCGAATGCAAAGATATAGTAAATACAATAGTACAATTAACAAAAACCATAAAAGTATAGTAAATGATTATAAAGTACAACAAAAATAAAACATACATTAAGAGGGGGTATTATGTTAAATACAGTTGTTAAATTTTTTCAAATAATTTTTAATTTGGAGCAGATATGAGTTAATGTGGTAGAAATTTAAATAGTCTCGGTCCATCACCTGACAATGTTTTTTTTAAAATACTGGTTATTACAAAATCAATGGTAAAATTACACACACTGCCAACTATTTATTGACAACTATTTATTGCTGTCAATCGCTAGGACGTTTTCAATATAATACCAGCTATAAAGGATTTTGATGTTTTTGTATCATCTTTTTATTTGATAATGTTGAAAAAGAACATGAAATTGTTTTTGCTACACTGCAGGAACTAAACGCTGTAAGTTTTTGTTTTTTATTTGCTGTAACGGGTCTCATCAAGCAGGCCGTTAATTTTTGCAATAAATATTAAAACCTTAGCTTTTTGGAATAAACAATGAAAATGCCTTTCAAATGAGGTATCACTGGCCCCTACTTTCTATTTAAAAATTTAGGGGTTGCAACTGCACTCGAACGAGGTTGAATTTAGGGGTGAAATTTGTACAATGCAGGATGTCACTCCAGAATCCAAAATCTATGTGTCTCGGAATTTTTTATAAATATTCACCATAATTGAGATACTAAATTTACAGTGTATAAAACCACACATTATTCAGTATCTCTATAAAAATTGAACCATGTTCGTCATATTTTCACCGTATTTGTGTAAAATTTTAACCAGGGAGTCATTCGCAGTCGGCCACGCCCGATCCTCAGAAGATTTTGTGCTTTCATGATCTGTACACGGAATAGAGAATAATAATACGTCTCCCATGCGCTAAATTGTTTTCTAGCTTATATTGGAAATCAAAGAATAGATGATTTCTTCATTTTTGTAAAACTATATATTGCAAACTCTGCAAATCGAAATTTACTTCCTTATTGGAATTGTTTCATCTTGTGTTGAAACGACGTCTGAATATATTATGCCTTGTTACTGAAATACTCATATTTTCGACGGGATATAAACGTCTTTTAGAATACTAATTCCACAAGATAGTTCTATTCTTTATACATGAAATTATTTTGTGCTATTATACCGTATAAAAAATTAGTAATATGTTTTTGCCGATGCTTTATATATATATATATATATATATATATATATATATATGAGGATTCACTTACCTCTCACCGGTACGCCATTTACTTAAGTTTGTATAAAACTAACAGGTTGGCCACTGTCATTTGTCTGTTCCATGACCTATGGCATACTGATGAGAACTAATAAGTTCGAAACCGGTCTATGTCTGGTCAGGGAATTGACAAATGACATTGGCTACCAATCTTTCATGATTTGTAAGGTATAATTCAATGCAGGTCGGGGTATTTGCCCGCTGAGTAGTTGTTTCCTGCAAATCATATGTAATAACATATATATATATATATATATATATATGTATATAAATGTATATATATATATATATATATATATATATATATATATGTATATATATATGTATATAAATATATATATACATCACGCTATCTTTTCTGCGTCTTTACATTTTGCAAGGTTTCTGCGTCCACTAAAGTATATCTACATATTTTGAAGTCTGCATTTAGAACCTATTTTCCTACGCATGTTTATAGAGAATAATTATAATATACAGATATACTTTCTTCAAAAATCATGATTTTATTTTCGTGTACAGATTGCAACGTTTCTGCGTCTTTACAATTTCCTATTATTTCGAGGGCCAGTATATAATTTACGAAACTTTATGTTTTCTGCGTCCGTAAATGTATATCTTTACATAATTCAGACTTTTATGCACCTGACATTGTTGCCACTTCTCTTGGGCAGCATTTCCAGCTGACTGGTATTAAATTGTATGTAATAATATATTATATACCATAAACTGTACTACTTTTCAGATCGAGGATGTGGTTCGAGATCTGAAAAATCGCTTTCTGTTCGCGGTTAGTAAAATGTTTTTTGCAGCACCGTGCTAATTAACAAAAAGTAATAAATATTGAGTTAACGTTGAATAATTATTGACAACAATCTCTCAAACTGTAATTTTACATTTTAATAAAATCAGTATAGCCTAGAATTTAACAAGAGAACACTCAATTCGATGAATAGTTAAATTGAAGATATTATGTTTCGTTGAAAATCAAGTTTTGATGTATAAGCCTTATTTAGTGTTTTTAACAAAAATTATGGATATCGAAGAAGCAGCAAGTATTGCTTGTGCAGTCCATTGATCGGAAATATCGAAAGAAAGATGAAATTACTTATCTTTTTAAGAAGTAAATTATTTATACCCAAAAATCCCTGTTTATCTTAGCAGGTAAAACCGCAAGTCCAAAATTTCGTTATAATTAAAAAATAATGATTTAATTTTAAAAAATCGGCAGCTACTGGAAGCGGCTGGAACCTCCCCACTCGGTGGATCTTTGAAGCCGAAAAGAGCATTAAATTGTGTGACAAAACGGCACTAAACGTAATCCGATCTCATCCAAAACATTTTCATATCTTCTGGGGCACTTAAAAACCCTCAACTTAATGAATTTACAATCATCTATGCGAGTTATTACCTACATTATCGCTCGTTGAATAATATACTATTAGGATATTAACAACTTTAACATCACTTGAACGACTAAGAAAGTCTAGTTATCCTAAATACTACAGATTTGTAAAGCAACAAACTGAAAATTGGTAAAGTGTGATAATCTATAATAAATTCATCAACGAAGGTACAGAAAGCATATGATATTGATATTGTTACATGTACCTTTAAAGTTTGTGACAATCCACTAAAAGTTACAAATATGCCGCAATCTTATTAACATGACATGACACCAACGTTATCTGATGACAAACGATGACAATGACAATCGTCAAAATTTGTTCATTGCAATCCGATTGCTCGCGGCTGTCTTTGTTAAATGAAACATTAGCATTTCAGTAATTTTACTAGATTTTAGACGAATATTTGTAGTTTAATTCTTCGATTTGTCTGTATATATATTTAAAAACGGCACTAAACGTAATCCGCTCTACTTCTAGAGCAGTGAAGAAACCCTCACATGTGAATTGACACGTGATGTGACGAGTTTCACGATGTAACGGCTACGCGCATCGATCATATCATGCGAAATGCGATCTATGCCATATTTTCTTTGTTTTTAATTTTTTTCACGGAAACCAAATCGAAAGGGTGGAAGTGTGATATATCGTTGAAATCAGAATTTTAACTGCTTTTCAATGGTTCCATTGTAAATTGAAAGTAAAAGTAAAATAAACAACTTGTTGCGTCAAATCCGATCTCAACCAAAACCTTTTCAGATCTTCTGGGGCACTAAAGAAACGCACACGCAAAGTTTCATTCAAATTCGTTCAGTAATTTCGGCGCTATCGTGCTAACACACATACACACACACACACACACACACACACACACACACACACACACACACACACACACACACACACACACACACACACACACACACAGACATTTAAAAAAAAACACTTTTTTGGGTTCCTAGGACCTCAAAACGTAAAGATTTGATGTTATCTCAATTTTCGTTTTTGAACCAATTTTAGTAACCTCTCACAATTTTATTGTGGAGAGGTTAAAATGCCCAAAATATTGCTTAATCATGGTATATGTTTAGAAAAGTCTACGGTCACAATTGTGTTTGAAATTATACGCAGGCAGCCTGCGTTGTCAAATTAAAACCCCCAGTGAAATAATTTTTTTTTGGGACATAGACATTTTTTAAAACAATATTTCAATACTATTTAATTTTGATGAAATTTTGTACTTGCGGTTTATGGATAATTCTGAACAACTTTCATTAATAAAATTTTCCGATCAAAGAAACGCCTAATACGACTTTTTTATTATTTTCTATTTATGGAATGTGTATAATGGATATGCATTTGTAGGGTGCCAATGTTGTATTTTTAGACATAAGTAGATCCTAATGTGTTCTATCCTTGAGTAAAATTGGTTCAATTCGAAAGAAAGACAACAATTTTAAAAACAATAAGGATTTTACACTCTTAAATGCGATACACGGTATATA
Organism: Leptura quadrifasciata; assembly: GCA_963675555.1. Taxonomy (NCBI): domain Eukaryota; kingdom Metazoa; phylum Arthropoda; class Insecta; order Coleoptera; family Cerambycidae; genus Leptura; species Leptura quadrifasciata. The sequence continues at coordinate 175,327,110 of OY776673.1, forward strand.
ACCGGAAAAACATTTATGATTATATCATTACAAATTACTATTTTACAAAAATCCATTTCATAACACTTTGATACCAAATATCAATTGCTTATGGGGAAATAATACAATAGATAAGTATTAAACGAATCTTTATTTGCATATTGCACATAAATGAACTAAGTTCTATAAAATAAACAAAAATAAAACTCAGGTAAATATGCTTTGACGAGCTTTAAACATCAGCATTAAATTTAACCTTCTTTGTGTAACAGTTTTGTATAAAAACCTTAATTTTGAGGCAAGATTTATTATTTAACAAATCTGGATATTTTTCTAGCAGGGTTTCACATTCTGCTCTCTTTGGTGGTTTCTTGCTTTGAATGTGGGTTGTAGAAATCCTAAGTTAATTTTTTATTCCCTTAAACAATAGGGTGAAGGTGGCAACGGGGGTGGTAGAGGGGATAGCTAATGCCAAAATAAATTTTAGAGGCCCTTGGTTCTCGTACACGCACTAAATCCTAATTTAATTTTTTACTCCCTTCAATAATAGGGTGGGGCTGACAATGGGGGTGGTAGAGGGGGTGGCTAATGCCAAAAACAATTTTTGAGACGTTTCATTCTTGTATACGCACTAAATCACATTTTAATTGTTTTTACTCCCTTTCATAATAGTGTGGGGGTGGTATTGGGGGTTATAGTGGGGGGTGGTTGATGCCAAAAAAAATTTTGAGCCTTGACTTTTCGTACATGCCCTAAATTGCAATTTTATGGACTCTTACGTGCTTGCTTTGCCTATTTATCCTTACAAATGGGATAACCATTTACCACCCGAACCTTTCATTAGATCAAAATATAATCTAGTTCCAGATCTCGTTATAATATTATGTACCAAATTCCAAGTCAATATCATAAACGGTTCCAGAGTAAACGTGCGCAAAAAAAATTACAGACAGACCGACAGACAGAACATTTTTTTCTCTCAAATTTAAAATCTCGATATTTCATGAGATTTTAAGCATATGCATTACTATACTTCCACTGGGCATGGAAGTAAAAACATGTAGCATCAATTCAAAACTACAAAACACATTAACTTTATTTATTTTTTATTTAAGTCAAATATTTTGAGAAATATGCGGTTCTTAGGTTTTACGCCTTGAGAAATAAATTATCTCTTAAATTCTATATTGATATCCGGTCTCATTTTCAAATTATTTTACTTTTTATTCAAGAATTTGCCTTGGGATTTCAATTAACCAACGGTTTAGTTAGTGGACAAGTAGTGTGAAGTTACCACATTTTATTTTCTAAAATTATATAAAAAATATTGATGCAAATTGAGATTCGAACTCCCAACCATTTGAATGCAAGCTGATATTTTAAAGCTTTAGCTATTAGATTAGAACATGGTACGTTTAAGTGTTTATTCTATGCCTATGGTATTTCAACAATCTCTAAATTTCTTTTATTATCCTGCTACATTTATGTTATTAGTTTGTGAAATAATTATGATAATTACTTTGGCTTCGACGTTGTCTTGCAATTAGCATGTGCCATGTTGTTAGAAAATAACGGAAATGAAAATTTTACATAAAAGATTTTCTGATCATTCCTTGTACATATTATGTAAGTAAGATCGATTACATTTTACTTCTATGAATGGCACTTATAAAACTAGAAATCTACGACAAAAACTGCAAAATATTTATTATTGAAAATCCAATGTTTATCATTCGTAGATATAATAAGTATATTATGACTAAAATAAAAGACACTTATTTTCACATATCTTCTCAATAAATTTAACGAAACATATTTACTTACTTAAAACACCACACTGCAACTAAGTTACACTAATTTCCCGCCAAGCAAAGTGATGCTTGTATCAAAGGAATACACTGTTGTCAGCTCGTAGGACGCAGAAACATCTTCAAATTGAATAAAACTATACAGCAAGAAAGTATACACGTATAGTGGCAGCGCTAACTGCCGTTCAAATACATAAACTAAATTTATACAAGTTTTTACATTTTAGTTATGTTTCTGCGACCGGCAGAGAAAATTTCAATGGGTTATATTATTTAAATTATTTAATTTACAGTGTTCTATTTTGCGGCATTCAAATTAATGAAACTAACACTATCAATGGCATTTCAATAGAGGTCAGTAAAAGTATAGAGATTGAGAATAACGTGGGATTACTTTTCTGCGTCCATATACGGTTGCAGAAAAGTGGTGGTCGCAGAAAGATATGTAAAAATGCAATGTACAGACGCAGAATAGGTAGTGTGATGTATATATATATGTATATAAATGTATATATGTATATAAATGTATATATGTATATAAATGTATATATATATATGTATATATATATGTATATAAATGGTGTAGTGGTGAGAGGTAAGTGAGTCCTCTCATGTGGTCTAATGCTACTATACACCAGACATCATAGATGTCTCCATGATGTATAGCGACTTGCCTTTTTGCAAGTACCGAGAGCGGTGACCTTCAGCCCTTGGTGGACTTAACCTATATACTGTTATTATAAATGATTTGCAGGAAACAACTACTCAGCGGGCAAATACCCCGACGACCTATGGCATACTGATGAGAATTAATAAGTTCGAAACCGGGCTATGTCTGGTCGGGGAATTGACAAATGACATTGGCTACCAAATGATTTGTAAGGTATAATTCAATGCAGGTCGGGGTAATCTACATCATGCGCTAAAAATTCAGTCGCAAGTCCTACTCGAGCTTCGTTATGTTCAGTTTTAAGTAAGTAGTTCTGTGCTGCTGCATGACAGCGTAGCTCCGATTCTCTTACTCGTCGGTGACCAGTACTACTCGATCCAGGATAATTCGTTTCTTCAGCAGCCTGAATAACTTAAAATGGATTTTCTACTAAAGCATTTGCCAATTGCAAATTTTGTTGTTGAGTTGATATCCTTCGTCGCCCTGATCCAGGATTTCTACTAATCGTAGGTACCGTTTATTCTCCACTTTCTTAAAATGTTACTACACCGAATTTTTGTCAATAATATAACGCAGTGCAATTTGTCTCATTGACCATTCATCTTCTGCTTTAGCAATAACTCCAGATTTAACTAAATATATATTAGTTTTTTGCACACTTGCAATAAATTATGACAACTAACTGACAATGTCACAAAAATTAAAGTTAGATGTAAACAACTAGATTTTAGCAAAATACCGTTATAAGACTGTCCTATTTTTTTGCTCACGACCGTACCTGGTATTAGTGGTTTGTCAGGACTATTCCTTTTACTCCTTTGATAGAGGGTATGTAAACATTTCTGAGATCAGCGAGACTAAAAATTAGAATGCAAAAAGTTACCAGCAGCTGAAGCTGGTCACATTTTTAAATTCTTCATCAGGTAATACTGAGAATGGTTCAAGGGTTAAAAAGTGACCTGGTGTCAATGCGTATAAATCCTTTGGACCTGAATTGAGCGAACATAGCGGACGAAAGTTCCAGGGGGTATTTGTGTGAGCAGTGTAAAAAATATATATGACTATATTCTATTAATAAATCACTAAAACGGCTTCTTGGTAATAGAAGTGGAATTTTTATTAAACGAAAGCAATGAATTATATAATCTACTCTACCTCCCATACTTAGAACTGAACTTTCTTCAAGAACAAGATTCAATTTTCTGAGGCAATTAAAAGTTGTTTTTAATTAATCTTCCGTGAAAAGTAAAAATTGAATATATTTCATTAAATTTATTGAATAATAGTTTAATGCATTAAAATGAAATTGGCTATTTGTATTTGTAAGAATTGTTTGCTAAAATATTACAACTAAATTAGTTCACACGTAAGTACAGAACATGTATGAAAATTGTACTATTTGGGTTTTTAACCTGGTATGTGCTCGAGTAATCAATAAATAAATAAAAATAAATAAACCTTGTGTTCAAATTATCTGTGTATACTAAACAATTCAACGATGTGCTAATGTGTATAAAGCTTAACTGATCATGCAATACACAACTGTAAATACTGGATAATAGTTATATTGATTACGTTTCCATAATTTCATCGAACACTATACAGCATTTGGACATTGTCGACTACGAATGCCCATTGTCAATCTGAACGGTGGAATTAGTGAATATTTAATATATGCAGAAAATCCGTATTCCGTGTTTGCAAATTTTCATGGCGTGGTTAAAATATTTTACACAAATTTTTACAATTTAATGTACTCCACAAACTAAATACGGTTTATTATCACAAACAATTAATTATTCAACTGTTTAGGAGATTTCTTTTTATTATCTGTTTGAATAAGTCTACCATGATTGATTTAATATTCTGTTAATTTATACCCTGTTATAGTCAATTTAAAGAGTTGGGAATTAGTATTTGCGACTGGGACTGGGTGCTGAATCGATTCCCGGAGTCAAGCCAATTTTTCACCTCGGTAACCCCCTCAAATTGGCCAAGAACCACCCCCAAAGCCACCTTTTCCGTGAACCCATTTATTTTCCTCAGTTTTTCAACTAATTGTTGTTCCCTCGAGTAGAACGGAAGGTCCCTCGAAGGATTTGACCTCATAAACCCCTACCCCAGGTTTCCACCCCTGTAGGTGGTTGAGAAATTGATTTTTCTTGTGAGAAAAAAACCGATTACTTTACAGGAGGTGTTTCTTTGAAGGTAGGTGACCAGGGTTATGTAACCACTCCCGAGGGTTGCCCTAACCCTTCAAAAGGGTGGAGATTTTTTTCCTGGAGAAAAAATAATTTTTTGTAGGAGGTGTTTCTTTGAGGAAGGTGGTAACAGACCGGGATTGCGAAACCAACCCCGGGGGTTGTTTTCACCCATCGAGGGGGTGGAAATATTTTTCCATCTATAACTGAAAAATAGTATCAAAGTATTTTTATAAATTTTGTACATATAGGCATGGGTATGAACACAAGTGTAAATACATATGTATAATAATATATAATAAACACCACAGAAATTAGACAACCCCAACTCCAGCAGCCAGAGGCTTGTGCGGAGGGGGTTACACATTGAAAAACGCGGACATATATATTTTTTTTGTGACAGCGGGTCAACAAAATCGTAGGTGCTTACAAGAAGGGTTACATTCTTCATTTTCTTCCCGATTTTCGTGACATTCAGTGTTGTTTTCCTATTGCATATCGCATGCATCGTCCGTCCACAAACGTTAATGATATCGGGAATCATCTGTTGGAAATTTATGCAACATATCTAAATCATCATCTGTTTCTGCAGATGATACGTCAGGTTCATCCTCTGTCGTAGAATTTTAACACTCGGTATCTTTACAGTTTGTACAAAAAACACTATATCCTACACCTAATTTTACGCAATTACACCGCATGGTACATTCGCTTTTATAAGCACATTTGTAATCCTTGAAATAAAGTCCGGTATCAATGCCTTTTTTGAAAATTAGGGTTCAAAACGCCCGTTTCGTAATACCATCCCTATTCAGAAGGAGTCAGTTCAGGCCAATCAAATTACATGATTTGGCAGCTACTTTAATAACGTTCGGGATTGACCCATTATAAAAGGAAAAAAATTCCATCTCCATGATGGGTGAAAACAACCCCTGGCGGTGGTTATACAATCCTGGTCACTTACCACCTACCTCAAAAAGACGCCTCCTACAAAATATTATTACATAAGTGTATTGTTTATACCAAATATGTATAAATGAAAGTTATGACAAAAAGCAGTTTTAGCCAAAAATAATAAACCACCCTGCTATTTCTATGGGAGGTTCTGATTACCTCTGATGTTCTCTAACTCCTATTAAACTATGTCTTTAGAGGTGACAAGAGAACTAAATTCGTAAAATCATTTGGGCCACTTCGTGTATTTGTAAAAATATCAAAAAACCATATTTAAAAAATCTAAACAAATCGAAAAATATTTAGGGGGTCGCTACCGTGTACCTTATGATGGTATTGCATTATTGACTTAATCTGTCTCAAATAGTACATTTGTCGATTTTTGGAAATTTTCCACGACTACCAGTAGGAGGTATTGCTTCTGAGTTTCATCGTTGGTGTGCAATTTATTGAATTCTTGTCTGAAGGCCACACCTTGTTCTGCAGTATCGTTAACGTGTAAATATTTGCAGGTTTCTTTGCCTTTTAAGAAGTGCTGTTTTTTCCCAATGTCCTGGATCTTTGAAAAGAAACAATTCAGTCAGTGGTAAAATTTGAAAAAACGACGACAATTGGCAGAAAAAAATTTGTGAAGGCTTAAGGACATAACGCTCACATCTGTCTTGATGGTACGCTTTATCTGGCGATCATCAGAAATAATGTTATCATTTAGATGTAGAGCTTTGACCATACTATATTTGGTTTGAACAGGGACATTATTGTCGGAAAACGCAAGAAGCACCAGCTCTTCAGACAAATAACACAGATGCCGTTAAAATTTTGTATTCGCTTCATTTGTAATTTCTGGATATGATTTCTTGTAAGTCTCAATCTGTTGTAGTAGCTCTAGGTCGATTCTTAGTGCAAAAATTGCCAAAGGAGCTCTGTATCATACTTGACATAAATGATTGGTACAAATATG